>JASJUZ010000098.1:0-664438 GCA_037159825.1 Tupiocoris notatus
TATCCAGTCATTTTTTCTATTAGAAATATTCACATTCCCCAATTAAATAAATAAGTTGAATATAAGCAGGATACCTATAGGGAAAAATAGGGTGGAAAAAATGTATATTTTCCTCGAGATTTAAAATTTTGTATTTTTCACAACCTACAGATTTTTATTTCACAGAGACCGCCGTACTTAGCAAAAATTCAAAAACTCTGAAGGAAATTCGATTATTTTCAAAACCCTCAAGTAACTTACTAGAAAAAAATGTCAGCCTTTTTCCGCATTCCTCGCCCTAGCTGTAATACAGTCACTCTGTTTCACATACGACCTTACTTCGGTCACTTTCTTGGACATACATTGGAAAGAAAGGGAGGGAACTCGAATGCCGAGCCCCTTCCAGTTGACTATATAAGCTCTGGACCGAGAGTCTGAAGTACATTCGTCATCATCATCTGAAATGGCATTCAAGGTGAGTTCGCGGTGGTGAATTCGCGGTTGGATTTCGCGTCGGATACGTATTACTATAACGTCGAGTGCGAGTTAAAAATTGAGTCGAATAGGTCAATTTTCGGCTGGGTGATTCTAGATGATATTATAGAGGGAAATTTTCTCATTTTTTTTTAGACAGGATTGGATTATTTTGAAGAATTTAGCACGTTTCAATATTGGTATAGCCATCAGTAATTGGGTCGATTTTCTCGCATGGAGAATAAAATATCGAGGGCGAATTTAAAATCGTGACTATTGTTAGATAATTATTTCTTTTTTTTACTATTTACATTTTTGTGCAGTATCATTTTTACTCTGTGCTGTACATTTTTTCCCAGATTGACATAATGTTGCACTAAAATCCGCTGATTAATTTTTCGTCACTTGAATAGAAAAATCTTTCTGGAAATATAATTAAAATTTTTCGAACTGGCATTACTCTAATTTAGGTATTGGCGCAACGTGAGCAAGTGTTCAAAATTGAAATTTAACTTAAATTTTTGAAAAAATGAAAACTGTCTGTAATTTTGTATAAAGCCAGTTTAATCGGCTTTTCTGTTTTCAACAAGTTATTCCAACGTACCACGGCATTTTTTAAAAATTTGTACGCATCTGCTTAACAGCTTGTCGTCCTCGCTGCCCTCGTGGCCGTCGCTAGGGCTGGCGTCATCGGCGCCCCCGCCGTCGTCGCTCCCGGCGCCCCCATCGCCGCCAGGTTCGCCTCTCCCTACGGATACGCCGCTCCCCTCGGCTACGCCGCCCATGCTGCTCCCCTCGCCTATGCCGCCCCCGCAGTCGCTAAAGTCGCCGCTCCCCTCGCCTACGCCGCTCCCGCCATCGCCAAGACCGTCGTCTCCGACGAATACGACCCCCATCCCCAGTACAGCTACGCTTACGACATCCAAGACGCCTTGACCGGTGACTCCAAGAGCCAGCACGAAAGCCGTGACGGTGATGTCGTCCAAGGAACCTACTCCCTCGTCGAACCCGACGGTTCCGTCAGGACTGTCGACTACACCGCCGATCCCGTCAACGGATTCAACGCCGTCGTCCACAAATCCGGCGCTGCCGTCGTCAAGGCCGCCCCAGTCGTCGCTAAGGCCGTCGCTCCCGTCGCCTACGCCGCCGCCCCCGTCGTCGCTAAGGCCGTTGCTCCCCTCGGCTACGCCGCTCCCCTCGGCTACGCTCGTTCCGCCTACGCCGCCCCCGTCGTCGCCAAGGCTGTTGCTCCCCTCGGCTACGCCGCTCCTCTCGGCTACGCTCGTGCTGCCTATGCCGCCCCTGCCATTTACCACCACTAAAAGTTCCTCCCCTAGTAAACAAATTAAATTATTGAAATAAAAAATTGAAAAACAAAAATACTTTTGTTTTTAATGTATACAACCAATTTCATCGCCACTACATTTTTCTAAACGCTTTAAATAAGTTGAAGAACAGCTGCATATATTTTTTAGTCAAGAACAATCCGGTGAAAACTTGACCATTTTTCTAGTCAAGCAGGATAGAAATAAAAACCGCACGAAATTTTACGGATAAGCCTACGGTCGATGTACGGCAATCCGGTATAAAATAGAGTAAATCCAAAACTTCAATATATTTTGGTTTATTATTCAATAATATACCATTGTAATCACCCAAAAAAAATTTTTCCAACCCCCTCAAAATTTGATGTTCTACGTTTCAAGGCATGCAGAATCTGAATATCCAATAAAAAAAATCTGTCCGTCCGCCCTCAACACTTTTCTGACGAAACTATAAAAGATAAATTCTTGAAATATTCACCAAAAATCAAGTGCTGACGATGGCTCAATTCTTTAGCCAAACCGCTACCTCAATCTTAAGGGTATTTTTCATGGTTTTGAGGGGGGGAATATTAGTATTTTCAAGCGTTTTCCAGAAAAAGGTGTATTCGGTATCAATTTCTATTGTTTTTTTTGGACGCTGAATCGGATGAAGCCATCGCGGGGTTGATAACTTAATTCGTTCTCAAGTTATCGCAGCTTTTGTGTTGAACTGGGTAGATTTTCACAAATTTGTCATGTAAAATTTTGCAAATTTGGGTATAACTCAATTGTTCTTGGAGCTATAAAAATCGTTCTATACTCGTTCTTCAATTCTTTGGCCAAATCGCTAATTCAATTTTATGGGTAAGTCATGTATTTTATTTTTTGTCTTTTCTCCGAAATAAACGTTTTCTTCTTCGTCTTCGTCTTCTATTTATATACGAAGTTTTATACGAGATATTCATTGTTAAACGTGAGGATTGTCCGACAGCATAGAGTTGATTTCGCCCTAGAATAAATTCATTACATTCGGCACTGTTAATCCGTCGCTTTAAGCAGGCATTAGACAGCCGGACAAAGCAGTAATAAGCCGTGCTTTGAATATATTTCAACCAACGAGGACTTCATTGTTGGACAATACTTGGCACTTGGATTGAATCCGAAATCGAACAGACGGCGGTGGGAAATTGGCCTACGAGTAGTATATAAACTGATCAACTCGACACGGATAGTATTGTCTCGAGTTTAGAGTCGAACATAACAACAATGATCTGCAAGGTAAAGTTGTGCGTTTTGTGTCGTTTTCGTGAGCCGAGTTCCGAAAGTTGCCCGCGGATTTAAGGAGAAAAGTGACCTTAGCGTTGAGGGAAATAGGATTTTCTTGTTAGAGAGTAAATTCGCGTATTTTCCGTCTCACGCGGTTGATGGGAAATCGAATTAACGCTTATGAATAAATAATAGTTATCGGGAAGTGAAATGGGATAAAATTTATTAGCAAATATTGTCGAGGGAATGGAATTATTTGAAGCAGCAATCGGGCAATTCTTTTTTTACTTTGGGCATAAATTTATTTTCTGCAAGTGGGCGATTTTTTTTTATTTTTTATTTCTTTTCAATTGTACGAAACGGTGATTATTCGAGAGGACAAAAAATCAGACGGGTGGGCCCGTTTACCGACCTTAGTTCTAACATTGATCTCAGAGTATCCCCTGAATCGGCAATAGGTGGCATTTTATTTTGTTGATCTTCATCTTGAACAAATTTTGCATACTACGCACTCTTTCTCAGCTGAGAACGTTGCAATTCGTTGACCCGCCCAATTTTGTGTCTGCTAATGTCAGCCTTGCAATTTCCCCCAGGCTGTGTACAGCTATTTTTGTTTTTACTGCTTGATTTGAAATGTCTATTTAGATAAGTGCTTGGATTATTCTCTACGGTGGTAATATAATTTTTTCCAATTTTCTTCTACAATTAGTAATTTACGTCGTTTCCTTCTCGATATATTTCTCTCCAATTCCCATTCCGAGTTTGGCCATTTTTGGCCAATTTCCCGAATTTTTCAATTTTCCTTCCTTCGCTATTTTCCCCTTTTTTCCCCAATTTTCCTCCCTTCGCTATTTTATTTCCCTCGATTTTTCCTCGGGTTCGATCAATTTTTTTCCACCGTTCGACCAATTTCTTGCCAAGATCGAATCTGTTTTAAAATCGATCATATTCAATCTCACCACTTTTTCGACCATTTTTCATAGCTGTTTCTCATCGCCGCGTTTTTGGGAGTCGCTCAATGCGCCATCTTGGCTCCGAGGTTGGCTCCTGTCGTCGCCGCTCCGGTCGTCGCCGCTCGAGTCTCCGAGTTTGACCCTTTGCCGCAATACAGCTTCGCCTACGACGTCCAGGACGCCCTGACCGGTGACTCCAAAAGCCAACAAGAAACGAGGAACGGCGACCTCGTCCAGGGAAGCTACTCGCTCGTCGAACCGGACGGTTCCGTCCGGACTGTCGACTACACGGCCGACTCTGTCAACGGATTCAACGCTGTCGTCACCAAAGATGTCGGTGTTGTTCGGGCCGCAGTTGCGGCTCCTTTGGTAGCCGCTCCTGCAGTAGCTGCACCCGTTGTTGCTGCTCCAGCTGCACGCTACGTAGCTGCTCCAGCTGCACGCTATGTAGCTGCTCCAGCTGCACCCGTTGTTGCTGCTCCAGCTGCACGCTATGTAGCTGCTCCAGCTGCACGCTACGTAGCTGCTCCAGCTGCACCCGTTGTTGCTGCTCCAGCTGCACGCTATGTAGCTGCTCCGGCTACTCCAATTTTCGCTCCCGCTAGACTCACCGCAGCCTACGCAGCTCAACCTGTTGCGACGTTCGTTCGCTAAATATCCGTTACTCGATTGTGAAAAATAAATTGGAAACGAAAATCCTTTTTGTATTTTGAAGTTAAAACCTGAACAATTTCGAAATCAAATTCACCGTATTGTCGACTCAACGTTCTGAAGTCATAGCGAACGCATTAATTTTTTATAACCATCGACCGGACGAGAAATCATCGATTATAAATTGAATAGAATTCTATTTCTAGCCCGTTTTAAATTCGAACGAAATCTCGAGAGCTTTCAGTACAAATAAAAAGAAAATTTACCTAAGCAGATGTTCCCATTTTCATTTTCTAAGCTAAATTTGAAGAAGAAGAAAAAGTTTCGTCTCAGCAATTTTGACAGTTATCGTGTAAAGTGAATTACCTAAATAAAAATGTTTTCTAGAATTCAATTCTCTGTTGAAAAAACTTCTTTTTTTTTGCCTATTTTGATAGTTGATTTTTAGGCAATGAGCCAACTTGCAAACCTTTTATAGCTAAAATGCGCTGAAACGCAAGAAATATGCGAATAAAGCGGAAGTAAAGGGTGTGATCCTATGGATTAAAATGTCACCATCACTTACGTCATAAGACAAGCAACGAATACTAGCGGCAATAGTCTGAACTAAGCACAAGCTAAATGCAGAGTCTAGCCGACTCATTAACATCAAGAATAATTTGAGCCCTGATCTAAGCTTTAAAAAAAAATCTCGGCTGAAAATTTATACAGGTTTAATAAATTTTCTACAAATCTTTCAGAGAAAATTTTTATACAACAACGTAATTTTGAATAACACGTTACAGACAGTGCTTCCTTTGTGCGGAATGTTTTATCGACTATCAACGCAATAAAAAGTGCCAATTCATTAGTTAATTTCAATCAATTTATCCTAAATTCACCTCACGACGACGAATATCTTGATTCAGTGAAATCGAACTGTTAACATATCGATTCGGTTTAGGTATCGATAGTTCATCGGTCGGATGTGCATCGATTTCAATCTATTTCATTTATGGCACTCGATATTTCGTTGATTCAATTTTCGCTCGTTTTTAAACTGTTACATGCGAATAATATTATTTTTAAAACTCGACGAAAGTGAGAATTCTATTGCGATAGTACTATCGATTGTCTTGAAAGCTATCGATTCTGCTTCATACTTTCGATAGTTCGATACAACTTCGATATTATTAGCGTTACTGTAGCGTTTATCTTCACGTCACGGCCAGCGTGCTCTTGTTTGTTTATCGCTTGCTTGTGGACTAGTATAAAATAATAATAGTTTGTATTACTTTTCTGCGTTGACTGTAATCCCTTCGAAGACGTAAAGAAACGAAAATAACAAGGTAAGCGCACTGAGATGATGATTACTTGTTGTCGAGGAGTTGGCAAAGTGCAACGTTCTCACTCGCTCTTTCATCCAGCTCTCGCCTCTATTTTACCATTGAAATCGAGCCTTAGACGCAAGTTTGGAAGGACTCGATCGGTAAATGATAGGCAATGATTGTTTGTGAAGAGTAGAGTTCATAACTAAAAAATAGCGGAAAAGTGACGACTGCGACTGCTTTAATTACTTAATTACTGCTTTAATCACTCCTGGAACAGATTGAGGAGATCGATTACCCTTGATATAGATTACATCATGTTTTATGTACATTTCAAAACAATAGAAAGCCGCTTAACCGGTCAAGATTTTAGAACAGACTTAATTTTATTTCTCAATTTTTTATACTAAAACTGTAGAAGCTAAGTAACACAAGGGATTCAACAACAGGTTTGATTAATCAATTCGGGATTGAAGGTTTCTACACAACTCATCGATACCTGAAATCGACTCAACTTTAATATCCTACAAATTAGTTTAAGTTGCATTGGTCGTTTACATGATTCTTTTCCGTTCCCAGGTTCGAAAATATAGCGAGTAATGGCGAGCGATTCCGACGGCGATGTCGAAAGCGGCCAAGTTGTCGAAGAAATAGCAGAGGACGCGATACAACAATACGATTCAAACGTTTCATTCAAAGACCTTGTGAGTATTATTTAAGATATATATTTACTCGGTAAACATGGCGAATCCGAATCGTAGTTTATCGGTTGTTTATTATTCCTTCGCTTCGATTATGATTTAAGAAGACCATTCATTTGTGATTGTAACTATCGACTGATGTGTAGCTATAAAGTTAATATTGCAACCGGATATTGCTAGTTTTAATTATTTTTTATTTTTCTTGATTATCTCATTAAATTATTTGTCAAACGATACAGCCGAAGAGAGCGAGTATAGAACGATTATTATAGCTCCAAATAATCTCGACCCTTGTGCCAAATTTCTGAAAATCTCGAAAATTCTACACGAAAGCTCGGGAACGATTAAAAATAACGACGCCTCTATGGCCATTCAATTCAGCGTCCAAAAATCTATTGAAATTGATTCCAATTATAGGTACTCTGTCTGAAAAACTATGGAAAATACGAATTTCTACTCTCAAAAACCCCTCAATAATACTCCAAAATTTATACAGTTGAGTGATATTCATCTCTGCTAATGAGGATGGCTTAAAATTCTTCCAGGGGTTGGTGGACGTTCTGTGCGAAGCGTGCGACACTCTGAAATGGAAGCATCCGTCGAGAATTCAAAGGGAAGCTATACCTCTTGCGATAAAAGGTATTTGTTACAAAATTGAAATTAATCGAATTTTTTCTACAAATCAATTAGTTGATTCAATGGAGTTGTTTTTCCTTTTTCAAATTATTTTACATTTATAATTATTTTACATATGTCTATTGTGCCTCAGGAAAGGACATCATTGGTTTGGCTGAGACGGGCTCTGGTAAAACCGCCGCTTTCGCACTTCCAATTCTACAATCGCTTCTTGAAAATCCTCAGAGATATTTCGCCCTTATCCTCACGCCGACGAGAGAGCTGGCCTATCAGATTGCAGAACAATTCGAAGCCTTGGGTTGGTATCATATTTTTAGTGTGTATTATTATTATTGATTTTGAATTTTGTGTTTTTACCATCACAATTGTCCGTTCTAGGGGCTTCGATCGGAGTGAAAACCGCCGTCATTGTGGGAGGTATGGACATGATGTCGCAGGCACTCACATTGGCCAAAAAGCCTCATATTATTATTGCCACTCCTGGACGTCTGGTTGACCATTTAAAAAACACGAAAGGTTTCACTTTAAGAGCCGTGAAGTTTTTGGTAATTATCTTCCTTGCTTATTTTCACTTACCATTGAAAACTATATCTCGCTCTGAGATTCAACCGGGGTTTTTTTTATAGGTCATGGACGAAGCTGACCGAATCCTAAATATGGACTTCGAAGTAGAAGTTGACGAAATTTTAAAAGTCATACCGAGGGAGAGGAGGACGTTCCTTTTCTCGGCTACTATGACGAAGAAAGTGCAAAAATTGCAGCGCGCCTCGCTTAGAGATCCGGTCAAAGTCGAAGTGTCGACCAAGTATAAAACTGTCGATCAGCTTCAGCAATATTATATTTTCATCCCCGTCAAATTCAAGGTGAGAATATTCGATTCGTTTTAATTTTCTTTTGATGTTACCGGTTATAAATTTTCCGCGTTTTGATCCTAGGTGAAAAATTATCTTCTTATCTAATATTTTATCAGAATATTCGCAGACAATTAGTTTTCCCCGTTTTGAAAAAATTCCATATCTTTTATCTTCTATTTCCAGGACGTCTACTTAGTTCACATACTAAACGAACTGGCCGGCAACTCGATTATGATTTTCTGCGCCACGTGCAACGCAACGCTCAGAACCGCACTGATGTTGAGGGTGCTCGGCATTTCCGCGATACCGCTCAACGGTCAGATGTCGCAGAACAAAAGATTGGCAGCGTTGACGAAATTCAAAGCGAAAAGCCGGTCAGTCCTGATATCGACTGACGTTGCTAGCAGGTTAGTGATGCTAATACTTTTGGCGTGTATAAAGTGAGCTCCACGTTCAAACTGTCATCACAATCCTTGGTTTACATTCAAACCACAAGATGAAAATTAGCTTCGGCTTGCGATCCAAAGGGATATTGGCAATATCCCCATTTGTTCTGCCTCCCTACGATTTTTTCCCACCGGTTCAAAGATGCCGTAACTCACTTACGAGTCAACTCTTTTCCTTGCAAAAAAAATTTGCCATTTTGGCCTGTTTCCATTGGGTATTTCTAAATTAAGAGCCTCTGAGACTGAAAAATCAGTCACAAAGTTTTTTTGATACCAATTATTATTTACTTATTTATAATTACTTTTATTTTATCTATTTATTTATTTACTTTATTAAGTTTACTTTTTTTTAATCGACGGAAGTTATTTGATTTCAAAAATATTTTTCTTCTTTTCCAGAGGTCTTGATATACCTCATGTAGACGTAGTCGTCAATTTCGACGTCCCGACTCACAGCAAAGATTACATACACCGAGTTGGACGTACAGCTCGAGCCGGTCGGGCCGGAAAATCGATCACCTTTGTCACTCAAGTAAGTGTTCCTGATGCGATCGCACAAATAGGTTCTCCGTTATTGCGAAATTCTGTTTTGAAACCGTTGAAATTTTTCTGTAGTACGACGTTGAGCTATACCAACGAATTGAGCACCTGATAGGTAAAAAGCTACCGTTATACGAGACGCAGGATGAAGAAGTCATGTGTTTGGAAGAGCGGGTCGGTGAAGCAAAACGGACTGCTGCAGCTGTGAGTATTCAACACTGAGTTACATGATAATGGTATTTTCTCAGTGTGGCTTAGTCAGATGCTATCAAGGAGAAATATTCTGATGGTATTTGTATGTTTTTAAAAATAATAAAATATGTAAATATATGTATATAAATTTTAATAAAATAAAATAAATTTATTTAATTATTTTATTTTTACAGCAACTGCGCGATATGACGGATTTGAAATCGAACAAACGAAAACGTGGCCAGGGGAAGAAAGGTGAAATGGATGACGACACCGAGACGTCGCTCGGTGTTCGGAAACGCTTCTACGGCAAGAACAATAAGAAGAGAATCAAGAAAAAATGATCTGTACAGTCGACGTTCGTACCAATTAAATTTTTACCATAATTTATACGAGTATTGCCGATTACAATGGGTTATTAATTTGAATAATAAACCAAAAACAAGTTAAACCTAATCGCCTAACGCCTTGCTCTGTGGCTGAACGAGCTGAGATATTTATAGATTCGTGCGTTTGGACGTCTGCAACTAGTGTTGGTCGCCATTCCGAAGCCCTGAACGATGGTGATCAAGGGCTGAAAAACACCCAATTTGTGAGCGGAGTAGCGCCGCAAAAGGCCCATTGCCCAATTTCGCGTTCACTTCTGTTTTTAGGCACCTTTCAGCTGCATTTTTTTTTTTTTTTTTTTTTTGCACTTTTCGAGTCAGTTTGATACAACAGTGGGAAAGTAAAATTCAGCAAACTCTGTCAAAATTTGCAACAAGATGAATTTTCTCCAGTTTCACGTCACTGTTCTCTCGAAAGTTGGTTATTCGTAGACGATTGAAAGGGGCAAATGATAGAAACAGCGTTTTGTTTAATGAAATGGTGAGATTGCTTTTATTCGTACAAGAGCCAGTTCCTCAATTCGCGCATATCTTTTTTAGAATCAACAGTTTCAACATTGAATTCCACATCTTAACATAGGTATTCTCAGATCAAAATGGTTTCATGCAATGAGAAAATTCAATATGTCATATATTATGTTTTTGCTAGAGATCTTGAACAGCGGCAAAAACGGAACAATCTTTACTTCCCAGTAAATTACAGGGCATTTTTTCCCGCAAACTTTCTTGTAAAAACATAAAATAATGCGAATCGCGATTGAGAAACCGCCTCTGAAAAAATTATTTTTTTTTTCTCAGCGTACGGTTGAAAATTTACAAACGCAAATCAAGCGAAAAGGCACTTTACTACAAGACGTTTTCAAATACTTGTTCTAAACGAGAGCAGAATTCCAAGCGAATATTTTTCCATTATATGTAAAAATGAGATCTTCTTTACACAGACAGGGTTACAGTTATTCTTTTGTCTCTACCTTCTATATATTTTTCTTCTTCTTCTTAAACCTTTAAATAATTTTCCCTCCTAACAGGTACATTACACGATAATTACATTGTCACATTGCGCAAAAAACATCACATTAAGCTTCAATTGATAGATTCGTCGACAAATAGACACACGGTAAGTACGAAATAAATTACTACGGTTTTTTCTTTTTTTGTTGGTCTTTTCATACAAATACCTGGATTGTTTCGATGTACTTGTACAAAACGTACATTATCACCACTTTGATATTACCGTATTTTTTTTTTTTTTGTTTTTTTCCTGTAAATGAGATCTTCAAATTTCAAGCCACTCCTTGCACGTTCTACACACGTACATCATTCGAGCGTGTGCTGCACGACGGATTTTTGGTACTTAAGCCTAAGAAGCTAACAATTATTGAAATACTTTTTTCGGAGTGGGAGGGGAGTTGAAAATACGCTAGCGACGGAGATTATTTGTCCCTTAAGAAAAATACATTTTGGTCCTCCCATTAGTAAAATTCATATTGACAAAATCGTCGCGTTAGATTTTATTTATTTTACTGGGGTATTTACGGCCGTAACTGCGTCTCTACCGAAAATGGAACGAATATGAAAACGTAAATGAGGAAAGGAACATTTTGTGCGTTGCGAAAATCGTCTTTCCTTGCCCTCAATATTCGTACGCGTTCTGATTTGACATGGGAAATTTTCCTTGGCGTGAAATTCGAAACAAAATGTGTCTCACTCATTGAATGCAAAAAAAAAGATTTGTTTTCATTTTTATCAATCGGCTGCGGAAAAATTGATCAGTCGTGAGAATTCAATTGATTGACCTTCAATCGATTTTGTTCAGAAAACTCGATCGATCGCAATTACCTCCGAAATTGATTGAATAAACTCGCCCCGATCGCAATAGATTAAAAATAAAACGCTAATTTTTGCCTCTCGTCAAATTTTACGTCGTTATTTTTTTACATCTCAAATTATTAAAACAATAATAATTTTAACTGTCTTTGTAGCGCTCAAGATTTTCTCGCTCTCCATATCCCAATGGTTTTATCGCCGAGCTTCATATAGAATCCAGTTTCTCAACACGCGTATGAAAATATTTTCAGATTAAACCGAGCGGAAAAAATTGTTCCTTGTCTACTTCTAATTGTTCCCCTAAATGTATTGTCCGATGAATAAAAATGCAACTGTTACTACAACAAAACTTTTCCCTCGATCATGTGCTCTGAGTTGAAATTTGGTACACGTTAGATTGGGGCAAGGAAAGTAAACCAAACGAATATTATTTCATTAAGAGAAAGAAAAGATATCAGAAAATCCAAGTGAAATACTTATTTTATCACTTAACGATATTAATTTCGAGAGGCATTTCCCGTAAATAATACTACAACCTAAATCTGCTCCGATAATAAAAACCCTGACGCAATTCAAGGAGATATGCTTTCACAAAATACGACAAACATTAATTTGTCTGAGCATCCGCGGCCTAAGTGTTACATATTTTCTTTCTCCATTTAAATTTAACGATAGAAAAGAAGGCGGTTAATATTAGGCCTTTTTGTCACCTACCACAAATATTTTTTTTCCCTGTTCGTCTATCAAAAACTACAAGATTACATTGTTTCAGCTCTGTGAAAAATACTTGTATTTTTTTCTTTTTTTTTTAAATTCTATTCTAAATAGACAGGATGTGCATCACGACTAGAACAGTTAAACGCTATGAGTTCTACACGCTTCGCCTGAAACGTTTTTCCTACTGCTGGTAATTCAGTTACATTCTTCTTTTCGGAAGATCGACTTACTAGCTACGTGAAATTCGACCAAACGGAGCAGGAGAAGGGATCAAGTTTAATATTGTTTCATCGAGAACCGATCCCCGATTGAGTATTGGATCGATTGCAATTCAATCAATAATCGATATACATCCGAATAAAATCTACCATTGTTTAAGGGACCTTGTGAAATAAATTGATAAACAATCTTGGTGATTGATTAATTGCAATTTTATCGATGAATCTTATTAAAAATCAATTCTCACAGGAAATAATCGATTTTTTGCAATTGAAAAAAATCGATTAATCGGAATTATGCCGATAGAATCGATTTTTGTTATATAAATCACGATTTTAACCAGGAATCGATTCTCCTTGAAAAAATCGGTAATCGGGAGACTTACAAGCTACAATGAACGAAATTGGAACAAATATAACGGGATATGAGGTTTCATAATTCTGCCCAAACGCATGGTCCGCTAGTCCGAATCACAATTGAAATTATTAGCAAACGGATAGACATTCTGTTGAATTATTGACGTGGATTCATTCCCATTGAATTAAACTTAATTGATTCTAAAGGATAAAATCGAACGACATTCGTCGGCATTGCTTCAAACAAATAAATGCGAAGATCGTTTAAAAATATGCGTTCGATAAAAGAAAAATTAATTTAAATTAATCTTAAAACGTACACGACGCCAAACGGTTTTAGTTCAATTTGACGCGAAAAATCGGCGAGATAAGAAAATATTACTACCGTATTGATTCACAATTGCTATGAATTAGGGCCACGTTCGGATGAGATCATTGTTTCGTTATCAGAAAAATAATTTAATGAGCAGCGATAAATCATATTTTACGCTAACTACCGCATATTTCCTATTGTAAATGGTCGGTAATGCAAAAGTCACACGAGCGGCTGTATTTCGAATCATGTTGACAAATATGATTGTTAAGGTCATGTTTTTTTTTTTTTTTTTTTTTTGTAAATAAAAATGCATTACAACCGCTAAAAAAAATTCGTGGATTTTATTTTGTTTATAGGTACTAGCGAAATTAATTGTTCGTTGTTTTTTTTTTCTCCGAAAACTGACGACTGAGAAGATAATAGGAAAATTCGAAACCGCCTCCGAACGGTGACTTTTGCGAAATTATTTTCTTCACTATATCACAAAATTTGCACGCTATGAGATCGTTTTTGTATATAAACTAGCAAGCGAAGAATATTGTCAGTGCAGGAACGTAGAAACCGATCGCTCACTGGAACATGATTCTAAAACTACCGCAAATAAAATTGAGCGCCGATTCAAACGTCATAGACCGGAGTGTTAACATTCAAATGGGTAATATTGTGAAAATAATTACTTGAGAACAAAAACTGAGGAAGATGGGAGAATATTGAGTGATTTTACAAGTTTCAAAATTGTCGATAAAAATGGAAAATTCGAGATTCTCGTATGATTGTAGATTGATTCCCAAGTAACGAGTCCAAGTCGCCTCCCGCATTCAATTTATATACTCCAATTCGAAAACATGCGAGTAACAATGTTAAGCTTTAATATTTACGAATCCTAATCACTACGAGCTGTTTACATTTGTTTTCCCATCGGTAAATTGGACAACTCACAGTTGAGCGGGATTTGCGGTCGAACGCACCTAGTTTTGTAATATCAGGTAGGAAAGTATTATGTAGGTTTATGTGGATGTTCAACACATTGCAACTTTCAGTTATAGCTCTTGGAAGAATCGAAACCTTTAACCTTTCGCAGACCGATAATTTACCTCATCAGCTAAGTTATTTAGCTTGTCTTATCTGCCCAGAGTATAACCTTATGCAACCTCCTGACACACCTGGAAACAAATTATCCTTGCGCGCTCTTTATTGCTCTGGTTTGTCCATTGTGTTATGTCGAATGGCCGTGGATCGTCGGAGAGGCGGGGAAGGGGGCGGATAGGATGCACCCCGCGGAGGAGCCGGAGGCGGCGCTAACGGCCTTGGAGGAGGCGCTAACCATCGCCGACTTGCTTCTTTCAGATCGGGCAACGATTGTCCCAATTGCGGCACGACAACTCGCAACGTATCACTGAAATATTTACCCCCGATTAACGCTATAAAAGTAAAGATTATTCCAAAATTGACAAAATAACGTGGCTCACGTTGTCTGAGGAAGAACTTCGTCGGAACTGTGAGATAACGGCTTGATTTCAGATTCGACGCTTAAGCCTCGGGAGACGTTGCTGATCGGGGAGCATCCCATTTCTACTGAACCGCTGTATCCGTCGCTGAAAGAAGCACAAAAAAGAAAAAAATTACTTAAAAAAAATGCGGTAAATGATTGTACTTATCAATTGGTCTGCACCGATTGTTTTTATCAATCAGCGAACACCTTTCTCATTAAATGTACAAATATGCTTTGCATTGTCACCTGTTGGAGTCAGGCTCGACTCGCCAAGTATCATCGCTTGCTTGTTTAGCCGCATTGTACAAACCTTCCGCCCTTCGAATATTCATGACGAAGTTCTGTAAAATCCAACGAAAAAATGATAAGTTAGTTAATGATTTTTTTTAAAACTCAATAAGTTGTCATAGAAGAAATATCCGCTCATGTTTCTAAGCTTCTATTCCGTTTGACGAGATCCAAGTCTTATTGACAAAGACAACATTATAGACGAAGAAATACTGATTTCACATAAGAACAATCTTAGTCAATCAACTCGACAACGGCTGAAATCAAAATGGGAATAAATTATTTGCATTACCTTGATAACCTTTGAGTCAGGCGTAATGAGCAGAAACGCCGATATCGCCGTCGCGTACTCCGACAAATAAACAACGGCCAGCGTCGGCGTTTCCCTTGTTAACTCTTGGACGGCTAGTCGATTTACGAGGTACGGAGGCCGGATCACTTTAAGTTGGCAGGCCCTGGTGATTTTACAAATGAGAAGCATGTCCGTCAGCAGGATACAGTGAACTTCAATCTGCAACCACCGGTAAGCGAGTTCAATGCCGAAACAAAAGGCCAAAATAGGTGAAAACGCTCAGAATGAAACATTCACACAGGAAAACTTCAAAAATTAGTATAGTCGATAAGTGATGCGTTTTCTGTCAAAAATTAAGAGAAATCTATAAGAGGAATCTAAAATAAAGAGTTTTTGCTTCTCACGGTGTTCGTAGCCTGTGAACATAAGTCTAGGAGGATGCAAGATGATGCTAACCTCCCAACAGCTCACCCGCACTCTTTCACTGTGTAATATGACTACTCCTCTCGGTGTTTCCTTGAATAACACACGTCTGATCCATTTTCGTTGCCTTCAACTTAATCACCACCATCTAAAATCTATCTAATTTATTTTAATGTTATGTATTTATGATTTAACTAGCATCTATTTATTTACTACGTAGTATTTTTTTAAATGTAAGTTTTTTTTCATAAATGATTTTCTGATGGTGTTCCGATACCAAGTTTACTTCATTATTAGTAACTGGTATATTATTCATACTGGTGTTATACATAATAGAAACAAAAGATACTTTTTTTTGTTATAATCTATTTTATTTTATTTTCCATTACTCATCTTTGAATTTTACTTAACGTTCCTATAGTTAATTTATGACCATTTTTTTATTTATAAATTCTAATAGCAGAGAAATAATAAAATTATGTACTTTCTTGTTTAAACTGATTTGTATTTTCCATATTTTATTATCCTATGTTTTTCTATTCCAGCTATTCATAATTTGTATTTATTGACAGTTTTTCCTAATAGCAGCAGCAGATAAATGAGTAATATTTCACTCCATAACTCTCATTTTCCAATAGTCTTTATTTATCCATTTAAGTATGCAATTACTCACACGACATTCCAGTCATCAGTGTTTATAGAAACTTATATGAAAGACCCTAAGAATTAGCAAAAACCTAACCTGTGTAAAGCTACCCACTTTGTAAGTTGTAAGCGGAAATCATCGGAAATTTTTTCTTACGCTTTTTTATAAATCCATTTTCAAGTTTGTGTGCCACAGAGAAGACATAATATTTTTTTTTTTTAAATATACAAAAATCACTAGTACACAAAATTGAAATTTTGTTTTGCCTCAGAACTTTTGCCTGACGTAAATATAGGAGAGCGAAAGAATTCGAAGGAAAATCAGTTTTCATTCAAAACGCCTTGAAAATCAGTTGAATTCAGGTAACTCGGTCGTTTATGTATCGGTATTTTTATACTGTGCTCAGTGCCGAGTATCCCAGGCATTTCAAATTTATGTATCTGCCTTCCATTACCTTGCTGTTGTTATAGTCTTTTAGTTTCATGTCGGCTTCGGCGATCAGCTGCCTTTTGTGGAGCGGATTGCAACCGTGCATCGGCTTTTTGAGATCCAAGTTGTTGTGACTTTTGACAATTTTCTCCAGATCGTCGTCTTTGGTTTCCTGCAAGAACAAATGCCAACTATTGAACCAAGCGTTTGGATGATGAGTGATGTATTCAGAAATTCGAACCTCACAACAGAAATTTATTCCCTCAGACGTGATATGCGTGATAAGCGTGGGGAAAAAATAAAATGAAAACCGTTCCTTCAAAAACCTATGGTTTTACAAAGCCCTGAATACTATAGGAAAATAAGTTGCCTCAGTTTTCTCTTTCTCAAACTCACAACACAAGAAAAGTTTTCCGTAATTTGAAAATCTTCTGTAGATGCGGATGAAGAGGGAGAAAAACGTGGCTACTCGTTCTCCGGTGTTTCAACTCCTTGCGGAGTACTTTCACGCATTCAAACATCATTGATAATTTTTAGAAACCCAAGGTCATAATCATCGAGTACTATCTAATATTCAAATGAACTGTGCGTCTATATAATTGAAATAAAAATGTTTCCACACAACCAAAACTTAAATAGCTCACAGCCACGTCGTATCCTTCTATTCGAAGAATCAGACTCTTCAGACTCTCCATGTCCTCTTTTTTCTTCATAGTTGTATTGACACTATTCACAAATGCGTCCATCTTTTCGATCTGTAATGAAAAAAATCGATTGATTCGTTTAAAACTCGATTACTTGCATAAAAAATTGATCGACTTGTAAAAAAAAATTATTTTGATTTAAATTGATTTATTTTTACTAAAAATTTGATTGGATCGATTAAAAATGAATTATTTTTTATTGAAATTTGATAATCTCAAATAGGGATGGTTATTTTGATTAACAATTTATATGATTTTATTAGAACTGGATTATTTTTATTAAAAATTAGTTCATTTTGTATAAAAATAGATTATGTTGATAAAAAATTTGATTATTTTGATTAGAACTCTATCGATTCAATTATTTCTATTAAAAATCTGATTAGTTCAATTGAAAATTGATACTTTTTGGTTAAAAATCTAATCAATTCGATTAAAAATCGTTTCTTTCTTTTTTTTAATTAAAGTTCAATCAAATTAGATTACACGTTGGTTGGTTTTGATTGACATTTTTATTATTTTGATTGATAATGGATTCTTTTGATTACAAACATAATTAATTATTTCATTTTTTGTTAAAATAATTGATTAATTCGTTTAAAAATTGATTAATTTTGGTTAAAAATCTGATCATATCATTAAATGGCCATTAAATGTTACTAAAATTTTTATCAATTTGAATAAAAACTATTAGTTTTGATAAAATATCTGTAGTTTTCAAGCGAGAAACAAAATCGTTTTACTCGTTACCATGATTTCAATGTTTTCCCGCTGTTTGGTGTCAACAGTGTGTTTGAGGATGGCTTTGAACAGTAGCGAATACTTCGTCAAGCGTTGCATCGGTTTGACAAGCATTTCGATCAAACGCAACCGATGGCAGTCTTTTTGCGTTTCGCACCACTGTCGGCAGGAAAATCAAATCAAAACATCGATTCATCCGATGGAATATATTGAGGGAAATATTTTTAAAAACCTTTACCGCGAGATAGGCCGTAAATAATTCATTGGTTTGCGTTTTCTCCCGGCAGTACTTCTGACATTCGCTTTGTTCTGAGCAATATATCACATAGGGAGCGAAGAGCTCGTCGCACTGCAACACAAAAGTAGAATTGAAACGGGGGAAAAACTGTCTACCCTATAAATTCATTCAATTTCAGACAGTTTTTTCCACGCACTTGTATGAAAGCTTCTAGAAGAATGCTCGGATCCAGGAGTGCCGACGTTTCGCGAGCCGTTGCCAACATCGGCAGCAAATACTTGGCCCAGAGGTTGATATTGCACGAAGATATTTCTTCAATGTTGCTAAACAATCGGTTCTTGTCTATGTCGACGAGGACGTTGCATTTTTGTAAGCTCACCAGGCAAGACAGGAAGAGCTGAAATGGGAAAATAGATATACCGAGTGTTAAACTAAAATTGTCGACATTTTAATAGCATAATATCGATGAGTAAATTTTATTGAAAGATTTTTTTAATTTTCTACTAAGGAGTACGAATACTGGAATAGGTGTGACAATAATTTATCTCTAAGATGTATCACTTGATAAATTATGTATTATCAGAGGAAAGGTTGGTCCAATCTAGTGAAATTGAATAACCTTTGGTAAATGTATAGACTTAGTCAGAATGCAGTTTTATTGAACGCACATACAAAAACAACACGGGTGAGTGGACAACAATGACTTCTTTTTTTCCCATAATCATTCGCTCTCAGATTGCGAGGATCACCAAAAATCAATCTTGGTCTGACAATGGCTCAGTTATAAAACCAAATCGCTATCTACCTCTACTTCAAGGGTATTTTTGAGGGATTCTGAGGGGGAAAATTCATACATTATCCAACATTTTTCAGACAAAGGTGTATTTCGAATAAATGTCGGTCGATTTTTGGAGCCTGAATCGAATGAGACCATTTCTTTTGAACATATTTCATCATTTACCATTAAACTGTGCTAATTTGTACAACCCACTCAAACATATCAAGATGAGCGTAAAAAACTGTATCAATGTTATGTGCGCATCATTAATGCGTGCATAACAATGTTAGTCCAATTGTCAGGGGTTTAATATTTTTTGAAAAAGTATCCCGTGAAATCGCGACACGCATAAGAATATTTTAAGATTCTCAAGTATTTTAAAAAGACTGACGGTGTAAGAAATTATCGGTCCCTATTTAAAAATCTCTGGTTATTCTAAAATCTTCTGGCCTTCCCTTTGTTCGACTGAAGAATTTATATGCAAATTTGAATAAATTGTTGCAGAAAATGTTTCCTCTAATTTTATTCCGAGCGAAGAGAGAGGGAATCATTACAAAAGATAGTACGCCTCACTACTTACATCAGTGACGAGCTTTAGAGTATGTATATAGGCGACTTCGGTTTGAATCAGCTCCCAAATGGCCGCCTGCTGATGGCGATCGCTATCCTTGATGTCCATAGTTTTCGCAACAATTTCCTTCCAATCGTCTTCCAATTTGTACAGCGCTGGAGACACGAGAGAAAATACAAAGGGGGCATCAAGGTTAAAAATGTGCCAACATTTCAAGAGTGGAATACACTGAGTAGACTTTTTGACAAATAAAACAGGCATAGTAACATAACCTGAAACACTGTAAAAATATTGTACAGTGGTTTATAACTCCTTTGCTTCCATCAGATTCGGGAAGACCTTATTTGAAGTGTGCGTGTGGTTTTTTTTAAAGGGGTGACATTTTCACTTTTTCACATTTTTTTTGTCACGAAACATATCCCATTCAATACGAACGATTTCTGATATCAAAAAGTTGATGAACCACTCCCTTGATTATCTATATATATCTAGAGGAAATCATAAAAGAATGTCCACCTATCAAGAGGGAAAAGGGGTAAACATGGTTTATTTTATGTTTAATTTTATTGTTTGTAGGGGAAGTCATCCGCAATATTTTTTTGGTTAATATAAAACCGAAGGTTTATACTTGATGTACAACATTTCAATAGATACCATCATCCCTTTGTTTTTGACAATTTAATTGAAATTGATATCAACCAGGAATTTAAATCAGTAATCTTTTCTTTGTGTAATTGTTTTGTGTACTTGTGAAATGGAGTTCCACAATCTCAGCGCAAAATATTTAATAAAAACTGAAAAAGAATAAATGAAAGAAATTGACTCGTTATGGTTCTATTCGATTCAGCGTCAAAAAATCTATAGAAATTGATACCAAACATACTTAAGTTTCAAAAACCTGGGAAAGTGGTAATTCCCTCTCCCTGAAGCCCCCGAAAATACTCTTAAAATTGAGGTAGAAATTTGGCTAAATTATTGAGCAATTGTTAGACCGAGAATGATGGTAAAAATTACAAGAATATAGCTATTATAGTTTCCTTAGAAAAGTGTTGGCGGCATACCGACAGAATTTCTTTTTATCGAACACATTCGGATTCGACATGCTTTGAAACGTAAAACATCAAATTTTGAGGGGCGTTGGAAATTTTTCGTGAGGGATTACATGGTTTGTTATTGAACAATGAACCAAAAATTTGGATCTAAATAACTTACATTCTTCCAAATCTTCATCATGTTTGCTCGTCAATTGAGGAATGCCATATTTGCTGTAGTTGTTCAATTTTTCAACGAGCAGTTCCATTTTGCTATCCTATAAAAACGAATGACGTTGGAGTTGAAAAAGATGAACACTCAGAATAAACCAAGTCACATTCTATAGGCAATTTTTACACATTTTGCAGTAATACAAGCTACTATATTTATCATCGTAATCTATACATCAAGCCTGTAAAAAATCACCTTTGAATTCCCAAAAAGGCCACTCCAACGTTGTCGAGTTCCTTTTGGTTTACCTTCGACCGACAGTGCCCCCGAATCCGAATTTGTAAACCCTTCTTCGGTGCTCGAACTGAAAAAACTTCCTCTTCCCTTACAACTCTGTAAATCAAATAAGCGTTGGCCAATTTATTGAATAAAAAAAAATTGATTGTTCCATTAAAAAGTTTTGTTTATTCAGTACAGTATGAATAAATTAACGAGTTTTCAATTGCAGCCTGATTAAAATATTAACTCAATTATTCGTTCTCTTTATTCAACCAATTGTCGAAATATTAATTTAATAATAATTTAATTAATTGTGATAATAATCATTTCATTGCAATTTTCAATATTCAAATCGTTTAAGTAGGCATTTCACCGGTTTATAAATCGCTTTACCAATAATTATTTCCATCAATGTCTCTATTATAATTATAATGATATTTTTATTTGATCGACTCAACCGACCGATGTCCTCATAAAATTTCATTTGCGATCCTTTCTGACGTAAATAATTATATTTCATCAATTATAATATTATTAATTTACCGGGCTGTAAATTAAAGAGCAGCGGAGGGACAATTAGTAAGATGACGTCTTGAATTAATCACTTACCCTAGAGGTCTTTCGCGATGGCTGGCTGAACTTGGAGCTTCTAATGTCGGAGCCATCTTTTTCTGCAAAACGAAGAAAACGTGGTCGAAAGTTACACAGTGTTAGAAAGAACAAAGCTATTACCGGAGAAAAAATTGCATACCTATAAAATTTGTTGGGTAAACCGGTGGTGTGCATATAAAATGAGAAACTCATGCTAAGGCAGCAACGTTGGAAAACGACAACTGCTACTGAAAAACTAGCCAGGACCCAAACATCGAAATACGCGTGAATCAGCCCGTAAAAATGTCACAACCTTAAAAATTCAAATATGTTGACTTTTGGTAAAATCGAAATAGTGAAAAAAATGGAAGTACAGTACGTAAGCCAAAAGATACGAATCACGTTTTGTGAAAAGCAATCCACCGACATGAAGAAAATTTAAACTCCCCCAGCGTATAAATAGAATTATTTTTAAAGTCTGAAAAAATCAAAATATAGTCAACTTCGTTGACAGCGTAACTTCGTTTAAGACAAGCACAGATGATCCTTGATTTTTATCTATTTGGTCACACACAGTACTTCCACGTTATGAGCATTTTTGTCGCTATTTCGCTGGTGCGTATTTTAATTTTTACATGCCGCAAAACTCAATATATTCGAACGCTCAAGGTCCTGATATATCCAGAAGTGCGACTGAATGACGGCTGAATTTTGTCACGTACTTCCGGGTTATTAGCATATTGTCAATATTTGATTTTTTCAAGCTGCGAAAATGGTTATATTTAAACGCCCGGGGAGTTCAAATTTGTCTCCATGTCAGATGAACGTCGCTTGATTTTGTGTCACACACAGTAATTCCTCGTAAAGCGCATTTTTTATTATTGTATAGAAGCGTTTTCGAATTTTTGGGTCTCCTTGCTAAAAAATGATCGCTTTCACAATATTTGGCTAGTATCATTAGGCTCACATACTCTACTTCCGCATTATTAACCTAATTCGTGCATGTTTCAATGTTTGGTTTCCCTGGCAAGTTTTTCAATGACAGTTGCCGCCTTTGTATGAGTTTCTTGAGTATATATTTTGTTATATCTGTTACCGACTCAAACATGAAGTACTCTGTGATCTATGCAAACCATTGGTTTTCAAGTAATGATAAAATCGGCCCGTTCGTTTTAAAAGTTCGCTTTTATCACTTTTAAAAGGAATGAGACTTGAGTTTTACACAGCCGAACTCGTCAAACCAACTCGTCAAAATATCATACCTAAAATCATTTTGACAAAATCACTCAATACTAATTTATTTGAAAGATAAGAATATTTTTACACATCCGAAAAAATCCTTGAAAGCGTTATGATTAATAGCTGTTGAGAAAACCGTACTTGTGGAAATTCAACATTATCACAACAAACAAGACAAACACAGTGAGACTGGACTGGAATTCAACGGCGTTTATCTTACTCATTGTTCTACTTCTTCGTATAAAACCTCGATGCGAACACTTCTCCATAGATGTGCATATACGAGCATCTGGAATTCGAAAAAATTTGTACTCTTTCAAGAGATGAAGAAATTTGTACTCTCGCGATAGCGCTTTCACTGTTGGCCTCTTGGCGGATCCGTGGTGCACCTTGAGGCTGGCAATTTTAGCTCATTATGAACCAGGCAGTGAACTTTGTTCTTAACCTCCCTCTAATAGCAGAAATAGAAAAATGTTCATATTGGAAATGGAAATATGTAAATATTCATTTCTAGCAGTGGAGTTCAAAGACGTTCAGGGTGGGGCAAGTTGGTCTCCTTTTACCTCCATGTTTATGTCATTCGAGTCAAATTCGGAAGAAATTTTCACAGTACTATACTATTTTTACTATACTATGCTCACAAACACTTTCTGAAAAAGTGCCTGTGTCCGGCTGTGGTCAAAAAGTGACATAAATCGGCATTGAATTAAATTGGACAAGTGTGTTGTGGTCAATTGTAATTACTTTGAAGGTGACCAAAATTTGGTGTAGAAATATTAATAATAAATGTTCTCAAGGACATTACGGTTACTTTGGGGTCACCCCTCGTACTTCTACATTATGAGCTTTTTTCACTCTCACAAGCGCCTAATTTGTACTTATGATTTTTACAAAGAAATCGAAATATTTGTACATTCAATTTCTCGAAATATTTATATTTGAACGTTCAAGGTCTCGAATGATCGGGAAAGTGATTGAATGTTGCCTGATTTTAATCGCGTGAGTCACACACCGTACTTCCGCCCTATTGACAATATTTTTATTTTCACAGACTGCAAAAATGAGCATATTTCAACGCTGGATGACTTGAACGTTTTATTTATGTCAGTCGATTGCCTAACTAGCTCTTGATAACTTTGCTGAAACTTTAGTTTTTAACCCAACAAAAATTTTTTGAACAAAAGGTAGTTTTTCAGCTTGAAAAGAGAGTAAGCACAGCCACCGAAACCTCGAAGCGGTCAACCGTGAAAGCACTCGAAATAACATTATAAATCATTATTTTCGAATCGTCCATTGGTTTCGAACTCCGTCTTCTGTGTGTGGGTTGAGAGAGAGAAACGCCAGGAGACTTCTTCTCCTCTTCTTGCACTTGGCGCCGAGCACTTTCGCCCCTTGGGGCCTTATCAGAGCAACGTAGGTCCACTGGGTACCTATCAACCTCACAGGGGCGGGAGATGTTCTTCCCTCGAACCCAAAAAAACTAATTCAAATCAACCTTTTCCTCTAGTTTCCTATTATTTTCAATTTAGAAGTCTTACCGCGAACAGTGATATGTTTTCCCCCTAGCCATGCAGTATCTGTTGTCAGCACGGGGAGAGGAGTCTTGTACTGTTCGAGAAGCACTTCAACATTGCACAGCTCTATTCCTTTCCGGTTGCATATCGGCCCAAGAGCTTCCCTGCAATACGAGTAATTATTTTAAACGAGAACAACATTAGAGTAACATTAAGAGAAGAGAGCGTATAAATTTGCAGCTTACGCTAAAGAAGTTCCTTTCGATGCGAGGAGAAATTCATGCCCTGTATCTTTTCCGCTGACTTCAAAAGCAACGCTGAAATATTCCGAGCTGTTCACCTGGAAAAAAATACAGAGTTGCATTCGCTCTCCGGAAACGAAGTCATTTCTCCATACCGATTAACGATCGACGTTTTACCTGCGACCGAGCCAAATTATGCCGTTTCTGCTGGAGCGGCACGTTCAAACACATTTCACTGGATTTGCCAATTTTGTCCATGTTATTCAAACTGCGGCATCGAGTCTGCGGAAATGAAAGAATAATGGAGTTAAAACACTGCAAAAATGATGAAAAAGTTGGCGAAGAGGGGAGAAAAAATTTAAGGTTTTCTGCGAGGCCGATTGGCTGGGAAAAACTCGTGGCAATGAGCTTGAGCTTACATGTATCCTTGCAGAGCTGGGCGACACCGCTAGAAAAATGTTCATCGTGGCAGCAAACATCCCCTGCAGCTCGACATCTGATGGTGACGTCATTTCTGAGGAAAAAAATCCAGCGAAATCTATATTATTTTTCGGGCTCTACTATATAAAGAGCAGCTGAAGCGCGTAACGCGAAAGGGAAAATAATTATTCGCGAAGGGCAAATTGGAATCAATTTTGGGCAACCTTGATCGAAAAAGTATTTTCTCCGCCGGGCGAAGAAAAAAACCTCATTTGCATTTCGTTGCACGGAACGGCAAAGAAGAGGCTTTGAGAATATTCAGATTGGAAATTCGATACCAACTCGGGCATAAATTTCGGGGGGGAAATGGTTCAGAAATCGGATCGAGATACATGAGTAGAATTGACCGAGTCGAATTTCTTTTCATTTTTCAATTTCATTTCAAAACATCAAATTTTGAGGTGGTTAGGCCATTTTTTTTTCTCGGGCTATTACATTACTATTACTTTGCTTTATTATTGAATAATAAACCAAATCCTATAACGTGAAACTTTCTGAAAACAACAATTTTACACTATATTTTTTTTTTTTTTAATTAAAAATCGAATTTAAAAATTTGGGAATTTTAGAGTTGCTTACGGCTTTATAGAAGCAGGCTGACCAAGAAAAACGAACCTTTGCATCATCAGATACCCGGAGAGTGTTGAATCATTAATGTAGGTACTAAATAATTCAACAAATCCCGCAATTTCACGTACCCCATTCTAATATTCGCGCTGATGAAAAACCAATTCCTCGCCATAATAATTATAATTTTCGATCCATAAAGAAAATCACTCCAGGGATAGGTTTCTGCAGAAAAAGAAGCACCGCTAGTGATTTAGAAGACGCAGACGATAAAATCGTTCGACCGGAGAGGGAAAAAATAGAATATGAACGAACGTATGTAAAAAAACCGCGATTCGAGAATGATGACGTGATAGCGTGATATTATTTCTCTATAGCGTCAGGCGGAGGGATTGTTCAAGCTTGGAAAGGCAGCCGCAGATGGCCGTGCTTCGTTGGGTCGGTCTGGTCCCTTGTCAACCCTCTCAGCGTTTGATAAATGGGAGAAAATCTGAAGCCGGTGGCGGTTTCGTGAAACCGGCTTTACCTCCCGAAACCACTCGAGCCCCCAAAGCTCCTTCCTGTCTTCCACCAAAGGACCGCGGTTTCCCATTAATTACGGTCGAAAAGTTAGTAAGCCAGACAAATAATGAATACCCTCAGTCCCCGAGATCGGACGAATTGGAATTTAATTCGACTAATTAAACGCTGAAGTAAAAAGCGCTCCAATTCTCTTATTGACCGATCGAGTTTAAATTGCCAATTAGCATATTAATATTAGAGTAAATGAAGAACTCGTCATACGTCGAAGATCGATCGCCTGTCGCGGGAATTTCGATACGTCAGGTTCAGGGGAAAATTACTGTTTTACACCGGGGAAGATCATGGACTAAGAACGGTGTGCGTTATGCTAGAAAAAAATAAAATTTCTGGCACGGGGAAATCGAGGATTGGTAGAAAAATATCTAACTCCCACAAAATGTTGATGTTTCTTGTTTCAAGGCATATAGAATCCAAATATCTAATACACCAAAAAAAAAAAACCCAATCAAAAAAATTTAAAAAGATTCTGTCTGTCCGTCGAACGCCGTCAACTCTTTTCCAACCAAACTATGATAGCTACATTCTTGAAATTTTCACCAAAAATCAATCTCGGTCATACAACGGCCCAATTTTTGAACCACATTGCTAGCTCAATTTTAAGGGTATTTTTGAGGAGGAGAAAATTCATATTTTCCAAGGTTTTTCAGAAAAATATGTATTTGATATCTATTTCTATAGATTTTTGGACGCTGAATTGAATGAGACCGTCGCGGGTTCGATAGCTTTATTGGTTCTCAAGTTATCGCAGCTTTTGTGTTGAATTTGGGAGATTTTCAGAAATTTGGCATAAGGGTATAACTCGAGAGCTCTTGGAACTATGAAAATCGTTCTGTACTCGTTGGAATGCTCGTCGAACACACTCTTTAACTATACCGTAAGGCGAAAAATTTAGCTCTCAATTTGAAAGTTGAGAAAAATAAAAATGATTAAAATTCCAGCAGTTGCTACAAAGTTTTCTCCTATAATTACCAATCTGTTTTTCGGTGGGAACGTTCACAAATGTTCGGAATAATATCACTGTACAATCATTTGCAACGTTTTTATTGCAAGGAGACCCAAAAATTCTAAAAAACTCAAATAAAATACTTGAAATTGCGCTTTTGGAGGAAGTACTGTGTGTGACACAAATGATATAAAAATCAGAGACGTTCAGCTGACACAAAGACACATTTAAACTCCCCTAGGGTTGAAATATATTTACTTTTGCGGCCTGTAAAGATCCAAATATAGTCAATATGCGAATAGCCCGGAAGGACGGTATAAAAATCAGGTACCTATCATTCTTTGGCTTTCAGGCTCGGCAGTAGGAACTTAGTAGTTAAATATTTGAAATAACTGACTCCTTTGAAAGCACGAATACGAACGAATTAATTAAGCATTTTTTGTAACTAAGAAAATTTGAATTTGGAGACCAGATGTTCGAAAAATGAAAAATTATAAAACTGAAACTAAGTGATTGGAAAACAATGATTTTGAGTCGAAATATGAAACGAAATTAAACTGAAGTTGGAAGTTAACGAGGGTAAGTAGCCATAATTCAATCGCCCTTCAAGACGTGCGGTTTTCAATTCAAAATTAGCAGTCTGACATAAAATCAGGGTTGACTAAAATCTAATTCGCATAACAATGAGCTTTGTGATAATTCCAATTGATCATTCGCTTGAAAGACAGGACATCCTTTGGCTTTTATACGAAAAGAAGGATATTATTACCGTTATATAAATAAAAATATTTTTCAGCAGATACCTAGGTTTTCTGTTGCGATTTTCACTCTGCAAAATGACAGAGGAGCGCGTAGACGATTTTCGGCGCTTAATTATCTTTAACCGCATGACCGAATATTCGTACTTGGCTTGGCTCTATTTCAAAACGAGTCGCTACGGCCTCGTTATCGTCAACGCCTGTCTTATCATCATTCGACGCTTCATCGTTCCTCTTTACGGCCCTCGGAGCACCTCCAGAAATCGATGAATTTGTAGTTTGAAAGCAAACGATAGGGACCGATGTTATGAATTATGCATGATACATCACCCACACTCGGTCAAGTCTAACGATCGTTCGGCCATTAGCCGTTGTGTGAATTGTAAACACCGGTTGCGCGAACGGTGCGCATTGTTCGGATTTGTTGACTTTTTTCCACCTTGATGCGAAAGCCGAGCGGAAATATTTGGAAATGGCCGAAACTTCAATAATCGATCGAGCTAGTTCAATTTTCCAAGCGACCGATACCTAATTTTCGTACGATTTTATCCAACCGGTTTTACCGAAAGGGGCGAGCAGTTTTAATTTCAAAGAAAACGGTTGAAATTTGCCCGACGTATAATTTTCCCGTTTCGAGCCGATTTTGTCGGCTGTTGATAATTTACTTGCTCGTTCTATTCTCGTTTGAGCGTTTTCTAAAAATGCTGAGGCTTATGTAGTTTTTTTTCTACAACCATAAATATTTTTAAAAAACGTAATTTTCAAACAATATATATTTTTTTTAGATATATACAGCTTAAAAAAACGGTGAAAAAGTATTTAGTTTTTACCCAATCAATACCAAAATTTGAACGTGCAAACTAGATTCTGAAAACAAATTTGAACAGTTCAAATCTACAAACAATGAATAATCAGTTTTCGATCAGAATTTCCGAGGTCTCAAACAAAGGTATATAAAAACATCAATATTGCTCCGTTATAATGTCACGTAAAACTAATTTTTTACCATCGTTAAAAATCTTTCGCCTAGTACTTTCAGTTACAAAGACGTTATATTTTTTCTCGACGTGGTTGGGTGCTCGAAAAACCTCAAAAATGTGAAAATCTCTATCTCAGGCCTTATCTACTGAACTCTTCATAATTATACAGAACTAAAATCTGAGCTAGGCCCTCATAGGCAGATAAATTATAAACGAAAAGACGTCAAAAATAAAACAATCGAGCAATTTAACTATCTAGAAGTTATAAACTTGCAAAGACAAAAGTTATTATTTTAGCGAAAATCACGTTTTCTGGAGTTTCTCCGAATCGGGAGCCGTAACTACTGGATGGATTCAATTGGAAAAAATTATGGGATTTACCTGGATGGTTACCCTTTCAAACAAAAAAAAGAACCAACCGATCAGACTCACAGGGGCTGAAAACCAGCGGACAACACATACTGAAAGAAAACCCTCAAGTAAAACTCAAGTAAAACTTAACAATTTTTAGCTGGAGTTGTTAAGACGTTGATCTTTCTTGCCAATATATCGGTACCATCGATGTTCCAACCCTAATTTCAAGAATGTACTTTGTCAATGGGGGCGATGATGAGGGTTGAAGTGATCGGTCCCTTGCCATTATCAGGAGTGCCCTGGGGATCTCATCTTCCTTCCATTTAGTTTCTCCACTTCGTTAGTCCTCTTTGCTTTTCTACTTATATTGCTTGATCGAGTGGGGTACTAGCAATTTCTTTCCTTACCTGGCAGCGCATGTTTCGGCATCTTTGCAGCAAGAGCCGTTCAAACATATCCCCTACAGAACCATATTTTCGGGTGATTGTAAAAAGTGAGCAAGTGCAAATGATTGAACAGTGGTTTATTATTCCTTCGCTTCAATAATGATTTAAGAATACCATCCATTTGTGATAGTAATTATTAAGAAAATTAGTGAACGTCCCAACCGAAAAACACACAGTAACTATGTGGGAAAACTCCGTAGCAACTATTGTAATTTTCATCATTTTGATTTTTCTTAACTTTCAAGTAAAAAGCTTTTTCGCCTAACAGTGCAGTTAAAGAGAGTGTTTGACGACCATTCCAACGAGTATATACGATTTTTATACTTCAAATAACTCTCTCAAGTCATGCCCAATTTGGACACGTTTCATTTTTGGACGACCTTATCTATTACGACGGCCTTGACTATCATATTGAAAATCACTTTAACCGCAATTAGCTCTAGGTGCCGGATGAAACGTCCAATAAGCTACGATGCACTCGAGGACATTTTCCTTATATTTATGGCACCCGTTTCCAGTGAACATTAAGGTAGACCTTGATGCTTCGAATGATTTGTGCTCGCTGAGATATGAGTCTTTCATCTTGTTCTAACCATTACTGGGGATACGAAAAAGCTCTCGGTGAAAAAGGATATGATCAAAAGGGGTCAGGAAATATTTTCGAGGGGTTTCGCGCAAAAGCGATCAGAGGATTAAACCGGCCGATTTATGGTCGATTTTTAGCGTCGTTAAAATACGAAGAATACGAATACAAACGTTATAGTCGGCTATAACGTTCATGAGCTAGTCGTAACGGAAATTTAAGGAAGAAAATTACAATTAATTTTAAAATAGTAACACTAGCAATTCGATAAACTTTTTTTTTTAACACACTGAGAGATAGGGAATCAGAAAACGATTACATGAAGATATCAATGAATGAATATAGGGTGGGTGGACCAGTAGTTGAACACTCAACGAGTTTTCTGCGGAATTTTCAACTTTGATAATTCATTCCCGCTCCCCTAATGCAGATATTTCCATTTTCTTGGTCCCATACCTTTCTCATGGATGTCGAGTTCTTAATAAAGAACAGACCGAACACCTGAATGTGTTCAACTATCTGAAAAATAAGATTTTGTGGAGGCAAGCCCATTTTACCCAGTAGATGAACACTGCTGCCCTTAAGATGAACAGTAAAAACCCATCGGTTTGTGAAATACATCCAGACGAGAGAGCCAAAAATCTATGTATTATGTCACTGTGTTATTCTACTTTTTGCGTGAGAAGCGAAAATCAAGAAATTACCCCCAGTGAAAATTCCCTCTATCTAACAAAAATCTACAGACAAACAATTAAATTGCAAAAGCGAGAATTTCATTCAATTTTGATACTAGGACTTCATAATAATATTTTTTTCCACAGATCATTAAAAATTCACTATAGTTATCATGCTTCTAAGGTGACATAATATATACACTTGCAAGTTTCAATAAAGGACAATTCTATGCCAAAAAGCGGACACTTAAGCTGGGTTCACATGTTCCGCGCTCCGCCGACGGAATGGGATCTGATTGGCTGGAGAAAAGTGGAGTGGGGACTCTCCGCGAGTCCGCGACGGAAATATCTACTCGAGGTAGATAATTCCGTCGCGGATAGGCGGAATGCTGTTGTTGTCTATGCTAAGTTGTCCACCTCCCTCGCCGTGTAGTGCCTAGGCCTTATAACGTAACGCGGACCATGTGAATGCCACTGACCACCCGACGGACTCTCCGTCGCGGAAAGACCCCCTCTCCAGTTTTTCTCCAGCCAATCAGATCCCATTCCGTCGGCGGAGCGCGGAACATGTGAACCCAGCTTAACAGCGAAAAGAAGAGGCCGCGAGTTGTCCAGGTATCTTGGCTGAACATCTTCGCTCTCTGCTTGCGATTCCATTGCTTCTACGCAGACAGGGGCAAATGACATCAAAAGCGGCGCAGCGGCAGCCACGTTCGACACCAACACTAAAGCATGCTCGGTTCACAATAAGCGCTAAGCAACTACAACATCTACGTACACAATCGAGCTAGTAAAAATATTAGGAAAATCGTTAAATTTTGTCGGCACATTGTTTGGAATAAATCCGGTCGATTTTCATGTTGAAGCAGGAATTTATAATATTGAAAAAATAGTGAATCGATGATTTTGAATTATTCAATAATAAACCATTGTAATCACCCAAGAAATTTTTTGTTCTAAACCCCTCAAAATTTGATGTATAACGTTTCAAGACATGTAGAATCCGAATATCGATTGAAAAAAAATTTTCAGACCGTCGTCAACACTTTTCTGACGAAACTATAGAAGCTAAATTCTTGAAATGCTCACCAACATTCAGTCTTGGACAGACAATGGCTCAATTCTTCAATTAAATCGAGCTTCATTTCTTGAGCTAAATTTTTGGCTTAACTGAACAGCTGAAGTTTTTCTATGGCTCCAATAATTTTTAGGATATACCATCGATCTCGACATTTCTACCAGAAAGCTGCTACAGCTCCAAAACCATTGAAGCTGTCAACCCCGCTACGGTCTCATTCGATTGAGCGTCCAAAAATCTGTATAAATAAATTGATACCAATTACACCTTTGTCTAAAAACGCTGTATAATATATGAATTTTCTCCACCGCAAAACCGGTTGAATAATTGAGCCATTTTCAGTTGGAAAAAATGTCAAGAATTTAGCTTCCATAGTTTCGTCAGAAAAGTGTTGACCGACAGAACTTTTTATTAAATATTCGGATTCTACATGCCTTGAAATGTAAAAACGTCAAATTTCGAAGGGGTTAGAACATTTTTTCTTGGGCGATTACAATGGTTTATTATTAAATAATAATCGAAAAACAACATGGAAAAAAGAAACAAGATTTTGTAGTTAGGGGATAATGTACAGGACAAGCTGTCCCAAAATAGCCTATAATTTCCAGGAATTCATTGAGAACATTTTCCACGCCAATTGAAAAGATTGTACTCAAAATGTAACGATTTTCCAAGTGTTTAATAAAAATGTCACTTCAGCTTTTTTCAGTTCCAAAGAGACGCCGCTCGTTTAAATTGAACAAGTGCGTGATATGGTAATTACGTAACAGGGATCGTACACTTAGTGATACATGATTTCGTATTTAGAGGCGCCTACAAAATTTTAAAAAAAAATCTGCACAAATTGGATCATTTCTAAATAAATAAGTAAAAAACTGAGGGGACTCTCCAGATTAAAAAAATTCAACTCGATTAAATTGCAATATTTCGACTTGGAAAATTTGTCGTTCGCATTTTTTTTTCTCCAAGTTTCTTCTTCGAAAATACTCGAAACTGCATTTTTATCCGCAGTTGCGTTCAAAGAACAGATAATCGAGGTCACGGATATGAGGATAAGTCGGATTATACCGTTGTAGTTGACAAATGCAAATTAGTAAGCTCATGTTACACGCACATGGACCTAGGTCGTGCTTTGTTACCTTGGCCTGGGCGCGAACGGGCACATGCTGCGGAAATTCAACGTAATCGACGAGGACGATGCGCGGATTAAATCGTCGGACGACTACATCATAAACGACGAACCCGACGATCGTCAACCTGGGACGGCTGAGGTGCGCGATTATGCGGAGCAAACTGGCGCATCGGGTATCTTCACAACAAACGGAGGAAAATAGTAAATATTAAGAGTCGAAATTCAAAAAATGCGAGAGAAAGGATTTTGAAATTTGTCACAATTCGCGGAAACTTCGGAGCGGGAGCATTCGGAAAAACACGGTCCCGACGCGCGAGCGGATCGGAAAACGAAAACAGGGGAAAATTCGGGGAAAGCGAAGTGTGCGGCTTGCCCGCTCTGCTTATCAGCTGTGGATGGAAAAGGTGGGCAAAAGTTGGCCGGGGCCGTCGAGTCGAGGGGTTAACGGGGGCGGCGACGAGGAAGCGGAGCGACGTTTACTATCGAGCGATCCCATTGGGCGGCCGATCCGAGAAAATCAATCCGATTGGACGGCGCGTTTCGCCCCTCGAGGAATCAATTTTGGCGGGTTCATTCACTCGCGATTCCCGTTTCCCCGCTTCCGACCCAATAATACGACCGAATGTGATTTCGCAACGCGCGCGTAAAATTGACTTGTGCAATTGCGAAAAATTAGAAGATTGAAAACGAAAAAAAAAACACTTGTAAATAAAACGCTTTTTTCAAAAACTTTATTTAATATTGTTCATGTTCGTTTAAACAAACTCGTTTTTTTTCGGATAATAATTTGTTTTCTTTATTATTCAATGATAAACGATTGCAACTGCCCTAGAAAAAATCCCCCACAAAATTTGCTATTTCAAGTTTCAACAAACGAAGAATCCGAATATTGAATTTAAAAAATTTCCGTCCGTCCATCGTCAAAACTTTTTTGACTATACTATAAAAGCTACATAATTGACATTTTCACCAAAAATCAATCGTGCCATGACGATGTCACAATTGTTTTTAACCAAATTGCTACCTCAATTTCAAGGGAATTTACGGGGAATTTAAGGCTGTTGGCTGGCCGAGCACGTTCGCCCATTGAGACATTTTTTTTTTTTTTTTTTTTTTTTTTTTTTTTTTTTTTTTTGTAGTAAGTAGGTATTTTGTATTGCAATTTTGAGCATTTTTCGCATTTTGGGAAATAAATAGTAATTTTTATTCTTATTTATTTATTCTTTCTTAGTATTTTTTGTGATTGATTCAGTTTTATAAAAACAACTAGGTAGGTACTCGTGCATTCCTGAGATTTTCTCATAACAAGTGATAGTTTTCTGTTTCCTGATATTTTTTCTATAGATATATATAATGTTCTTAATCTTTCAATTGAAAATTTACGCAGTTGATCGTCTTGAACCATAAATAATTTTATGTAGTAAATTATTATAAACAGAAATTGACAGCGTACATCCATATGACGCTATCCATGATTGACTGAATACATTTTAAGGGTCGATCAACCATCATTAGTTATTAATTTTGTACGTTCCCTTTTTTCGTGTAGGTAAATAACGCTCGTAGCTAATCAAACGAGCTGGGTCGAACGTTGGGATGGATTAGAAAACCAAAACAAACGGACAATACATAAAGAATTTCCCCTCGAAGATATTTCGTCGGGTTTCATTCATAAAGACGAGAAAATAGCTCAATCTCGATGATATTCATTCATAAAATCAAGGCTCGATAAGAATAAAGTCGACTGCTATTAGCTCGTATCTGCTTTCACTTATAGATCAGACCCAATCCGAGCAAAGAAACGGCCGCTTTCTATTGATTAATTCCCCCATTTCCTCGTCGCACACCCACGCTGACCTCGGGGAACCCGACGTACCCCACCCCTAGGATATCCTACCTGGAAGTTGGTTCTCAGTTCCGCGAGATAGCACTGAGACACGGCCAATGTCTTTTCGCAATTTCCCTAAGAGTTCCACAATATCCCTAATATCCCAAAAATTCAATTCGACAGCCCGGATGGAAAATTAGTACGGAAATTTCAATAGGTAGACGATTTGCAGCAAAGAAGTAGGAGACAGTTGATGCACAAAATTCGGACATGAATAAATGAATCGGTTATCGAGGATATAGGATAAAAAATGTATAAGCATAAGCCAACAGTAATTTAACTCAGCAGAGTAGGAAAAATTGGGTTGAAGAAAACAAAGAAACAATAAATGAAACTAATTTGAAAGAAAATTAGGACCATTTTTTTACGCGCATTTATAACGCGAGTCGAGCTTTTTGGACTCAATCAATTTTTTCGGCAATGTTAACAGCAAACAAGCAGTTGAAGTTGAAATATTGCTATAGGAAAAAATAAAGCAAATAGAAGATCAATTTTTCCGCAATCTGAAAATTTTCCAGGGTTTGAAAAAATGATCTAAGTGCACATCTCGATAACATCACACATATCATGGTAGGAACTTAAAATCTCTACCTTTCTCCGAGATAAAAAAAAGTCGTTCAACATTATGTTGAGTTTGCGAACATATCGGTTTTTTTCCAATAATAAACTATTCGTTGTTCAGATTATTGTGCAGGTATTCTAAATAATACATACTGAACTAACACTCAAACGAAAAGGATTGAAACCCAGTGATCTCAAGATCACACAGAACTTCCATTTTTGAATCGGTAACAGAATAAATATAAAATCAAGATGCTTGTACTATCACGTTATTACTCAACGTGTGAGCGTTCAAATATTTTGATTTTTGCGGCCTGTAAAATTCGAAATGTAAAATACGCATAAGTGAAATTGAGGAAAAATCTCATAACGTGGAGGTACGGTGTGTGACCCAATATCCAAAATATCAAACTTCATCTGCTCGCCATAACGAACATTTTAAGACCTCAAACGTGGAAAAATACTCATACCGCCAAAATCAAAATAAAAAAACTTTAAACGCTAATATATCGGAAGTACTGAGTGTTATCCAAAAATCGGAATCCGCTAAATTTTGACCATTTACTGAGAAAACATTCTCTGAAAATTGCATTGAGTTTCATTCATTTTTCACGGAGATATGACGATTAAATTTTTGTTCCCCTTCAAACACACATTTTGAGAAAGTGTTTCAGAGAAAAGTAATACCTAACAAATTTTCTTCAAAATTCACCTCCGTTCCGAATTTGACTTTTCGGACAATCGCGATACTTCCATTTACTACGTAAACATGGAAGAAAAAATATATAACAATAACCGAAGACCGTAATAAATTCTTCTGTTCAAAGAATCCTCGAGTGTCCAAGAAATTGGGATATTTGCAGCCTTGAAGAGACGGCAAACGAAGACGACAGGGCGCAGGTCGTTTCCGCGAGGAAGAGTCAGGAATAGAACGCGTTGGGTGAGGGTATGACGTCGGTCTGGGTCGACCCAGTGACCTCGAGCTGAGCCACCCTCATTACAACGCTCAAGTCGGCTTCTGGATGTTCAGTTCGAATTAACAACAGAGATCAGCCGTTGTGACCTAGTTAGAAACGGGCCAAAAATGGACGCGACTCGACTACAGGGGCTTACTCAAACAAATCAGCTGCCATTGGCCGTGAAGCCTCTCCAGATGATAGAGAAGGCACTGACGCACACAACTGAGATTAGCTGTCAGTCAATAGTCGAGAGACGTCAGTGAACAACGCGTGACTTAGCGCTAGCGCCTCGCCTTTGCACATTTCTTAACGTCCGGCCAAAAAGGTATAATTAAATTAGCCGCCAAGTCAATTAGTTTCTATTTGAATTTTTCAAGAAGAAAAACCCCCAGAAGTCTTAAAACACTAGATTTTTTTAAAAATAAAAAGGTAGTGTATTATACTTTTCAATCACAGTGTAAAAAAGTAGTACAAATTTCGATCTAGGAAACAAGAAAGCTCATAATTATTACTATTTTTTATGAGAAGAGTATTTTTGCTGAATTTATTCGTAAGCTAACAAATTAGGGTTCGTCCGGGATCGCTGTAGCAGGCTTAGTTCGATTGCATGAGATGATCTTTGCACAAAACCAAAGCCAATACTACCAACGAACGTCAGCTTAGGAGTCATTCACCAGGTCACCATAAGTGGAAAGATAGTTGAAAGATTAATCGAGCTACCAAGAAATATAAATTGAAAATTTGACAACCCAAGCTGTCGCAAGAGAAGATGAAATGTCATCCTTTTTTCCCACTGGAGTGTGATTCCTAGAATAAAATTCATTGAAGTACATCTGAGCTTTCTTTAAGAGAGCAGCAGCCATTCAGGGCAAGGATACAGAATTCACAACCCTCCGCTGACTCTTTCCCATTGAGGATTATATTTAACCTTGGTAGCAATGTTACTCCAATAATCCAGTCTTAAGTATCAAAAATCGTTAGCTATCATCGCGCTTTCAGATCATCTAGAGAGCCAACTGCCAACTATGCCAACATCATGAAGGGCGATCAAGATTTGCTTCATTGCCTCTTCAGCGTCAGTGCGAAAGCGGGGCGAATTGCCCAAGTTTGCCGAGAAGACGAGCATCTTCTCGCTCTGCTGGTTGAAGAGAAAAAAGCTTCTGAGAAAAACCCGAGGTTCCTGCACGATTTCAAAACACTAGCCGACGTTTTGGTTCAGGAAGTGATCAAACACCAGCTTTCCTCCAAAGTAAGAGTCCTAGCGTAGTTGAAATTGCTAAAGCCCTAATGCTTGCAAGTCATCTAAGATGAGGTTATGTTTTGAAGCCATGTCATTTTCTACTGGGATGATCAATAATTGAAGGAAATATCGGCCTGAATTGTGCTGTTATGTTATCCTTCATCATGCGAAATTATTCCAACTGTAAAATGATTTCCAGTTTCCTGCATTCGAGGGCCACGTTTATGGCGAAGAAAGCAATGAATTCTCTAACGGCGAAACAAATATTACGGTCCAAGTGAAGGAAACTGAAGCGGAAACAGCTGATCTACTTAATCAAGTGTTGAACGATTCTGACGCTGCGGTCGCACTAGCTAATGTCATACATGCGGAAGTGGAAGCAGACATAAACGTTCCAGTTGATGGGGTAGATTTGACTTGGCTTCCAGATGCACTAGGTTTATGGATAGATCCAATAGGTGAGTACTTCTCTATTATGCCTCTCACTGTTGACAACAGCACATTTCTCTTGACAAAAGGTGAAGCCGTTACCTCCATTGAACTTGGTAATAGCACCAGGATGTAAAAAGTGTCAAAAATTGATACTCAATACTTATTTTGGCTGGTTAACAACACATTCCCAAACTTAATTCAAATCAAGCAGTCCTCGGTCTCAGGTGAAACAGATTAATAGCCAACTGTTCAAGAACAATTCACATGTGAAAATGAACTCCAATAACCTGATGAATTCTAACAAGAATTTCACGTTTTACAGATTCAACAAGCGAGTACATCCAAGGTAGAAGAGGAAAAAATGAGGGGAACCTGGTAACGTCGGGGCTTCCATGTGTGACTGTCCTTGTGGGAGTCTTCGACCGAGACACGGGCAGTCCTTTGATTGGAGTGGTCAACCAGCCTTTCGCTGTCGAAAACGATGGACGGTATCTCAAACAACGATAAATATTTTTGTTGAAACGACTCCCTGCCGTGAACAATTGAAGAATATAGTCTCTTTGTTCCCAGGTGGAGCTGTAGATATTACTACGGAATCAACATCAGCGAGCATAAGTTAGTCGGGCCGAGTCATCATCTTTCGTCAAGTGAAAAGGTAGGATATTATGTGTAAAATTATCGCACTGCGCAAGTTAAACTATTTTCATAGCAAGAACATCCTGGCTAAGAATTACTTGTGTAAAATAGACTTTCCTGTACAATATAAAACGTCCCTTTCAAATTTTTTTCCAGCTAGTGGCCATCAGCAACTCGGAAGATGCGAAAATCAGAGAAGCTTTAATTAAAAACGGCTACACACTCGTTGAAGTGACCGGTGCTGGGTACAAACTGCTGAAAATCATCACTGGCGAAGTTCACGCTTACGTCCTAAGTAAACCGACAACGTTTTTGTGGGACACGTGCGCCTGCCATGCCATTTTGGAAGCTGTGGGCGGTGGCATTATCGACTACACGACGAAGCAACCGATCAGATACAAGACTGGTTACGGAGTCCAGGAATGCTGCAACAAAGGTGGAATAATCGCATTCCGCAGCAACGAAATATGCGATAGTCTTGTCAAAATTTTAAAACTAGTCGAGTAATTCTGTTATAAGAGAAAATGCTATCGATGAGAAAAATCGAGGAATTTGGTTGGAAATTTGAAAAGCAAACGGGTCAGCTTTGATAATACATTTGTCCTTTAGATGCTTTTTTATGCGATGGCCCTCATCCACATTCCTGCTCTCCATTTAGAGTCTGACTGGCTCTTAGAGGGGTGAGTAAATTGGGACCACCCCAAAAAAGTTGTGATGAGGCTTGACGAGCTAGATAACAAACGTGGTTCTCAGCTGAATGGGAAACTCGAGATGCGGGATTTGATCCTCTCGAGGAGGAAGGATTTTCAGAAAGTTAAGTCGGAGGGTGATATTTTTGTTTCCCCGCTACAGCTTTTAGTTGAAATAGCGATGATTTTGTAATGCAACGGTTTTTGACATTGGACGCTTTAGTAGCTTTGCCATAAGAGTATCTTGAATATAGAAAAATAAAAGAACAAAAGCCCATTCGCTTTATTGTGATGTAATCGTCGACAAGTAATAAAATGTGATTGAACAAAATTTGTGGCTTATATTTCTTTCGTAACAATGTTCTAACAAGTACAACATAGACTAAATTGTCTTCATTTAGTTTATTTGGTCACAAATCAACTTAAAAGGTGACCATTTTACTCTTAAACTGACCAACAAACATAAGTTTCAGTTTTTATTGCATACAAAGGTCGAAGGTCCTAAAATGTTTCTCATGGTGTGCAGATCATACCTGATGATGGGTTAGTCACCGTGCTTCCTCGTATATCACTTTTTTTTGCGTTTTTCAACTTTTAGATCTACTGGCTTGATAAACGGCCCACATTTTGCAGTTTTCTATCCCAAGACCATCAGATACCAACTTAGGCAAACTACTTCTTTTAAAATAGCGCTATAGCACTTTTGTTCTCAATTAGATCAACATGTTCTAAACTTGAGGAGAAAAAATCTCACCCTACGCCGCTCCAGGAAGTGACGGCTTTGTGAGAAATGTCTGAAGTGTGACATTAATGGCTGTTAGTAAAGTTTGATGATATTCCAAATTTAGTTTTTCTTTGAAATTTGTTTGCATTTTTCATCAATTCCCCTAGAATAATCCACTACCTACCAATCGGAAACGATTTGTAGTCATTGGTGAGCGACTGGCTCTTAAAGAGCCTTAGAAGGCTCATCTGTGAAATTCCATGTTTAGGCTATATAACCATAACCTTATTCTTAGCATTTTTCGGTATTCTTGACTAAGTTTGGGACAAAACCAAGGGAAAAAATCATAAGTATTTTGAAAGAAAACTTTCTGACCCGATTGGGAATGTGTTCGAGGGGATGGCAGTGGTACCTGGATGATTGGTCCTGGAACTAACAATGCCCATCCAGCCAAAAGTAACCGCTGACGATACTGCGCCGTTTCGTTCCTCAACTTGTTTTGTATCGTATCACACACCATACTTCCACCTTATGCGGTTTATTGACTATTTTGATTTTACAGGACACGGAAAAATCAATATCTTCGACGAAGAAGGCATAAAAATTATCCCATTCTTACAAAACATGGCTTGTATCGTTATGCTAGGCTCACATACTGCACTTCCGCATTATTAACCTAATTGGTGCGTTTTTCAATTTCTGGGTTCTCCTAGCTAGTTTTTCAATAACAGTTGTAGAGTAATAACGTTGCGCCCTTAGTACGAGCTTCTTGATTTTATAATTGGTTATTCCTGTAACAGACTCAAACATGGAAGCATTGTGTGCTCTATGCACACCATTGCTTTTTGGTTTGTTTTATTCTTATTTACATACGTTTATTTTTCACTTTGAATTTTTATGTTTAATTTATTTGATTATATTTTACTTTATTAATTTTATTATTTGGTTTGAAGCATTTGTTTAATTTATTCTCAAGAAAAATTTTATTCAAAATACTTCGGTAACTCATTGATTTATTTGGTTTGATAGAAAGTAAATTAAAGCCCGTAAAACTACGATCCTTTTTATTTTTCATTAAATTCGTAGTTGGATGGCAAGGATTTAATTTATATTACCCAATTCATCACTATCTTCACGAAACAATGACTATTAACCATTATTATTAACTACTCTATGAATTCAGATTCCGACGAGAAAACGCCGCATTCAATCAAATAACGTAGAACGGGAAAACGAGAATTAATAGGAACCTTAGAAACCTACAGGGAAATATTCAATAGCTCACCTGTTCACGAGCACGAAATCGTAACCACGACACGGCGGTTTTCAATCGCAGGTCGGGGCCAAGGAAGTGCCCAGACTGTCGGACTGGAAAACGTGTAAACGATAACTAGAGACACGAAATTAATATAGAAGCATGCAACAGAAAATATTTGTCAGGTAGTGAGAAAGGCGAGCGGAAAAATATTCGATAAAATCAATTCGAAAATTGGCGATGTTACGAGAAATTCAAACCTTGAACAACGATGGTTTTCACGCCGGCTTCGGACATTTCAAGATTAGATCGGCACTCGATTCGGAAAACAGACGTAAAATAACCGCTAGCGAATTTCAAAGTTATATAATATTATTCCCTGCCATACTAATGTTAATACTTCAACCTAAACAAGTAGTTAAATGAAAAATGAAAATTGATGAGAGTACAGGGTACATTACCCGCTTCACGGTTTAAAACCAAGAGGGATACGAAAATATGATACCGCGAGATAGCTGATACTTAAGTGGCCAATAAATAGCCGTGTTGAACGCACGACTTAATTTAATTTAAAAAAAAACGCAAAAGCCGCTTCTGCCAGTGATGTAATCGTGAGTGAACTCAAAAAATAGCCAATTGTAGAGGAAGCATTTTCTATGCGGCAATGTTTATGAATTGTATTGGTTTACGTTTCTTTCAATAGTAGATGAATATATACGCTCACCGTGGCCACAATTTCGGCAAAAGAAAGAGGAACAAGAAGAAGCAAATTTGTTGGTTCATGGCAAGGTCAAGGTAGATAGATTGAGGAGGTACGCTGGTAACTAAGGGCGACCCCCTCTCCAAATCGGTTGCTAAGGACGCTAAAACGTCACATTGAATCCCTCTCACGGGCGATAGCCTATTGCTGAACCTATTATTCGTTATTTTTCTATTGTGTATTAATTTATATGTTTTATGTTGCTGAATAAATTTGTCTTAAATCCTTAATTCTTAAATCCTCTCACTGACAAGTACATTTTGAACCCCTAGAGCACAGACCCGAGGCCCCTACCCATTACAAAATTAAACCCTTCTTCTACCATTCTCTTTTATTTGGAGGGTTGAAATTCTACCTGTTGAAGGAAGAAGTCTTTCCTACCATAAAACACTCGTCAGTATTTCTTGAATTCCCCTCAAGCAAACTATGAAACTACTTATTAATTTACGAGTTTAAACTCTTTTTCATTGTTTGTGCGTGTTTTGTACTTTTTTCTCTTTATTTTCTGGTAAAAAAACAACTTTCCTGAAAACTGCAGGTTTTTATCTGTACTTATAGGAGAGTAAAAAATCAACAACTGATAAGTTTTAAAAAATTGCAGAGGTACCCCTTGGTTTTTTTGTGAAACATTTTTTGATTCCAATTTTGTTCAAATTTAGCATAATGATTGATTATGGTGTGTATTTCCATGATTATATGCTTCATTCTTTTGCCCTAGGTACATGAATGAAGAGAATGTGTAAAGTTGGAGAATGAGATTTTTTGGTGTACATTTTACCGATGTTGTTGAATACCACATAAAATTTTGAAAAATGGATAGGACACTACTCGGAGAAAATCTTAAGTTAAATTACCGTTCGTTCGGTCTATTCAAAAATCTGAATTAACGACTTTTGGTGAAGTAATCCACGATGAAAGTTACAAATCTTGAAGAACATCGAATGTTGGAATGGTCATGTCGGCTATGACTTAGTCGAAAATTACAAACCTACTTTATATTACAAAAGATAAAATACCCACCAACTGCAAAAAAACAACAGAATACGTTACATCAAAAGTTGCATCTTCTCTTCAAATTGACAACAAGTTGATAGAATCTTTTTGCAAAATGCGCATACTGCTGAGGATAAAATATTTAAATGCACAAAGGGCACAACAAAAATCCCTTGAACGATCCACTAATTTTCCAGATAGGAAGTATGAAAAAAAAGAAAAATAATTACTGTTAAAAATACAAGTTTATAATGAGTTTTCAAAAACAATTTTATTTATTTCCCACGTCACAATTATGTTTTGTTTCAATATTCCTAATATGTTTTAATATTAATGATTAATAATAATGTTCAAAAGTAAACTAGTTTAAACTGGCATTGTTGTTTCCCTAATTTTTTTTTTGAAATTCTGGTAAGTCTGACCATCTTGATTCATTTTTTGAAGGTTTATATCACCCTAACGTTATGTACCAATTATTATTTACGTAAATAACCAAAACGAGCATTAAAAGTTAAAATAAAATGCTCACAAAAATCAATAATCAGTTTTACTTGTGTATTAAGTAGGTGAAATCAATCCAATCTTCATTACCAAGTGGGACTTGGGATTCATTATGACGTCATACCCATTCGCACTTTTCATTGGCTACAGAGTTACCAGCGTACCTCCTCAATCTATCTACCTTGTGGCAAGGTGACACCTTGGGTTCATGGTTCATTTCAAACGTTTGTGTAGTTCTTGGTGATTCGAGTAGAGTAGTACGGAAAATTCCAACTAAACGACCACGCGCTTTCTCCTTTTCCCTAAGTCCTCCCCTAATCTAATTTTTTGCTTCTTTTTTCTCTTGTAAAATATGGAGAAAAAATTAATAAAAATGTGGAAAACGTGCGATTTTTGATAGTTGGCAAGTTGAGTGATAATTTTCATGTTCATGCTATTTGAGTACCCCAAATTCTCTTGATGGTCTAGCATACGTAAATGTAAGCTGCTTTGCCTACAGATACACAACGATGGCACGAATGTGTTTTACCACGTATATTCGAAACTGGGTGAATATTATTTTTAAACATTTATTTATATTTCGATATTTGATTCTTCATTTTTCATTGTGATTCTGATTTAATTCTAATATTTATACTTACTGTATGTCAATTTCTTCATCATTGATTATACCCCATGTTCCCATCTCATTAAAGTAATCTCTCTACTTTTTTCTTGACCTGCACGTTTTTGCATGCATTTCCAATAAAACAAAATTTCACAGCCATCCTGATAAATTCGTTTTTCCAAGGAGCACAAATCTTATATTGAATATTTGAAGTCCATGTCTTGCCGTAACTTAACCAATATTTTTTCTTCCAATAATACTTTCAACAAGGCCCGCCCATTAACCATTATTGTCAAGAGCCGATTAACATTTCTTATGAAACCCCGCGGCAAATCAAATTTACGTATTGTCACATTTTTTTTTTTTTTTTACAGAATACAGAGTGAAACATAGAAACTTCCACTTTGGGATCTCAAGCGGAGGAATCAGGGAGTTTGGGGATTTTTCTCAATTCGGGGGATTTTTCTACACTGTTCAAAGGGATTTACTGAAAGGTACTTGGCAACACTGTTTAGAACTCAGTCTCCAATGGCTCCTTTGCAGGGCCACAAATGCATGGCATATCGAACTGAAAAGGGATGCTAGAAAGCCTTATTACTTACAAATGCCTGTTTACAGAACAGTCTGAATCCTTCGCTTCTATAAAAAAAAAAAATAAATAAATAAATAAATTAAAAAATCAGCAATTTTACCAAAAATTTGCGATGTTGTTCATCCATAAAAATATTGCAATCTACCTACTTCAATTAGCTTGCTTAACTCTGAACACCTACCCTTAGTAAAAATAAGTGAATTACTAATTTACTTCCTGTGCCGGCTTAGCGTACAAATTCATTCTCTTCGCGTTCCTTCGTTAATTAGTTAACGACGATTGAAGAAACCTGTGGGAATTCGATAATTACTGAATTCCAGCACCTGTGGAGTTCGATTTGAGAGTGGTAGAAGCATGTGATAGCCAAGTCTCGGACCTCTTGGGCAAGGGAGATTCAACTCGGGAGTTGTCAAGCTCGCTCAAGGACAACCTGTGAGAGCCTGCCACTTAGGCCGTTGCTGGGCATTCAAACTTAAACCTGGGGCGGCAACACTTCTATCTTCAACATGCTGAGGTACCTGTTTCCAACCACTACGGCCGTCCTTCTTTTCGCACTACTACATAGATCTCATCAAGCGCAACAGCCCCTAAAACTACGTAAGTTTCGCCATTTCAACTATGATGACATTCAATGTAAATACATTGCGAGTGGGAAATATGTAATAATGTGCCTGTTGAAAAAAACTACCTCTCTCGTGTGGCTTCCGAAAGACAAATCTATTTTATTTATATTTATTTATTTTTTTCTTGATTACTTGCTAGGCACATTGAGTAAATCGGTGTCGCACAATATATTATATAATTTGTAATTGGGCTTGTCCCGTTCATGTAAATAAATAAAATAAATTTCAGCAATAATATAAGAAAGGCTGTTCAAATTGAGGACATATCGCTGAAAAAATTGGTGCGCGTAGACTACACGGTATTTTCAAGTTTGCGACGGCTAACGGGTTCGATTTATTACAACATTGAAAAAAATTATAATAATAAGACACGTTTGAAAGTAATAAACTGCAACAACTGATGATGAAAAATATTCTCGAGTCTTGCCCAGGTTAAATTTAACCAAAATAAAAATTGGCGTGCTCGTATTTAAAATGTTTATTCGATTTGAGACAAATCATGGTAAAATTGGATAGTTTTTCAAGCAGGGAGATGATCCGAAAATTGAAAAACGCTTGAGGTTTGCGATTTAAGCGGGAGTACAGTGTGTGCTTTTCATTACGAAAGAGCTTGATCGTTCAAATATATTTATTTCTGCAGTCTGACAAAATAATGGAAAAATTCGCGTTTTCGAAATAACGAAAATTCTCAGATTGCGGAAGTTTTGTGTGTGAGCCCAAAGATAAAAATCAAGCGTCATCTACTCCCCATGACGACACTTGGAGCTCTCGAGTGTTCAAATATTGATTCCTCTGTTAGCACATCATGGAGTAAATTATAAGCCCGTCTTGTTCAAAATATATATTTGAACAAAAAAAAAAAAAAAAAAAAAATCAATTTTGTTCAAACTAACAATGGTTTTTTAAAGCCAGATAGGTACATTTTTTACTTTTTTATAGGAATTTTTATAGAACTCAAAACAGAATCGAATCCAAAATACGAGCTATCCAATCGTATCGAGCTATCTCAGCTTTTATACGAAAATTTTCAGAATTTGAATTAAAAAAAAAAACAAAAAAGAAGAAAAATTGGTAAATTTGTAGAGCTGTTATATTCGAGGGAAGTCTCTATAAATAAACGAGCCATGTATCTATCTACCAACTGAAGTTTTAATAGCCAAGAACCGTTGTAGTTATTAATTATTCATCGTTCGATGTTTCGGTTTAATAACGCTCGATTTTTGCAATTGAATGCAAATAGCAATCGGCTACCAATTTTCTCCAAAATCAACCTTGTGTTCCCAATTAGCTGCGTTTAACATTCCAATAATCGCTCATGACTTATTGAAAAGAACAAACAACATTTTCTCGGAGTAATTGGCTTTCATCATTGTCTTCAAATGAGACATCGTTCAGTATTTTGTATGTACTAATTGTAGTTGTCGTTTACGAAGGTATCTCAAAGGTCATTCGGCTCATTCCACCGCTTCCATCCTATATGCCATGATATAGCCATGATGGCACGTAGTTCTGATTTGTTGCATAGCACTCAATGAGAAATATAGTTAGAATAGTTAATTGCCATTGTTAATTGTTAAGTTGTCGCATTTTTCTGTTTTCCTGATTTTATCTCGTAAACGGTCTGTTCTCTTGAATAATCACCTTTCTTAACGTAGATAAAATTCACTACAGTCTTAGTTCGGAACAGTTTTCCTACAACTACTGGACACGAAGGTAAGGATTTTGAAGTAACTAATAATGTCTTATCTTTGACCGCTCGTTGCACTCGTATGAATTGACCGAATTTAAAATTTAAGGAGACCATTCGACGTAGAATTTACAGCGCTTCAATTTACCATATGATAAACTTTTGGCTAGAATGCTCCGTTTTGAAGTTATAAACGAAAAACAGGGACGCTAGAAGAACGTTTTTTGCTCCAACTACGATAATGTTTCCTTGATTGCATTTATTAAACTCCGATAAAAGTAATTGACATAATTCAAAGCTTACCGTGAACCACTTCCGGGTGAACTCTTTATTTGGGTTGTACGTTTTATTAAAACCAATCGTTTGCATAGATCTCAGAGTACTTCCATGTTTGAGTCGGTAACAGGAATAATAATTATAAAATCAAAAAGCTGATACTATACATCCGTTATTGATAAACTAGCTAAGACTGTGCGTGATCCAATTGATACACAAACAAGTTTTGTGAAAAGGAGTCATTTTGAAAGCAGAGAGACACAAATATAGAAAAGTGCACAACTAAAATAACTGAAAATCCGAATTAAGAGGAAGTACAGCGTGTGACACCAATAATAAGATTCAAACGATATTCAGCTGACGTATAAAAACATTTCAGGTTCCCATAGTTTAAATATAATCATTTTTGTGGTCTGAAAAAAGCAAAATATAGTAAAAAAAAAAAGCTACAATGCGGAAGTACTGTATGTGACCCACGTGATAAAAACCAGACTTCGTTCAATCGCCGTTCCCAACATTTCAAGACCTTGAGCGTTCAAATATGTTGATTTTTGCGGCTTGTGAAAATCAAAATACAAAATACGCACGAGCAAAATCGTCCAAAAATCTCATTTCGTGGAAATACGGTATGTGAACCAATATACAAAAATGAAGAATCATCTGTTCGTTTTAATAAACATTTTAAAATCACAAACGTTAAAAAATATTGATTCTTTAGCTTGTTAAAATCGAAACAGAAAAAACTTTAAATTGTTATATCTCGGAAGTACTGCGTGTTATCCAAAATCCTGAAACGGCTAATTTTGCACGTTTACTAGGAAAACATTCTCTGAAAATTCCATTTAGTTTCATTCATTTGTCAAGGAGATCTGACGATTTACGTCATTTTTTGACGACAAACACTTGTTCAGAAAGTGTTCCTGAATATAATATTAGTGTGAAAATTTCTTCAAAATTCGTTTCCGTTCCGAATTCGACTTTTCAGACGATCACATTTACTACGTAAACATGGAATTAAAAAGGGAGAAAAAGCTTGACCAATTCCGATTGCGAGCTCATTTTAGGTGCTTCCAAACGGTTACACAGATTTTCAATGTGTCAGCTCTTTACGAACTAAAAGCCATCATCTGAACTTAAAAAGACTAGGTCACTGTCGGAGGTTTAGCAACGGCTTTCACTCCACTCAGCAATCGACATCCAGACTCGTTTCTTTCAAGGTTATGAGATTTATATTACGTTACTTCTCCCTTGTTTACGTTGAGGAGCTTGTGCGACAGGTTGGTTCGTGTCAATTTCGCCAGCAGTAAGATGGAGGAAAATTGGCAATTTTCATTGTCAAAATGTAAGGAATCGTAGGAATACTAACCGCTGCGAAATTGTTCATTTTTACAGCCAGCTACATCAAACCATGTAGGAGGGATGATCCCAAACTTAACGAGTGCGTCGTCAAACATGGAACCGCTGCTGTTCCGAAGTTTATTAATGGTAAGTCGCTTGGAAACTGATTATGTATTTTTAAACTTCAATTAAATTGATTCTATATATTTTTTAAATTATCTAATTAATTATAATATTGCTTTGAATGATAAAATAATGAATTATAATAATAAATTAAGCACTTAATTCAATAATAAACTCGTTATAATATTAAATTAGATTGTAAAAATAGAAAATATTTGGTAATAAATATATACAAATTTCCCGAGTTAATTTATATGAATTAATATTATTATAATATTATTTGGGCGTCCTGTGAGTATCTCTATTTTCATGAAAATTTCGCGAGCGACAGAATGTACTATCTACGCCTTAATTTTGATCTCGATTTTCCAGGTGATCCTAAGTATAAAGTTCCTCGACTTGAACCGTTGGACATAACGGAACTGAAAGTGCGGCAAGGAACGAAGCAAGTTGGACTCAACCTGACGCTGAAAAATTGTAAAATCTACGGAATAAAAAATGCCAAATTCCAAAACGCGAGGTAATTATTTATATTCAATTCAGCATCATTCTTGGGCGGCTTTTTGAGCCGAATGGGATAGTGGGGTGCGCTTGGGCTTCATTTTTGACCGATGTGAGTTGATAGACACGTTTCATTAGAAAAATGTACAAAAAAAAATATAAATATAAAAAATAAAAGTTTTAAAATAGTTTGATATCTATAGTCAAACCATCGCAAATAAAGGTCTTACATTAACAACAAAAAGTATTAGACTTTGAAAATATATTTTATATTTTTTTGGGGTGAGAAAACACAAAGGAATCTAATTCCAAATGCGTCTCAAAATGGAAAAATAAAGAAAAAACATAAATATAAAAATAACGCTGCAAATGATTGTACAGTAGTTGATTATTCTTTTGCTTCAATAATTATCTAAGATGACTTTCAATTTGTGATAGTAATTATTAAGAACATGTGTGAATTTTCCATCTATGAACAAATTATTGAAGCGAAGGAATAATAAACCGCTGTACAATCATTTGCAGCGTTTTCATAATTCTTCCGTCAATTATGCAAATCTGAATGTAAACCAAAGCATTTTCAGATTGTTTTGATTTTTCGCCTTTAATGTGACGGGGATAATTGTCTTCTAATGATGAGGCTTGTTTTAAATATGGATGAGATCTTCCGTGATGGAAATGGAGAAATAGGGCTCTGTAATTGCACTAAGTTCGACGTGATACCGCTGCGGGTAATTTAGAACCCGGCTATTCGAAAAATGATCGTGTACGAATAGGCTGAAGAGGTTTTTCCAGTTTCGATCCCTCACTTCTTCTGCTCCCCTCAAGTCGAATTGAGGCACGATGCGAATATTTTCGCTCCGTATCCTGTAATTTTCCGCCAATTATTTGTTTACTAAATTATGTAATCAGATGAACAATTATTGGCGAGCTGCTGCAACAATGAAGAAGCTTTTTTGATGTTAACGCTCGTCCGTCTATTTTTCATACTCTGAAAATTCGCTCTCGAATTTATAACTTCTTTTCTAGAGTGAACCTCGAAGGAAAACATATCGAATGGGATTTTACGATTCCTCGCATAGAAATTATAAGCGATTACGAAGTCAACGGACAAGTGCTCATACTTCCAATCATAGGAAAAGGGAAGGCCAACGTGACGCTCAGTAAGTCCGATAGTAATGCTGTATGAAATGTTAACTTGCGTAATTATCTTGACCTTAGTCAGCTTTAGTTATAGTAGGGATTTTGTTTATATTATTTTTATTTTACGAACTATTTTAGATGGCCTATCTACAGGGTGGGGCACGGGAACCTCCCACATTTCAAAAAGGTGTTAATAAAAAAACTAATCGCAATAATGAAAAAAGAATTTATTTATCAAAAAGATGACGTCGTGTAATTTTTTTCACACTGATTTAAAAATATTGGGCAAATATTAAAGATATTGAGCCTTTCGTGGAAGTTTCGCATAACTTTCTCAAGCGTGGTGGAGGTTATCTGGACGATTTCTCCCTCGATTGCGGTTTTCAGGTCTTCCAGGGTCCTTGGACGATGTTTGAAAACCTCGGTCTTGAGGTAATCACATAGCTAAAAATCAGGGGGAACGTTGGGGGCCACTGAATGGGCTCCTGCAAGACCACCTGCCCGGCGAACATCTCCTGGATAATAGATCGTGAACCACAGGCTGTGTGTGCTGTACAACCATCTTTGTTTTCCGGTTGGGAACACTAGCCGACGACGAAAAACTGTACCTCGTACGGAACGCCCTCAAAGTGGCAGTTGCAGATTTCGCCATTTTTGAAAAAAGTCTCCATAATGGACAGTTGCACTCCCGACTACGGCATAGTAATGACTGAAAACTACATCACTCACTCCTCTGAACGAGACCACTCCACTCCACTACAACTGCATATTCCACAACAGTTTTTTTTAATGTGGGAAGTTCCTGTGCCCCATGAAGATACTCCCTTTAACCGAATACTTTTTTTTTCTTTGTCATCGTCACATTTATTGATGTCCGGGGGTTGTGAGCGGGAGAAAACCAGGCGACTCATTCCCTGATTCTTTATTGGCTGGCCGAGCACTTTCGCCCATTCGGGCATCTTCAGGGCCTATGGCTGTGGACCTGTACTGTGTCTTTCAAGACGGACAGTGGGACTTTCAAGAGGAAGGTGATTATAACCAAGAAGGAGAGAGTAGTTGTGTGAGATTATTATTATGAGGATTGAAGAAATAGACAGAAGATTTTAAATTGTATTTGTGAAAAGTGAATTAATAAAGTTCTTAAAGTATATAGTACAATTGGCGCAGCCGGTAGGACTTTGTGATTGGAAATGGAAGGTTGTAGGGAAGTTCCCGTTTTTGACACTGATGCTGATAGGTATGACAACGCTTGCTACCTGATGGGAGAAAGAAAAGGAGTGTTCAGCTATATCTCGTCTCATTCTTCAATCCTCATAATAATAATAATCTCACACAACTCTCTCCTTCTTGGTTACAATCACCTCTCAAAAGTCCTACTGTCCGCCGTGATAGACACGTCGCCCTGAAGATGCCCGAATGGGCGAAAGTGCTCGGCCAGCCAATAAATAATCGGAGAATGAGTCGCCTGGTTTTTCTCCCCCTCACAACCCCCGGACATCTAAATCATTTGTCACTTGTAAGCGTATTTTGGTATTTTAAGCTTCGCCAGCCTCTTTTTTTCATGAAACACTTAAAATTCGTTCGTTTATTGATCATTCTTCTAGCCAATTTGGAAATCACCTACAAATACGATTGGGTGTTCGAGAAAAGGAACGGTAAAGACTACATGAATTTCACTAAGAGCGAACTCGACTTCGACAACGGAAGAACGTACTTTGATTTGAAAAATCTTTTCAACGGTGACCAATTCTTGGGTAAGTTGAGGGAAATTCTTCAAAATGGGAGGTGAATAATGGATTTCAATAATGATAAATGTTCTAGAGAAAAGCAAGTACCTAACCGATTCACTATTTTTCTCATGGTCTCGAGGGGGAGAAAAACTAACTGATTCTTCTAGTTTTTCTTTTGCGTGGCCAGCATTTATGCCTCTTTCGGCTCTTCGGGCATCTACCTGACAATTTTGCAAGGTCATTGCAGCAAAAAAAAGGAAAAACCTCCGGAGAATCGATGGTTTAGTTTTCCCTCGTAATCCGCAACATCGACGGCCATCAAATGATCAATATTAATTCGTATTAATTTCAGGATCGAACATGAATCGTTTTCTCAATGAGAATTGGAAAGATGTAACCAAAGAACTTGGGCCAGCGGTAGGAACGGCGTTCAGCGACGTTTTCCGCCTACTCCTCACACGAATCGCTGCTCAAGTACCGTACGAGGAAATTTATTTGTAGACAAATTTAACAAAAACACGAGCTGTGACTTTATCAGCTCAAAAAAAAAAAACAACTTATTTTTGTTAGTACCCTTGTAAAAATATCTGAAGCCGTGCCACATCAGCTGCCAAGTGGAGAACTCTTGTTGAGTGACTTTTCAAGTTAAAACATGGATTATGGTGATGCTTCCATCGTCTTCCGCACTAATTTCATAGCTATCCTTCACTTTTTAATTTATTTTCTGAATACACCAGAGGGGATCTCCCTTTCAATATCTTCATACAGTAGTTATTCTCCAAGCGTCTTAAAGTCAGATGTTATAGGTTCTTCTGGCCCTCAAAATCTCGGTACCGCCTTTTTAGGCCAATCCGTTTTCACAAATCCGCTAAAAACGCGCTACGAGTTTTCCCACGAAGGATGCACAAACTGGTCAACATTATGTGATAAAAAAGGATTTTCGCTCAATTGATTTTAGTCCGATTTTTATTTCATTAGGATACTTTTTTCTATAGAAAATAATTTTATAATATAAGATAGTAGAAAGCGAAGTGGTAAGGAATAGAGAAGAGGAAGAAAATGTGATTCACGCGGTGACATCAACTGACACAATATTCGTGTTGATTTTACCGAGCGTTGACGTAAAATTACTTAAGGAATAGAAATAAAGCAGCAAATGTTGGAAGAACGAACTGTAATCAAAGCAAAGCAACGTTGTGAGCTTCCGAGCATTGTTGGGGATGATTTTGATCCTTCATTATCAATTGATCAAATGCTGTCCGACAAGCGCCGGCCACGCGGGATCTGCAACATGATTGTGTCCATCGAAATGAATGAAAAACGCTGCAAATTATTGTACAATGGTTCATTATTCGCTTGCATCAATAATGATTTAAGAAGACCGTCCATTTGTAAAAGTACTATTCCGAGAGTTTTCAAATTAAAAGCTAAATTATTCGCCTAACTGTACAGCTGAAGAGTGTTAGATAACCATTCTGACGAGTATAGAAAGCTTTTTATAGCTCCGCAAATTCTCAAGTTTTACCTTCATGCCAAATTTCTGAAAATCTTGCCAATACCGCAAAAAAGCTGCGGTAACTAAAGAACCATTAAAGCTATTGTCACATTCGATTCAGCGTCCAAAAATCTACAGGAATCGACTCCAATGACACCTTTTCCTGAAAAACGTTGAAAAATGAGAATTTTCTCCTCCTTAAAACTCCCCAAAAATACCCTTGAAATCGAGGTAGCGATTTGGTTTAAGATTTGAGCCATTGTCAGACTAAGATTGATTTTTGGTGAAAATAGCAAGAATTCAGCTTTTAACGCTAGGTACATCAGAAATGAGTTGAAGGACAGAATTTTTTTATCGGATATTTGGATTCTAAATGCCTCAAAATGTAAAACATCAAATTTTGAGGGGAGTTAGAATTTTTTTTCTAGGGCGATTACAACGGTTTATTATTGCGCAAAAAACAATTACTGTCGAACGAAAACAAAGAATAAACGCTACACTCTTAATTTTGCAGAATTTAGGACACAAGAAGCATTATCGTTGATATTGCCTCGCTGTGGCCAAAATCGCTCGCCTCGCTGATCCCGTCTACTCAGGAAGCGTTCACGGGCCTCCGTCAAATGAGTTGGATCCGGCAAAATATGGAGGAGAGTTGTAAGCTCCGCCCAACTGAATCCGGCATTTCATAAACGCTGTCAACGCAAAGCGTCAACTAATATAATGTAAAGGGACTGAGTAGAAAGTTTTTAGAAATGCTCTTTCCTTGCTACCAACAATTGCTAGCCGAGAGCAGATCCGACAGCGTGGGAAAATATTTAGTGTAAGTTATCGGATGCGTTTACATCAGCGGCAAAAGCCTAGCCCACCTTGAAATTTCGATGGCCAATCAGAAGGCAGAACGCATTGACGCATTTGACTGAGGCCTATGAACCCTACTTAGAGCTACATAAATTGACTCGAACAAATAGGCAACTAGTCAAACAAGATAGTTTAGTTCTTTTCCTTGTCGTCGCATTTCTTGATGTCCGGGGATTGTGAAGATAAAAAAAATCCAGGCGACTCATTCTCCGATTCTTTATTGGCTGTTGGCCCTATGGCTCAACGTCGCCCTGAAGATGCCCGAATGGGCGAAAGTGCTCGACCAGCCATTAAAGAATCGGAGAATGAGTCGCCTGGATTTTTTTCCCTTCACAATGCCCGGACATCAAGAAAGTTTAGTTCAGCCACAGAGCAAGGCGTTAGGCGATTACGTTTAACTCAAGTTTGCACGCGGTTTATGAATGGTACCAGCGGAAAACACTGCAAATACGTTTGTGGACAAAAAATGGGAACACCAATGCCCGCTATTCATAGTCGACAGTCACATAAAAACAGACGAATTAAAGCATTTTACACTTGAATTACCTTTTGTCTGGGACATGAACCTGGCGACCCAGCCAGTGCCACCGTTGTGGATGCTTGTCACGTATCGCACGGCTATATGCCCGGTTGTGCTGCTATACTTGGCAGGATTGTCCTGTAGAAATAGGCAATTTGCCAATTACTGTTGTACTATACGTGGAATGACTGGAACGCACAAAATAGATACCTAGTTTTTGTTTCTTTAATTTTTTTTATCTTTTATTTTCATTTTATTTAATTTAATTTTTTTTTTTTTGTCTTACTTGAGGATTTTATTTTAGCTTTAAAATTGACCATTTTTAGTCTTCAATCATGAGAAGGGTTATAGGAAACAAACGCAGTTCCTTTCACCGAGCTATCAGAAAATTCATTTTCTTCTTTGAGACTTGGAACTAGTCTCCACATTCAAACATGACCAATGCCCTTTTTTGTTAAGTCTACTGTCCATTTTATTAATGCTATTGCAGAACGTAAACAACTTGAAATCACCACAGGCTAATAAATAATCTGTACAAGTTGAACCCTCAAGTTTTTTGGTTTAAAATCTTAAAATGGTAAAATTATCACAGCCAACTGTGGATAAAGCTAAAATACCAGTTCTGAAAAAATAATAAATAGCAGGTAAGGCAGATGAAATGTTGCCATTTGCAGGAAACTTCTACGACGTTCCCAAAGTAAGTTCAGACATTGTTCAACTCAACGGGTAAACGAGTAGTCTTTGAAGTTCCGGCATGGGAACTTTTTGGGCCAGATAAAATTGTATCACCGAACATTTGGGATGGGGAGTTCCATGTTCGAACTGTTATCCCAGTCACTACATTCACTTCCAAACTTTAAGAAAAAAAAAACAGATTTTCATACAAAATAACCCTGCCGATTGAAATATTTTCCCAGCGCATCAAAAAATGTCGGAACTTACTTTCGGCATTCCTCTTATATTGTTTCGCTTCAGAGACATTCTTATTGAACGTACAATAATTAGCTAACACAATGCTGTAATAACTATTATCATTATCATCCTCCAGTGAAAATAATATCCACTCACCCCTCCGCAGTAAGTACGCTGAATGATCTCGTCTCCATTGTCACTGACATCAATTATTTGTACGTAATCAGTCGCGCACGTATTCTTGGGTCCGATATCGAACACTACAATTCAATAAAGTAAGTTAGATTCGATGTTTGATACAAAAGAAAAGAAGACAATGAGCGTTCATGAATATTCACCAGTAAATTCTAAGATCACGATTCCACCAGCCGGTACATCTATGTCCCATCTGCAGTTCGTATAATTTCGCACATTATTGGGGTATAATGCGCTCGTGAAAATGCCTCCGTAGTTGAAAATGTACCCTCCACAGCCGCGTCCTGAATTTGAAAAAATCTGTTATTACAATCAATTCTTGCACGTTAGAGTTTGCATAGAAAGTTAGGTCAGTAAAATGTTTATTTTGGTAGATCTGCTGAATTAATTGCATGTAGTTGGTTTAAACATAATGAAAATGTGTTCCAAATTTTTATTTTATTATTCGATAATTAAATAAAAAATTCTATCCATCTGCCGTACAAAACCATAAAAGCGAAAATCTTGCTGAATCCTTGAAATGTTCACCAAAAAACAATCTTGGCTTGACAACGGCTCAATTCTTTAGCAAAATAGCTACCTACCTCAATTTTAAGGGCATTTTTGGGGGGTATCATTACTTCTGTTAGTCCCTATTTTATATACCATTCGTAGTTGAGGTGTAGGTGATGTCGAATGAGACAGTAGCAGAGCCTGGTGTGATTATCAAGGTTACGCTCGACGAATTGGAAAATATTGGTTCGGGACTTCGAGTTCCAGTGCCTTGGACGCTGAGAAGCAATGCTTTTTGATTGTTTGTGTCCAACCCATCAATGACCTGAGGCGAAAATCGGTACGCATAATTGATTAGTTGAAATAATAATTGATAAACTAATAAAGTTTCGGGTCGAAAATAGATTTTCTTCTTATCTAGTCAGCGGAGCAAGTATAATTTTCACAAGTAAAATTATTAAAATCGGCTATATTAATTAGGGTTAGTCAATTTTTCTCTGTACAGCACCGCATTTGGTTCCAGATCGTTATTGACCATCAGCGGTATAGATTTATTTAATTTAATTTTTCATTTAGGGTCTGCAAATTATTTGAGGTCGAATTTTGAGTTATTCAAGTGGAGACAAGTAATTTCCTTGTATCCCAACACTTTTTTTCTGTTTAAGGGAATCAACCCTGGGTAAGGGATTGCCATTTATTTTGTTAAAAGCTTGAAAAATTTCCCATCAACGGTAGGATCAGTTGATGCAGAGATTTGCCAAAAGAAATTAAAATCGATTACCTTTATTTTTTCTTGCGTGTCCTTGCTCCACGAAAATATTCTCATTTCGGAAAAATATAACGACAACGTGCTGTTCCTATTGGGAGCTGATATTGTTGTAACGCAGTTATGTTGAATGCGTAATAAGTTCACTCGCCCGTTAGAGCCGGTGAAGTTGCGCCGACAGCCTGAAACATAGTAGAGTGAAAAATTTCATACATTTTCACTCATAACCCTTGACAACGCCAACTTACAGTTACACTTCGATTAAATTTGACTGTAAATTAGTTCTTCATTTTTCCGAGCACTCTTGATCTATCGTATATTTTCATTAGCATTCGTGCGACTAGCAACCTTGAAACCTTTTCTATCAATGAAGCACAGAAAATCCCAGAGGGGAAAAGAAACTAGGAAAAATGAAGAACTACAGGTTGAAAACGCGAGGAGCCGACTTGAAAAAATATTTCTTAACGAAAATGCTCATATAATAAACATGCACCGATTTCTAGTTTATAATGAAATAGCCTAAACCATCAATTCAATATGTCTTCCCAACCTGCTAGGCTGTACGTCAATTTGAATCCTTTGGCCGTAGTTCGCTCAGATGAGGATCGGAATTTAATCATTATCAAATTAGTCGACGAATAGTAGTCAACGTTCTGAACTTTACCGCAGAATGTGGACGGAGAAAATGGAAATTTGCTGCCCTGAAAGATAATAAAATAGAATAGAATACTTTTTAATGTGCAGTGTACAACGTTAGGCCGGTTCTAGTTCTAGTATAACTTAAAAATTCGTCAAGATCTTAACCACAACAAACGTTGTACAGCCGTTTGATATTCCTTTGCTTCCATGATTTGATGACCTAACCCAAACTCTTACGTACGTTCCCAGCTAACATATTGGTTTTTTATAAGGGCGAACTCCTTGAGAGAAATGATACATTAAAATATTATTCTTGATCTTAATTACTTAATTAAAAATCTAATCAATCATATTCTTCAGAGATGTGTTGACGTTGGACGAACAGATTTTTGAATGAAATAATCGGATTTTACATGCCTTGAAATGTTAAACATATAATTTTAAGGAGGGGTTAGAAAACTATTTTTCTTGGCCGAACATAACAATTGTTTACTACTGAAAAAATAGAAAAATACGCCACGATGTGGAAGGAATTGACTTCAGAATTCACCCTCAACAAATCATGCATTAACTCTTAAGCAGGGTTCACAAGCATCCATCAAATGAGTTGATGCGTTTAGCGTCATTGCGTTCCGCCTTCTGATTGGTAGTTGAAATTTCGAATCGGGCGTGGTTTTGCTACGAATGCAAACGCATACGATTTCTTTCATTAATTATTTTCCCGCGCAGGTAGACGAGCTCTCGGACACTAGCGATTGTTGCCAGCAATGGAAGAGCATTTCCAACAATTTTTACATCAGTCGCTTCGTAAGGTATTAGTTGACACTTTGCGTAGATTATTGTTTACGAACTGCCGCATTCAAACGAGCCGAACTCAACAGTTGCCACCATGTTTTGCTGTATTCAACACCAAACGCATCAACACATTTGACAGAGGCCTGTGCACTCTGCTTTAGATTTAAACAGGGGCTAGAATCTGCGAGTTAGCTTCTTGCATAAGGTTTAAGACTAACTCGAAATGGTGTAACTCAGTTTTTGCCTACACTTCGGATTACCGGTAACCCGAACCTTAGTCCGAGGAGGTGAAATCCACCATAAATCTATAATATTGGTGTCCAAATACACATGTACACATTTCTGCGTACAAACGATAGTCACAAATGACTACAATAATGACTTACAGTAACAAAAAAACTTCTATTTCAGACCAAGTTAATATACCATAAAACGGAATGTTCGTGTAAATAATGATATAAGGCAATCAATAAATGACTTGTGTACAGCTGAAGAAGGTTCGTTACCATTGACAAAGATGGGCGCATGCTACTGATTTTATCGTTCCCAATGTAAATTTTCTTCATGCCCAGAGTACCAACCAGACCAGAAGTGTACGGGAATCCAATCTGGAATGATAGGAGCGAGTAGAATCAAGATATTTCGATGGGCAAAAAACCTACATTAATAAATAATATATTATTTATAAATAGTTTATTTTTACTTCCATGTTTACGTAGTGAGAACGGATGGGCTCGCCTGAGATCGTGGGTTTGGAATGAACCGCGTCTACACGCTCAAATTTCATACAAACTCCAACTCGAGCTGATTTTCTGTATGAGACAGATTTTATGCAAACTGGCTTCTGCAGGCCAATTTGCGCAAATGGCATGAGCTTTTAAACTTACCTTGACGGAAGGAAAAAACCTCTCCGCAAACTTGATCATCTCTTTTGTTGAAGTTGAACATTGAATTCTTAACTTATGAATTTCACTCATCCTTACTCCAATATCCCTGATTTCCAAATTGTCCTCTTGGCAGCCCTGAGACTCGACAATGTCAACTTCTTGAAGATGCACGTCGAAACTTCCTGTTTTCGCCGTCAGAATCCATTTGCAGTGAATGTCCGATGGATAGAATTGCGGATAAGAGGGTGACGTCAACGTTTGAGGTCGATCGGTCACATTCAAGTATGTGTTTCCACAAGGGGCTGTAAAGTGAAAGGAGTGTTGCTTCTCAATTACCATTGAGCGATATATTTTCATGTTGATATCCAGGATATATTTTTTAGCTTCTGGTTATCCCACAATGTGAATTTTCAGCGCTCCTACCCAATGGGACTCTGTAAGTACTCAGCAGCTAACAAACTAGCTCAGAAATGGGCTATTGAAGCTTCAACTCAGCAGAAAGCAGCCATCTTAGTTTGTTGGAATAAATATGCATGTCCTACTGCTTTTGATTTGAGCTTCTTTCGGTCAATGTTCCTAGTCAACTCAATTTTTTTAATATTTTTTTTTTTTTTTTGTAAATAAAGCAGTGAAAGCTTCTTTAAAAAATAAATCAGTTCAAGTTATTTTTTAATTAAAATAAAACAGTTCAAGCTAAAAGGACAATTGGATCTTTCTTCCCAGGAAATAAAAGAAAAAGTATTTTCAGTATCGTTCCTATACTCACATCTAACAGCAGACAGAGCAAGTTTGAATCCTGTTCTTTCTACTGTTCCATCAGTTGAGAATTTAATAGTCAAGAATCCTCTGGATGAAATAATTCTGTTCGGAATAGTCGAGCCGCAATATCGATTGATCAATTCAGAGTTTTCATCGACCCCATCATACACCTGACAAAAAGAAAATTAAAATGATTAGAACATCGATGAGAAGAGCCATCAGCATCATCAAGGATAACCTACGAACCTCGAGGTAATCGCAATGGCAGGTTTTATTTCCAGGATTGGAGCATTGGTCTAGGTCGAATTTTTCAAAAGTTAACGACACTGCCATTGAAGAAGGAGCGCTCACTGTCCATACGCAATCCATAAAACTGTCGTACTTCTTGTTGTTATCAACGTCCGAACTCGAAATGAACGAAGTGGATTTATTGTCTGACAATCCAAGAGCCCCTCCGCACCCGATTGATGGTCCTGAGAATTACGACGATCGATTATATAAAACAGAAATGTTACCTATAAACCAATCATCAAATGCATACGAACCATTTACGAACGATATGTCAGCTTGAAATTTCTTCCATCTTGTGTAGGAATTTGAGTACAAGCGGACGAGGGCACTGTTTGTGGTCGATCGGTACTTCCCGCTTCGATTAGTCAATTGCCCGCACAAAGATGCGATCAAGTTGGAATTGTTTCCTTTTATTTCGGCACCATCCCATATTTGCACTGACTCTATCAAACATCCAGGGGCAGACGATAGAGACAATTCTTGTATCCTGCGAACATTTTTCACCGTTCATTGTAAATATCTCATTATCTTTACAAAAATTAAATCAACCAGTTCATGAAATGGCTTAAATAAAGTTGGAATAATTGTGCCTGATTATAGACAACCGAATAAGTAAGATTTGCCGCGCAATAATTTTTGTCGCAAGGTTAAAACTGAAATTCTTCCAACGATTTCAAGAGTAAAGTACAGATAGTAATTAATGAAATGCCATTATCACTACTTACTTGATAAACACCAGCTTCCCTGCAGGAGCTGTTATGTTCCACAAGCAATCGGTTTTCGGATACCCAAAACTACTGTCATAGCTAGGACCTCTGATTGTTGTTGGCTCAGTAATGTTACCTCCGCATACTGTTTCATTAATTCATTCGATAAGTACAAGAATATCATGGGAATATAATCGTCGTCAAAATAAGCTAACGTACCGTCGACTCCGTAGTTGAGTAGAAATCCTTTGAAATTCGTCCACCTGTCTGTCGTGAAGATCACACTGTACGAGCCGTATGATACGAAACGAGGCGGTATCTCATTGCCGCAGAAAGTGTTCAAAAACCTAGCCCCTTCGTTGCGGTAGAAATTGAACAGATTCGGTTTCACCCAGATAGTCACTTTGTCAAATTTGCAACCATCATTTCCTGCACCGAACACAAAAATCACACACATCAAATTGAATCAAAGAACAGGCAGAACATAGTTCACGTTCAAAATGTTACAACAGTCGCTACGTTCACTTTTGAGCGGTGTTACCAAGTGCCTTTCAGAAAATCCCCGGAACCGAGCTGAAAAATCTCTCGAAATCCCCTGAATTAAAGGAAAAACTCCTTAAGAAATCCCAAAAACCATAAAAAAAATACTGGCAAAATGTAAATTTGATCGATGTTGGGCTACATAAAAATGAAAGTTGGCTGCGGAAAAAAAGAAGAAAAAAAAACCAGTCTGAGATGCGCCATGTTGGAAGTTGAAATCAAGAACTTTGATCATGAATAGTGGTCAGTAGTTGAGCATAGGTCTAACAACCAACAACTCTGTAATGAGGTTTATCCATTTTGTTCGAATTACTTCTCCTAATTGGTCCTGGATTCTTCAATGGCAGCTAAAGTGCTATTTTGGACGGTGTACCAGTTGATATCTAATAAAATAAAACTGAAATACCAACAAAATAATTTTTATTCAAAACCACCAAAAAAATGCTTATTGTAAAAATAAACGTCCTAAAAAAAATCTTAGAATTCTACCCCTAAACAGAAAAAATTCCCATAGATCTTGGGGAAAATCCCCTGACTTGTCTCATTGCTTTTGAGCTCCTAGAAAAAATTAGTGTTGCCTAGAAATCCAACACAAAATCTTTTCCTGGGAATACAAAAAATCTTGGAACTTACTTTCAGGAAGCCTCTTGACTATTCGGTTTCTTATACCTTCAAATAAGGCATAAGAAGGGTTTGCAATTTTTCCATAAATACTTTGGCAGTCTATGGGATTATTTCTGTACATCTTCTATTTTCGGTATCATTTCTAAAGCACTGGACGTGTTCTGACTTTATTCCAGCTACCGTTATAACCTTTCCATCAGAGCATCTCACTGGAACTCACTTGGTTCAAGTTGGAATGTTTCAAACGATCCATACAGCAGCGATTTTGGGTTGCCAACTACTGTGTAATTGCAATTGAGATCGCCTTCGTAGTCTTTCGGATATCGAGGAGAATGAATGATCCCATTAGACCGTCCGTCAAATATTCCGCCGCAGTTCAAATTCCAAGTAGCCTGAATTCAAATGGAATATTATTGATGAAATAGAATCGAAGAACTTGAATTGGTAAAAATCAAAATAAAATTTGAAGAAAAAATTATATTAAACCATTTCAAGACTACGTCTCATATATTTTCAAATGCACGGATAAATATTAAAGTAATTTTGAAGGATCTCAAAACCTGCAGTGATCCGGATCTGTACAGAAGTTTGGCAATGAATGGTAATCTGAAATTTGCCACTGGACAATGATATCGATAGTAACTGTTGTGGAAGGTTAGGATATACGAGAGTAGCAAGTGATTAGTGATTAAGAATGGAATTTATACGTCAAGTAGCTCTTAATCCCTGCGTGAGGCTATATCATTTCGTCTTTCTTCCGTCATCCCAATTCCGACACCAGTTTATTGTAGTATAATAAAACAGCTCATGTCAACAGTAAAAACAAAACTGAAGGCATTAAATATTTTTAGCAGCTATTAACAACCAGGCAACATTTGTTTGCCAGTGCATTTGTTTAAATTTACTCCAGGAAGATTTTAATTTTTTCAAATATTTTATTTCACAGTTTTGTCTAAAAATAAAAGCTCTTAAATCCTGCTAATTTTTTCTGTAGAAAAAATAATTCTTAATTTTTCTTCAACGTATTATAATTTTTTTATTTAGTTTTATTTTATTTTTCTTTTTTTTTTATTACCTATTTATTTATTATTTTTTACTATTTACCTATTTACTATTTATTATTATTATTTATTTATTTATTTTATTATTTATTTATTATTTATTTATTTATTTATTATTTTTATTAATTATTTAATATTATTATTATTATTTATATTATTAATTTTTTATTAATTATTATTTAATTATTTATTTATTTATATATTTATTATTTTTATTATTATTTATATTATTAATTTTTTATTAATTATTATTTAATTATTTATTTATTTATATATTTACTATTATTATTTATTATTATTATTATTTATTATTTATTTACTATTTATTATTATTATTATTATTATTATTATATTATTATTACCTATTCAAAAATCCTCAACTTTTTTTCTATTTTCCTGGCCATTTTGAGACAAGAACTTCGCAGATATCTCCTCCGTATTTTGAACTTGGTCGTCAACTTTAAACAGAACAAATTCCAAACTTCCTCTATTTCTTTTTTGTCATACTGCAATCTAAAACCTCTTCAATTCTCACTCAAATGTCAGTACCACTCCTGAAACCTGAGAATTCGGATGTGCCATTAAAGTACTGCATAGTTTACTTTGGGCACATCTTAAAAGAATATGGTCCACTAAAACTAATTGTACAATTTACTTACGCGAAAACCGTCTCCTTCTATTTTGCCATTGGAATTGAAGCGAACCTGCATTCGATTGGAGGTCGAATTGAACGGTTTGGGCGTGCTCCTCCCACATACAGTACCTAACAATTTCCAACTTTCCTCCACATAATCAAAAACCTGAAAAACAAGAAGAATGCTTACTCAAGTAAAATTACGATTCCCCGCCGTTCAAGATATGGTATTTGCAGAATGCGATTACTAGACACTCGGTTGATTTCTACATTACCTGGATGAAATCTTTGGTACAGTTTTCAGAATCTTCGAGGAAGAAACGGTCGACAAATACGAGCCCGATGTGGTAGCCGGGATCGACGAGGATTTCATAAAGGCAATTGGAATTATTTGGATAGCTCGACGGATAATTCGGAGATTCTATGATACCCGTGCTCTCGTGGAATATTCCACCGCATGCTGCAACGAGAAAAATATTAAATAAACTTGCTAAAACGGACGACGAGCTTCATTTCAGGCTGTAATCACTGTCTTTCAAACCTTGAAAAAAATTTTGGTTCAAGATAGAATAATTTTCTTCCTGATAGTTCTTCCACATTATACATGCATTTGGAAAAATTATTACTATCATTATTAATTAATTTATTTCATTCGAAATCTAGTCATTGTAACACTACCAAGAACGAATCCAGTAACTAGAAGAGCAACTTAGACCAAAGAAATTAACATTAAATTTTAGATTTCAGTTGAAAAACCAAAAAAAATTTCAACACCAACCATTTTCAAAAATGGTTTAGAACTGCGAGTTTGCTCGAGAAAAAATCCTCTAATACCTTTTTTTTGCTAATCAAGGCAACAAGCAGCTGAAATCACATAAAATAGCCAGCAGATGATTGTGAGCTGAGAGTTGATCTGGAAATTGGCCAATATACCTAGCCGCAAACCATTTTGGAAAGTTTAAAACGCATTCCATTCGTGGTTTCATGTCTTCGACTTCATGGAAATTTGTTAAAATGTTAAACAAAATCCCTCGGATTTTGCATTATTATATTGACAATTTCCATTCTCTTATGATGACAAATGATTTGTTTGTAAGGTCAGCAAACCTTCTTCAGCCAGTGACACATTAATTTTGAATCCTTTAGCTTCGTAAGCAGAATCCGAATGGAAAGAGATCCACAATGAAGGCGTAGTAGTGATGATTGCCTTCGGAGGAACGCTTCCGCACACTTTCAATATCTGAGGAGAGCCGAACCAGGGGCCATTATGGATGGCAAGGTAATCGCTCGAACAATCCTTGGAAGATCCAGTCATATCTATATCCAGCGAGTTAAATGACACCTAGAAGCCCAATTTCAAATGACAGTAAACACGAAGTTTCTGCTAAATTAACGACAGCGAAAATATGAGTGTATAAACATGAGTTTAGACCACTGTTAATAAATTATTTGTAAAAGCATTGGGAAGATTGGAAAACTGAAATTCGAGATTGAAGCTATTGGAGTTGATAGCTGTAATGGTTCGCAAATTATCGCAGCTTTTGTGTTGCAAGTTTGAGATTTTGAAAAATTTGGCAAGATAGCACAATTCGAGATTTTCTAGAGCTAGAAAAGTTCTATACTCGCTAGAATGCTCGTCAAACACTTGCTTAAGCTATATCTCAAACAATTAAACTTTTAATTAGAGAATTAAGAAATAAAATTAATTAATTATGAAAAATAAAAATGATTAAAATTACGTTAGTCGCCAACATGTTGTTAGGTGGGAACGTTCGCAAATCTTCGAGATAGGTACTCGCATGTACTTGCGAACTACAGTAGATAACAAAAGAAGCTATTGGATTCTATACCATGCAGGGTACCTACCTTGATCTTGCTCTCGTCTGGATAGTTGATCCTCCAGACACAATCGTAATTTGCAGGGTAGAGATCCCCATCGGCTGATTTAGGACTTTCGATGATCATCTCATCATCTATATCAAACACTCCTCCACAGCGATTCTTCTTCCAACTGATAGTGTAGTTCACCTCGAAATTTGCAGCTTCATCAATGGTCGAAAATGCCTGGAAAATGATCATTTTTACTTCGTTCACTTCCATTTATATAGGGTGACTGAATTAAACTCATAAATATAAGATATTTTTCCCATCAACGCCAAAAAAGAAGGAATGCGATGGCCGTGAAAAGAATAAAAACATGTTTCAAAAAGTGCAACTGTTATTGAAATGAAATTGTCAAACACTTGCTTGAATATTAGTAGATGGGTATGGAGTGATGAACGTAAAAGGAGAGGACTTATTAGCGACGCCGCATACATCCACCATCATACTGTTCGGGTCTGTGGGCAGAAATTGAATTTTTACCGAAGAAAAATGTTTTGAATACTAAATCTGTTCTGTTCTAACATAAAAATTCTCACAAGTGGGAATCCCATTCTCTGGATAAAAGGTGAAACGTAATAACAATTCCGGGGATTGTGAGAGGGAGAAAAATCAGGCGACTCATTCTTCGATTCCTTATATACTGGTTAAGCAATTTGGGCTGTGGACCCTGTGGCTCCACGTTGCCCTGAGGATGCAGGAGCTTTTCAAGATAGAGAAGGGGACACTTACGATTCAGGAATGAATGGTAGGGCTGGGTTAGGCATAATGGGCCCCAACTTTGACCTTGCTCAGCAAATTGGAAGGAGATATAATATTCTCAGACAACCAAGCAGCTTAAAGGCAATTTCATAATTTGTCTTGGCACTCTTGCAGCTACATCAGTTCGCAAAGAACTTACGCTGGTGATCATAGCTGCCCAAGGAGTTTTAAAAACAGTGAAAAGGCAGATAACCTTGAAAAATGAGGACTAAAACCCTCCCCAAAACCTTGCCCTAATTGGGGAACTTCCAAAAAGCTATATAATCCAGATTAGCCTATTGGAATGGCCTACCTGGGATTAGACAGTCAAAGAGGCTAATGAGGCGTTAAAAAATATTTCAAAATCACAACACACGGGATTGTTTTTAGAACGTACAGTAAATGTCAAATTTCTCTCGCTTATTGCAATTTATTATGACTGGGTTTTTATGCACACGTGCATATACTGCAGTTTTCAACGGGATATCATCTACAGCAAACCCAAAGTTCAAACCTAGATGAAATTCCAGCTGAGAATTGGCTTGGTAACACGCCGACGTGTCAACATTTCCAGTGTCAACTTTGCCAACAACGCTGAATGCTGTTGTTGACTGGGTGGTTTCGTTTTTCAAAGATGATGTGGTCCAATAGCAGAAGAATGGCGGCTGCATGTCCACAAGAATCTGCCCAGTCGACTCGTAGTACATTTCTGACCCGCACACTGCACATAAATTGAGAAAAATTTGAATTATGAAAAGCGTGTGTATAAAAAAAGTATAAATTACTTAATCATTTGTTTGAAAACTATCAGTTGTTTCAACCCCCTTCAAAATTTGAGTTTTTCATTTCAAGGCATGTTGAATCCGAATAGCCAATAAATAAATAATTTTTAAAAAACACGCTGAAAATTATTGTACAGTGGATTATTATTCATTTGCATCAATTAGGTTTTAAGAAGACCATCCATTTATAACGGTAACTATTCCAAACATTTGTAAACTTGAACTTTAAGGGTAATTTGGGGGGCTTATAGGTGGGAAAATGAGTATTTTTGAAGGTTTTCTAGACAAAGGTGTGTTCTATAACGATTTCTATAGGTTTTTGGACGCTGAATCGAATGAGACCATCACGGGGTCTATAGCTTTCATTGTTCCCGAGTTATCCGAGCTTTGTGTAGAATTTGTAAGGTTTCATAAATTCAGCATAACTCGAGAATTTTCAAAGCTCTAAAAATCGTCCTATATTCGTTGGAATGGTCTTCAAACGTTCTCTTCAGCTGTATCGTTAGGCGAAAAACATTCAATTTGAAAGAGTGTGTCTCTGCGTCAGGAGTTGTGTGGTGCTTCGGTTTCCCCCAGTGGCAGCTTGCTTGAAGTTTAGATTTATTGTTTATTGGTCATTTACTCTCATTTGTTACTATTTAATTATTCTTTATTTATCCCAATTTCTTTTATTGATATTATTACTTAATTTTTTTTTTTTAATTTATACCCTCAAAGTGGTAAACTCATTAAGTGCTGAACTAGCGAATCAAGCTAATATATTATCTTGAAGGTATGTTTCCCCTGCATCCGTAGACCGGCGCTCGGATCTAGGCTCAACTGGCGTTCAATTGTCAAGCACATCTCATAGTCCATTACTAATTTTCATTATTGTTTATTATCAACCGTTATCAACCTATTTACCTTCTTCATGATGACAAAAATGAGTAAAACCTTATTATTAAAAAAATCCGTTTTTATGCTTACAAGAAGGTTGATCGCTTGAGTAATATCCAGAAAAGCCGCGATGATTGCTGCGGTAAGGTTGGGAATAATACAACATCATTTTATTACTCGACGAGGAGATGATCGTTCCACTTGGCACAGATCCGTTCAAATGGAAGAGCCTCGAAAGGAAACTGAAGTCATTGTATACCTGACAAATTTACAAACAGAAGCGAAAACGCTTAGCTAATAATCAACTTCAAACATTACACAAACGTAATTTCAAAAAAGATCAACTGACCTCAAAGATCACAAAAATCGTATTTTGTGTTAAGAATAGAGATAGCGGAAAAATATATAATCCTATGATTCTACAAAGCACAAAAACGCAACATGAGAAAGATTTCAGTGCTGCAATAAAAATTAGCGAATGATTCACTGCGGCCTGTTGGATAGGTGTAACTGAGATCCATTGAGCACTGACCTTTAGACTCGGAGAAAAGCTCCCTTGTTTTACTTCCAAATCGAAATCTGTCAAGTTAAAGATGACTCTCCTTCCTGCAGGTGCAGTGATTTTCCAAGTACAGTAAATCGATTGACTCGAAGCTGGGTAGCCGGGGGAGTTAATTCGTCCGCTTGGCAAATTTAAATATCCCCCGCATTCTAGAAAAATGAAAATAAGGGAAATTATTCAAATTCCAGTTGAAAAAAATTATTTGAAACACAAAATCTTTCAAAAGTGGTTAAGAACAGTGAGGTTCCTTGAGAAAGAAATCCTCAGATGCGAACCATAATGGCACAAAAAAATCACAATCTAGTGTTTTTTGGTTAAGCATTGCAATAAGTAGCTGAAATCGCATAAAATAGCCAGCAGATGATTGGGAGCTGACATTTTGGAAGGTTTAAAAAGTATTGCATTACAGGTTTCATGTCTTCAATTGCTCCGAATTGAAGATTGCACCAAAAATTGGTGCATTGATTGAAGGCAAATTTAGAGACAATAACCATTTAAGAAAACCCCTTACTTGGCCTTCCGCTGATCACTTGCAACTTGAAGCCCAGAAATGGTTTCTTAATTTGACGTCCGGACTGTTTGAGTGATGTGAAGTTCAAAATTATTTCATTTGCGACAACGCTCGGTAGAGACACGTTATTCCCGCAAAGCATCCACGATTGCTCTACAAGAATGGAAACAAAAATTAAACATTGTAATCGCCCAAAAAAAAATTGCTAACATCAAAATGAATTTCCCCCCTCAAATACCATTAAAACTGAGGTAGCGACTTGGCTAAAGAATTGAGCAATTGTCAGGCCAGAATTGATTTTTGGTGGAAATTTCAAGTATCTAGCTTTTAAAGTTTTGTCAGAAAAGTGATGACGTTTTTATTACCGTACCTTGAAACGTAAAACATCAAATTTTGAGGGGTTAGAATTTTTTTTTGCAAGCGAATACAATAAATTGTTTATCATAGGATAATAAACCAAAACACGTCGAAAGTGTGCGTGATCGAGTGCCAAGCAGGCAGCTGTCAAGTTTTTCAGGGAAAGAACACTGTTTCGGAAATTCAGAATTTTTGGCCCACAGCTTCGTGCAACGTGTTGTCACTATGATTGTGATTAGGTTAAAATAAACTTGCGGTCATTTGGCGAGCGAAGATTCAAAGCAGTGACATTGAGAGAGTCCGTTAATGAACTGTTACAGACGCCGCGCATGTAATACGGCAGAGAACCGAGGTTGAATTCTTCGAAGTGAAATTTGAAATTAGAATCGTCAGATTGGATAAGACGCCAAACGCAGTTTATTCCCATCTCGTAATCCTCAGGATAACCAGGTGAAGTGATGACTCCAGATGTGAAATCGTGGAATGTTCCCCCGCATTTGGCTGCAGCAGATAAAAACATTCAATCTTGAAGTTAGAAATTGTCTGGTGCAATTTGACTAATGATGATTTCAAGTGTGACGCACCCAGAGACACTTTCGCTTTGAAACCATTATTGGGTACTGGAATGTCGGTGAAGTACTTGACAAACAAAGCGTTGCCCTCAGTGAGAATGAACGGCGGAGGCGAGGAAAAGCAGTATTTCCCGATCAACGGGCTCAATTCAGTGCTGCCATCTCTGAGTTCTAAATACTCTTTCTCGCAGCTGAAAACAATACCATGGGTAAGAATTTTTCTCCCACTGAAACGTCCTGAAATGTGTCCTTGTATTTAAGTCATTACTCGAGGTGATGATCAAGCTTCTCTCCCAGCTAAATGATTTCTGATTGGTGATAATTTCACGAAATTTTGAAAGCAACTCTAATGGATTCCCCCCCCCCCCAAAAAAAGAGTTTGAATAAGGCTTAGAGCTCGCTGTACAGGACAGCCAACAAGCATTGTTACTAGCCAAAACAAAGGTTGTTGCTAGTTAAGTTCGCTTGCTGGCGTTGCCAATACAGTTAAATCTAAGGCTAACTATAACTCAATTTTTTTTTTTTTTGTGAAATCCACCATTATTTACTTGCATGCGATGTTCTAGCCACAAGAGAAAATCAATCAAGGTAAATACTGTACCCGGTTGAATACGCCAGATCAAATCTCTCCACAAAGTCAACATGGATGTTTTCAGCGTTGGGGGCAAAAAATTGCCATGTACACTCTGAATGAGGAGGAGGCATGTTCGGATAGTTAGGGGACCGAATCACCAGCGATTTCAGCCCTTTATGAGACAAATGAACGCTACTCGTGCACGTTCGCGATTTCATAATATACTGCAACTGTACTTCCTGAAATTCGTAGTTGAACTATAGGAAAAACTAATTATTAAATAACTAATCATGCGATTATTGCCATTTGAACAGTGTCAACTATCGAGCGCCGTCGCAGCAGAATTTTTATTAAAACCCTCAACATTCCGTTGATAGAAATTTAAATTCGGTAGTCTTACCTGAACCATATGTAAGTAGTCGGATGTAACGATTGACAGTCTGTTACTGCTAGTGATAAAAGTTTGCGTCATATTGGGCAAATGTGAACCGCAGAATTTTCCATCCCCAAGCAAAGGTGCGTCCTGCTCGAATCCATCTTTCAGCTGAAAAACAATGAACCGATGAAAGCCAATGGAACATAAAAAAAAAAAAAAAAAAAAACAAACAATCTTACACATTGAATATTTTAATACACATATTGATTTTAAATTGTTTTGTCATTATAAAAAAGAAATAAATTTCGTTTTGGCAAAATCAAATGTTATACTCATCAAATTGCAGAAAATATAAATAATATTGAATAAACGATCATTGCTATACTTACGATCAAATAGTTTGAGTTGCACGCTTCATGAGGGACGGGGAAGTTGAACTTGATGAAGGTGACTTCGATTCGTTTCCCCGGTTTGACAGTTATGTTCCATGAACATGAAGACGAAACGTAACCAGTTCGGTTGAGAGTAATCACTCCGTCGGGATCTGTCAGTTCTCCTCCGCAGACTAAAAATGTATCATAATCAATCGATAACGCTAACAATAGGTCAATTATTATCTTAATATACACATTTTTCCTTTCCTTTTTTTCAAATTTATTTTCTCTTTATCACTTCCATGTTTATGTAGTAACTGGAAGTATTGTGATCGTCTGAAAAGTCAAATTCAGAATAGACGTCCTATTGGAAGAAATTTTCATTGTACTATTATTACTCAGAATCTATCAGTGGTCACAAAGTGACATAAATCACCATATCTCTCCAAAAAAATGAACGCGACTCAATGAAATTTTCAGAAAATGTTTTCCAAGTGAATAAACAAATCTAGCTTTAATTGAATTTTGGATAACACACTGTGCATTCGAGATTTGAGCATTCAACGTTTTTTCTGTTTCAATTTTTACAGGCTGTAAGAGTAAATATTTTCCTACGTTTGGGGTCTTAAAATGTTTGTTACGGCGAGGGTGCCGCTTGGTTTTTGTCCATTAGGTCACACACTGTACTTCCACATAATGAGATTTTTCCACAATTTCACTAGTACGTATTTTGATTTTTACAGGCCAAAAACTCAATGTATTTTCAACGTTCAAGGTTTTAAAATATTTGAGACAGCGATTGAATGAGGCATGGTTTTTGACAAGTTGGTCACATACAGTACTTCCGCGTTACTTGCAAACTGACAATATTTTGATTTATACAGAGCCCAAAAATGAATACACGCGAACACTGGAAGACTTGATATGTTTCTTTATGTCAGCTGTTCATTTCCTTACCTGAACGGGCCACAGCCATAAAGCCAGTTCTATTGACAGTTGCATCGGTGGTAAACAACACTTTCATTGTATGAGAGCCGATAAATGTTTTCGACACATCACTCGCTTGATACACGACGTCCATTTCTTTCCATGCACCTTCTGGATTAGCTGAAATAAGTGTAAGTAAATCTCAATTAATTTATTGAACCGAATACAATTCTGATAATTGAACTTTATCAAGTAATTCATACCCTGGAACACAGTGATTTTATCGACAGGCCTAACCGATCTTGTTTCAAGATCAATCGTGGAAAATGAAAGCTCAACGTGCTCGTACGGTTCTGTTGTCAGTATCCATTCGCAATTCAACTTTTGCGAGTAACCGTAAGGAAAGCCTGGGCTATTGAAAACCACGCTCGAGTCTCTTGGAATTTGAATCTGCTTTGAGCAGGTTGAGGCTGAAATCAATCCATCAATTCGTGAATTATAACATGTTTGCGACCAAAAACTTCATGCTGATTGCATGATTTGCATAGCTTTTTAACAGACTTAAAAAAAATAGGAGCTTACTCTAATTGACCTGTTGGATGAAGTTGGTTTAAAAAATGTACAGATAGGTTCCATAATTTATTTAAACCGAATCCATCCAAAAATAATATCCCCAGATTTGGAAAAAAAGAAAAAAAAAGAAAACGTAATTGTCACAACAAAATAAGATCAACTTTTGACTTTACGATTCTATAACATCTAGAAAAACTGCTCAACTTTATTGTTTTTGAGGTAAAGTGGTTAATAATCTGTCTGCCAATGGGTGACTAGCTCTACTTTTTGTTACGATTTTTTATACGGCTTGTAGAGAAGAGAATTTAACAGAGAAAGTGTTCACATTATCAAGAATTTTAAAAATTTTCATTATTTTTATTTTTAAAAATTTTAATATTTTTATAACAGAATGTATCTAATAAGAGCCTTTCAACTAGGGCATAAAATTTGTTTTACGTACAATAATGATAGAGTAATTAACGTTTTATGGAGCTGTGTTTGAAACCTCATAACTTCTCGGTCTTCGGACTTCGGTATTTGTTGTTTGTGGTCTTAAGCTGTTCAGATTTGAGTCTACTTCGCACACTCATAGTTCTGTGTTGATTGGATGAAAACTGGATACTTTTTAGGACTTCTTTTTAAAAAATCGTTTCGAAATCATGTTTTTCATAATGTTATGGTACTCGACCAAAACTACTAGTCCAATAGTATTTTTGATATTAAATTTAAATTTAGATACAATTTTCTATAAAGAACATTCTTTCGAATACCAAATAATTTAATAATTCAAAATTTAAGTTTGTTACTCAACAACAAAGCATTGTAATCGCCCAAGGAAAGAAATGTTTACCCCTCAAAATTTGATGTTTTACGTTTCAAGGCATGTAGAAACCGAATATAAAATTAAAAAAAATTTTTTTTTTCTTTCTGTCCTCCATTATCACTTTTTTGACAAAACTATAATAGCTAAATTTTTGAGATGTTCACCAAACATCAATTTTGGTTAGACAATGGCCCAATTATTTATTCGAATCGCTTTTGGGGGTCTTAAGGGGAGACGATTCATATTATCCCACAATTTTCAGACAAAGGTGTACTTGAGATAAATTTCGATAGGTTTTCGGACGCTGAATCGAATGAGACCATAGCGGTGTCTTGCAGAAATAAGGACATACTTTGGTTTTGAACAGAAGACTCGATCATCCTCAATTTGAGACTTTTTGTCCATGATAAGGAAAATTTCGCCGGGCTGGTTAGTGCTTGGAATACTATATAGACAACATTAGCAGCTGACGCGAACGGCTTCAATTCACCAGGCTCACCGAACCCGCACAGGATTTTCAAGATAGGAGCAGTTTCATCGTAACCATCGTAGATCTGAAGGATGAAAAATCTCATTATACGGCAGTCTAGGGCATGGTCACATCAAAATAAAATTATTATAATCTTACGGTCAATTGATCGGTGCAGATATTGCTTAATCCGTAGAAATATATATCATGGATGGTAATAGTGATAACTGATCCGACGGGGACTGTGATGCGATAGTAGTAGGCAGACTTGCGGATACTCAGCGCTGGATACCTAGGGCTTTGAAGATCACCGGAAGGACCGAAGAGATCGTTGTTGAAGCCTAGACAAATGTTCACTAATTAGCATGGTAAACTTTACATATCTTTTTCAATATTCAGTTCAATCTTTTCAAGCATGACAAATCAAAAGTATGGTTATTAGCTCTAAAATGAAATGAAAACAGTCCAGAATGGACAAGAAAATTTAGATAGCGATTCCAACTAAACCAATTATCCACGCCTTATGATTACAACTTTGATGAAATCTACCATGCAATTTATGAACTGGCGAACGTTTCTTATAAAGGAAAGTGGGGGAAATAAAGGATAGTGGTTGCCTGTGATGAACCTAGCTCTATTTACAACGATATCATATTATATTAAGTCGTTCACTTATTAGTCACCTATTGAATAGGAAGCTTTAAACCCTCGGTCAGCAATGGACGATGTTTCGAATTTTATCCATAAAGTCGAATTGGTTGTAATTCTCGGCGGTGGACTTTGGCCGCAAAAAGCGCCGATCAAACGGCCCCCTTCGTTCGTCTCGCGAATTTCCAGATACTCTTCATTGCAAGAGCCGCTCGACAGTATATGCAAATCCTCAACTTGCAGAGTCAAACTGTTTCCTGAAATTTATAATTGAAATAACTCCAAGGCAGGCACTTTCTTGGTAAATCGTAAGAGGGTGAAAAAAATTGTAAGCACTCACAGAAATAATTTTCATGTTTGGGCCAGAAGAGAGGAAATAAATAATTGTAAAATCAAGCAATTTATAAAGGACTAATGTTGCAGTTAAATAATGGAGAAAAACTCGATTCGCAAAAATTAAGTACCGTGTTTTCTGACCAACATTTTTCAAATACCTGGAGCGTTGGATATGGTCCAAATGCATTCGACATTGGGAGGATAATTGCTTGGATATCCTGGTGATGTGATCACTCCATGATCGGCCTCGACGGTCCCCCCACAGGCTGAAAATATAATGTATTTCAGAGTTTCACATTATTCGGGAGCGTTTTCAACTTTTTTGCAATTTGATTATATATCATACCTGAGTCAACGAGTGTATAATGAAGTTCAAAGTTGACTTGCTTCGTCTGAGTCGTGGTGAAAAGACGAATCGTGAACTCTGAACTAACTATTTCCATTGATGATGGCATCACGTCACCATTGACCGTGTATACAGCTGGAGCCGAATCATCTTCGCCGCTATAGACCACTAACTTAGTGGCATCCGACAACGTAGGGCTCAATTCCAGTTTGGTAAAAGTCAAAGTGAATTTTTTACCTGTATACGTTAACAAATTAAATAGAATTATCCGTGAAAACCAAATGGAATCAGTTTTGAGACGATTATGGTAATTATGCAGTTACATAGGTAAGTCTAATGTTTGTTAGCTGTTAAGACATGTAGAAATAGTCGGATAGAAATCTTGACCCAAGTATGAAGATATAAAAGGAGAAAAATTATTCATTAGACCTTCCATACACAAGATGCAGCGGAAACCGAAAAACTCACCTAAAGTGGCTGCACTCACAGTCCATGAGCAGTTTTGCATTGAATCCCTATGGTAAACTTCGGAAAATTTGATGTAGCCTTCGTCGTCAGTAGTTACATCGCTTCCGCACACCTAATGAAAATGTTCAATTCCCAAAATTAATTATCCTTGGTATGATATTTATGATTGTATTGATATTATATAATGTATGGTATATATTGATATACCAAGGGGGAGATGTGCCATTTTTGAAGGTAACAATATTTTTTTTGGACCTTTTTGTCCCCTTTTCTTGAGAGAATAATCAAAATCTTCTTTCGAATAATTAAAAAATGATCAACACCAAACACAGACTATTCACACCGTAGACCACCATCGCACTGTTGTTGTTCACTTGTCTACTTTCAATCTCAACTTGACCTTGGAACTGATGGGGTAATTATTAATTCATCAACTTACCGGTGAATAGTTGGCGAGAAACCCTTTCGACGGGCGATTGCCTGCATTAAGCCTAACGAAAATTCTGTTTGTTGATGAAATTACTGGCTGCGGCACCGCGTTGCCACAAAACAAGTAAGTAGCCGCTGGAGAGTCCATATTTCCATCAAAAACCTGTACAAAAAGAAAGGCGATGCTGTCATGCGATGCGAGCTCGACTAATGCAGAAATAAAATATTATTGGATTAAACATTGCAACTTACTTTGACGTAAGATTGAGTACAGTTAGCGTCTGAATCAATGTCGAAGTCAACAAACGTTAGATTGATCCTCTTGAATTGATCGATGAAAATCTCGTAGTTGCAGTCCGTATACGAGTCATAATTTTGAGGGTAATTCACAGAATGTATGGATCCCGTAAGTGAGGAGAAATATCCTCCACAAGCTGAAACATTAATTGAACAATGATTGATCAGTAATCGATCTTATTGCCAGAACCTCTTACAACAATTGGAACTTAACAAGGATGGGAGACAAAGATATAGTCATGATTATGGGCTTCAACCCTTCACAATTGTCAAATAAAAATAATGTCTCCACAGAATGAGTTGTACTTATAGGTAACAAAAAAATTATTTATTAATTGAAATGCCATTGCAATTTGTATTTAGTTTTTATAATTAAGTTTAATGTATAATGTATGTATAATAATGTAATAACGTATGATTTATGATAATAATAATAATGTATGAAATTTAATTTTTTGTAAATTTGTATTTGTTTTCAATTGTAATATTCGTATTTTATTTTATAATTTGTAATGTAATCACATTTAATACAGTTGCTGTTATTTACCTGACGACTTTTCTTCAAAAACGGCGCGGAATCTGAATTTTCCAACGTCTTGTACTCTGAATTGTATAAATGCTCGGTTTCCTGAGGACTGAAAGTGTGCAGTCGTGTTGGTTTCTTGTGGGCGGCACAATTGCGACATCATTGGTGACGTCGTATCAGGCCCTCCAAATATCTGAGAACAGTAAGCATAAGATTGATTATTTTTCTTCTTGTTGCATTCCTTGGACGTATATATGAGTGTTCTCAGCTATAGAGCCAAACTTTCTCTATCTTTTCTGACCATATGAACAAAAACTTCAGACTACAAAATCTCCAGTCATACAGCATGGGTTTACTTGCAAATTTTCAAAGACGATAGTGTTAAAAAATATCAAAACGATTATAAAACTACCAGCACAAAACTGTGATATCACAAGAATTAATAAATCCATAACATACAATAATCATATTTTGATTCCTTACAACGTCTAAGCTTCTCAACCACCTCGTTTCATCTTGGCCATTAAACTGAACAGAATCCACTTACTGATAGCCCTCAACTGATGCTATTATTTTTCGACAACTACATTATTTCTCTCCAGTAGCAAGACAACAATCTATAGCTAGTGCGGCCAACAAATGACAATTACTTTCACCCCACACAAAAGCGCTCATGTAGTCGCTCCATCTTTTCCAGACTAGGAGTCTACATGGATAAAAACTGAAATCGTAATTAAATCTTAAAAGATAAAGAATCTTAAGAACGGGAACATTTTGGGCCGCTTCGAATCAACAGATCGACAGAATATTTTGAAGGGTTTCTGAGGGGAGCTCCATGTTCAAAGTGTTATCAAAGGTCTTTCAAGAGCCAAGAAAAAATCGTGAATGCAACTGTGCTTCAATTTCTTTCCTCTTTCAGAACTCTACCATTTTAGCCATTGCCAGATCGAGCGCAAAATGTATGGCTTTGTTTTATTTTGAAACAACAATAAATACAGGTTAACTGTTACCTTGACGGAATTCCTGTCACAATTGTACGCTGATGGATCCATAGCTAAGTCTTGAATCATGATGCCTACGCTGGTGCCAGGGTTAGTTATTATCGTCCATTCGCAGACCATCGGTTTCTTAACGAAGTCCGGGTAGCTTGGTGTAGACAAATCACCGAAGCTTTTACCTTTGATTTCACCGCCGCATCCTGTACAAATTATATGTTGAAAACTGTCAGGATGCAAAAATAATAAGACTGTATTGCAGCTTAATTTCTGCATTTTGGCAAGAAAATCTAGAATTATAGTAGTGGACATAAAGTTAGACTGAACGCCGTACAGCAAACTCCTTCCTCTTACCGTTGACGAACCATTCCAAACGAAAAAGAGCTTCCGAATTGAGGTTTGTAGCCTTTAAATGAACATTGATCCTGTTCATAGTTGAATTGACGATCGGCGGGGATTTCAAGCCGCAGAACTTTCCGAGAGATTTCTTATCGAGGAATGAAAACCCTTCTTCTACCTGGAAACAGAATTAGGTAGCCCTTGATAACAATCGTGACCTTGATAAAACGCAAAAAAAATCAAATAGGTTCAGTTTGATCGACTTCGGTTGAATACCAATTAGGTAACAAATCGCGTAGACTGGAGGTGGTTGGCTCCAGCTGTATTTAACTTCATGTATAATATGCTCCAGATAATGATGAACAGTGGTAAAAATCTCACGTCTGAAGTTTTGCGCTCATGGATTGAACTTTTTGGGCGAAAGATAATAAATCAGAGCGCACAATGGATTATTCTGCATCGTTACTTAAAGCGCTTGGTAAGATTCACAGGCCTTCGCCAATTCCAATTGGAAAATGAGGATGATTGTGGGATACCAAAGGATTAATCTGATGACACTTGAGAATCTTCCGAAAATTACGACAGGAATAATTTCAGAAGTAGATAATAGATTGTAGAAGTAGACGTAGTTTCAGAAGTAGATGCGTTCGATTACTGGAACAATTGAACAAGTAATTTCCTGAGCAGCGCATCGGCTCACAAGACAATAATAGTTGCATTCTAGTAAATTGTCAACGTTTTAAAGTCGAATCGTCGTGCGGGATTATTGATTTTGCTCAGAATGCCGAACAATGAGTCACTGAGTATACCTCACCATCAACACCTAAACTGCTTGCAGGTGAAGGCATTTGAAGGGGGTCACTCAAGTTGAAATCTCGTACGGTCAGTTTAAAGCCAGATTTACTGGCTACAATAAATCTATGCAATTTATCAATGAAATCGAGTTACGTAAACCAGTAGCTGCTATTAATCACTACGAACAGAAGCTCAGTTGATGTTTTGGTGACGGTCAGGTATTGGCTGTATGAATTTTTGTTTTCATTTTGGTTTTTCCTTCTTGACGACGAATCTTTACAATTTATCCCTCCCAAAACAGCACTGCACTCTTTGATTTATCGGGACAATAAAATAGCGAAATCACGCCATTGAAAAATAGCGAAGATAGCTTGTTTAGTGTAAACTGGCATTACTTCCATGTTGACGTAGACAATGGAATGCATCGTCATTGTCGTATTTGGAAAACATTTTCAGAGTAATACTCGGCAAGACTTTCTGAACAAGTATCATGTCTGCATACAGTAAAAGTAAATAACAAATCAAATTCAATAAAACTATCAGAATTGTTCTACTACTGGCTGCAAAAAGCATCAGCTATTGTATTTTAGATAAAACACAGTACTTCTACAATATAGGATTCTTTAGTGAAGCCTGAAATATTTTTATACCTCAATGAACGAATCTTCGCACTTCTTTTCCGCTTTGCAAAACTCGTAACGCTCAGTGCCGCGGAGACGGCAAAATGAGCGCATGATTCGGTTTGAGACTATCATCAAATGCGAAAAGACGACTGTGAAACTGTTACCGGCCGGTGCCTCAATCGTCCACTGACAGTCAATCGGCAAGCTGTAAGGGGTTGGAAACGATGGGGTCTCAATGACTCCGCGATAGCCCCTGATAGTCCTGTTGCACACTGAAATTAAAGAAAAACCAATTTGGTTAACTGCACAATAGTATTACGCTTAGGAGAGTCTAGGGCTACTGTCGAGCAGCAGACCCGCAGTGCTAGCTAGAAACGGATGTTCCTTCACTCAAATTTATGAGTGCAAAAACATCAAGAACCAGTCCAACTCGAAACAGGCTTTACGTACATATAAAACGGAGAAAAACAAATTTTCCCACCACGAAAATCTCTAGGTTATTTATCCTCCTCAATACGGTTCAATTGAAAAGAAGCGACCTTTAAAAAAATTGAGGAAACAATTCTCCAGGATCTATAATTGTGACGATTATTTGCAGCCATAAGTGGATACCAAGGAAAAATACGTTTTACCTACAACATTAGCGCTTTTTATTCTCTAGTTTGATTCATCATGGCTAGCAGCGCTGAGGGCATGTGGCTCGACAATGCAACCCTAAAACTCTCCTATTTCTCATTTTTCCAAAGTCCTTAAGCATCTACTTGCCAGTGTTGTATTTCAGATTGAACCCTCTTCCTTGGCGAGATATGTCCGATCTGAATTTGATGAACATTGCATTGCCGGAGCTTGCTATTGCTAACGGATGATTCGAGGCGCAGTAGCGTCCAAGGACTGGCGATCTGCTGCTGAGACCATCTCGAATTTCCAGGTAGTCTAATGTACATGTGCTGTGGGTCTCGAGTTCAATGTCCACAATCGTCAAGGAAATGATCGATCCTTGGGAGACAGTCACTTTCCAAATGCATTCGGCATTGCGGCCATAAGGAGATGGATAGTTAGGAGAGATGATCGAACCGCTGTACCCGCTGATTTCTCCACCACATCCTGCATACAAAAGAAGATTCCTGCTCAAGAGTCCGATTTTGCTACGAGAAAAATTTATTGAAACCTACCAAAATATGTTGAATTAGCTTTCGAATTTTTAAAAGAACTAAAAAAGCACCAATTACCTGTCAACGCGCCGTCCCAAGTTAGGTTGAATCCTTTTGCAGTGATTGCCTGGTCTGTGACAAAATTGATGTGAATCTGATTGCTGAAAGAAGTTATCTCTTCTTCAACGCTATGACCGCAGTATTTGCCAATCAACGGAGACGTTGAATACCCTCCGTTCCTGCAGAAAATTACGAATTCTCCGTTCAACTGTAATTTATAGTCTCATTCTTTCATTTACCAGGAAATAAAAGTATTTTACGAAGCAGAAAAACCATCATCGATATTATTTTTTAAACTGCATGCAATTGTCATCATCACCTAATTTCCAGATAGTCGGATCTACAATTCGATGACGTTTCCAGCAAGAATTCGTGAAAATGGAGTTTGATTTGTCTACCCATTGGTACAGTGATTGTCCAAATGCAATTTAATCCGTTTGTGTAATCATTTGGAAACTGAGGACTCAGAATTGCCCCAGTCATAGAAAAGTAGTTTCCTCTGCAAGCTGAAGATTCATACATTCATTGAAATAGTAAGAATTTTAATCTCGTTGGGTGAAAATGTTTTTTCAGAAATTAATTCCAACCAATAATTACATTCTTCGATGCTACGGACTCTGTAGAATGCTGTAAACTTAGGAAGTACGTTGCGATAGGGGCTTGTTGTCAGTACAATCATGAGAATATTGGATGAAGATGTCATAGCCGGCGGAAGATTTTCCCCGCAATATCTGTAATAATCAGTTATGCAATTAATTGTTGTTCAGTCCATCGTTTTTTTATTTTCATCACAAAAATAGCTCATTGATATTTCTAAGGATGGTACACTTGGTTAAAACGAGGAAACTCAAAATACAGTTTAACCTGTGAAAGAAGGAGGAAGATTTCAGTAAGTTCATATCCGTTTCAAGGTCTAAACGCAAGTCATGCATGCAAAATTTAATCTTAAACTGCATAAATAGATGAAAATAAAAGTAAAATATATGTCAGAAACAAAAGTCGGTAACAGGAATAACCAATTATAAAATCAAGAAATTACTCTTCATTTCAGTTCAAAACTTATGCAAGATAGTTAGATTCAACTAGTTCAGTTTTTCGTTGTTCTAACGGCCACTCACGCATCTCCCAGCTGGCGGGCATTTGCTATATTAGTACTATTCTCGAAGATTTTGACGTAATCTCTCGTGCACATCAATGCTTTCTGTAGAAAAAACGACGACCAGCCCAATTCTATGACCTTTCCTGCGTTTGCAGAGATGACCCATCTACATGCAGTTCCAGGGATGATGTCATCGGGGCTCTTGATTGTACCACTTTGTTCCCGGAATATCCCACCGCAATCTGCAAACATTGAGCTAAAATAAAGCTTGAGCTAGGCTGTAGGTACCTAATGGGTATGAATCGTCCTGTGGATGCCAAAAGAGGTGAAAGTTTTCGCCCAGTGTAGAACAAAAAAATTAGATAGTTTCCCTTCAACACAAGGAATATTGCGACAGCCAGCCAAAATTATTTTTCCATAATAATAATTTTAAATTGTAACTTACTAGTTGGTACGGATGTGTAATTGGACAGGAATCCACGACCTTGGTTGGATTCGTCAGATTTGAACACTAGGAGCATATAGTTGTGAGTGGATAAAAGTGTTTTTACAGTTCCATTACCGCAGAGTTCACTCAGCGTTGGGCTGTCCGGGGTGTCCCCATCATATACCTATTGATGAAATCAAATTGGTTTTGCTCTATTACAACCTGTTAAACATTTTATATTTCATGACAAAGTTGAATGGATTGGTAAATTATTGTTATTCGAGGGTGACCGGTCACAACGAATTATTGAATAGGATTACTCCATTTCATGAACTTAATTTTTACATTGCAGCATTTACAGATGTATGTAGCAAAACTTGAAACATTTGACAGGAGACACAATTTATTGTTTCTTGAGAACGAAATCAAGCAAAATGTCGTTTTCAACCACTCATTGTACTCACAGTTAGAGAGTCGTAGAGGCAGATGGAATTTTCATTAGATGGTAGCGGATGCTCTAGGTCCAAATCAAGCATCTGTAAACTGATTGCGTTGCCGATGGGCACAGATATCAAATAGTGGCATATACGATCCCGCGGATATGGATTAGGATACATTGGCGACGATATCGTCCCATTAGGGTCCGTGAATTCGACGTCACACACTATGCAAAGAAATGAAAAAAGAGAATGAGAGAATGAAGAAAGAGAAGAGTCAATCAAAATAAGTATTTGCAAGAGAAATGCACAAGTAACAGCGTTCTTTGCTAGTTTTTTCCTTCCAATAGATGTCCAATGAACTGAATTTCCTTATTACACAGTTAATCTATGAGTTCAGTAAGAGAAGATTAATCCATTGGCTGGGAACTGAGCGGCATTCTTCTTCTCACTTTTAATGCACCAAGCAGGATATTCCTTCTTTTGTTTATAGCACTTTTCACGTAGTTGTTGGGAAAACGGGGAAACAAACTTGGCGACTCTTTCTCCATTGTTCCTTTTATTCGCCTCTATATCTTTCGCCTATTTGGGCATGTTCAGATCAAACATGGCTACATAAATCAGGTATATATGACCCTAAGTAGCCTTAAAGATCCCCAAATGGGCGAAAGATCTAGGGCTTTTCTTTGGTTCCCACTTCTTATTTTTCTGCACTATCTATAGGGCCCATAAATTAAATTTTGTCTAAAATGACCAAGTTTTCTCATTTTGTCTTTCACCCTCTCTCACAACAAGGAGAAAACGGCCTTTGATTTATGAACAAACGACAGTTTGATTTATAAAGACTATGTAAGTATGCCCAGCTAATCGTCAAAACTCAAGGCCGCCGTCCACGCCTTCATCCATCAACACATTTTCCTTTATGTGCCATATAGTTCTTACCAATGGAATAATCGATGATAAAGCCACCTTCGTTGTAGGACGCATCGCTGTTGAAAACTACAGTGACGCTGTTTGATGATGATATGATCGACTTCGATGGACCTTTACTGCCACACCACCGACCCAACAATCGAGAATTCGTAGTCGGTCCATCATAAACCTGGAAAAATGTTTGACACCCGTTACGTTATGTGACCATTGAGCATCGCTAATTTAACTATGATCCATGGTCAAGAATTGAACGAGGAACGGAGTTCAAATTACAAAGAAAACCAGGAACTCACCGCAAGGTGGTCGTAGATGCAAGAGACACTTTGTTCAAGGCTGAACATCGGAAACTCAAGGCGAACCCGATCGAGGCCTGGCATTGATATGAGCCATTCGCAGTTGAGATTATTACCGTAAGTGTCTCCCTCAGACTTGTGTTGCTGAGGTGCGACAATCCTACCTTGCGGGAGATTCAGAACACCCCCGCAACCTGGGACACCCTCGATCGGCGCATAGGCTAGCTGCCAGCCTCGTCCGTTCAAGACATTGTCGGTGACAAAATGGAGCGTCGCTAAATGAGAAGCTGTCGTTATTGGTGGTGGAACGGTTTTATTGCAAAGCACAGCCAGTTCGGGACTGTTCAAATCACCTCCATCCAAAATCTATAAAAAGGTATGCATATTGATTACACTTCCATGTCTAAATCATAAAACAGGAATAACCAAGAGGAAATTTAATACAGAGGCTATATTGAAGCTAGCACTACAATTTTCATTGAAAAATTACAACTGAAACACATTCCAATGGATCTTCTGGCTATAATAATAAGAACCCTTGTAAATGTAACAGTATTAACTAAGGGTTTAGTGTAAATACATCGTAAGGATAAAGCAATAGCTCATTGCTCTGAATTCTAAGAGTACTAACTCAAGAAATTATTTATTTAAACCTAATAGAAATCTATTGAATAGATTTAACACATACACTACGGCCGTCCCGGATCCGGGACCACGAGAATTCGCCAGCCGTGCGGCCGTCCCGGATCCGAGCCGCCTTCTGTTTTTTTTATACCCTCACAATTATGTGACGATCCCACACCGATTATCGACACAGTTTTTAACCTCAGTGGAGTTGGAAGTTCTCTGAAGTTTAAACGTATCCACAGTTTTAATTTGAGATAATTGGGTGTAAAGTTGACCGTTATTTAACGCAGGTCAGCTGGAATTTTTTCCGATTAGCAATCCGCAGTGAATAGGCAATCAATATATTTTATATATTATCAATATATTATAATATTATCAATATATTCGAGAGAAGAATGCACTTTTGATTTTGGATGAATTTAAACTGAAAATTTCCATAATCCACAGTCAACTTTACCTTCAGAAAGTCAAATTTGCAAGTGCCGAAGCTCGTTTCAATATCGATTAGGAAAAACGTGAATTGAATTCGTTTGCCAAACGTGGCTGTCAATATCCAGGTGCAATTCGAGTTGTGCGGATAGTATCCAGGCGACCCAGGAGAACTGAGGGTTCCATGGGCTGACACGCTTATCTCGCCCCCGCAAGCTGAAAATAATTGTCAAGTTTAAGCACGTGTAGCAGGTTCAGGTTCGATTGATTTTGTTGTCAACAGTTCAGTTTTTCAACAGGATCGTTCGAGTATTGGATAGTCGAGAACTTACTTCTGGGCACGGACTTCCAAGACAATGAAAACTGCCTAAGCTGGGTCGCTAGCTGATTTACAAGAGTCAATTTAAACTCGTAAATGACAAGCACAACGTTCCAACTGGAGGTGTAGTTCATAGTTCTTTTGTAACCGCATAATTTCGTGGCTGGATATTCAGTATTTCTTCCGTCGTGAATCTATAAACAAAGTAGGATTGTTTGAAAGATGTAAATAACGTTCTATTGATCAGCAGGGATTAGAATTTTCTCTTTCTGACAGAGGAAAGCCATAACCGGAAGAGCGTATCAATGCGGCAATCCAGTGAAAGAAACAGTTGGTTGAATATAGTGCACAAATGGGTACAGAGAAGATACAGACTGGAAGTACTGAGGAATTGAGCTAAACATGACTTACTATGGAAGCAGCAGCAGACAGGAAATTAGGGGGTTTGAAAAATTGTAAGTTTCCAGCTACCAGGATACAGAACAAACGGAATAGGGATGTTGGTAGAGAGTAAGGGGGTACAAGGCAATCATAGGCGATCAATGTTGCACCTATTGGCATTGGAGGGCTGAGCTAAGCCAGATGTTGGTCTGCAAGCTCACCTGGCCTAATTTAGAGTCGGCTACTATCCCTACAAATGCAAAGTAGTTATTTTCCTCCACTGTAAATGAAATTGTGGTCCTCAAATTACCCGCAAAAAATTTGTCGAACAACTGATATTATAGTTGGCTGTTATATTCAGAACTTTGTCCGCTTGAGGAGAAACGATCAGCCAGTGGCAATGGTATGGAGTCATAGGCGCAGAGATGCTTTCAGTATCGTTTTTCAGTGGCCAAGAGATGCTGCCATTTTCACCTCTGTAATTACCTCCACAACCTGGTGAAATCAAAAGTGGGGATTCAAGAAGCTATTGATACAGGTATTCAAAATAAAACGCCATTACACTGTGGACGGGATAAACATTCCTTGCATAGAATATTGACATTGCTCTCCAGTGTAGCCAGCCTCACAAAGACATCGGTAAACTGGGAATCCTTGCGTATTAATGGTAACGCAGTGGCCACCATTTTTGCACGGCTTTGTTGAACAAACATCTGCTCCAGTTTCGCATCTTGATCCTGGAAGCATTGGTCATTATATTAAACCAAATTCCAAGGAATGCCTTAAATGAAACCATTGCCAGTTAACATGAACAAGTACGAATAAGATGTTTGTTTTGCCGACAGTTGTTACACAACGGGAAAATCTGTGAGCGTTACAGACCACCCTGGGAATTCGGGAAGATGATACTGTTGAAGAGCCTTTGTATTCTTATCTAGTTCAGGCTTACTGTTCACCAAAAATACCACGTGTGTTCCCTTACCTGTGTAGTAAGGCAAGCATGCGCAGGTTAGAGTCCCACCAATGGAAATGGAACAAGTACCACCGTTGAGACAAAAAGAAGGTGGGCAATGCGACAATTGTATTGAAGTGCTATTTTCAGCAATAATGCAGCCATTCTCCCCAACACCGCTTCCTACATAACCTGGTGGGCATCTGCACTGAACGTAGGTCAAACCTGGGATATATAGATAAGACAATAATTTTCATATCATATCAATATAGGTAGATTAATCTTAGGTATTCAATTAAATAGGTAGTCTATGTACATAGAATTACTAAGTAATGATTATCTTGAAATTATATTACCTGGGTTATGAATACATGTAGCCAACCGATGGCAGCCTCCTTGATTAACGTCACACAAACTATCTGTTCTTGAACATGTAACACCATCTCCTGAGTATCCTGGTGGACAAGGTCCACATGCTCGGGATCCCTTCGAAATTCCATACAGATACGTTTTTGTATTATAGAATAAGGCGAATATAATGGTAACTACCGATGGTTGTAAAATTTCTCATCAGCACAAAAATAGTAATTCGTAGAGTAGAATAGTTTGTGAAAAGTCGGCGCACGATAGTCAAATTCTCTAGCATTCAACACCACATTAGTTGAAAATTGAATGCCGAACTCAAATCTTTCGACAAAACTAATAGAACAAATTAATTTAGCGAGTTTTTTTCTCATCGCTGCAAATATCACAAAAATGTTTTTGTTAATACAGTCGAAAAGTGCTGTTACCACTCTTAATGAAGATCACGTTAATATTGATATTTACATACCCTAGTATTGATGCATTGAACGACCGGGTTGGAACTGCAGCCTCCGTTGTTGACAAGGCATTCATCTATATCGCGACACTGATAGCCATTGCCCTCATAGCCTGGAAAATCAAATCACACTTGACGATTACGGTCGGATAACTATTGGATTTATACAAAAAACGTATTGGCGACTATCCATATCCTATCATACAAGATAAAATACAATAAACAATACAGACCTTTAGGACAATGGCCGCACTTGAAGCTGCCAGGAATGTTATCACATTTGACAAAAGGATCATGCGAACAAGGATGGACTTTAGCTGAACACTCATCTATGTCCATAATACAAGCGCCCCCAACTTTAGAACTTGCCTGCCAACCCTAAACATACAAAATCATAGATGGCAGGTGTATTACTCCATATCCAGCTACTGCTATTTGTTAATTGATTCTGATAATGCCGCAACATTTACCTGGTCGCATTCACATTTATATGAGGCAACGGTCCCAACTGTTAAGTCAATGCAAACGCCATGTCCGCACAAATCGGCAGCGCCCGCGTTTTGGCATGAGTGGGTTCTTTTGTTGCAGTGAAGGCCATACCAGCCATCGGGGCAAATGCAAGAGTAAGAGCCTGGGGTGTTCTGGCAGATGGCTCCATTCTGGCAGCCAAGACCCAAGCTTTTGAACCTTTGGCATTCATCAACATCTTTCTGGCACATGGAACCCTGAAAATAGAGTGGAAATTATAATGATAATCTTGCTTCCATATTTACATAGTTAATGGAAGTAAATTGATCACCTGAAAAATATAATTTATTCAATAAATATTGAAACTTTTCAGACCTGCCTAGTTTCAAGTATACAGTAAGGGTTGCTATTTAGGTAGCTGTTAGCTATTACTCTGCTGCTTAAATGGATAGTTGACCAGTTAAAAAATTTAAGACATTATTATTGTTATTATTATGAACATTATTTCACCTCCCATCCGTCGGGACACAAGCAGTGAAAGCCGTTGAACAAATCCTGACAAGTACCGCCATGTTGACAAGGATCACTAGCACATTCATCATTTTCCACGAGGTGTCGAAACAATCTAATATTAGAGGCTAGGCGGTTCACCTGTGAAATAATGTGGTCGTTTTGTGATAGTCAATATTTATTCATTTGGTTAGAAAAATCTACTCATTAGTGGATCAATGTCTCACCTACCTTGTTTGTTAAAATTTGAAGACTCCTTCGTACACCAACTCGAAGCCCCTGGAATCAAATGGGGTTGATATAAAACAAACGGCCTAAATGTCATTGATATAAAACAAACGGCCTAAATGTCGTTGATATAAAACAAACGGCCTGAAACCATCAGTTGCATGACTGTCTTTTTTAAACGAGAGCAGAAATATTATTTTCAAAAAACTGGCAACTGGCACTGAAGAGGTAGAAAGATGTCAGCAACTTTGCACCTATGCAGGAATATAATTGAACGCAACAAAATTTGGCTAATTTAATGCTATGCGTATACCTACTTTGGATGCCAAAGTGGCGACGCTCCCGTTGGCCAACAGCTCTTCAACCGATTCGAGACGCTTGGTGAGTGGTGCAATGAAGTTGTCAAGTACGGTTCTCGATGATGAGTCTCCGTCGCCTCTTCCCACCACATTCCATTTTTCAACCTTCTCAAAAATCGATTTCGCCTGTAAAAAATTATTATTCTTTTCTCAGTTAAAATTACTTAACAATTAATTAAAAGTTAAAATTACTAGGGGCGTTCAAAAAGTAATTTCCGAAGTTATTGAAAAAAATCTAAAACGGTTTTCAATTCCATGTTTACATAAAAATTGAAGTATTCGTCATTCAATTGGTTTTAAACTCAACTAATAGATACAAGAGTGCGATAACCAAAAGAAAAATTTCCACAGCGGACCGACTATCATTACCTTGTTGACGATGTTGAGAATGTTTTCATCGTTGATATTGACTTGACCGCCCGAACTAGTCCGTAACGTGATGTTAGCACCAGAGGCGCCGGTGATCAGGAGGTGACCATTTTGACTTTCTAATCTAGGTCTAAAATTGAAAAGTATAACGCTTGTTTAATTATAAGAAATTTAGCCATTAAAATCGTATCATTACAGTTGACTTGAAAAAAGAAGGTTGTGGGAGTAATGGGCACCCGTCCAGACGATTCTCTTCCTACCCAAAAAATCTAGTAAGAATGAAGAATAATTCAGGAGGAAAACAGACTCCAAGGTTGGGCATTAATGAATAGAAGTATTACAATTATCCTGAAATGCGGACGGAGATGAATTTGGAAGAATTTCAATTGCAATAAATTTCAGCATTATCGGCTCGTTCTCGGTGCACACAATTATAAATATACGCTAAATATTCTCTCGTCCTATGGCTACGGACATGAAATTAGGCTACTTGTAGCATTGCTGTAAAAATTGTATCGTCATGTTCTATTCTTCTTTATCACCAGAAAGGAATTCGATTGATCTTCAAGTCCCTAAATGCACATACAGTGTCTGACAGACACCTAAGAAAATGTATTTATGCTGTTGGGCAGGATAGTTTCTGCTGGTAGCGCCCAGATTCTCGGTTTCTATCGTCCCACCTCTCCTGTAACTCTCTCAAATGATTATCTGAATTCAAAATCATAATCAGAAATTCAATTTTGGTTTATTATTCAACAATAAAAACAAAAAGTTTCGTAATCGCTCAAAAAAAAAGTTTTCTAACCCCCCAACAATTTGGTGTTCTACGTTTCAAGGCCATAGAATCCGATTAGCGAATGAAAACATTTCTGTACGTCCGCTGTCAACGCTTTTCTGACGATACTATAAAAGCTACATAATTTAAATGTTCAACAACAATCTTTGGCCAAGTAGTTACGTTAATTTTAAGTGTATTTTTGGGGGATTTGTATTTTCGAAGGATTTTTGGACAATGTTTGTTATCAATTTCTATGGAGTTTCGGACGCTGAGTCAAACGAGACCAGAACAGAGTCGAAAGCTTTAATGGTTATCAATCCCAGCGCTTGTGTGGCAAGTTCGAGATTTTGAGAAATTCGGCAAGTGGCACAACTTGAGAATTTCTAGAAACGTTCATACTCGTTGAATGCTCGTCAAACACTCTCTCAATCTGTATCGTCAGGCGAATATTTCAACTTTTCATAATTAAGAAAAAGAAAAATTATAAGAATTATGTAAATATATATTCTCTTATAGTTTTCCTGTTATAGTTACCAATCAGTTGTAAGGTGGACATTTTCACAAATGTTCGGGATAATTAATAATAAACCAGTGTACAATCATTAGCAGCAGAAAATTAATGTACCTGGAAGTCAAGTCATTCACACGTTAGCTCGAACTCGAAGGTCAGAGGTCGAAGGACTCGAAGGAGTCAACAAAATACAGCTGGCTAAAAATATCCTCTTAAATTGGGCGGACCGAACAAAGTACACTGCACACGGTAACAAATCTCGACTGCACTTTGACTCGAATCGTTTACCTCGATGCTTATTTTGTGGTGATTTTCGCGTCAACCAGATTTCAACCAGATTATGTTTTCACATCGGCCTAGTTCTGGTTCTTTTTTTTTTTCTTTCTATTTTTCTCTCGATTTCCCGCGATGAAAATCCCCATTTCGGAAGTTGAGATCAGTGTTGCCACGCTGTAAAACTCCCCTAAAACCAAGACAAAATAACTCTTTCCCCTAAATCCTCCACCTATTCCTTTTGGTTTATTATTCAATAATAAACCATTGTAATCGCCCAAGAAAAAAAATTTATAACCCCCTCAAAATTGATGTTTTACGTTTCAAGGCATGTAGAATCCGAATATCCAATAAAAAAATTCTGTCTGTCCGCCGTACGCCGTACGCCGTACGCCGTCAACACTTTTTTGTATTCGTTTTTTCTTTCTTGTAAAATGTAGAAAAAATACAAATTTGAAAAACAAGTGAGGTTTCGCTGGCAAGTTGAGCGATAATTTTAAGCGATGTATTTAATGTATTTTAATGTATGTATTGCTATTTGAGTACCCCCAACGAGTCGAGTGGACAAAAACCTGCTCTGCTTACACATCAAGGGCACTGTTGAGAAAATGATTAGGTTTCTCTACAATGCTCCTAGACGGCGCTGTACCTAGTTGGAATTGGATGGTACCTAGTTCCCAAAGGGGAATGTGAACAAATAATGTTGAGAAAAATAAGTTATATAGAAATCCAGGATTGTTGTAAATATTATATAAATTATTCACATAGAATCATGTACATCTTATATAATACAACATGTTTTATTTTCATGAGCTTGGTTTACCAGCCCTGTGTGGCAGCCTGCTTTCTGTACTGCAAAAGATGATCTGTGAACTATCTAGCTAGCCTGTAGCTTGAGCTTGAGCCTGTAGTAGCCTGTACCCTGTAGTAACCTACTGCTTTCTGCTGCCGTATGAAGTGTTTCGTTGTTCGATTCGATGATATAAGCGGTGCTTATTGTTTTCATTTTAAACCACGATTTAGCTAAAGCTAAAGTGATTGTTGAAGACCGAAGAAGGTATGATTCAAACCAATATCTCTTTGAAAATTAACAGGCACAGACCTGTTGCACCATGTAAGCATAATGAGAATTGCGAGAATATAATTTTTTCAATTTTGACTCTTCAGTTTTTATTATGATTCTGATTTCATTCGATGTGCGATAGGAATAACAAATTCGTTTTTTCAAGGAACCAAAATGCTAAATTAAATCATTGAAGTCCACATTCACGCCCAATCATATTGATACGCTTAGATGAAATGAATACGAGTAATGAAAAAAATAGGATTACATATTTCTCCCCTTTTTTACCCGATTTCTCCTTTTTCTAGTCAAGGTCTCCCACAAATCTCCACTTGAGACCCGGGAACACTGGTTGAGAGTAATGAAGTCCAACCGACAACCGTAGAAAAGTGCGACTCGCCTACTTGGAATGCTGTGTGGCTTGTAAGTATTGTATATTATTTTTCTTTACTCGCATTACAATCATTTATAGTTTTTGAAGAAATTTCGTCATGTACGGCATCTTGCCAAGAGTTGACGGAGTTAGTGAAGATAATAAGGAAGGATTCTGCGTTTGAGAAAAAGTCGCATTATTAACTCTTCATCATCAACTTCGAACAGAAAACCTAGTACGAAGAGGGATTCGATCGTTCTCTTCACGTTAAACTGTAGGTACCTCATAAACAGGAGATTCACGTTGAGAAGACAAATTGATCAAGACCCCCCAAAAATACCCTTAAAATTGAGCTAGCAATGTGGTTCAAGAATCGGGCCAAATGAGGCCGAGATTGATTTTTAGTGAACATTTAAAAGATTTAGCTTTTAAAGTTTTGTCGGAAAAGTGTTGACGCTGTACGGCGGACGGACAGAATTTTTTTATTGGATATTCAGGTTCTACATGCGCAATACATCAAATTCTGAGGGGGTTAAAAAAAAATTTTCTCCGAAATCCGAATTTGGTAGATTTTCACAATAATACCTAACTCGTGAGTTCTTGGAGCTACAAAAATCGTTCTATGTTCGTCGAACACTCTTCAACTATACCGTAAGGCGAAAAATTCGGCTTTCAATTTGAACATTGAGAAAAATGAAAATTATAAATTACAGTAGTTGCTACGGAGTTTTCCTTTTTGTTTTTTGGTGGGAACGTTCGGAAATGTTCGGAATAATTACTGTCACAAATGGATAGTTTTCTTAAATCATTATTGAATCGAAGAAATGATAAACCACTGTACTATTATTTGCTGCGTTTTTCCTTGGCCAGGTACTGTGATAATATTTTGAACATGGAGCTCCCCCTTGTCAAAATGGTACGCTACTGGTCTGGAATTGTGGGAACAGTGATAACGTAGAATAATGGTTAGGATCCGACTATTATAACACCCCTTGTATAATATGCCTGTCGATTTGTAAATATCTAAATACTAGCTTCATTAATTATTGCTTATTATTTATCTTTATTTAATATCTTAAGCTATAGCCAAAGTTTTAATATCTAAATACTTCTTCACAAAATACTAAAAATACTAGCTTTTACAAACGTATTTTGGAATGCCTGCATATGTTTCGTAATTCGTTCGTGGCAATTATTAATTAGGTAGGTAATGCATATAAATTTTGCTTACTGGTTTGAATACGGGTCGTACGCAACTCCATTGGCCACGAACCAATTTAATGAAGTCCAACAAAATACCAGAACTCTGATACCCATCGAATGTGTGCTGCCTGCAATCCCCTATCCTCTTTCCACCGGTGTGTTCTATATAAAACCAAGTCTGTACCAATGCTTGACTATTTAAACTGTTTCATTCAAAGTGGTAATGAGCTTTCGGCAACAAGTTACTAGAAATAAGTTGTTCCTCGCCTTGCCAGCCCTATAAACGGTCTTATCATCAGACGATTGGCATGCTCAGGCGTCTGTACGTTAGGGGCGTGGAATTCTAGATATCCGGTACCAGTGTCTGACTAGCATCAATTGTGTGAAAATATTTATCAGTAAATGTCATGGGACTACAGCAGCACGAAGTTTAACTGCAAGGCAGTCTTAAATCGTACATCACTCCCTTATGTTACCTATTAATATTACTGATGATTAATTTTGCGATTACTTAAATGGCAAACTAATAAAGTTATTTGTAAACTACCTGCAGAATCGATCAATTGAGATTCGTTACGGCCAGTTGAGCTAGCTTTATCTGTTTACACTTCTCAACACCTCACAGCCCAACAGTAAAAAATTTATGGTTACAAGAATGCAGATTTTTTTCAGCTGTTCTCTGGGCGATTTTTCGTAGTGCTGAATCAGAATTATTCATTTATTATTATTGCTATTTATTTATTAATTAAAATAAAATTGAAAAATAAAATAGTTATTGTATATTTATTATTATTAATATTAATTTATCTATATATAATATTATAATTATTCATCAATATTATGCGAGCGATAATAATATTTTGACGATTGGGTATTTGTTTGTAAGACAGGGATGCGAAACTAGCCCATTTAGTCGGACAAAAATATTTATAATTCTCCTTTGCATTCGGTACATAGAATAATAATTCAACCTGCGGACGTATAATGAATTCCTGAGAGTTTCGAATTCATATCAAAACTCGCAGCTCGTTCTCCTCTTGAGTGTTCATCAAAGACCAAGTACTCTACCCGCAGAACACCAATAATAACATGGGAAGTAATTTGAACAGTATTACACGCCGGCAAATAATGTCGACTTGACTTAATTACAATTCAACCTGATGGTAACTAAGATGGGAATATGTTGAAATCCGGCACCTCACCGACATTGGTCTTATTTCTATTCCCAAATTATTTGATTGAATGGGATCTTGAGGAAAGCCAAGTTAATCCTGGGGCGAATCACTTGGTCGAAGGTATCTTCGGCAAAATCGCGCATGCCAGCGTAGATAACCCTCCAGTTGGCGTTCATCAGAGCGACCAGCATGTTGGCTGAAATTTAAGAGCATTTTTTATGAACTTCTCGATAGAATTCGATGAAAGTCTAACTTATAAAATATGAATTTCTAGCTTTAACTTAAAGTATTGCCGATTGCTGCAGAGCGGGGATCGTTTTAAATAACTTAATAGGTTGTAATTATTTGAAGGTGTTCATCGGGTTATGCTATAACCTATCGAATACGCGGGGCGCCTCGGATGGGAATAATAAGAAGGAGCATGCTTAAAGATCGCCCTTAAAATCGTTTCTAGGTTCTAATATAGATCAACCTTCCCTTTATGAGAGTCCCCTTTGTGCTAAACTCACTCAGTTCAGGGAATTTGTCGTTGGTCATTCCAAATTCAAATTTGCCGACGTCAGGTGTCATAGTGGCTCTGTCGATAGACAAGTGAGCCTCTCCGTTTTTCTGCACGATGTGTCCAAACATCTTGAACACTCCCTTAACGTCACCTGTAACCAAAAATGCAAGTTAATGGAATCGGGCAATATAAAAACCTTTGATAGACAATCATGTCCTCAATAACTTGCGGAGTATCGCTCAATTTATTTTCAGAACAGTTTAATAAGTCAATGGGTATCTTCTTATGTACAAAAGATTCAATCACGATTTAAAGATACTCACTCATAGACATATTGTATTCTCCTTTAGCGACGATTGGCAAGTTCGAAATGATACCCTCAGCCTGGTATTTGCCTTCAGAGAAGACTTTTTTGTTGTAAAAGTCGAACTCAAGAGTCATATTCTCGGGGTTTGCAAAATTCGACCTGAAATTCGAAAACAGACATATTAGTATGCTAGCAATAATTTTTTTGACATATTCTGAAAAAATAGAAAAATAGTCTCTTCTATGTTCGCACAGAACAATAAACCTAACTCGGTGCTTAGATGAACTGTTGTGGTAGCTAATATGATGGAAATTGGCCTTACCTTACTTCGGAGATTTCCAATTTTGACAGACCGTAGGTGTTAACGTCAACGAATTTAACGCCAATTTTGATGTTCTCTTCTCGGGCGAGAGCCACATCTAATTCTTCGACTTTCCACGGATCGAGAGATCCGATTCCCAATTGCTTGATTCCATCTGCGAACCAAAACACACTATTCTAATCAATTTACGAGGTACATTAGTTTTAATTCTAATAGGTCCAGAGAGATGAAGACTCTAGGGCGCTAAAAATAAGAAGAAAATCCGCCAGGTGTCGCATGAGCTAATTGGCTCTCCAATAGATAAATCGAGACCACTTTTGACAATTATGAAGCCTGGTCCGTTGCAGGTCTGATAAAAACGTCCATTATCAAAAGATTAACTATAAATCTACCGCTTGTGAAATTCGGAATGAAATTTCTCACGAGATAATCTAACATTCATGCAGCGCTGGTTCCATGAATTATTCAATAATTATAACCAACGCTGGAAGTTCTGCTATTGGAACCAATTATCACAAACAGAACCGGTCGTCCTTGTGGGCTCAGTCGGCTAGAGAATCAAAATAATTTCGACTCGTTAAAATAAGCTGAGAGAGCAAAAACTGGTACCGTATAGTGCCATGGTGTTAGATATCCTATGGTTACACGCTTTTCATTAGCAAAAGTGATACTATGAGGGTTTTGAATTCGTCATGCTCCCATTATCGAATGGGTATTTCGAACAATAATTTAATAGGGCTCGGAATAATTGTGGGCGAACTGGTTTCATGATTTGAGACAAAGATGTTTGCCCGGATATTGTTATCCACCAAAAAAGGCAAAGGATTTCTGGTTGTACTAAGAAGTGAAAATTTCGTATTTTTTATTCAACCATTCGCATTCTACGATGGCCTTTTAATCTCCTCTTTATGAACTTTTATGTTTATGTATTGTGAGGAAGAGAGAGGTAAAGAGCAAGGTAGATAGATATCTACTCAATCTATCTACCTTGGGTAAAGAGAAGATAGTGAGCTCACGAGATCAAGGAACGGAAGAGGTAATTGAAGAAAAAAATTATTGGAGTAAATTTTTTTTAGATCGACCTAGGGCTTCAAAAAATTATAGTTTACCATTAAAACAATTTAAAAAAAAAAATGCAAACTGAGCTAAACGTTGCATAACAATGAAGTAGCGGCTGCAGTTAACTCAGTTGACCGTGTAGGCCTGTTGATAAGTGGAGACTCAAGTATAGGGTAGCATCAACCTCTTACGAAACTACCTACCAACTTAGTGTTGTGAAACAGCTTTCCAGTGTCTGCTAGAGAGAGCTTGGGCTTCAAAACGAACGGAGGCCGTTCGAGACGAGTGTCACTTTAAAAGACAACTATTAACGATTGATTCGGCCTATTTAACTTGGCAGTCTTGTATCGATTTGTTGAAAATCAGAGCAGAAGGACTTCGAGCCACCAGAAACAAATTGGGGAGCACATGCAGTACTTCCATGTTATATTTTACAAAAAATCATCCAACTTTTTCGGTGAAATCGAGTCAACATCTCTTCTACATTTGCAAAGTTTCGGCTCCATAATTCAGATTGTAAGAATTTGAATTAACTTGGTAAACTGATGGTTTTATTAATATGCCTAAAATTGTATTTGATTCGACATGAGGTTGAGACATTATCGGCGACTTTATCTCATTTTGCATTTCTATATTTCTAGCGCTTTCGCCACTCTGTGCCTCTTCAGGAAATATAGAAATGCAAAATGAGATAAAGTCGCCGATAATGTCTCAACCTCAGCCTCATGTCGAATCAAATGGATATGCGACAAATCACAACGAAAATTGTATTTTTGGTTTCAGTGTGTTTTGCCAAACATGTTCCAAAAAAAGTTCAGACATTAAATGTCTGAAACAAATTTTGTTTGTTCCGCAGGAAAATATTTTGGGGAACTGGAACCAACGGAAAATTTTTGCATCGAATTTTAGAGCAATACTTTTTTTTCGATAACGTGTGAACATGGAGCTCCCTCTCGCGAATCAAATTGTTCTCGTTCGGTTTATTTATTCAGTTCATTCATTCTCAGCTCATTTGTGCCAGAAATTCGCTAGCAACTCTTATAGTAGCAATCTATGAACAAAGAGCTATAAAAATTAAAAAAAAAAGGTTTGAAAGTGCCCTCTTCTGTCTCTGTCTGATTCGGAGTATCCGAAGGTTTTGAATGCAACTTCATCTCCTGCATCATAATCTTAGTGGTCCATTCAATTTCAACACGGACCTGTTCTGTTTTTCTGGTTTTATTTATTGTTATTTTTTTTTAATTTCTTTTTTTATAATTTAATTATGAACATTAAACACACATTACATTTAATTATGATTATTTAGAATTGTGGCTTATTTAGAAGATCGATTTTGGGAATGTCGATTTAAAACTCTATAGTTCTATCGTGGCCATTCGGAAGAACGAGCTGCGCAGTTGTGAGAACCGGCAGCCGGAAAGTGAAGTTATATTTAACTTGACTAATTTTATTATCATAATAAAAGCTGTCGATTCAAAGGGCCCCACTCTTGTTTACTCATCTTGATTCTTGTCCACCTTGGCCCGCAACGCAGCCAACCGATGCACAAGGTCGTTGGCCTTGTTTCTACCTCTAATTTGTTGTGAAGAATACTAAACTTCGCATGAACTATACTAAGATCATTAAGAAGCTAGTTGCCTAACATAATTATTGTTTTACCGCGTTCACCTTGTGTATACCTCACCTTGATGAGTTGGATGTCAATATTAGTGCTTAATCGGGGTAGTTACTATATTTATACAATTATTCGAATGGGTTGATAGCCTACTGTAGACACGAAGAGCATAAAAACGTACATCAATAAGGTCTTAACATCGTTTGCGTTGGGATACGAGCGGCCTCATGTCTTCCCCCTTCAACGATGTAGGTGAAAGTTGTCAAAATCCAGTTTCCTAATCAGTTAACTGGATTGGCGATCCGTCAACAAGATATAGTCAATGAATTGATCGTTGTAAAGGCTGTTCATAAACTAGGTACTGTACACAAGTTATTTTTCCTAGTTACCTTTGCTCACGAAAATTGTCCCTAAAACATGAATAAATAACAAATTAAGATGAATTTAAATATAGAAAATTAAATTTAAAATGAAATAGAAAATTTATAAATTTCGACTCGTGTAGAATAACTTCAAAAATATGGGGTCTTTTGAGTCCGAAAATGATTTTTAGGAGAGTAGTTTTTTTTTTTTTTTAGTTTCTAGTATGCCGCTGTACAGATAGAATTTTGATAAAATCAACCACACCGTTGGAAAGCCGAGCATTCGTAGTACCTACTTTAGTTAAGTTAATTAGAGCCACGTTATTACAAATGAATCGAAGTGGACTGCAATTATATAGAAAAATATTTAAGATTTCATTATTTTAAATTTTAGTGTTCTTCTTGATTTTGCAACCAAGCAGTTATTTTTATCTCCTATTGGGAAAATTGTCAGGATTTTCGGAGCAATATTTTCATCCAATTCCACTGTGATAAGTTTTCTATGTAACGTTCGAAAAGTTTCAGCTGCCCAGTGCTCGGGTAGTCCCATTTTCTGGGTCACTCGACCACTGTGAAAGTTAGTCCAATCGCGAACCTTGCAGCCTGGAGAAGACTTTTCCTTGCTTTTTTATCTGGATATCTGTTGATGTTATTATATTGCACTAAAACCAATACACCATTTGTTTTGTATTAGAAAAAAAATTCAACATCGTGGAAAACTGAGAAGTCGAAATTTTTCAACTTCAACCCAATACTTGAAAACAAGATATAATCATTGATTTCGAAAAATACCAAACTTTGAAGTTAGGTTTATTGTAACCAGAGAAAACCTCTCGCCGACGGGTAAGCATCTCAGCACAATCCACGGTCCATTATACGCATAAGATTTTACTAAGAAAGAAACCCAAACTCCTCATGTTCGCGAAAAAAAAAAAAAATACACGCTAAGAATATAAACTCCTTATGTATTGATCGAATTTCACATATCGGGAGTCAATTCGACGTAAAATTTTAATGTTCCCTATTGTAAGCTTTTCGATGGGATACACCGTTTTGAAGTAGTAAACGAAAAACGTTGCAAATGATTTTATAGTCGTTGGTTATTCATTTGCTTCAATAATGATGTCCATCCATTTGTGATAGTAAATATTCCGAACATTTTGAACTTTTCCACCAAAGAACAGACCGATAACTATAAGGAGAAACTCCGTAGCTATGGTAATTGTAATCCTTTATGTTTTTCTTTATTTTCAACTTAAAAGATGAATCATTTGCCTAACGGTGCAACTGAAGAGAGTTTTCTAACGAGTATAGAGCGATTTATATTGCTCCAAAAATTCTATAGCTATACCCTGATGCCAAATTTTTGATAATCTCGCAAATTCTACACGAAATCTGCTATAACTCGAGAACCATTAAATCTATCGACACCGCGGTGGCCTCATTCGATTCAGTGTCAGAAAATCTATAAAAATTGATACCGCAACTACACCTTTTTCTGAAAAACCTTGTAAATTATTAATTATCTCCCCCCACAAAACCTCCAAAAATACCCTTAAAATTTAGCGATTTGGTAAAAGAATTGAGCCATTGTCGGGTCGATATTGATTTTTGGTGAAAATTTCAAGAATTTAGCGTTTATAGTTTTGTGAGAAAAGTGTTGACGGCGGGCGGACAGAATTTTTGTTTTATTGGATATTAGGATTCTACATGCCTAGAAAAATAAAACATCAAATTTCGAGGGGGATAGGGAAAGAAGTTTTGGGCGATTATAGTTTTTTTTTTTTAATCGAATAATGAACCAAAATGAAAAAATCCTATATTCGAGGTTTTAGCTCAGTTTTAGCCCATCAACTGCGATAGCCTCAAGATTACATTCATTTAACATCAATGTAAGGTATTATGATAATTTCCTGCTTTCCGGAACCGGAAATAATTTCCGGCGTCTAATCACGGACCGACAACGACTGTAATATGTAGTTTCACTGGGTAACGGCGGAATGAACTATTTGTTCAGACTATAGCTCGCCAAGGATTGGATTGCTTACCTTTACTTATCGCCTTTAGAAGAGTTTGTATGGAGTCGCGAAGGCACGTATCGATGTTGGGATCCGCCCTCGAGCAAACAGTCGAATACCACGCTGAAATAAAGAGAGTTCTGCAAATATCGTACATCATGCTATATTGCTGTGATTTATGAGATAAAAAATACGGGGGAATCATTATTATGGGGAAATTTCGAGTTTTTCTGGGGCTAAAGAAAAAGTTATTGAACAAAAATTGCTAAATCAGCAGTAAAGGTAATGAGGGGAAATTTATCTGTGTACACTCTGTACAATTCACGGTTATAATTAGTGCCATTAGCTGGATGCATAATTTAATTACGGCTGAATATTATTTAATACAATTGTACATATAGAAACTCGCGGAAAAGCTTGTTTTTACAGGGAGTTGGTGTCGGCCGTTGTTTATTTAAAATTTCGAATAGTTCCACGTTCGAAATATCAACATTTTGTCGGTCCAGAGGTAAAATTGAATAAGCGCATTTCGGTCATTTCACAGGGCATTTGATCTTCGTTAAGGTACAAATTATTTTGCCCAACAAGTCCGTAATTATTGAATATCCAACTATTTAGCCGGTTCTGATGCACTTGCGATGCAAGAACTTCAAATCGCAAAAATTTCACATATTCACTTTTACCTCTGGGCCGACGATTTATCCGCATTTATTGGGAAAATCATCCTTACGTATTTCAACTCCGTTCCTGAGAACGGCGGCTTGAGCGACGCCCGCTGCGATGACCACTAGCGCCAGCGAGATCATGTTATTGCCAAGTAAAATTTTGTATTCTGTGGGGAATCCTGGGCGCGACGTTGCCTGAAGAATGGAGAACTGTCTGATCTCGAGTCCTGAAGAGCGAAGCTTATTTATACTCACCCCCTCCGAAGGATCGCTCATCCTCGAGAAGCGGCCAAGGAAGTGAAACGCACGAGCGTAATAAATGGCGAACCTCAACTTTTTCCTTGTACTTAACTGATCTTGGTCTATTTTCAATGGTGAACCATTGTTATCACGCGACGAAAATTGGTACGCTTAGGCCAAACTTGAAGTTTAAGACGGAATACAGTTAGTTAATGAAATTATGTAAGGTTATTTAAGTTGGTGGATTACGGTTATTGAAAAATGAATCGTCGAAATCAACTCGAGGGAAATATTCGATCGATTCATAAATGAAAACGCTGCAAATGTCTGTACAGTGGTTTATTATCCCTTTGCTTTAATAATTATGTAAGAAGACCATCCATTTGAGATAGTAATTATTCCGAACATTTGTGAACGTTCTAACCGAAAAACAGATTGGTAATCATAGGAGAAAACTCCGTAGCAACTATTTTAGTTTTAATTATTTTTATTTCTCTTAATTTTCAAATTAAAAGCTAAATTTTTCGCCAAACGGTACTGTTGAAATGTTTGACGAGTATAGCTTTAATAGCTCCAAGAATTCTCAAGTTCATTCATTCATTTAATTCTCGAGTTATACCCTCATGCCAAATTTGTGAATATTGTTATCAGTCTTTATCTTAATTGGGGTTCCAAGAGTAAGTTCCGGCGTTTATTGATTTGGCGGAAAAAAGCAAATTGGAACCAACAGGAGTATTCTTTGTTGGATGTAAGGGCAACAACACTAATTTGTTCTTGGTGCTTGAAAGTGAACTTATCAGCTTTGACAATATTTGAACGTAAAGCTCCTTCATAACCCGTCAAAAGGTTTATCCATTCTGTGATTTAATTTCTCGTTGCACAAAACGTTCCCTTGTCTGAAATTATTATGGTGTTTGTACAAGTATTCGTTATCAAGAGGATTGGAAGAGTTCTCAAATAAAAATAGATACAGTGATAATTTATTTTCAAAGTCGCAATAGATCAGAGCGACAGTTAATAGAGAAGAGAATACAATACAAGAATACAACGATTATTACAATCCGAATCTCCATTGTTCCTTCGGTCGTTTCGTCATGTATCCGTTAAAAAAGTCCAATGCTGTGAGTGTTTTTCCACCAATTTTCAATCGGTTCACGACCACAACTGCATCATCTTTACACGTTATTTGCAATACTTTTTCACTTTTCAGAAATTCGACTCTCCCAGCATCAGCGGAAGCGCCCAAATGAGTTGGAGGTTTGTTGCTGTTACTGTTCAAAAAATTCAAGGCACTCTTCCTCAACCGCACTTCATCTGGTGGCGTGGAAAATTCGAGAGGAGGTTTAGAATAGTTCTTTTCCAGGTTTTTTGTGTCTAATCCAACGTCTAGAAGTTTAAGTTTTGTTCCATGCCAGGTGGTAACCAGATGATAAACGTGACTCAGCGCGCGATGCATATTGTACACACGGTGGGCATCTAACTTTTGCCAATCGAGCATGGCCATTGAAGCTTTCAATTTAGGAGCTAAAACATGAAACAGGCGCAAAATTATACAATACGCAGTGTTTGCATTGCTACTAACAATCCCTAAGCTCAGCATGAACATTTAAATGCATTAAATGGGGTGCGGCAGAAAGGATGGACGTTTTTGAAGCAGCTAGTTATCTCTCTTTTAATTGCTAATCGTGAAAAAAATTTACCTAGTTGGGGCCGCTAAGTTCATGGGGTTCATTGGTAAGTTAACCTTAAAACAGACTGCTTTTCTTCACTGGGATAGCGTACAGTTTCAAATACTTGAAAATCAGCATCGCATGACTACTTTCCAGAAGGTGAGCATACAGTTTCTCCTGATGCGAGCAGTTTTCAACTTCCTGCCCATATCTAAATAGCGAAATTTTTCCTTTCTAGTATCGATAATTCAAAGGAAGCAACCAACTTTGTTAGAGCTAAAACTACCCAGCTTCAGTTATCGGAGCGCTTATATAATTTTCGAGGAACGCTTACCTACCATAAGAGACACCTTCGGTCGGCTGAGGTACTGCCGTTTGCAGACATTTTGGCAAATCTCGAAGGCATTCCATCATCAGCTGGCTTCCACACAAAGCCAAACGTTTTTCCAAATTGAAGGCCGTCTCGTCGGGTAAAATTGACACTCGATATTGTCGAACGATATCTCCCACGTCAAATCTGAAAACGCGAATGACTCTAGTGAGCAGAGCATCAGCAGTTGTAGAGCTACTGCATGAATAGAAGTGAAGCAACATTCACAATTACAATATTGGCAATAGGCTGCAGGAAAAATAATAAGTTGTGTAAAGAGGAGATAGGCTACTAATTTTCCATCTTTTTGTTCCAAAATTGAGTATTTTTGATACTTAATTATCCTCAGGACGATGGAGAGCACAGCGAACTAACAAGCGCTTATAATTGCAATAAGTTGGTTCACTCAATTTCAGCGATGCAGTCGCCCAAGCTCTTATGCCTCCGTGCTCATGAGGTGTCGACGGATTCGACCAGTTAGTAAATTTTAGGACACTATCGAGCGGATGGTCGAATTCAGATTAATGTTATTGTTTATTAATTAAAAATAGTTTATTAATGTACGATGAAACATGTACAATGCGTATGCACCCAGCTTCCAGCCAAATTGAGTTGGGTGGACGTTGTTCTTAGTATGGTGGCAGCAGTGGGTACTGCGCAATGCTTGATGGGACAGCTAAGAAGATCGGTCGCGTCATCTATTATTAAAAAGAGCTTTTCTGCTCTGTAAATTTGTTGTGATTAATTGACTTTACTATTTCTGACCAGGCGTTCAACATAGTTTTTGTCCGTATTCATAATTTCAAGTCCTACATCCGCCAGGCCTAATATCACTGGTAGACATAATAAATTCTCAAGGACTCCAGTAATGTGCTAAACCAGTGAGCAACCAAATCTTTCCTAAACAAACGAAGAGGCTCAAACTCCCAACATGCTATAGTTAGTCAACAGAGGGAGTAAAATGACACCTCTCTTACAATTTCGATAGGAATTAGGCTGATTAAAGAAAATCCAGCATCCTTAACGTTGAATTTAACAGCCTTGAATGACACAAAATTATGGTACTGTATATACCTAAGTGGGTGAATTTTCATTATGGTTACTCCAGTCTCACAATCGCCATTCAGTACAGCATGTACGACAGGGGCAGCTCCGCGGTACTTTGGTAGGATACTCGAATGTACGTTTATGCAGCCTCTGGAAAATAATATCTATTTTCAATGATTACCTAAAAGGATAACTACTTGAGCGATAACGATTTTCTATTACAGAATGAATGATGGTTTAACATTTCTGAAGAATCCAATAAACATGTAATAGCTGATATTCATTCGAATTTGATATTCAATTCATCTAATTGCAAATCATATTTGTATCATATAGCAAGCAATATTTATTTCACGTTCAAGTGGAAATATAAATCCTTTTCAATTCTGTGTCAGTATGAATCTGTTCAAAGAAATACATTTTGTAATTCAACTTGCTCACAGGGGAAATGAATCGATCACATCCCTGGGGATCATATGGCCAAAGGACACAACCAACCCAAGATGAAATTTTTCAGCGATAGATGATGAATCCAATGGCCACTCATGGACAACAAGTTGTTCTTCTTCGCAAAACTTCCTGACAAGAGTACATTGACCGGTGACCACTTCAAGACAGCTTACGATTGTATTTGTATTCCTGCAACAGACAGATTGGTGATAACTTTCTGCATTATTTATCATTCTTGAAATAACAACGCAACACGCATATACAGCTCTGAATATATATATATACTGGCAAAAATATTCAGTCGATGAACAAAATTAATGGGAGCAAATCGCCTGGCATTTCTCTCCCTCTGTCAAGATAATATAATAGTTCATTGCACTAGGATGGGAACCGTAGACTCAAGATTTTATCAACATTACTTATTAATTCAACTAGTCAGCATTTAAAGTTGTACTTAGACTTTATCAATGGCAGAACGCTATGCAACGTTAATAAACAATAAATCATAATTGGGAGAACTAAAGAGCGTTAAGAGGAGAATTATAGAGCATTAGAGAGGATCGCACAAAAAGTTTAGGTCTGGTGGTACAATCTATTGTTGGGCAGTTGTGGAGAGCTGAAGATTGAAATTTTTCACAAGTGTCCCATCTACTACCAACCTATAATGAATAAGAACCTCAAGCTAAGCCTTGTCATATGTTCTCTCAACCCTTAGTGGATTATGCTTGCTTTCCATTAACCAAGGACATATAAATTAATTTCTGGGGTGTCATTGGTATTCCTTTTGCGTTTCAGTTTTGAGTCTGCTTATTTTAGCAACCTGATCAAGTATTGATAGCATGATAATCTTGTCTTGAAAGTAAGCTGAATGACTTACAGTTTGGCATAGAGAGGTTTCAACGATTCCAGTGAAAACTGGTCATTACCGAAGAACAAAATTCTCCAGGGTGGCTCCAAAACACGAGATTTTTTTGTACAAGATTGTTGACTAACAGAGCGCAGTACCGCATCGCTCGCCACTGTTGACTTCAAACGTTTGTAAAAGACGTTGTAAATAGATCTGATCATTGTTGCGAATTTCTGCAGCAGAACAAAAATAACCAATCGATAATTGCCAACATAAGGGAGCTATTGGTAAATCAATCATTTAAGGAGTAATAAGAGTAGTACTCGCCTGCACCGATTCAACTTGGCTTCGTTACATGGTATAATAGGCTCCAGTCTCTGGTAGATTTTTATATTAGGCAGAACCTGTTTGAGAAAAATATATTTAGGTCTATAAAAAATAATATGTTACATTAAGTATTACATTATTATAAGTTACTCTCAACATTCAAATGACCAATGTGGTTAGGAGCAGCAGTTAGCTTTGCTTGATTAATTATTCATAATTAATAATTAAATTATTCGATCAAAATTATCGGAACGTTTTAGTCGATCTTCGGCTAGAAAAAAATCGTTACAGCTACCTTACAACCGGTACATCTCAGTGGGATGACAGTGTTACGATGGTTAATTTTTCTAGCCAAAAGAAAAACCATAAAATCGCATGAATCTGACAGCCTACTGAACTTATATATATGACTGAGGATCTAAAAATTAATCCCATGGTGGGACAAGCTCAACTAGGTTCGAAAAATTCGTAGACAGAATCAATTTAGTGGAAACTGATGCCAACATACAGCAGACATGACGTTTCAAATTACAACAATGCGTTAACAGCGTACTCGATAAATCCTAGGAATTGAAGAAATTCCTATTGAAATGTTTTTGGCCGCTTCCTCAAGCCGGACAGAATAGGAAAGTTGGCAGCTGAGCAGGAGGTGGTATCACTACAACTAATATGATAAGAAAGTGTGATATGGTAGAGACGGAGATCGATTAATTGAAATTATCGACCGTTTTGTTGAATAGTTGAAAACTAGGAATCGATGTCGGCAAGTTCGATTAATTTTGTAATAATTTTTTTAAACATTATCGATATTCTTTCTTCACAAATATGTTGTATTCATTTACATTCTTAAAAAAGTCGGTTAATCCGTTGTTTATTCCCTAATTAGTAGGTATAATGGTTAATGAACGGAAAATTGCCAATGTTTTGACGGACGATTTCACTTCAATTTACGAAACCTCTAGAAAAAAGTGCCCCCGACAGGATTTGGTTCGATTTATTGTAGTGGCCTTACTATCGATTGTGGCCGTTGGTATCGATATATTCACACTATTCGTTGTATCGATACTCACCCTCCTCCTACTCAAGTACTTTGGTCAATACATTTCGATTTGCGTTCATAGTACGTACATAAATTATCTTTCCCGTACCGCGTTCTGTTGTTCCTGGAGTTTCATATTCTGGGAGACTTTATTTTTTATTGGTTGCTTCATCGATTGTGGTAACGAGTTACTTCCTTGGAAAAGTGAGGGTGTGGATAAATAATGGTAGTACTCCTGGTCACCTGCTGAGCTGAAGGCGAGTGGCTCTTCACGTTCTTCTAGAAATTAGCAATATTTGGCCGAAGTTAGTCAAACAGAGTAAGTTTCAGACTATTCAGCATTTTATATAGTAGATTTACACAATATTCTGCGTCGTACGGTGCTGCAAATAATCAGATAGCGATGTAGGTCGCCCGTCAACTTGAGCGAATGGAATATCCATCAAGCAACCCACGTATCGAGTTCATCATGGAAAGGCACCATCGTAGGCATAGTCATCTGCCTAATCTAATCTACAAGTACGGAGATGTCAATTTTCATTTCAGGGATCTACTCTTGATAGGAATAGCTATTGTTCCGAACTATGTTCGCTGTGCTAATGTTTCCTGAGGATGCCCGAACGGGTGAAAGTGCTCGGACAGTCAACAGACTCAGAGAATGAATCTTCTCTGCAACCCCGATTTGCAATTTTTGTGAAAGAAAATTCGGACCATTAGTTCGCAGAATATTAATTTATAGGAGATTATTTTGTGTTTGCAGGTGCTCAAAGAGTACTTCCGAATCAATAATATAAAAATAACAGGGCTACAGTAGCACAAGGCTAGGCACAATAGCCCCACTAATTATTCTGTTGACTTCTGAAGTTCGTTTTGAATTTCAAACCATAGTTGAAAGTTTTTCTGAGATGATTTCCACAAAGACAATAAGCTACAGCAAGGTGGGCCACCCTCCAAGATGCGTTGAGTTGTTTACTGCTGAGAGGATGGGGAAGTGGTGTTGGGTGTTTGAATGTTGCAACAGGTAGCGCTAGTTCTTCCTTGCTTGGAATTCTCAGAATAAACTCTTGTGATTTTCAGTCGAACCATGGATCCATATCAAATTACCCCATCGGAGCGTGCCCGATTCGAACAACAGTTCGCATCACTGAATCCAATTAATGGAATTGTCACTGGTGACCAAGCGAAAGGGTTTCTCTTGCAATCGCAACTTCCTCCAGCCATCCTCGGTATCATATGGTCAGTATTATTTTATTTACTGTGAGGGTACAAAATTAAAAAGCATTGCATATTGAGTGTGTAAAATTCGGACTTTTGTCGAAAGCCTGTTCCGAGAAAATGCCTCTGAATAAGAGCTTGAGACTCTGTATGATATAATATGTGAAGAGTGATGAGGTTTTTCTTTTTGTCGAAGACAAGGGTTTCTCATCGCAACAGAATTTCTCACCTGAGACGAGGATTCATTCTCATGTATAATGTTTCTGAACTGATCATTTTTCTGTTTTTACATAAATTGTTCTTTTTTTATATTAGGGCTCTTGCTGATACCGATGCTGATGGGAAGATGAACATCTATGAATTCAGCATCGCCTGCAAGTTAATTAATCTGAAATTGAGAGGATTTGAAATCCCAAAGGCGTTACCTCCTGCGTTGCAAGCCTTAGTAAACCAACAAGGTAACTCTTCTTGCCAAAAATATTCTACTTCACATATTTTTACTCTGTACGGTCACAATACTTCTTTTACATACCGACACACAGAAGTAAAAAATTGTTACCGGCAAATCATCGGTTCGGTGTTTGGTGTAGTCGGACCAAATTGTAGCGAATAGTCATAAATCCCTTTCCAGTTGTATGACATGTGTACTCAATTCAAGTGAACCATGTTATATCCATAGACGTGGGTTAAAAGCTGCCCTTAAAAATGGGGAATTCGGTCTCAAGTTCTAGAGAACATCAAAGTGCTGCTCTCTTATTAGGATCGAGTTTGTGAGAAATTATTTGGCTAACTCAATTTTAATTTTAGCGATTGCTCAGCGCTTGGATTTTCTAGGCCCTTCATCTTGTTGCCACTAATCATGGGGATAGAGTTTTACTGGCCTTTTTTTTTAACCATTAGATCGTAATTTTTTTTTGTTCTGATGTTGTTTTTCTATTAGCACCTTCCGCTGCGGGGGTGAAACCTCCGATTCCACCACTACCTGGTTCGGTGCCACCAATGGCAAATGTTCGTATGGTTGCTAATCTGACCGGAGGGAGTTCTGCATCAATACCTGCTTCTGTCCAACCAATCATGGCGTCCCGGATTATTTCACCTCCATCCGGCGGCCAGTCACCAGTTCAGGTGGCTGCTCCACCACCAATACCTCCTCTCCCCATCCAGCTCACCGGTGAAAAGGTATTTAATTTTAAATTAATTTAGTCATCTGGTAGTTTGACTTGGAACTTCCTAGTTAGTTCTACATGATTTGAATACGTACTACGTCTGCAAACATTACATGTTGAAAATGGTCTGCAGAATGGCAGTGGCGCTATCAAAGCAATGGGAATGTCAGCGCCGGCCGCTGTTCCTCCTCTGATGCCGATCCAACCTGGCGTAGGAGCTCTTCCTCCCCTTCCACCCACCCCGATGCCAATGATTCCTCCTAACATTCCACCAATGGTGCCTCCCATGTCTCAAGCTCCAGGAATACCAACCCAGATGGCAACAATGCCTACCAATATTCCTCCGATGGTCCCACCATACACGGTAGCACCTGGTGTACCGACTTCCATACCTGCTGTTCCTCCGGTTCTTTCGCAAATTGCTGCGGTCCCGCCATCGACTTTGAGCGGGTTGATATCAAGTCAAACGTCACCACCTTCAGGACCAACTCCTCCAACGCCTCCAATCATCGCCTCAGCTGCTGATCGAGAAAGAACAGCATCTGTTGATAGCCAGTGAGTAATTCAGAAGTTTATCCGAACTGGCCCATGTTTAGGAGAGCAAAACAGTTTCAGAGTTTCATAGACGGACAATTACTAGTCGACTTATTTATTTATTACTAGAAAGCGAATATCAATCAATGAAAATGTCTGGCAGCTATCTCTCCATTTATTTTCTCAAGTATTTTTACCCATTTGGGCGTCTCCTGGGCATTATACGTTCATGCAATATCTACATCAGGTGAACATAATCTATCCCATCGTTGTTACAAGCTTGGATTGATACTTCTCTGAAGAGGCCTAAACAGATGGAAGAACTCTGTGAAAAGTTTTGTGACTTCTGTCCAGTTGCGAACACTCATAAAGCTTTGTTGTACAAGGACTTAGTATCTTGGGAATATTTTTATTGTCTGCCTTCAACTTGGATGAAATTCTTCCTTCAAGAATAAATATTCGTTTCAGGAGTGGTTTATCATCTCCATTATCATCTGAGTGGGCAGTGCCGCAAGCTTCAAAACTGAAGTATACTCAGCTGTTCAACACAATGGACAAATCTCGTACTGGGTTTCTGACCGGCGTTCAATCGCGTAACATTCTTCTCGCATCAAAGCTTCCTCAGCCCATCTTGGCACAAATCTGGTTAGATACGGTGTTATATTGCTGACTAGAATAAGGAATATAGTTCTACCTTTTGTCCCATTATACTAATATACAATTGCTCTCCTTTTACCAAATCACTTCCCGATTAATAAAACTTTATTTCTCTTCCAACTTGAAGGGGCCTTGCTGATACTGATGCCGACGGAAGATTATCCTGCGAGGAATTCGTTCTAGCTTTGCATTTATGCGATATGGCTCGCCTCGGTGAAACGTTGCCTGATTCACTTCCACCGAATCTGGTTCCGCCTACATTGAGACGAGTCCGTCAGAATAGCCTCGGCTCAAATTCAGGAGCTCCTGGCGACGTTGGTGATCCAATGGCTGGCATCGGTCAAGGTGAGTGAAAATCTGTTAAATTGTTAATGCTCACCTTGAGATCGTTCTTTTGTGCTATTATATTTGATCATTATTTTCACCAGTATTTATGATTCCTATAAAAAATCTCCGAACGCCGTTGATGAAGTTCAATTACTTCACCTCTACGAAAATCAGGCCAGCAAGAAATAACCTTCTGTTAACTCGATGGAGCTAAGTTTTTAGGAAACATGAAAACGAATGAGGAGCAGTTGCTTCCTTTCCTCCATCTACAATTCCACCTTTCATGCTGACGTGTGACCACTTTTCCTATTAAGGGCGGATTGTTATATTGTCTTCTTGCAGTTACCTTTGAAGATAAACGGAAAGAAAATTTTGAGAAAGGTCAGGCTGAGCTTGATCGGAGGAGAAAAGCACTCCAAGATATTCAGCGGAAGGAACAAGAGGAACGAGAAAGAAAAGAGCGCGAAGAGAGGGAGAAACTTGAAAAAATCAGGTGCTTACTTAGCTTAGTCTTATTTCGATTGTGCCAAATTCAATGCAATGTAATTCCCTTCAAGGATTGACAAAAGCTTTTCTGTATTATTACCTCTGTACCAAAATTTGCCCTATCCTGCTAAACGTGTTATAAAATAAAAAATAACTGTTCTGAAAAATTTATTTCGACAATAATTGTCTGCAATCTTCGACCTTCTAAATTTTGATCTAACGCTTTTATAGGCTCGAACAAGAGAGAAAACGCCAGGAAGAAATCGAACGTGAATTGGAACGGGCGAAAGAGTTGGAAAAGGCTCGAGAGGAAGAAAGAAAACGAGTTGAAGAGCAAAGAGAAGCTGCCCGCAAGGAAATGGAGAGACAGCGGTTGGTGTCGCATTTCATTATTTCTTTCCTGAAGATGTCCCATCATTTTTGCAACGGAAAGTCGAGGGGGAGATAGTTCGACTTATTCTCTTCGTTATAATTTGTCGTCAATGAACTTTCATCACTACGGGTGTGTGCGGGGCTCTTTCCGTTCACAGAGTATGTATGACATACAGTCACTTGAGGGAAAGCGTTCAAACGACAATTTAAAACACTGAGAAAAAGTTACCTGGTATTTTTCCATCAACTTTCATCTTCAAGATTGATTAAGTCGGGCTCGTGTATTACTCTGCCATTATTAGTCAACACCTCCTAGATTTTGCTGATTTGGCTTAGCTTGTATATTTATGTTCACTAATGATTGCTTGAACTGGCGGATGCGCAGGCAACTTGAATGGGAAAACAATCGACGGCAAGAACTTGAGAATCAGAGAAGGTAATAGATTATGTAGATCTCAAATAGATCATTTACAAACTTTTAAGTTTCGTTGACTATTAGAACCATTCTGTTTTAGGAAAGCTCAAGAAAACGTGCTTGCATTGAAGGCCAAGAGTCAAAGTCTTTCTGTTGAGCTGTCGCAAAAGGTAAATTATTTCCTTTACGTCGTTACTTGGGATAATTTGGGGTTAATAATGCTCGGTGTGTGTGTGAATGGCTTGGACTTGATCAAAACTGACACCGTATCAAGTTTTATAATTTCTCTGTGGTCATGCTGGTTTTCCAAACTATCGCAAGTCAGCTATTTTAGGTTGTATTATTACCATTTTTTATCTTGTTATTTAGGAAGAAAAGGTTAAAGAGTTATCGAAGCAAATTTCGGAAACCCGGTGTGGTGTTACGTCAGTAAAATCAATCATCGACGGAATGAGATCAACCAGAGATCAAAACTTGGCCGAGTACAGCCGTTTGAAGGCTCTCTTGAAACAGCGCAACCAGCTTGTAAGTACATGGTTTTCCATTTAGTGTGCTCCCTAATTTTGACCTAGTTTCTCTTCAGGCAAATTTCATTTATGCATGCTCGTTGTTACAGCTAGTGACGCTTAGCCAACAAAAGGCTAAGTTGGAAGCTCAAGGTAAATTGGGCGGGAAAGATTCGGCGGATGACGTTTTGGCCTTCAATAATAAATCGATAGCTGTGAAGAATTTGAAAGACAAAATCAGCTCCTTACAAGAAGAGGTTGGTGATGGAAATAATAACTTGTTACTCGTTTATTTTTAAGCGACTTCAAAAAGAAAAAGTGGTTCTCAGTTCCTAGCATATGTTTTTGGTTTATTATTCAATAATAATGTCGGGGCCTCACCTACCTTGTTGGGCTCCATTCACTTGGTGAGGTAAAAAATCCAATACGGATTTTCCCTACCAATACAGCACTTTTACTTTCAGTTGGTATTAAATATAAGCTAACCATATCCATTGTTGAGTGAAAACGTTCACGATTGCTCGGGAGCGTTACTATCTTCTTAAATAGTCTTCTTAAATCATAAGTGAAGTAAATGAATAAAAAACCATTGTTCATTTGTAGTGTTTTCCTGCTTTTTTGCTCGCGCTTTACATCCAGTAAAAATGTTGATGGTTTTTGCTCAGTTTGGTATGATTATTTCTTTATTTGACGAGAACAGTTAGATATGAACCCAACATTTCCTGCATTTATTTCCCATTAACGAACAGAATGTTGTTTTTTTAGGTCAACAACAAAATGAAAGACGTTGAAAACAATAACACGCAATTGGATACGTTGAGAAATCAGCTCTCTGGCATTTTGGATGAATGCGAAGAACTCTACAATGTTTACGCTGACAAAAGAAACAAGGTGAAAATTACTTCCTCTTTGTACTAGCCAATTCTTCTAGCAAGTAGACCCAAAAGTAGGAGAAGGCGTAAGAAAAATTGGAACGCCTTGACAAAAGAAAAAAAAATTAGGAACAGTGCTAATAATATGGGAGTATAGTGTATGGTGTGGACCTTTAACTCAAATGTGTGAGAAAATTAAATTCTCAATAGTAACATAAAAGATAAATACTTTTTCTGAATCGATCTTCCTTCTTAATTAAATAAGATGGTTTCCATTCCTCTTGTTCTTGAATATGGTCTTAAACGCTAGATGGATAAGCTCCACAGAGCTGGCTATTTTATTACTCGGATTGTATGTCATTGACTTAGGAAATCACTTTTTTATTTAGATGTTGGATCTGAAAGGTGTCAACGAAGTTGGCAACGATGTTTGGGGTACTTCATCTTGGGATGCTGCTCCTGCTCAAACGTGGTCTGATGATCAATCGGCTGTTGAGCGACCAGGTTTGTAATATTAAGTGTAATATGTTTCTCTTTTTCTTTCGATTAATTAATTCACTCGCTGTTCATTTTTTGTTCCCTCAACCAGTTATTTGTCCATGTGTTCCTTTGGTTTAGCTGCAATTGGAAATAGTAAATTTATGTATTGGAACGGCAGTTGATGTTGGAAAATTTTAAACTGTTAATGAGGATCTACGAAATTGTGATATTCCTGTGTGCACCTTTGTTTCTGTTAACAAAATACATTGGTGATTTTCAGGATACACGAAGTACAAAGCGTTGTACGAGTTTTCATCTCGTAATCCTGATGAATTGTCCTTCCAACCTGGAGACATCATTTATGTAAGAACCCATTGCTATCCTTGAGAAAGCTTTGATCGGATCTTTTACATTCCTCTGATTTTGGCTAGCATCTGCTCATTGTGCAGTGAATACTGGTAATGTGGTGAACCTTTGGAATTCAGCGACCAAGAAAGCCCACAAAAAATGCATTGACAGTATGAACTAGCTTTAATTTTTGTTACAGGTATTGACTGATCAACAAGCTGAACCAGGCTGGTTATCCGGCGAACTTAGAGGCAATTCAGGATGGTTCCCCGAATCATACGTTGAGCTGATGGACAATGCTAACGTAGAGGACAGCTTCTCTAAGACTACTGTTCTCCCCAAAACTCCCCTTGAGTGTGTTTCATTTGCTTGCATTCGTGTAGTGAGTGGAATATCTAGCTGGTCGGTTTCAACATTAGTTTTGTTCGATGTTCCAGGGGTATTGCTGAAATCGGTGAACCGGTCTCGGATAGCGGATCTGGTTTTGGTGATGACAGCAAATGGAACGAACCGGCAATCGTGTCCAATGTTTGTACATAAATATTCTCCTGGTTGTTGCATTTTTCTCCAATTGATATTCTGTTGTGGACAAGACTGACCACGTAAATACTCTAGATTTTCCATTTTATTCAGTCGAGCACTGTCTCTCGGACTGCATAGGTCAATGACGTTCTGAAGGGGGAAATTGCTCTACTGAGTATGGAGGAAAGCGATCTTGTCAGTTTTCCCTTAACCCTTATAAGAATAATATGGTCCTCTTATTTCCTATAACTGCTCTCTAGTTATTTAAACGAGTAAGCAACCGAAATCCTTAAGATTTTTTCACGTTACAGGATGCTGTTCCAGCAGTTGCAACCTCAACCAACGCACTCGGTGAGAAAAGTATTTTATTCTTTGGAGATCTGGTATTGTTTTGCTTCTCATTAACTGTGATGAACAATCGTTATTGTCATCCTTGAGGATCAAGGCATTAACTACATCAATGAGGAGAGTCTTGTCCTACTTTTTTGTCATTTATGTGAAGTTTGAATAAGATTGATAATGTGTTCCACAGTTGTCTAGCTGAATGCGAGCTATTTCATTATTAATGCACTTTTTTGTGGGTGTGTTCTAATGGCTGTAAAAGCCAATATATTTGAACGCTGACCATTTTAAATGTTAATAACAATGATGTGACTGACGCTGAATGACGCTTCACTTCGTCTTCAGAGCTGTTTATACATTTTTGAGGGTCCTAGCCTTAAAAATGAACCCATTGTACAAAACTTGGCTTGCATTGTTGGGCTGTATTATCAATCTAATTCGTGCGTTTTTCAATTTTTGTGTATTTTTTCTATAACAGTTGTTACTGCAGGGTACTAACTTGTTGCAGCCTTTGAATGAGTTCCTTGATTTTTTCATAGGTTATACCTGTTACCAGCTCAAATATGGAAGTACTGTGTGATCTAGGCACACCACTGATTTTTTTTAATGAAGATCTTAACCTCAAAATGTTTTTGAAAAATTTCTCCAGGTGCGTACGTTGCTTTATATCCGTACGACTCGGCGGAGCCTGGTGATCTGGTATTTGACCAAGGCGAGACCATCTTAGTGACTGCAATGGACGGCGATTGGTGGACAGGAACTATCAATGGTAGGAGCGGCATATTTCCATCCAACTATGTCCAAGCGGCAGAGAGTTCTGTAAGTTGTACTTCCGTCTGCTAATTATTACTTTGAGGATCCAAAAGATTTATTGCAGAATTGTAATACCTTCTTGGGAATCAAAAAATTGCTCTCATTCTCAGCATTCATTTTATCAAAACTTTTACTTATTCTGTTTTGTCTCATTGTGCTCGTTATGTATTTCCCAAGGTTGTCGATTTTTCAGCCGATGTTTAGTCAAAAGCAAGCAGCATAAAATTGCCAATTTTTTGTTATTCCAGGTGGCAGTTGCTGAGCCTGTACCAACACCAGTCAGTCCGCAAGTGCAGGAAGTGAAAACAGCATCACCGGCTCCAGTTGATGAAAACCCGATTGTAGAAAAGAAATTAACTCCAACATCCATCGAGCCTCAGGTATTTCGTTTCAAATCATATTACCATCTTTGCTGTTTCATCCTCAACGTGTTCGGCTTGTCTTGTCTCTCCTATTTCACATTCTTCGCAGCCCACTTACTTTCATTGTTATTGTAAATCACTATGATTGAAGAGAAACCTTTTTAGGAATGATAACTCTTGATAAATAAAATATAAATATTAACCTGTATCTCCTGATATGAAATAAAGTACCATTTTGAGCTGAATACTTACAAGGGGAGACGACTCAAACTCAGTCCGTTTTATTAAATTTTTCCGACAGCCGAAACTCATATTGTTGTTGTTTTTTGTCAGCTCTCAAAAGCTCTTATCAGTTGTGTTCTGCTCTTTTTTCTTTTTTTTCCAAATAATCGTACCTGTGTTGTTTTCGACCTATTAACCAAAATTGCTCAAATTTCATTTGATCTCTGCGAAGTCTGTTTGTTTTGTAATTCGTTTGACTGTTTTGTAATTCGTCTGACTGCCTTGGCTGATGTCCTATGTCCATTTCCTTTGCAATTCTACAGATCACAGGTGAACGGGCCGCCACGCCTGACTTTGCCAGTCTGGCCAATCAGGTAGAAACTGTTATTCAAATCTATTACCAGATTTCAATTTTGTAAATAATGTTTAATTATAATAATATTATTATCTAATTATATAATGTTATTTAAATTGCTTACCTTACGATTTCCTTGCAATTATTTGTCATTTGTAATTGAAAACTTTGAATTTTATTATAACTAAAAATTTAAAATTAATATTGATGCAATTTATTCTCATTCTAGTTTGAATCAGGAGGTGAAGAAAGTGACTCGAACCGAGTAAGTCTATGCACATTATTTTTTTCCATTTCCAATGCCATGCAGAGTTGGAATCAGTTCTGTTGTACCATTTTATTCATTCTTATTAATAACGATTGTTTTACCAGTTATTGGTTTTAACTGCCTTTCACTTTGGTTGAAATTTTTAGTTTATCACAGATCTATTTATTTTTTCCCATGGCTAGATATTTTAATATTTGTCGAAGAATTAATTTTCATCTGCCACATTTATTGTTTCAGGGCAAACCTAAAAAACCAGTGATTGCGACTGTTATTGCACCTTATCAGGCTACCAGTACTGAACAATTGAGCTTGCAACGTGGCCAATTAATCATGATCCGAAAGAAAACCTCTACCGGATGGTGGGAAGGGGAACTTCAAGTAAGTTTATTTCAAGACTCTCGAGTGAATGAATCTATATTGCTCATTGAAAGTCAAAGTATGATTTCAAGTGTGAAACTGACAATTTCCAAAACGGCAAAAGATGGACCTTGATATTTTTTCATAGGCGAAAGGCAAGAAGCGACAAATCGGTTGGTTCCCTGCCTCCTATGTCAAATTACTCGCGGGCGGTCGTCTATCGCAGTCTCAATCGCGCAAGACGTCTGAATCTGGATTGAGCGATGGCTTGCTCGGTAAGTAAATATTTTCAAGGTCCTGCAATGAACAGGTTTTTAATGGAAATGGGGGTTGCAAAGGTTCATCTGAACCAAGCTCTCCATAGTCCACAATAAATTGTGAAGTTGTTTTAGTGTTCATATCCATTTAAAAAAGCTTCATTGCCATTAAGGGGAATCAAACTTCATGAACATACCTATATATATTTTTGGCTACCTTCTGCGCAATTGATTCCATTGTTTTTTGTTATATTATTTTACTTCTAGAACGAGTGGTTGCTCTCTATCCGTACGTGGCTCAAAATGAGGACGAGCTCAGCTTTGAAAAGGACGATATTGTAACGATCCTGGCCAGGGACGAGCCATCTTGGTGGAAGGGAGAATGCAAAGGTGCAGTGGGCCTCTTCCCGAGTAACTACGTTGGGCCAATGTGTGAGTAACTTAGCTATTTTTAAACAGAATTTCTCTCCGATGTAATCTCCTGCCTTTTTCCTCTAATTTAAATAAGTTCTCAATACTGTATTCAATGCAGAGCTGCTTGAAAGCTGCATTTGGAACAGCGGTTCTTTCCTACTGGAAGTTTTGGGAAAATTCAATGTAGGCTGGTTTCACGAAAACTTTTTCGAGTGCGTGTTGTGGAAGTGTAGTTTTCAATGTGAACATTCAGTTACCAAATAGTCGAGGGAAACTGCTAACCGTTCAGATTATCTTGCTGACTTCCTTAAGTTCATCCTCAGAGACAAACACTTAACCTACTTGAATAGATTGTTGCTAATCTTTTACCTATAGATACCTTTAATATTGCGTACGCAATCGTCCGTCGTTCCTTCTGATTGCTCTTTAGTTATGAGGTTTTTTACTGTTCATGTTTCAGGAGAAGAAAATTGGGGTATGAATGTCACAGGCTGAGGCCAGGATGTCACTAGCCAAGATTGTTAGTTATGCGTTAGAATTCGGCTTAACCCATTAGCGTAACAATGTGGACCTTTTCATCGAATTATTTTGTTTCTTTCTTGCCATATAGACAGTGAATTATAGAAAATGTTATCTCGTGCTGACCAGTCACGTAAATTAATTTATATTAAAACATCTTCGGCTACAGACAGTTGGCCCCAGCCTTTTGTTAATTTTATATCATTTTTCCTAATTTCACGAATGTTCAAAATTATTGTTATTGTTACTGGGGCCAAGTGTTTCAAGCTCCACATTGTTCAAAACTCAGCGAATATTATTTGTTGACTACTCTTTGCGTAATTATCATGTTTAAAAATATATATAAATATTATATACCCACTCGCTTATGTAATATCTCTCGTTCAGTGAATGTTAACTAACTTCTATCTAGATCTATGTAAGCATAGTATAGAAATCTCCAAATGAATTTGTTCTTACAAGTCACCTAGTGTATCATTTTACGTAATGTATATGCGTCAAATTAGTTCTATTTCATTTTTGTCGATAATATCAAAAATTCACAGCTAAAAGTTTTGGTTAGCAGCGTTTGGTTGGTTTGGTTAGCAAAAAATAATGCAGTTCTCTTGGTTGATCAGCTTGAACGAATGCATAAATCCAATTTAAATAGAACAGCGGCAAATTTATCAAAACTATTTGGGAGCTGTAGTTTAACCATTGGAATTTTCTTACGTTGATCACTGCAAAATAGGTGGTGGATGGAATTGTGATCAGTTGTTATGAAAAACGAATGGAAAGTAGTCGCGTTGTAGCACTGAAAGGGTTCTTCTCCTTGTCGTCGCGTTTTTTGATGTCCAGAAGGTGTGAGGAGGAGAGCAGCCAGGCGACTCATTCGCTTCGAAGTGCTCGGCCAGCCAATAAAGAATCGAAGGATGAGTCGCCTGATTTTTCTCTCCCTCGCACCTCCTGGAATCTTAGTTTTCTCTGACTGCGCATGTTGGTGTGTATTAGCGTTTTATGTAGCTACGAATCACTGACTTCAAGATGAAATACGATCATTTTTCAGGCTCACTATTACTTAACGAATTTTCAAGCTGAAGGGAGCCGAGAAGTTGTTGTGCTGAGTATCAGCCTTGTTCACTTTTTGTTCCTAATTTTGTTGGGGCTTTAGTTCGATCAACCTCCAAGTTGTGCATTCTTTATTAAATTTGAAAATTAGGAAAACCCTGTACACAAATCCTCTTAGATTTTATCAATGTTTCACTCAAGGTATATTACAAACGTTTGATATCAGCTAGGTAACATTTACGTGTAGTCTATGTACATCGGTGTTTATTTTTCATGAATTGCATCTGTCTACTGTACCGACAGTGTATGTGTTGGTTAGGCCTGCAAAAATGAACATTTCCAATCTACTTCCATCTCACACTATCAGCAAAGTTTCCTACGATCTTCTACTGGAGAGAAACAAACCTAATCATTGGGCTATGCCCCACTCACCGCTGGTGAAGACTAGACAATATTATTCTGTAACTAGTAGACTCATAATCTGTCCCCAAACTTTTGGATGGTTGCGAGCATGATTTCATTTCCGCCTGCTAGACATTCTTCAAAAATTGTGCGGAAATAGGATTTGATATGAGAGGCCAGCCCAAAGTAATGTTAGGTCACTTCCTAGCGATTCTATCTCAATAATTCAATTTCGTTCTTTCGGTCTAGTTCTCTGATTCATAACAATTTTCATCTAAAACTATCATCAGGAATTATTCAATGGAAGCCTTTCTTGCATCTCCAAAAAAAAGTAAACAACACCTATAAATCCAAATAAAACCAACACAAAATTTTTAAACCTTCAACCATCACAAAAAGTGATTAACACTAAACAAAAACATAATCAATACCCGTCCAACCTGGCACATAAATCAGAATCCAACTCGAGTACATTTAGGGAGAGGTATTTTCTCAAGATGGATAACAATTGACACTGGCCCAAAAATCTAATCCAAAATGGAATAACTCGGCTTAATAACTATGCTGCATAGGAGTTATGGTCAATTTAAAGATCACACGGAAGAAAGCCCTAGAAAGAGGTGTAACATCGCTTTGCGCCAGCCTCTTGTAGTTTCACTAGTTCCTTGAGCTGAAGTCCATTGTCTTGGCCATTGAGTTTGTATGTGCATCTTTAAAATCATCGATACCTTGGTGCGTCGAAGCACAACAGTGGCACCATCTCTCTTTCCAAGCCTTACACTGTACCAACGGCCCCAATTTCCCTATCTGGTGTCTATTCCCCGGTACTGGAAATTCTCATGAATACAGGTGTGAATCTCCTTAGCATTAATTAAGTTCGTTAGGCGCCTTATGAAACGAAGGATTTCTATTTTATCGGTAACTTCAATTTTGTCTTCTTTGTATTGCTAGCACAATAAAAAAAAGAACTACGCTTCTTGTTCAGCTTCATTTTAATCATTCTGAGCTGTACAGTATGTAAACCGCATGATATTATTACATTACATTAAGCTACCATTATTGTAGTAAAGTATGTTGAGCGAGCGAATAGCAATTGATATAGTGTCTCAATACACGGCACTTACACTCTTCTATGACTTTTGTCACTCTCCTATTCCTGCAAATTTGTGGACCTCGTGGATTCACCGGGGTCAAAAATGAGGTTTCAAGATCCATAGTTACTCGTTTGATGTTATGTTCATCACTCCGTTTCTAGCTGTGCTCCAACCTGGAACCTTTTGGGCACCATCTCTAAAAGACCATTCCATAGATATACAAACAAGCAAGTCTATTGTGTGAACTATGACAGTGCTTACTTTTTGCTTAGAAGTAGACCTAACGAACTATGAAGTTGATAGACTTGTCGACTACTTGCGAGTGTGGTCAAGATGCGACGTTCACATTTCATGTCGACTTACTCGAGCTGAAGTTGTGGAATCCCACTTTACAAGAACAGGAGATAAAGAGGTAGCCACGAGTTGCTCTAATTTTAATTAGTCATTTTCTACAGTTAGCACTGATCCAGAACTATTCTAGTTGAAAGGAAGCTTGACTTCCTTTTACTAGCTGCGAACTGAAATTTGACAAAAAAGTAAACGTTCTAGAAGGAGAAAGGAACCTGTTTGTGTAGAATATCCTTGAGATATTACCTCATTCATTTCCCAGCCCTATCACTTTTGATAATTTCGAATTTCTTAAGAACTACTCTTAGGACAAAAATGAGGGAACTCTTCAAACTAAGTAAAATCATGGGAGTATTCTCTCAAGCAAGTTGCAGAGCCAGAACTATCCTTGACACCATGAAAGTCCTAATGTTCCAGCATTCTTCCTTAATTTTCCTACCGTTCGACCGAAATACTCAGCTGACCGAAACGTTTCAAACTATTATACCCCTAATCCAATTATGAAATTCCTCTATATCCTGAGAGCCCCTCAGGAAGTTTTAATTACTTTTATATTTTCAACCGTGCCATGAAGCTCTTAGATTTTTATATTTCACCAATCTTATCCTAATTTCCAATACTACCGATCCATTTCTTTCCTCGACCAACCTCCCGAACGAAATTCGACACCTTTCCTAACTCTTCTACCTTAGCTTCACTTTTGGATTGCAGATGAGTTGTCATCTGCTGTGAACGAAGTGGCCTCCTCTCCAGTGATTGAACTGAACCGAAATGATCGTAGGTCATCTTCCAGTACAATTTCGCCCGTCGAACAGCATTTTCAGCCGAACAAAGGATCAGAAAAGAAACGACAACAAGCTATCAAGGAGTTGATTCAGACTGAACAAGCGTATATTGACGATATGTCAATTGTTCATGAGGTGAGTTGTAATATTATGTTAATCCAAAAATTATGCCGGGAAAGTGACGGCGATTTGGTGAAGAACGAATGGCAGCAATTTCCCTGCGAAAAAATGTGAATTACGAGGAAGTACGGTGCGTGACACCTATAATAAAAATCAAACAACACTCAGCTGACATGAAGAAATATTTGACACAAATAGTGTTTAAATATAGTAATTTTTACAGTCTGAAAAAATCAAAATTATAGTCAATATGCTTATAACGCTGAAGTACTGTATGTTACCCACGTGATAAAAATCAGATTCATGTTGTTATTTCTTTCAGGTATTTTTAAAACCCCTTCACACCCGTCCTGATTTAGTGACCCCGGAGCAGCTCGGGGCCATATTTATCAACTGGGATGAAATACTCCAGTGCAACTACGCATTCCTTAGGTGATGAATGTTTATAGAAATTTCCCATGTTTTAATTTTTGAAATTTCATTTCACTGATAGCAAGTTGGTGCTCATGGGATTATGCTTTGGTTGATCTGCAGGGTTGATGGTTTTTACAGCAATGTCACAGCATGTACTGTTAGGGGAATGATTTGGCTTTTAATTAGATAGATATTGTTAGGTGGAAACGTCCTGAATATTCAGACAAGTTGTTATCATAAATGAATGGTCTTCTTGAATCATAATTGAAACAAAAAATAATAAACCATCGTACAATCATTTGCAGCGTTTTTAGATGTTCTGACTTATCAAAGGTATTATTTCAGATCATTAAGAGTACGAAGAGAAATGAGCGACAAGGACGGAATACGGATCGTTGGAGACGTCCTATGTGAAAATGTAAGTTGTCAAAATACTATTGGAGTAGTTGAAAAGCAGTGAAAAATATTCCTTAATTTGTGTATTGTCGGAGACGAAAAGCTGATAGTTTCTCTCAGAGATTGTCATCTGAGTCGTCTTAAATTTCAATTATAAAGTTCTTCAAGGAGGATATGCTTTCTAGCTCCTTTGGTTCTTCGGATGAGAAAGTACAACAATTTTGTGCACCTCGTTTTCTCCGTTTCTCTGATGAGATAGATAACCTTGAATGGACGATTTGAGAGAAGTTAGAATCCCTAGATTGTTCATATGTTCGGGAAGGTTTCCTTTCTGTGAATTATAATGATTTTTAATCTGCAGATTATAGTAATATAAGGATTATAATTTCGACTATTCTCGAATAATCATTTGGCTATAAATTATATTTTCCAGCTACCTCGCATGACAGTTTACATCAGATTTTGCTCTTGTCAACTCAGAGCTGCCGCTCTTCTCCAACATTTGACCACGTCAAAGCCCGAATTTCTTGAGCTTTCGAAGAAGTGCCAATCAGATCCGAGGACGCAAGGTCTACCGCTGTCTTCATTCCTCATAAAGCCAATGCAAAGAATCACCAAATATCCTCTTTTGATATCCAAGGTACCGTACACTTCTTTATGGAAATAATGTACATTGTTTTCTAGCTATGCTTGGTGAACTGGTAGAATTTTTTGCAGATTTTGGAGCATACGAAGACTGGCCATCCGGACAAATTGTATCTGGAAGAAGCATTGTTAAAAGCCGAAGAACTTTGTTCGTTAGTGAATGAAGGAGTGCGCGAAAAAGAAAACTCGGAACGGTAGTGTAATTTCTGTCAATTATCTTGCTCTGCTGTTTATGTGTTTTTTCCACTCTTTACAGCATTCGTATTCCCATTTTAGATTAGAATGGCTGCAGACGCACTTTCTATCGTCCGATGACTTGTCTGAACCATTAATTTTCAATTCGTTAACCAACGCTCTCGGCCCACGGAAGTTTCTCCACCATGGAACGCTCATAAAGGTACAATAATCTTCATACCCAGCATGCACAATGAGTTTTGAAAATCTTCATTGGAGAGTTTTAGTGCGTTGCATGTTTTTCAAAAACTCCTACGTTCAAGTTTTAACCCCTTCACACCCAAACAATTTCTATTTGACCAAAAAATTCAAATTTCGCACACAGCCTATTATTGGTATAAATAGGCTACGGTATAAATTACATCACCCTACACCCTACCCTCCCCCCCTTGTATAGGAATTGGGGAGTGTCCCCTATACGGGACACTGGGTTTCAGGCGATGCCACTCTTGGGAATTACATGGACTTCAAACTCAGTCGTGTTGGCACGTTCAAACGACTAAATTTTCCAAACTAATGTGAAAAAGGGAACAACACCATTATTGTTTTCATTCTCGTCGCATTTCTTGATGTCCGGGGGTTGTGAGGGGGAGAAAAACCAGGCGACTCATTCTCCGATTCTTTATTGGCAAGAAGAATTATTATTGTTGTGCAAGAAAATTCATCCTCGCAATTTTCCTGGTCACAGAGGTTAAAAGTTTCGTTAATACTTTCAGGTGAAAAGTGGGAAAGAGCTGATCGGTTTCTTGATGAACGATTTCCTGCTGTTGGGAAAGCCGAATCGACCTGTCAACCAGTTCAATTTCCAGAAGCATGAAAACATTCTGTTCAAAATCTACAAGAAGGTAGGTAATGTAATTAGCCATAATTTTGACGCTTTACCTGATAATGGCAGTTGGCGGGGTTTTTAGTGTTATAAAAACTCGCAAGTTAAGAGTGCGAGGTTTAGTACGTTCGCTAGTTTCTATCAATCATCATCGATGAATCTTTTCGTTTTTCGGATCATTATATTATTGAAGTTTACACCAAGACACAAAGATAAAACGTATAATAAATGTAGAATACTTATTGTATGAATACTAGTTCCTTTTTTACATTAATATTTGTCATCCGATACACAAATATTGCGAAACACACTAATAGCTTTGAATGTTTTGGTCCTCGCAGTTACGAACTGAAAACGACTCCTCTGCTATTCTAAAGTTCTTTGCAAAGTATTTTTTGTCATCATTGAATCGAAGTTGAGGTGAAATAAAACTCTGGTATTTTCCCCGCTTTTCAGCCGCTCTTACTGAGCGAAACGACTATTACGGTTGACGGATTGCCCAAGTCTGAAATGAAATTGGAGTACAACAAAATAGTCTTCCATTTGAGGGCCGCTTCGGACCATGATCGGGGAGTTTGGGTTGACAAACTCGTCTGCACGCAGAGAGTTATGCGCAAGCATGAACTAGAAAAATTCACGAGGCAACAGTCGAGTAAGTGTTCGAGCTTTTAACAGTTTCAATCTCGAGTGACCGGTTTTGTGTTAAGGCTGATAAAATGACACAGAATCGATATAAAATCGAATAGAAAAATATGAAATCAATAGCTTTGGCGATTCTCCATCAAAGCTTAGCTTTTGTAAGCATATTCTTAGGGGGTTTTTTTTTTTTTTTTTTTTGACAATCACAATACATAGAAGTGTAAATCATAAAAAAATTTCTGGAGCTTTACACCTGATGGTACGGTTTTCCTACTGAAAGTTTTCCCGTCATATAATAAATTAGTCCATCTCTTCAATCGGTCTTTTCAACAGTTTTGTAATACAATAACAAGTGCTTCACTCTGAAGTAATTCGATCGTATGCATTTTTTCACCAGACAATGCGACGGAATAACCTTGTTATGTTAATTATTTACCAACAAACCAATGAGCGGCTTTGTTAAAGTCATAAACGTAGGTTCTTGGCGGGTTACCAATTTAGGCTAGCTAACTTGTGATCAATCGCTGTTATAGCTCGAGAAACTTTTTTCCGATCTGTTATCATCTAACACCGTTGTCAAAGTTGATTGAGGTTAAAAAAACCGACCCTAATTGTACGAGTTAAAACTAGGACTGCTTTAAGAGTTAACCTAGGGTTTATATTTATTCATTCTCAGTTGAAGTTGACGATTTAATATATAAATGTTTTCCATCTTCATGAAAATATTGCCTGTAATTTAGATAACGAATCTGTTATGTGATAGAACAAGCGTCTTTCGGAGCTGTTGGCCGAATTCTGGTCATGGTCCTCTCGGGTTCGAATCTAAAACTCCGGTCAGGTAAATTGAGTGAAGAAGGCTGCAATCCGATCGCTGCACGCGCATGTAACATGATTGGAAAAAACCTCTAATTTCTTTTCCTATGCACGTCCTCGCACGTTATTAATTTGAAATTTGTCAATAACAATAAAAAATTTCGCTCGATTACAGCTCCGATATTGACGAGTTTCTGACCATGAAAATGGTCAGACTACAACATTGTCAAAACTCCTTGAATAGCTTGGATTGGATGTGTATATCAGTGTCCACACAAGATATTGAATACACACAAGATTTAAATGTTTTTCTCTATATTCGTTGATAATTTCTGTGTGTCACGTGAATAAGAGAGGCTTTTAAACAACTCCTACGTCAGATCAGCAATTAACTCCATTCGTCAATCAACGTTATGGAACGTTTGGTTTATTATTCAATAGCACCATTGTAATCGCCCAAAAGAAAAAAGTTCGTAATCCCCTCTAAATACGATGTTTTACTTTTCAAGGCATGCAGAATCAGAATATCCAATAAAAAATGCTGTCTCCGCCAACGCTTTTCTGGTAAAACTGTAATAGCTCAATTCTTGAAATTTCCACCATAAATCGATCTTGGTCTGACGATAGCTCAATTCTTTAACCAAATCACTACATCTATTTTGAGAGGTTACAAATTCGTATTTTTCAACGTTTTTCAGTAAAAGTTGTGTTTGGAATGAATTTCTATAGATTTTTGGACGCTGAATCGAATGAAACCATCGTGGGGTCAATAGCTTTAATGCTTCTCAAGTTTTAGTAGGTTTTTATGTGGAATTCTCAAGATTCTTAAGAATTCCCCAACGGGAGAACTTAAGGAGCTATAAAAATCGTTCTAATGTAGCTTTTCATTAGAGAAAAGAAAGATAATTAAAATTACCATAGTTGCTATGGAGTTTCTCTTATAGTTACCGATCTTATAGTGGAAACGTTCACAATTGTTCGAAATAGAACCGAAACCAAAGACGTTCTACAACGGATTCCTGGACCAACTGATTTTGAGAAAAACATTTTTCTTCAAAAGTAGTATTTAATGCTATTTATCAAGAACATTAATCCTGTTTATACTCTAATTTGATTGATCACCGCTAGTATCACTGCAGATTGACAATTTTAACCCTCGCTCACTCTTCTACTTGTATCCCCTTCATTTTAAGCAGCGTCTGGAACACGGCCGATGTTGCAACCTCACTAGCGCTCCTGGCGACCGTGATACTGAGCTACCGAACCCCTGAGACAGTATCTCTACTCGCCTTGACCAAACCATATTTATTGGCCAACTACTTCTGTAGATTTCCTTTACTTTTTAATTTAAAAGGTGTTGTCAATGTTAATTGAAATTCGACCATTACCAGAAAAGTGATTTAGTAGGCCATATTAGAACTTGAACTACAAAATTTATAAAACAAATGTATTCACATTTGTGAATTTCCTACCCGTTTCTTTGCCGAGAATAAGTATTTTTCAATTACTCAAGCTCAGTCCAATTTTGAGAAAACATCAGATCAAGTAAAATATTCAATTTCATTCATCTATAAATCGAGCAACCTGGAATCGATCTCAAAAAGGAAAGAAAAATCCCAAAATCAGTCCAATTCGACGTACTCATCAGTAAAACAGTTCAAGTGCGTTCATTTTTTGTTCTACCTACTTGTCTCCCGTAACGATAGCCACGCTGCTTCGCTTGGTACCACGGCTGCCAGGAGCGCTAGTGAGGTCGCAGCACCGGACGTGTTCCAGACGCTCCTCTTCATTTTACTCAGGTGCTTGGGTCTAGCATGGCACGTTGCACTCAACATTTGCTTGAAAATCTGAACATTTTGATTTCGACGTTTTCACCAATGGATGTATTGTATATTATGCAGTACAATAGCATTCCGTAGCTGTAATTTCGTGACACTGATAAGACTAGCTATGACCCGAGTCAGCGCTTGATGTTTCGTTTGTGTTCTGAAACCGTTCCAATCATTCATGATTCCAATCGTTCAATTCTTCGTCAATCCCATTAAATTCATAGGGGTTTAATAATATATTAAAGCAAGTAGTGTACCACTGAAGACAGATAAGTGTTCTGCTGTTGAGTTGAAGCGCTTTCAGTAGTACTGAGAAGCAAGCAAAAATCTTTAGATCGCTTCAAACAATATCGATAACTTTAGGACTTTAATACTGAGCTACTCGGTATTTCAAGCGCCCTAATATCGTAAACAAATGGAACTTTCATGACTTAATCAATTATTTTTGAAAGAGTTTCAATCAAGGCACCCGAGATCATCTGCGATTGATGAAAATCTGTAATATTTTTGTTAATGTTTCAAGTTCGCAGACGGAAGCCGTTATTCGTGTTGAAATTGACTGTAGTCAGCGCTCAAAATTTAGAGCCCAGCCGTTTGAGAGGAGGTATTGAATTCAATTTTGATTAAATCAATTTATTTCAACTGTTGAACCAGGACGTTTCCGCCAACTTGTCCAATTATTGTTTGAATGATAACGATGGTTGCTCAGAAAGTAAGAATACTTAATTTTTCAGACTTTGCGAACAATTTAATTTAAAAAAAATAATAATAATTAAAAAATACAAGGTAATACGCACATGCATTTAATTTATTTTTCCACGCAATGGCCTTCTCGATCAATGCGTGTTTCTGACCTTGAAATTAACTTTCTAATCCCTTCGTCATGAGTTATCCGCCACTCTTGGGATGGCCTTTTCGCCTCAAGAGTGTAATGAGTCATTCAAGTTTCATCTGCTGTGACGACAAGTGTAAAAACGCTTCAAATATTTCCAGAATGAACTTCGAGCTAGCAATCTCCTCCAATTTGTGCTCCTCAGTAAGCTGTTTTGGCACCCGAAATTTTCGTAGTTCTAACGTTTCAGCAATATTGTTTCTTACAGCAATTGTTCTTGTGAGCTGGACAAACATTGGGGAAAGTTCATCCAGAGTCAATCTGCAACCTCCATAGACATTTTCTTCGATTTCCTGCCTGTCTGTCCAAATTTACAGCCTCCCATTCCTTTGATATTTATGAACAGATACCTTCGCCATAAACGTGTTTTATGCGCCAAAAATTTTTGGAAGTATTTTTCCTTCCGCAACGAGCTAACGGATGACAGCGCGTACTTTGCGGCATTTTAAATTGACATTGTTCCCAAAAATCCTCTCATTTTTTCAGGAGAATCTCCTTACAATGCAGTGCTACCAACATTAGGGAATAGAATATTCCCGTCCCGAAAGAGCAGCAGTACTCTTACTTTCTGAACAACCTTCGTAGTTAGGATAGAAAAAATTGAATATTATTGTCTTTACAGTCACTTCATTTGACCGCTACAGATGTTCAAATGAACCAAATAAATTGGTAGACGGAAGCGGTTTCAGATAATTTGCTCCAATTAAAAATAAAAACTCTTCAACGGAAACGAAACGATCTTTTACATCACAAATAATGAGTTAGGTATGTTGAAGGTATTAAAAAACTGTCGTTTGTAGTTTTGCCAACGGATCAGCATTTTCAAGTAAATCTAATTTTTAGATTTAGTCAGTAGATTAACCCGTGTATCTTTTCCTCTGGCATGGTATGATAATTTAATATGAAGCTCGCTGTAGTTCTTAGTATTAACAAAAATAATAGCGATCGTAGCAGTTCTGCATGCTTTATGGCTACACGTAGTTTGGTTACGAGACTGAAGCAAATAATGTGTGTTGGTTCGCAATCGCATTGGTGCTGGTTCCCAAAATGATTATAACTTATCAATATTTTGTTTGTCACTTGGCCAAGTTGATTGTAGCAGCGACACGGCCATTGAAGGGACAACTTAACTTGTGGATATTAATTATTTTTCTCTCCCTATCTTAAAGCCGGTATTTTTAACTCTACACTTTTTCATTTTTCAAATAGCGGATAGGGAAGTGTTTTGCGAAGTATCGATGGGAGCTCAAGAGCACAGGACGCCAACCGTCCGAATGTCATCCATGACAGAAGTGATCTTCAATGCTTCTCTACAGTTCCTAGTCAAGGATTTAAACGAAGACGTCCTCTGTTTCACGGTCAAAGAGAAAGGCAACTTTTCGCCCGACCGTAAGTCTACGAGCTACATTTTCATTCTACAATTGCTAAGCATCAACCGGGAATTCGCTCAGATTTTTCTTTTTCACATTTTACTTTATAATAATAATATAAGTTTTGGTTACTTTGTAAAATCATATGTTTCTAATAGAAACCACAGCACACGGTCCATATCCACAGTGAAGAATTGCGACCTCGTATCTCCATTTTTGACAAAAATGAGATAATTGTTTCCATCAGGCAAGTTCTTTGGTTTTTACCGATTTTAGCTCTCATCTGGTCGATTTACGAATTATTTCGGCTCAAAATTTCAATTTTCGATACCTTGTATCCCGCAATTTAGAAATATCATTCAGAAATAATGCAGTTTTTTTGCTCTCCTCTAAAGTAGGCAAAATGGAGATACAAAGTCTCAATTCTTCACCGTTGATATGACGGCAACCGTTAGATGCGTATGGTTTTACAAATTAACCAATACTCGCCGCGGCCACCGAGGAAAAACAACGGTAAAAGCAAAAACTCTCTATTGTACCAGTATCAATCGCGTAATAAATTTTCCAACGTTTTTTCCCATTACAGAATTTCTGGGACGAACCGAGCTGAGAGTGTCCGAGTTGACAGCAGACATTTCGGGGCGAAACGGCAACCGCGGTCTTCGGGTGAGGCAGTTGCGGTTATGCGAAGTCGCATCCGGTTATATAAATGTTAAGCTTGATTTGCACAATTTTGTTTCATAACGTCAAGAAGCTACCGCATCGCCGCGACAATCTTACACCGCATTGAATTCCTCAGTATTACTGTTACTTGTCAATACAATGGTTGTTCCTGTTGAAGTATTCCCCCTTTTCTTTTCAACTTGATAATCATTGTGAAAACGAATTGTTTATTAGAATAAAATCATTATCTATCTTTTTAACTTGATGTTGAAACGGAAAGTAGAATCTACGGATTGTTTAGTGGATTTGTCAACGCCAAATCGCGATACTGGAAAGTGGACTGAATAGGGCGAGTTTCTTGGGGAAGGTTTGTTGGCAAATCTCGCCTCTGAACGCGATAGAGGCTGATTTCACAGGGAATCCATCCTGCGGATATCAATGTACAGTTTCATTGGAAATCTGTCATTTAATTGTATCGCATTGAGAAAGCGGCGCAATAGAAATGCATAATTAGCTGATTTCATTAGTCGCCAAAACGTATGTTGCAACCGCTAGACATTTCTTTTGTTTTCATCCGCTGTATTATTATTTTTATTTTTTTTAAATATAAATTCGTTCACTGTAAGTTTTATAAATAAGTTTTTCTGAAGCGAGGTGAATACTTCAAAGTACTGTACTTCAAAGTTGCCATGTCGGAGGATTTCCCACTAGATCTAGGGATTTTTCTGATTAAGGAAAATTTAGGGGGAAGAAATATCTAGGGAATTTTATTAAAGCTTTTATGGAAAAAAATGTTTACGTTTTTGTAGGTATGCAGTTGTATTTAGTTATTTCATCAACCGGTTCGCCAGCCAACATCGCACTATAGATAGTTGCCTCCAAAAAAAAAAAAAAATCAAACCAATCGGACTGAACGCCAGCAGACAACACTGTCATACCGAAAATATGAACTGCTAGTCCAAGGTTTATAAATGACATGGCATGACAAAAAAATGACATAAATGACAATGTTCTAATCACCTTGCTGCTAGTCAACCATAGTAACCTTCTCTTTTTGAAGTAGTGATCCCCCTGAAGCGAGCTTAGTTATTCGTGAATGCTGATTCTACTCCCCCGCAGAAAATGAAATAATAAAAATAAAATGAAACGCGAATAAAAATGAAAGAAGTTCAAAAACAACATTAACGGTCACAATGGCTGCCGTTTATAGCTAATTAATCAACACAATGTAGGAATCTGTTCCAATCGGACTGAATAATACTCCAAAGTTCTACCCGGTTGAGATTTTTGATTTATTGTTAATGCTCCATTAAGCTGAATGAAATAAATGTTCAATCAGAAAGCGAAATGGGTGCCAAACATTCAAATAACAAAGACCGAGGGGACAACCGTGGCACGGTCGCCAACTTTGCCTTAGAATGACCATTAATCACAATAACGACCCGAACAAAACCTCGCTGCAAGACCCATTATAGATTTCTGCCTCTAGTTGAAATGATCTACGTCCCATCAACGAGTGAGTTTTCTCAATTTCAGCCGTATCAAATAAATTTATACATTGACATTGCATGAATCAAAAAGTATTTTGCCAAAAAGTCTATTTTGCTACTGTTGGGTCCTAAAAGTAGACGAATTGTATTTGAAATGGTGAAGGACGAGGAAGAACCAGCAGTTTTAAAAAAAGGCATGTTGCAACTTTAGGAAAGAGTGAGATGAACAATAGCTCAGCGAGAAGTCAATCTACTTTTCTCAACTACCTTGTAACGTACAAAGCTATGTTGAAATAAATTATTCCGCACACTAGAAATATCCTCGATAAAGACAATTTCTTTTTAATCAGAGCTCGGCAAACTCACTTTGGCCGATGTTGAGCAGTGGAAGGAATTCAAAAACCAATCAGGAGCATTTCATGCTTCTATTGGACGACAAAAGGATGACGAGGCTGAAAAATTGCCCTCAGGAACATCTAACGCTCCAACACTGTCGACCAGAGCGGGCTACGTCAAAATAAATTTAAATTCAACATTGGACGTACCTCTGTGCCCGAATACTACAGTAAGTATACTATTCACAGGTCTGCTTGAAGCAGTTTTCTTTCATGCGCCACAAGTGAGGATTTTGGTTTATTATTCGATGATAAACCATTGTAATCGCCCAAGAAAAAAATTGTCTTACCCTCCTCAAAATTTGATGTTTTACGTTTCAAGGCACGTAGAATCCAAATATCCAATAAAAAAATTGTTTTATACTCGTTGGAATGCTCTCGAGCACTCTCTTCAAGTATACCGTAGAGCGAAAAATTCAGATTTTAATTTGGAAAAATAAAAATTATTAAAATTACAATCGTTGCTACGGAGTTTTCCTGACAGTTACCAATCTGTTTTTCGGTGGGAACGTTTTCAAATGTTCGGAATAACTACTATCACAAATGGATAATCTTCTTAAATCATTATTGAAGCGAAGGAATGATAAACCACTGTACAATCATTTGCAGCGATTCTTAGGGAGTCGCAACATATCTTGGAACGCCTTTTGTATAGTCGCTGGCCTGGACACCAACTCGATTTTTTCATTTCAGGTATTCACTGTTATCAAAGGCAAAGGAAAAATCAGGGACAAAAATGAGATCAATCCAAAATTAGGAAAATTCGAAATGGTCGCAGGAGATATCTTTACATTTCCACAAGGTGAATGAGTTTTTGAGGGCATTTATTGGTGTCCTAAAAGATTTTTCAAACTAGCAATATATTTGTGCAAATTTACACTCGCATAATATGCGAGTGTAAAATTAATAGTTTGAGTGAAGTTTTACTTTTTTCCGTCGTGAATAGATGACAAGTCATATATTCTAAAAAAGTAAAACTTCACTCAAACTATTAATTTACAATGGATGTCTATGGATTTACTGGGGATTAATTCAACAGCCTCTGGCAATGGCCAAGAACAGAAGAAAAACGAATTTATTCGCTTCCTCGGGCACAGCTGCTATTCCAGCTTGACAGTGTTGCCACAATAGAAAAGCAATATAATCAATATTTATATCACAGCATCCTAAATGTTCTGACACTCGCATATTCATGTCTTCGATTATCTGTCTCCTCAACTATCCATTTTACTTCTCTTCTCACTATTTTATTTTTCTTCTCATTAGAGTGAAATATTTCTATCGGAATGAAGGAGATTACCTTGCTCATAATTACCACAGTACCAAAACTGATTTTTTTTTCACCGAATTTCGAAAATTGTTGGTTCCTAAAACACAGATAACACCTGCCTTCACTTGAATATAAGTGAACAGCTTTAAATCAACAATAGAGTGAATCCCAACAATCCAGCTGTGTAAAGCAAGTCTTTTCAGCTTTGGACACAGCTATACGCTCACATATTATTGAATATGCCGTCCAAGTTTTAGACACGCCGGCTTCCGCGGGTGAAACTGCGAAGGCGTCTGTTTCTCGCGTTGCCAAAAATTAAAAAGAGACAAAAACGTCTCGGGAGCTAGAGTACAATAACTCCAGCCTAAGAGATCTAAACTGTAATACTAATTCAAACTGGTAAACTGTAATTTCAATAGGCCATGAACAAATAATAGCAGAAAGAACTAGATAGTAGGAGACCGTCAGTTCTTTGTCAGAAAAAATTGCTTCTTCCCAATTTTCATACTTCAAAAAAAGTCAATAGGTTCATTGGCCTGAAATAAAGAGTAATGATTTAACAGAGAAACTTCACAAAGTTCACTTTCACTTTTGCAGGTTGTGGTTTCATAATTTCAAACACAGGCACCAAAACGGACCTAATATTATCGTACGTAAAACTATGAATGAATAAATAAAGAAAAATACTTGCTGTTGCAGATGCTTTGACCTTTTTTTCTTATAACTCAAAGAAACTATCAATATTTACAACGTTTTCAGTTTTCAACACTGAAACAATATAATGCAAAAAAAGGGGAAGCAGACAGCAGCAGTAACTTGATACTTAAACTTTGCACAATTGGCCAACAAAGTGCGGAGAAAAAGTATTGAATCGTTACACACGAACGACGTCAAATAAGAAGCGCTTTCCTCAACTAAGACTAACATCCTTTCAACTGAAAGGAACAGCGAGCAATATAAAATGTTCAAAATTGAGATTTTAGCACCGACTGAAATTAAACGTACAGAACTATGAAGAAATATAACATTCCAAACAACGAATTACTAAAATAATTCAATAAAAAACGAATCAACAACGATTTTCTTCGACTAGTTTACATGAGAATTCTTTTTCGAATGTTTTCAAAAACACGGGTATCGCTTCGTCTAAACTGACGTTTCTGTTCAAGAGTTCGGTGAGCGATGTGACTCCTTTCCCTTCTATCCCGCAGGGCACAATATGATCGAACCATTGAAGTTCGGTGTTGCAGTTTAGGGCGATCCCGTGCGTTGTCACGTAACGACTTGCATGAATACCAACAGCGCAAAGTTTCTTTTCGCCAACCCAAATTCCCGGATACGGATGATACCTGTGGGCGCTCACGCCAAATAGAGAGCACATTTTAATTACAGTATCTTCCAGTTTAGCCACATACCATTTGACACTTGGCTTCCACTTATGAAGGTCAAGGATCGGATAGACCACAAGCTGGCCATGACCGTGGAAAGTAATCAGACCGCCACGGTCCGTCCTTTGAAAATCAGCACCTAACGCCTTCAAACGATCTTCCTCTTTTTCATCATATCCTTTAGTCCGCAAGCCGACAGTATAAACTGGATTATGTTCCAAAACTAGCAAAACTCCGCTCTTCCAAGGGCTCTGTTTGTTTTTCAATTTTTTAGCCAATGACATCTGCAGCTCAAGTCCTCTAGCGTAGTCGATTTGCCCAAGCTTCAAGACCCCAACTTCACGAAGGGCTGTCGTAAGAAGGCGATTAGTGGTTATCATTTTCTCGAGAGCTCAACTTTTCATAGCACTTGAGGGACACCTGGAACAAGGCATTCAATGTACAAGAAATAACCAAGATCGGAGCTAGCATTGATTTTCCGCATGAGCGGTCGATCTCCTAAGGTGAAAAAGAGTGATGCAAATCGACTATAAATTAAAGTAACTGTTTGTTGAAGAGATCATTGTGAATGAAAGTGCTTCAATTCAAACAGTTTAGAGACAAAAAATAATCCCGAGTTAATTTTACAATGTTGAACGATAGGTGATACCAGAGAAATTGGGGAACTGTTCTAAATGCTGCACGATAATGAATTTTCACTAGTTGTTGCTGTGAGTGCCAAGCAATTTTTGTCTGAATCCAGAACCACAATCACCAAACGCCATTTATTTACTTTGCATTTCGAACATGCTCATTCATACTTCCAAGCCACCACAAACATGTTTTTCTCATCTAGTCTCAACAACGGTAAAACGAGGTTATTTTTCATTTATCACTAAACTATCTTCCTTAGGATAAAAATTAAAATACTTACATAAGCGTCCGTAGCAGCGTAGTCGAGCTGTTCTTTGGTTAAATCAATTTTTGACCAGTTACTGATTCGGACGGGTCCCTTGTCAAGGTCAAGTTTAAGCTGTGAAACAGACAGAAATTACACTCCATCAATAAAAAGAATGAAAAATATCCTCCAAGGCAGAAATAGCTAGTTTTTATTATTTTCCGTAATGAAACAAGAACGATCGATAACAGTTGAAATACTCAAGTTTTTAAATAAATCTCATGAATATAGCCGTTACCTGGTTAGCAGTCAAACCAGCCAAGCTCCAATAATTTCTGCAGCGCAATATCTTGTTCGCCAAGTTTCTGAGTTCAATTAAATTGTTTTGCAAGATTGTGGAGAGGTCTATCTTGAAATCATTTGCCAGCTTGCGAATATCACTGGAAAATAAGTGATTCAAGAACAATTACAATAAGTCCAACAGAAAGTTAACTATAAAAAGTAAACTCCTGCCAAGGATGATGGTCAGGCAGCAGAGGTCGAAAAATTGGCTAGTTCCTACCAATTTTCATTAAGACAAATAAAAGTTTCAGTATCATCAGAAATAAGAGAAAATGAACGCACGCATGTGCTAAAACATCAAGTTCTAGTTAGAATACTAATAAAACCACCAAAAACAAGTTTTCCGGTCGTCAAAGCTGGCAAGTCATTCTCTTCCTCGAACCCATACAATAGAGTGGAGGAGCTGCAAAGATTGTAAAGAAGTTTATTGATCCTTGGCTTCAGTATGTAAGGGGAAATTCCGTAGCAACTGTGGTATAATGATTCGGTTAAAGAATTGAACTATTGTCGGGTCAAGATTGATTTTTGGTGAAAAATGCAAGAACTCAGCTTTTAAAGCTTCGTCAGTAAAGGTGTTGATGGACTTTTGTATTGGATATTCGGATTCCACATGCCAGGGGTTACAAAATTATTTTTCTTGAGCGATTACAATAGTTTATTATTGAATAATAAACCAAAAGCCATGCCCATTCTCTGGTTTGATTAGTCACAGCTAAGTCGCAACAGCTCAACAATCATCCACGGTCCAATCAGAAAAACCAGATAACTGGAGGAACTGCCAGTGGTACTTTTAGGCATTTGTAACGCGTATAAAGCCTTTATGGACACATGTAAGGCCAAACTCGTATACAGCACATCTGTGCAACTTCCCGGTGAATTTTTTGAGCTTCCTACTTCCACTCCCAGCCCGACCGAGCACGTGCAGAGGTTGCACGAAATATTGGGAAATCTTCGACTTTCATTGTCATCGGGCAAACAGCGGAGAAAACGTTTTCACACACAGACCACAACTTCAGCTTGTATGTTATTCTTCGGAACGACACAGTACAGTCATCATTGCAAAGATCTTATACTGGGCGTTAGCTGTCCAAGAAGACCTAAATGAACCAAGGAATAGATCAGTTGCAAGTCCACCGCTTGGTGAAGAAAACACACCAACGAGCACAAGTATGCCAAACATCAAGCGGACGTCAAATACGTCGTTTAGTGAAGGGGGACTGATGTAGCGGCTTCCCAATTTCAGGAAAATATCGTCTAAATTGGTTGCTACTGTACCAAAAAAAACCTCAAGTTCAAAATGGTCAGTCGGTTAAACAGTTCTCAACTTAGTAATTAATTTCCGTTTTTGTCAAAATTTGAAGACCTACATTAACCTTGACCGTGTTCAAATAAATATCGAGTTTTCATTTTATAGGAGAGTAAGTGTTTGTAGCAGCCGGTAGACGAAGGCAGGAAAAAACTACGTATCTTTTGCACTAGACACTCCAGACTATAATTAATTTCAGAACAATACTAACTTGGCAATATTCAGTCCAGTTAGGCGTACATTTGGATGCGTTAGCAGGAGCAGTAGAACTCGCGGTAGTGCTCTCAAATGGTATATCTGCAAAGTAGAAATCCAAAGCTCTGAACCTCATCAATACCGTTCACCGTGGATCACCAAACAGAAAAATACCAGGCAAACAGCATTTAATACCTGTTAACTTTAAACCCAATCATCTTCAAATTTACATCATGCGAATTAAAACTGTGGATATTTTTTGCCTCAGGAAATCGTATCACTATGCAATTTATAGAACAAAACTGTAATGTATTCAGCCTCTTACTTATTAGATCTATAAATAAGTAAAAGTATATTCAATAGTTGCCGTACAAAGTTGTAACTGCTAAAAAAAAAAGACTAACGGACAAATTGAAAATATTACATTATTATCACAGTTCATGAATTTTTGCCAAAGAGGTTACCATGGTCTTCTTTTTTCTCATTTAATTCTAAGGCAAATTTTCATCACAAACGAGTATCTTACAAAACTATTATCATCATAGTTAACTTTTCACTTCAGAAATGGAATGATCAAAGTAAATTTGCCGTGACTACTAAACTTCTAGTAGTTAAGTACAGGTTGGTAAGGTTTTCAAGTGACATTTCAAAAACAGGTACTCACATGGAACAGGTAGCAAACCGAATCGTCTGGGCATATCTGCATCAACGCCACTTTTCCTTGGCTTCGTCCAGGGACGCAAGGCCACTCGAGGTCAAATCCAAGGACGAACTCTTCAGATTTTTCAGCTTGATTCCTATGTTTTAACACAGAATCCATTAAAATCACTAAGAAATATCGACTTGAGAACCCTATTTTTTCAAGTGGCTTATGAAGTTCAATAATATAATACGATTAGTGTACGTCATGTTGGCATCACTGGCTGTAAGCCTATCTAGTAATAGCTCTATCCTCCCGAGAGACGGTCAGTGATGCCAACATGACACTTTTCTCCCCTTAGGAAAAAAAAAAGCTCGAATGCACAACATGCGGCTCACGTCGTTGACAAACGATCGGCGAGGGGGCTATGCGATAGACAGACTGTCTCTCGGGACGGGAGAGCTACTAGAGAGGCTTACAGCCAGTGATGCCAACATAACAGTATACTAACAGCAGTTCATCTGAGTAGTATGCGATTTCCTGAAAATCGCAACTGAACGTTATCTTGCCGGGGAACCTTGCTCTTCTGTCTTCAGGTTCACTTTCTTCAGGGATGCAGTCTTCAGGAATACTGTTATCATCATGAAAAACCTCTTCTTCGTCGTCACTTTTTATACCGAACTCAAAAACCTATTGAATGTACAACGACAAATATTAGACTTGCTTAGTCGGCAACAACTCCATATATGTACATTTGGCTAATTTATAACTAGCACTAAATTATTTGAAACAACGAAATACCAATTTTAGACGATCATCTCTAACAGGGATGAACGGAGACTGGCAATGTTTGCAAGTAAAAGTCTTAGGCGGTCCAATACATGGTATATCCACATTAAAATTTATAATCTGTTTGACGTCGAATTTGAATTCGGCACCTAGTTTTTTAAGATCTCTGAAAAATGAGCACATTTTCCATTGGTTACACATATTATTTTAAATTTAAACGCACTGAGGGAGGCAAAGCTTGAGGCACATTGTCTAAATTTTCATTTTTCACAACTGCCGATGTACTTTGGCTCATTGGAGTATTCTCAGCGCTACATTTAACCTGAAATTCCAAATTCGAATATTTCTTCAGGCAGCAGATCCCGAAAAGGGCGAAAGTACTTAAGCAGGTGTGGAAAATCAAACGGTGGGAAGGTTGCCAACTCTTAACACACAATGCATTAAATTACTAATTATTAACAAACAACCCACGAGCTACTACTACCACTATCATTGAAAAATAATTCAGATTTTAATTGTCAACTGGTTTACTTGATAATATTGCGTCCAATCAGGTGAACATTAGGATGTTGAATTAGTTTTATGAAGACCAGGGGCAATTTCCTCACAGGAGTAATCTGCAAAAACAATTCATACGATTTTGACAGCTCTGACGCTATTATAAGCTCATCGAGTGACAATAAATACACTCTAGGTTGAGCTGCAACTGGCACTGAGAATCCTTTGGAGTTTCAAATGTTGACGAGAGACTTCAACAGTAAATAATGTGAATAATTTCCAAAATAAGACAGTCTAGCTCACGTTAAACACGACACAATCATTGTCACTCCAGCAAAGGTGGATGCTGCAACATTGCGCAATAACAGCAACGTACAACGATGGCCAATCAACGTCCAAACGCAAGAAGAAAGGATCGGCCGATTTTTCCGCCTCGGTTCTGTGAATAAATATGTCACCAATTATTAAAAATACGTCCATACTCCACCAGTAATATGGAAGAAATGAATTTATTCAACCATATAATCCTAGTTATTAACGGCAAACTAACCATTTAAAAAAATCAACGTCACAATACAGAAGTGCTCTCACTAGAGGAGAAAAACTACCTGTTTCAAGGTGAACTTGCCCCCAAAAAATACAAAGCCTAAAACTACTCTCACAATATCCCTTGTCATCCGTAAAACGACGGACGATGCGGACACAACCGTTCAAATCATATCCACCAGCTCTCTCTGTTATGTGCAGAGTCAGATGAAAAGGCTGCTTAGAAGGCAGTCCAGTAGGACGAGATGAAGGACTTTGTTACTACTGTTTTTATCGCACCCCATTGATCAAACATTTCTCTCCAGTTTTTTCAACGGGCCTCACGTGCTCTCCCTCGTCCATTCTGCTGTTAGCCTGTTAGCTGCCTTGTGGGGGGGGGAGAATACTGAACAAACAGAGAGAGTGATAAAGTGATAAACATCAGTGATAAAAAACTAGAAGTGGGTGTTTCTGCTACATTGGGAAAATGTTGATCAACGTTTGTTGATGAGTAAAAAGGTTCATTTTTAATGTTTAAAAAAATAACAGAAATAGGTTACAGATACGTTCATACTCCCGTGATAACCAACTTCCTTTCACTTCAACTGTTAGTGTCACAACTAAGAACTAATAGTTGTTCAAGCTGCCAAGTGTTAACAGACAACAGTTAACAAAACGACAAACAGGAAGTGAAAGGACAGGAAAGATGAAAGGAAATATGACCAAAAACAGAACAAGTTTTTGGCGTTGTCTTGCTGTTGTAGCAATCGAAAATCAAAAATTCCAGGAAGCTTCATAATTGTTGGTGACATTTTGTTTGTTGATATATCATTCCCGGTTTTCAACTGTTAATCTGCAAACGGCGAAACGGTTCCTCCGTTTTTCCTAGGCAACATGCTATTAAACACTTAATCAAAAACACTCACATCTAATAACCTTTTTTCATCCCTCTCCCTTCCTCTATAATTCCAAATGACTGGACTGAATTCTGCTCAGTCTTTTTCATTTGGTTCTGCACATTATAAATAAATCTGGCTGATACAGACACAGGCTGACTTAAATTGTGATAAGAATCAAACTTGATTCGATCGCCGTTCCAAACATTTCAAGACCTTGAGCGTTCGAATATATTGATTTTGAGGCTCATAACGTGAAGACCCAATATCCAAAAAAAATCAAGCGATATCTGCTCGCCATAACGAACTTTTCAAGACCTCAAACGTTTAAAAATATTGACTCTTAGAGCATGTAAAAATCGAAATAGAAAAAACTTTGAACGCTTATATTCTGGAAGTACTGCGTGTTATCTAAAGTCCGGAAACGGCTAATTTTGCACAATCACTAGTACAACATTCTCTGAAAATTTCCTGGAGTTTCATTCATTTTTCACGAAGATATGACGATTTATGTCATTTTCTGACCACAGATACATGTTCAGAGTGTTTCTAAGTAGAGCAGTATAAAAATTTCTTCCAAATTTTCCTCCGTTTTCGGACGATCACAATACTTCCATTTACTGCGTAAAAATGGAAGTAAAAAGGGTACCTAACTTAAAGAAAACGCGGCTAGCAGGAGCAACTTAGTACAAGGTATTTTCCTTCTCGTAGTACTATTTACTGTGCAATTACTCATTAGCGATATTGCAAATATCAACTCGAATGAGCTGAAAAATCAGGGGAAACGTGAAAAGCAAAATTATACTCACAGCAATCGTTCGCATTCAATCGCAATATCACCAGACAAAATTAGCCCGGATATCACGTCGTACTCGTCAGCTTTCTGTCGAAGAGGATTTGAATAAAAGGGCGGTAGAGGAAAATGAAAATCCGTTCTTTTTCTCTTGTCGCCGCTCGTCTTCTGATTTCCAGGTTTCGATCCAGAAGATACGGAAAGGTTAGAACTCCGGTCGGCAACAGCTGATAATGCACGAGAGGTTTTCAACGCCGAGCGAGAACAGTAGTAGTTATTTAATTTGCGAAGCTTCTTCCGCCTTTTAGGAGCGGGCCCCGCTCCCGTCTCTCGTTCACTCATGCTTTTACCACAACCTAGAAGAACTTCGAGAAAAATCAATGATTTGGGAAAAATTAATGATTTGAAAGATGAATAAATAATTACTTGCACGATTGCCGGCCTACTGCGAAAATGTTCCGAACAGTAACTCAAAATCAAAACTCAATGTGCACAGCAGATGATAACAAGAGAGAAGAGTATCAACAATCAACTTCCATGTTTACTTAATTCACTTTAGCGTGGTCATGGGACTATGGACCTTCAAGTCCTACAATGTTGTCAAGGCGCGCATTAACTGCACAGTTTCCCGCGCTTCAAGTAATGCAAGGTCAAATCGAATAGATTTCAATTTTCGTTCGCGCTGATGTAAAACTAAAAAAAAAATTCTTTTAATTCATTAAGAATACTAAATCAGCGTTTGAAGAATATTTAAAAAAAGTTTTCATCCTGAGTGTCGTATAGTTGGAAATGAGATTGAGAAGAATCGATACTACTAGTACTCAGTACTTGTTAAAAATATATCTAAAGTAATTTTTAAAATTAATATTCTTCACTTCAGCGCTATTTGAAAAAAAATTAATTCGAAATCGAATGACCTAATAGATAGCTAGCTAAGCGCGAGGAAACAAATTATTCTTTTTGCTTCGGAGAGATGTTAAGGTTGGAGTATTTTCAGTATAAATAGTTTTAAAAAATTGTTTATTAAATTATATTAAAAAAGTATTAAAGAAAAAGTTAAATATATTTATGAGTAAACTGTTGAGTGAGAAGTTCGTGGAAGGAATTACCATGGCAACGGTGAATAACAAAACCTGCTCGACTCGACATTGACAGAATTGAGAATTGTGATCTCAGAAGCCTAAAATTGCTGACGGAGAAGGCATAACTGACGTTTGTTATTCTTTTATTTAATTTCCTACTCTGTCAACTTATTTTACTTACAAGATTTTTACATCTTGATCTGGAGTAAGTGTCTTTTCTTTAAATGCCTCGCTAGTCCCCAATGCTCATTTATTGTAGTTCTAATTCGAGTACGTCTAACGCTGAAAATCAATTAATTCTTCATTCGAAGAAAAATAAAACAGAAATGCGCCAGTGATTTATTGGCCGATTTCCAACGCACGTAACTGCTTCGGTATCAAAAATATACTAAAGAAACCATGTCGTATCGAGACCTGAGGAATTTCACCGAAATGATGCGCGCTTTGGGCTACAATCGGCTCATATCGATGGAAAATTTCCGAACACCGAATTTCCCTCTGACGGCGGACATTCTCGTTTGGCTTGTGAAACGATTTGACCCCGAAGCAGACGTGCACGATTTGTATAAGACCGAAGAGGACAAAGTGTTGCTTGTAAGGAGCGCGGCGGAATTTATGGCCCTCAAGGGAAACGTGTTGATGAACACGAAACGGATCTATCAAGCGGACGGTTATGCGGTCAGAGAGCTTTTGAAAATAGCCAGTTTACTGTATGAAGCGCTAAGGGCGCACTCTGGAGAAGACGCCAACGGTAACTTTGCAGCTGGAACGTGGGGGAGTCCTGGAAGCATCGACGTCACAGCTTACATTCAAGACCTGCGGCTGTCTCGAGAGCTTGCCAGCCAAGTAACGTCTAAGGGAGCAACGATTTACGACTTGCTGGCAAAGGAGATCGAAATGCGCGACGCCAGGAATACGAGCATTAACAATCTGCTTGAACTAGGCAAAGTCGAAAGCGCTATTCGAGAAGCCATTACGTTCACGAAAGAGAACATCGAGAATACGAAGGCTTTAATCGAAAATGTAGCCGCCACTGAAAGCAGTCTCGATTCTAAAATAGAAAAGAAACAATCGGAATTGGACCGCAACCAAAAGCGGCTGCAAACTTTGAAAAAAGTAAGGCCGGCGTTCTTGGAGGAATTCGAAAAACTCGAAGTCGAATTGCAGCAGCTCTACCAGGAATATATTACAAGGACTCGGTGTATCTCTTACCTGGAGCTACAGCAAGAAGAGGCTGCCCTGGCTGAAAGCGAGAGGACCCAGAAACGTCAAAAAGAGACGATGAAATTTATGGAAGAATTGCAGCTTGAAGATGCTAGGCGCCTGATGGATAGCGAAATGAGCGACTTTGCGCACACAGGACTGACTCCGCCGAACGTCACCCAGAAACCGACAAGACGTCTTAGGACAGCGACTGCGTCCAAGGTGAGGCTGACAACTGGGCGGCAGAAAGTCTACGGATCCATGCATCCGAACGAGGACGACTCCAACAGTTACGACTCGGATTCGGATCTCTTGCTCGACGATGACGACGACGATGATGGGAACTCGGAATTTTTAGGAAGCGCCGCTGACGACATTGAAGGCCTTCCGAGAGAATCAAAATCAGATCCGAGCGACGAAGATTTTTGAATTCCTTGTTACTACTTCATTGATCATACATTATGGAACCAGAAATGTTCTATTTTTCAAAATAAACGCTTCTTAAGAACCATCAATAGTAACCGGTACTCATCGAGTTCCCATTTACTTGGAAGCTGAAGCTCTGTTCTGTGAGGGGTAAAGAGTATTGCGATTGCGAAGTGTGTACACATAGTACTACTTGTTAATATAAATTATACTGGTTCTTCTGTTATCAGGGTACATACACAGGGACTATCAACCTGTCTGCTTTATGATCGATCGCTTCACCGAGTCATCAACGCCCAACTCCTGTGAGCCTCACTTAACCTATGAAAAAAGTTATTTTGGAAAGTTTTGTATTATTTATAAATATTTTTTATATAAGTTTTTCGGCCTTTTTCTTGGCCGCTGGGATGGGGCCTTGCCTGTCTCTCGGTGCGAGGATGCATTTGCCCCTGCACTGTTTTTAACATGAATTGTGACCAGCGGAATTGTGTTTCCGAATTATTTAGACATACTTGTATTATTTATCAACCATTGTTGTGTTTTGATGTGACAACAAATAAAAAAAACTATCACACTGACGCGTATTTTGGAATGGATATCGTCTCAAGGTTAATCTATGATAATGAAAACGGCTTGAACAGTTTCTGAGGTGGTATGGTTCATAAGGCAACTTGTCAATCGAATAGAAAACATGTTTAACAACTTGATAGCCTATGGCTTGCTGAAGTACGACACCTCATTAAACTTTCCCACACTTTTATGTCTTTGCCTGGTGAAGAGCTAGGTTGCGCAAGTTTGATTGAGGGAGGTTAGCACTCTTATATTCAGCGATACTAGGTAATCTGAAACGCGGAAGATGCTATAGGCTCTTAATCCAATGATCTGGTGACTCACAGCAATCCAAGTGTTAGTTACGGTTACATCCCATATAGCAACTGGTTCATTGTGGTAAGTTGCAACAACCTTGGAATCCCTTTTGCGAGCAGAGGTCCTTTCTAACAGGAATGCTCCGCTAATGGTGAGCAAAGGTGAGATGGCCAATGACTTGGGCATAGATGAAAAAAATAAAATCAAGCACTTTGTAATATGATTATTTATTTTTACAAGCCATACAATTTCAAGGCTGATCCGAAAGAAAAATGACAAGAACAGGGAGTAAAGGTTTAAGTATCATTTTTAGCCCCGAGTGCCAATTCACAATTTAAAGCCCTCTGCAATGGAATGAAGCTTTGTGAATTTCGCGCTAATTTCGTATTTGAACAAACTGGGTGGAATTTAAACCGTACATAAGAAATTTGATAGCATGGTACCAATAGAAAAGAAACAAGATGGTTTAAAATCGAAAACATAATTGAAAGAGGGAAACAGGGTAAAAAGGCTACTATAACCGAACGTCCAAAAAACCTAATTGCTATAAAGTGAAAATGTGGACTAGGTGAGCGCACATTCAATGGAAGCTGGAATGAATACACCACGAGATATCTTAATTCAACAACTAAATGCTTTAAGGAAGAAAACGACAGCAGCACGTTTGCTCCATTTTTTTTTTATATCAAAGGAAAATATTTCTCCATACTTTCTAGGAGCACTCAAGCTCGCCCGATGACATTTACATCTTGCGCTTTAAACGAAGTTAAAGGCATCAGAGTGGAGTCGCTACCAGGTACCCGACTACAAGTCAAGGCAGTTTTCGACCTGATTCAGTACTGATTACAAATCCAGCTCAGTAACTCGCTTATATCCAATGGAAAAAACATCACCAAAAGAAATAAACATAGCGATTTACAACAGATTATTCTCCCGTGCCAGGATTTAAACCAGTAATCGGGAGACTGCAGTTACTATGCTACAGACACTGTTTTTTGACAAGGGGCAAAAATACATTTCATCTAACTTCACTATCTTCTACATGAATGGGCTAGTCGGGTATCTGGTTCTGACTATACTCTTCCGTAAAAGAAAACAATAATAGAGATCAAGAATAACTAGCTTGCTAAAATCACTTGTAAACAATTACTATCGGCTCGAATCTTCTGAATTCTACAAACACCTTTTTTCAGCCAAGTTGATAACATGGAAAATTAGAACGTGACTCACAAAATTTTCACCGATTAAAATCATATAAATCTATTTAGCTAGTGCATCTTCAAGAACAATTGAACTTATGCTCTCAGCAATGAGTGAACACAATTTGAAGAAAGGAAGGACGAAACTGGTGAAAATATATTCAAGATACAAAGCTCAGCTTCAAATAGTAGATAGATAATATATTCAATTGAAACGAGGTTACTTTTCCTCAATGATAACTCAAGCATTAATGCAACACTGAATAGAAACGCATTTCCCAGAGCGATGTATCCTTAATTTTCGATCATTCACATTTCTATTTGAAAGCATCGCCTCCGATTAATAAGTTTCTGGTATGATTAAGATAGGCATTAAAATCAAACTAATGCTTTCAAGGCGGAATAGAAAGAACAATAGTTTTGAAAGTGGTAACCAACCAAGATACAGTAGTCTTCACACCATAAAGCTAACGTTCACCTTAAAATGTACACAATGTCGCTACGCTCCAAATACAATACAAATCACATAAATTTCTGAAGACAATTTACATTTTTCTGATCGAGTACTCTCTTCAAAACATTTTCTTTAGTACAAAATAATTAATACAAGAACAGTAAAGAAATAAATCGCTCAATCTACAGCTTCTCTTCACTATTGGTTATACCTTTTGCTGCCTCAAGCAAGGAAATATAGTATGATCTTATAAGGCAACAAAATCTAGTCTTCTTGACAGGGAAAGAGTCGAACATCAAAATAACTGCATAGCATTTTTACAAATAACAGCTCTTCTACATCATCGATCCCTGGTAAAATTTTGTTTCAGCTCCAAACGTAACAGCCAATGATCCAAGTTAGAATTTCTACACTATTGATACTAGAAAGGCAAAATCTTGCTGTCCCTCTCAACGGTAAACTAGTGTGGTAAGGAGCGATGGCGCCGTTAGCTTCTCAAGCAAATATCTTGAAAATATTTTAAAAAACGCAGATTTGAGCACAAATATATACACAACAGAAATATAGATACTGTTTTAGTGGAGAAAAATTGATCGGTTTTCAATTAAACTTACCACACACGATTTGTCAAAATCACGCAATGTATCGTAATACATATCTATCGATACATTGTAAGAAAGGTAGGCAATAACATTAACCAATTACAAAACGAACCTAGAGGGAAGCGGTGTACTCGTTGATAACAGTTGAATATCATTCCTTTCTAGTATCAATATTCTATACTTTTGGCAACTTGAGTGATAAATCTAAACACTCATTATTGCACGTTACATCACATACTACCGTATCACTTGTAGTACATAAAAAAGCTACATTTAGGCAACTCGCTGAAAGAAGTAGCACTAGAATTAGATTTAAAGCGGTAGAGTAACATGGTTTGAAGTTCAACATTGCTCCAACAATCGACATTGAAAAAAAAACCTCAGCGCTCTACAGTGCAACTCTTTCTGACCTGCCGAATCCATCAAAGCGATTGAATAAGATTAATATTATCGATTTGATCAACATAAATAAAATCCTCAAAGTTAAACCGAGCTAAAATTAAAATTGATTTTAGAATGAAATCGATAAATCTTTGAAAACAATAGTCCTAAAAACAGCTGATTGACTGGTTGAATCAGCCGCGTCTTTCAGTTGCGGTATTTTTCAAGCGGAAGATGCCACAGTGTCAAAGCGTGGAACTCAAAGAAGAAACGGACGATTGGCGAGACATGTTGGACGTAAACCGGAACAACATCCCCCGCTAGCTCATAGTGTCGAGTTATCGAACAGCAGCAGAGGTCGTTCCTTTGACCCCTACAAGCTTTTTATAGCCGCTTTCAACTTCTTTACCTGATTTTCCAAATCTTCGATTCTCTTCTCCCGGTTGGCAACCTGTTTTTTCAGCAACGTGTTCTCATCGTGAAGCCGCTCGTTGTCCCGTTGAATCTGCAAGAAATAAGAAGTGCAGGAGATTGGAGAAATACAAAGGCGTTTCAGGTTTGGGGTTCGTGCTGAGGACTTAAAATGAAGAAAATTGGTGAGCATAGACGCACAGTATTTCCATGAATGCTAATTAAATGGAAGCAAGGTGGCTGATCCAATGCATGAAATTTATAGGTTATCACCCCGCCTCGTAAAACGTGTAACGTAAATTTTATAGCGTCTGGTTTTGCGGGATTACGAGAAGACCTGAGTTACTTGTAAAAGTATTCCGTAAGTACACGATTATGAATTTCTATACTCGAATTTACCACAGTTTCATAGTTCAATAGTTGATTCAATCAGAATACATAATTTGCAATGTATTTATTGAAGTAGAAAAGCTTTCCTAACACAGTTTAATATACAAGTACACCAAATGAAATAATTTACTGTTGAACAAATTTTCTCAACTCACCTTCTCAATATCTATAAGGTCTATACTTTTGTTAAGTTTCTCTTCGCTGAAGATCGTCTTGCCAAATTTTCTTTGAATCTGCTGAAATTTCGTACTTTGGTTGTGGTTGGTTTTGTTGTATTTTTCGTTTTCTTCGTTTTCCTAGAAACGCGACAGAAAAATGGTCAAATAACCGACGGGAAATGAGGCAAAATAAGCAAGAAGGTAATGTATATTAGGAAGTCAAGTCATGCGTGCCACTGAAACCCTTATTTAACATTCAACAAAAGACATTCGTTTGTCATTTTTGCTTATGATTATAATTTGAACCGTTCTAAGAGGGTGTAAATGATGAATTATAAATCAACAAGCTCACAAGGCTCACACGGATTGCGGACATTTGAAAATAATGAATTCAAACCAGAAATGTGAGTAAATAACTCTACAAAAGCGTCACCGATTGCCATGCACCCATTAAAATAGGATCAACTGTTAAACCGGAGGGTTAAATGACTCACTACATCAATGTTACTCTCAAGGGAGTCTACAGGTAAGGATGAGTTAAAGGATGAAGTCTCAACGAATGATTCCTGAGATTGTACCGTAAGCTCTTGGTTCTTTGAGAGGATGTGAGTGGCAATTGTGTTTTGCACGACGTCCGGCACGATGTTTTCCCTTTGCTGGAACATCACAGAAAGCCAAGTGGATTGGAAAAAAGAAACACAAAGCAGATTCATGTCAAAGCCAGCTCGTTTCCAGATAGTTTGAAAGTGAAAAAAAAACAAAAAAAAAAAAAAAACAGAGCACTTTTTGATTAAGGAAATTAGTAGTTAGCAGTTTACGCTAACAATTACCTATGATGATAATTTCGTTCATTCTAAAACTTACATCAAGAGGCCTGTAGTCAGGAACGGCCGTAGTGTTGAGAAAGGCGAGCTTAACGTTATACTTATTGTCGGCACCGACAGCATTTTGAGCGAGCACCCGATTGACAGACGATACTTTCGGTTTATGCGTCTTGAAATTAGCCCCTGAAAATGTTCAACGTACCTCATTATGTAAATTTCAACTTAATAAGATTAATCAACGGTTGAACAAGCTCCACCAAAAAATCATGAACTTGGATTATTTGGGAAACTAATGCAACCGGCGATTTGATGTTGAATTGAAAAGTTTAGGCTTCCCTGAACGAGATTTTTCTTGAATTGTGATTCAGAAGGCAGTGAGAGTTATAATAAGGAAACGGAGTGATTTCTGAGGAAGTCAAAAGAATAACAAAGTTTACAAGTTTGGGGATAAAAATCATTTCTCAGTTTTAATTACCTTGGAAGGTGAAAGTAGGATACTAGAGCTGAGATTTTGTCCCAAAGCGTGGATTTCTCGGACTCTAAGTGAGTTTACGTAACATTACAATTATAATTGTTCCATTTTACAAATGGCTGTTTCTCTGTATGTTGTAAAAAAAAAATTATGTTAGGCATTATTTGGTAATTATCCTACAGACGTTCCTGGATATTGCCGATGATCAATCACAGATGAAATATTTCAGGGCTTTTATTTCATCCTCAAAATGAGTGCTAAATACTCTTGAGATACTTATGAAGAGACAATTCATGACAAATAATAAATTAAAAAAGAGCGGCAAGATGAACAAACTGAGTTACGTGAACTAAATGTGTGTCCTTTGAGTGGCTGAGATTGAGCGATCAAGGTTGAAATTCTATTGTAATTAAGACATCATGCACAAGATGAGGAAAGAGCCAAGTCAATATAATGTTAAAAAATAGAGTAGTCCAAATAGATATTTTTTGAGCAATGATTATTGATCATGATTTTGTAGGAGGATTATTGCGCGGACTAGAATGATGGGGACGAGTTAGAGGATTTTTATATAGATATGATGAGAGACAACTTGGAAGATGGGGTAAGGTAGGAGTAAAATTAAGGGGGCAGAAATTATGTAAAAATAGAGCTTCGAAATGCTGAATAGGCATAATTTTTTGTTTAGTGTTAGAGCTGAGGAGGCCTCTTGAGAAGGGGCGAATTAAAGGAAGTTGAGGGTCGTGTGTTGGATCTCATATCACAGAAAAGAAGATTTTAGATACGCATCAAGAGAGCAAAATACAATGACAAATCAATATTCTTCTTATAGATTATTGGCTCATCAAGAGCAGGGTAAAAGTTTGATCACAAGTTCATGGTCTATTCCCTATATATTAAATATTTTTCATCAGAAGCCAGTATTGCAGCTATGTTCTCAGACTTGAACCATATTGCAAGAGATTTTGGCACAACTACTGATATGGACATGGCCTAGAGGTAGAGGAGACCGAATTCAAGCTCCAGATTCCATGCTCCATTTTATCAATTTTCTAACCTGTTCGCATAGGCATTGTTTGAGGAGGTCGATTGACGCCATTGTACCAATCGGAAGCAGATACAGAGGGTAACGGAGCTGCTGTGTCCGGATACAAATCATCTTGGAACTGATCGCTCTGGAAAAAACAACCATCAAAAGGAACTCATTTTCTCAAATATAGTAGTGTTAAAAACCGTATAGATGTTATTTTCCTCTCTAGCTTCTTCAAATATTTTCCAGGAATAAAGATTTGAAAAATGCACCAAAGGAAAATTAGGATGGTGAGAAATTTGCATCATGGACTTAAATTTGTATCAGAAAAATGCACCATGCTTTTATAGTTTCATCAGAAAAATGTTGAAAAGTAAAACATCAATTTTGGAAGGGGTTAGAACACTTTTTTTTTAGCGATTACAATGCTTTATCATTCAATAATAAACCCCCAAAATCTCCTCCAATTTAGCGGATATCTGACAGCCAAATCTCAGACTCAAACCTGCAGCCATGACACTTATTATTCGGTACTTTTGATAACTTTATTTAAACTTTCCTTAAATTTAAATTCTACTCACTAATTAGACACAGGCAGAATTTAATTTTACCAACCTTTCGAGGAACAATCATGGATATCGGCTCGCAAATGGGTTTAGAAGTGTGAAGCTTGTAGAACCTGAATATTTCACACTTGCTGACGTCACATCCTCGTTTTGGCATGCAGCACAGGCTTCTCTGTGTTAACAGTAATTAGACATAAATAGTACCAGGTAGTTTCCTTCATAAAAATTTATTGCAGTTTGTATACTGAGTGATGGAGTTGCTAGTTCTATAGCCAATAATTGATGATAATAGGAATTCTATAAGGGAATAAAGAAATTTTTCATATTATCCATGACGATACTCACTTGGGGCAATCCTGATAAGAACTGATTCAAGAAATGAACCCAGGGCGCTTCGTCGACAACTTCATAGTAGCGGATGTTCCCGTCTCCCTGAAAATAGGAAAACATCAACCCATTAATGTTCCATAATTTAAAAATTCCAATTTCGTTGTACATTTGTAAATTAGCTTCATCCATAGCTGAGAGTTAGATGAATAAGAAAACCGGATAGATAGAAATCCAGTCTCAACCCTCATGAATTCCCACTACTCGGTCGTACTTATTCTCTGACACGAATAAAGTCTGTAGTCATTTTGTATGAGACAAACAAAATCTTCATCCCAAACTTGACAACACTTACTTTTCCGGCAAGGTAGAGAATGTTGGTGTCGGGGTCAAAATATGGAAATATGACCCCCGATGATGAATCAATTACTTCGGTGGTGAGAGGTGAGTTCAAGTCGTTTTCGTTCCAAATGCCCAATTGCCGATCGCTTAGTCGCGAGAAACCAACTGTTGCTAACATACCGTTCTTCAGGTAGACAACTTTACTGCACCGGCTGCTTCCGTTGTGACATAGCCCTTCCTGCAATAATGACACTTTTGAGCGAAAATCTATCCGTAACCAATGACATGTGGAAGTGAAAAGTCGCTCATCATCAAATGCATTCAATTTTAACAAGCAGAGGAAATTCGAATAATATTGTACCGATACGACGAATCCGGTTCTGGGATTGATAACTCGAAGTTTCTTATCTTTGCACGTCGTGGCCAGCCTAGAACCGTCAAAATTGAAAGACAGGCTCTGAATGACATCATGGTGACAGTCGATTATGTGCAGCATCTCACCTTTAGCAACATCCCAAAGCATTATCTGCAAATTATTTCAAGATTGTGTGATCTAAAATGAACAACAAATACAAACACAAATTCGTGTAGTTTGGAAGATTTTTACCAAGCGCCAGGATTTAGAAAATAAGGGTAGGAGTCGTTTAATATGCTTCACCAGCGGAAGAACAATCCTAAATAAAAAAAGTTCATAGAAGAACAACTAAATCTGAAGTCATTTTGGTAAATTTACACAGCAGAAATTGCTCCTTGGAAATGAAGCAATCATATATGAAGACTCTTGACCATATATGGAGTGAGGCACTTGAACAGTCCAATATAGCCACTTTCAGATGCTAATAAATTAATATTGAACATTGAAAAATACAATTAAAGACAGTATTTTGTTCGACAGATAAGATACCTAGTCGAACGCTTGAAAACAAAGGCCAGTGGGTTGTCAAAATGTACCACTCGAGATAAAATGTTAACACTTCGTGACGATTAGAAGGCGCCTTGAATGGCCAAAACTTAGAGGTGAACTCCATCAAAGTTGACGTTTTGAAAACACATGAGACGGTGAAAAATGTTGGTCAATGATTTGAATTCAATGGACAATTTTTTTAGCCATTCGAAATAGGCAAGTAGATAAGGGAAAAGGCCGAACGACGCTGAAGTACGGTAGATTCAAACAATAGAATGAAAAGGCATCTGCTCACTACTATGAAAGTTTTTGCACATAATCACCTCTGTTTCTAGTTTGACTTTTAGCACCAACACGATACTTCCATTAACTACAGCAATAAAATAAATAAACGGCCAAACTTACTAGGTAGTCAAAGCCAACGCTCGCAATAACGTTATCAGCAGTCGGGTGCCATTCAACATAACCTACACGGCGCTTGTGTCCGTGCAGATCTGCCATCCACTCGTTCAAATTCGATTTGAGGCCACCTTCAGGAATGTACCACACTTTGATCTGAGAGAAATTTAAAAAAAATAACACAAATTAAGATTATTTGGAGAATTAAATTCAAATAAAGGTACACGAATTCCAAGCTTTTTTTGTGGCTACATTACATTTCTAGTGTTAAAAAATTGAGCAGAAGGAAATGGGGGGCTACCCGTTTTCCGAATTGTTGATCTTTTTCTACCACTCTTTGATTTTTCGTACAGTAAACAAAATACAGACACCTACTGTGCAATCGTCGGAGCACGAAGCGATGACGTTATCGTTGAACGGATTCCATTTGACATCCAAAACGGGACCTGTGTGTCCAGCGACTTTGTAAGCATTCACGTCGACCCGACCGGTCTAGGAAAATAGAAAACAGATTTTAACGCATCAGTTTCTATTTAGGCTGTAGTCTCAAACTGCAATATTAGGATGGCCGTTAAGGTTTTTAATATTAGTGCAGTTAAACAAGTCATGGAGCATCAAATCAGTTAGTTTTTTAAAGTTGATGACCCTCTGAAGAGTTGGGTGGATTTGCGGATTCAAAAACTGGCGCTAGCTGCGTAATGGACAACAAACGACACAATGTTGGCACTTTTCATATTTAGAATAACCGCATAAGATAAGCAACAATATTTCCTTCAAGTAGATAACATTGCTACAAATTGAGTCCAGAACAACACTAGTCTAAAACCTTTAGGAACTTGTGGAGATAGAGTTATAGGTTAGAAAAGGTCAATTTTTCCATAAGGTGAAATCGCCAAGATTTTTCGAGCAGAATTCCTTGGGCGATAACTGTAGTTAATTGAAAAATGAAGGTCGGGAATATCATAAACTATGATACTAAAAACTGTAATAAAATACTCACGGCATCAAGCGGGAGCACAATAAAAGCTCCACCGCCAGCAACTTCTGTCACGATAGCGATGAATTTGGGATTGACGGCGCAGAACTGGGAGTCGTGGGCATTTTTCGTTATGTTGACGTTGTCGTAGCATTTTTCCCGTTTGACGGGCTGACCGTAAACGTGGCGAAACTTAGAGCTCCTCACGCCACGGAACCACAGCTGAAAGGTCACAGATCATCGAACGTTAATGACCTTAAAGGTGAACAATACAAACTGCATAGGAAGAGTAATCGAGCACACCGTAGTTGAAAAAAGGTTCAAGCAGCACGCGAGGTTAGTGTGCAACAACAATATTCACCAACATGGGAAAATACAATTATCATTATACAAACGTTCTTATTATCAATAAGAATTGACCGAGAGGACAAGACAAAGCGTTGTAGAAGTACACAGGAATGCACAAGTGCAGTATTTTACTGCAGTCGGCCGAATCCCGAATGTACTGTTTCAAAGTGTGTTTTCACGTAGCTAGGGAATTGGGAGTTAGCTTGGGAGATCTGGAATGATCGAATATGAAGGAATATCAGTGCTTTCGAGCACTGCATGTATTAAACTATACACTCACCGGATCCGTCTGAAAAGTCGCCTAGGATTTTCTCCAATTGGAAATACCTAATATTTAGCTTTCAGGTATAAAATGAAGAGCGATTATAAATAGTCCAATTTGCAACGAGCGCACCACAGACAGTGACCAATTTATCATCGCCCATTGTCCATCTTCCAACAGAATATTAGCAGGGGTCGTAATCCAGACATCAAAACTGCCAAGAGCTAACATGTTTCCTTTCTTTTTTGCTCGAGTTTCAATGTTTAACCGATAATAATATAACTACATACAGGTCATTAAGTCTGAAGGCTACTATTATTGAGAAAAAACCTGGTAGTAACAATGGTAATTTTGATGATTTTTATTTTAAACAATTGTCAAATTAAAAGCTACATTTTTCGCCAAACAGTCCAGCTGAAGAGTGTTTGCTGACCATTCCAAGAGTATAGTACAATTTTCATAGCTCCGCAAATTGCCAAATTTCTGATAATTTCGCATATACTGCACAAAAGCTGCGATAACTTGAGGACCAATGAAACTTTCGACGCCGTCTCATTCGATTCAGCGTCCAAAAATCTATAGAAATTGATACAAAATACACCTTTTTCTGATAAACGTTGGAGAATACTCATTTTCACCCCCCTTAAACCCCCCAGAAACACCCTTCAAAATGAGGTAGGTAGCGATTTCGCTAAAGAATTGAGCCATAGTCAGATCTAGTTTGATTTTTGGAGGAAATTGAAAAAATTTAGCTTTTATAGTTTCGTCAGAAAAGCGGGTATTTTTTTTAAATTGGATATTCGGATTCGACATGCCTTGAAACGTAAAACATCACATTTTGAGGGACTTAGATATTTACTTATTTATTTTATTTTTTTCAAAAAAATAAAAAAATTTAAAAAAATAAAAAATAAAAAAATAAAAAATTTTTACAAAAAATTTTTCGAGGAAAATAAATAAAACTGCAGCTAAAACTGTTACGAAAGCAACTGAATAATCAGTGAAACTACCGTACGAAACGATTCGCTTCGGTGAACCAAGTTAGTAGGCTACGTTCGCATGTAAGGAATCCTAGTTGGTCGGAGCGGACGATGTAACATCAGAACCGATAGCGGGCAAATCCAATGAAAACGAGGAAGCTGTTGCAATCAGCGAGGATTAATTCTTTCGTTGTGTCTTAAAAGCAAAGCGTGAACTCCTGATAACCAGACGAGATTAGAACGGAGAATTGTTTCTGCAACAGGTGTTTCTTTTCGTAGACATTTACATCCATCCCAGTATTTTAAATAGAATACAACCTAGCAACTGACGTCCAAACCGAAGAGCCCAGAATCCACGAAACAGAGAGCTGAGCTGCTTCTTAGACTCTGGACATTTTCCACCCTGAATTTTCCTGGGAAAACGATATCGCCAGTGATTAGTTCAGCTAACTAATCCTAGTTGATATCGTGCTGTCAAAATATTTGCACAAGATATTATGCTTAAACGTGAAACCGCAGAAAAGCGTCGAATACCGCTGACGTGACGTCATTCTTCAGTCGGAAAACGATTGCTCCGCCCTCAGAAGAAGCGATCGAGCTATGAAGATACGGGGCACAAAGAAATCCATCAAAACTGACGGAAGGCAGTTGGCGTAATCTGGAACGAGAGACTGCACCGGATCGATATAGCCATCACTGTCGTCCTTATCTTATTTGTTGCAACATTCAGCAGAAAAATGACCCATGCGGCCGACCATCAATTAATCACGCCGCTTCAGATAACCCTGATGATACGAATCAATTAACGAACTAACGACTATGTAATCAGCTACGTCAACTCCCCCAAAATCGAGAATTTTAGTGGAGAAACGGAATTCTCAAAAGGCTACGGCAAAAAACGGGGGCACAATTTGGGGAAAATATCCTTAGCGAAGATTGTAATTTATGGACGTTTCATTTTTGTTAATTTAAAGCCAATTGATAATTGCACGACGATACAGCTGAACAATGTGAGAATATAATTCCAACGAGTATTTTAGAAAGGTTTTATAGCCACAGAAGCGCTCGAGTTAATATTCATCATCATACAGAATTTCACACATTTTCAAACATAGCTCACGAAACTCAACGACCATTACAGCTGGCAAACACGCTATGGTCTCATTCGTTCAGCGTCTAATCTCTAGAAATCGATACCAAACACTCATTTGTCTCAAAAACCTTGGATAATAATTCGAATTGGTTTCTCTCAACAACTTGCAGTAAAGTCAAACCAACTAGAGAAAGGGTAATGAACAATCTTGTCACTCTCTATGGAAAACAATACACAAGAAAAAATGAGCCAGCGTCTACAGACGCACGTTTCGCCAACAGTGAATAATGTTCACATGCAACAGCTGCCAAACGCAGATTCAGTCACATTCGAGCGATTAGTAGAAGTAGTACTTAGCGAAGAAAAAACTCGAGAGGACGTATAATAGCCAGCGGTTATAAAAAACTACGCATAAAAAAAAGTATACCAAAAAGTGTTCAAGAGGTTGACAAGAATCATCCGCCCACGCCTCATTTAAATATTGTGTAATAAGCTCTCGATTAAATGCCAGCAAACTCAATTCTTCAATTTCCAGGGCAATTCAAACAATTTTTACTCAGAAAACTATCCTATCGGTCAAATGAGGCGAAAAATAACGTTATATATCAATTAACTCGACGACGATGGTTAACAAGGAATCGGCGAGCAAAGGTCAGCCGTCCAATTAGCGTAGATACAGACGAATTTACGTATAAATACCTCGAATATACGACAAGAACCGTCGTTTTGATCAAACTCGACATGACAGTTATTCTCCACGTGCAAATGAGAATACCCTGCTACGAAACGAAAGAACATACCTAGTTTTCTATTATTGATACAGATGCGACGTGATGTAGAACTGAACTTAATCGCGTGTAACCATTTGAACATGATAATACCTAAGCTGTGACATGAAATGAACAAAAATGAACTCTGATTCGAAATACGCAATTGAGACATTGAATTAATACGACAAATTGCAAAAATTAAAAGAGAAAAATCTTTAGGAAATATTCCACTAAATAGAATATTATTTTGCGCCACTAGAGTGCTACTAATACTACTTTAATCTACGTAAAAACAACTGGGCAGCAATAATAATTGTCTAGTCTAATAGAGTGTGATACAAGTGAAGTTTATACTGCATTGTTCTGTTGGGAAAAGTGTGCATAAAAATGATCCCACTACTGGAAAGAGAGATTTATATCAAGCTTTTAGGTTTCTCGCTCATGATTACGAAAACAGTAGATTGCTTCCAATGCCTGGGTGAAAAAAATAATCTCTCCGAGGAATATTAGAAGGAACGAACGGAAAATTTAGAAAATGACCTTTTTTCAACTCCTATCAAGATCATGGCTGGCTGATGCTAATACATAATTATAATTCAAGAGTAAGACGACATATTATAGAGAAGAGAACGGCTCAAAACGGAATAAAATGGAAATGACGCGAGGTTCACACTGTTAGGAAATTATAAATAGCCTATTATGAATTCATAGCTGTTAATTCACACATTTAAATACAGATAGTAAGTTATAGAGCTGGCAAAAAATGCATAATCAACACCCATATCCGTATTATTACAACGATGCAAGCACGGTTTTTATTTTGTTAAGAAAATCCCGTAAGAGAAACCAACGGCCGAAAAAAGAAACGGTTAGTAAGATGCAACGGACAAATAGTTCATGGAAGTTAGTATTAGCATACGACTGATAGGGATTTGCACGTGAATTGTCACGTGACTGGATTAGTTGCACTAAGCCCAAGCGTTTCGCTACGCGAGTGAGCCCGGTCCAAAATCGCTTACCTGAGAATTGGTCATCGCTTCCTTTTCGGATCGCAGGATCGGACGATTTAAAGCAATACACAAGTCACGACTGTAAAACAAAGAGACAACGAAAACTGGAGTTTGCTTCAGTTGAAAGGGCAAACAACATCGAAAGAATAAACGGGATGTTTTCGAATTAATTTTAGATAGCTAACTAAAACCGAACGCGGACAATTTCATGAACACATTCTTCCAAGTTGAAGTGGGCACTTGAGAAGTATATCACGAGTAGCGAGGGTACGGACGAATTTTGGAGAGGGAACACTGTAGCGGGGGAACGTCTTATCAATTCCAAAAACTTCACGTGGAATGACGTTCTCAACACGTGGGTTGTTCAGCCGGCAGCTCCGGGCCAACTAATGCTGAAAAAAAGCTGAAAGGACTGGTAGACAGGCAAGCGATCGTACCATACGTACGAATGCAGAGATCCCCCACACAAAGCATCGAGGGACGATGGGTAGAAGGGAGCGATGAGACAAGAGGTGAGGTGCACATGGAAAGGGGTTTCCTAACGTTAACAAGGAAACGGGTATGTGTATACTCAAAGAGCCCTAGAGCTAGAGGGGAGTTGCTGGATGCTACCGTCACAACAATTATGCAAGGGTATTGCACTCGGTAAAGGTACAAGGTTCCCCCGAATCGGTAAACTTCGAACTGAAGAGAGCGAGAGAGAGAGGAGCGGATTAACTGATAAATACTGTGTCGGTACTCTCTTTCTAGTAGGATAGAAAAGACGAGGACCATTTTTTACAGCCATTTGGCCTACAAATAGAACAAGCAACGAGGAAAATATTAGCAAGCGGAAAGTACTGTGTGTGACCCAGTCTTCATATTACAATCAAGCCTTGGCGACATGATGAACATTCAAGGCCGTTCACTTATGTCGATTTTAGCAGCCAGAGTAAAATGAAACTAAATCAACTACGAACGCTTAGTACAACATCCAATCCAATAAATGATGGTTTCCATATTCAATGAAATGCTTTCATATCGACAGCTATCAGGAAATTGGAATTACGCTGCATAAATGATTCATATTCATTCAAACCTGCGAAATGAAAAATAAACAGTGAATACTTCCCCAATTCTATATTCATTCGCAGGCAGTTAATCGAACGGCAAAAAATAAAAATAAAATAAGCGGAAAGTACGGTGTGCGCCCAGTTGGCATTTAGAGCCGTTGAGGAAAGCAGTCCCTTTAAAGGTGGAAAGCTGAGTGAGAGTCGCGTGTTCCTTGGTTAAAAACAACAAGATATTTTTTAATCTGATCCAGCTAAATAGCGATTTTCGCTCTTTTGTTTCGGGAATACTCTCATCCCGGTAAAAAAGCCTGAGAACCACCGGTGGGATTTCGATTCACCTAACGTGCGTTTGTGTTGTTAATTAGACGAGAACGCCAGCCGGAGCATAACGAGAGCAGAACGTTAGAGAAGGATGCCAGCTAGAAAGAAGGCAGCATCTCTCACATCATCAACGTCAGGCAGACATTAACTTCCGTTCAATTCGCCAAGCGAGGACTCCGCCTAGGACTCTTACAATATTTATCTAGAAGCTGTTACCATAACCATGGTTATTATTTTCCTTGTCGTCGCATTTTTTGATGCCCGAACGGGTGGAAGTGCTCGTCCAGCGAATAAACAATCTGAGAATGAGTCGCCTGGTTTTTCTCCCCACACCCCATGGACAACCATAGTAATGCGCATTTAAGCTCAAACGCGCTAAATTGATTCGTCATCTCGCTCAAAACTGCATTCCGCGGTGCTGAGGTGATCTTCGAATTACAATGAAGGAAACGAAGTTGGTCACGCCGAGGTATGAATTCAAATGGAGTTTCTGCGTCATTATGCAACGCGCGTCGATTTATATCAGGCAAAACTTGGCTGTATCAAACCACAAGAGAGATATTGGCGACTTTTTCTTCTCATAAGAATATTTTGCCTGGAGGCGAATCGAATAGATCAGATAATCGGGAAGAACGAGGATGAGTGTTCAATGTTAAATTTACTGAGATTTTAATAAAAATACTAGCTGTTTAATAATCTCCGGTCACGAAATAATTAATATAATATTATGAGTGAAAAGACCCAGTATTCTTTACAAATTTAAATGACCAAATCAATCTGTATAAAATGTTGTAAAAAAAATTTTTTTTCTTCAAAGCAGTACTAATTAAGACTAGGGAAAGAACAACAGAGAACGTCGTAGGCCCATAGATACCAGTGATGAATCTGAGTCATTATCGCTTTGACGACTTAGATAATGTAGCCGAGAGACAATGACATTTACCAACACGTTGTACTACACTGACAGGGAAGCTGACATAGAATGGTAAATCCACGATCGCAGGTCCATTTTCAGAGGCATCTTCACGGTCCCTGAACTTTGAGGTTCAGGTGTCTTCTTTGTGGTCAGGTAACATACTCGACAGGACGAGGACGGTCGATACACTCTCCCTCACCAACACGAGCGCAATTTCATTTCGAGCATAGCACAGACACGACCATCGCAGATTGCCATCTCTTAATTACCGCTCACAGAGCAGAAACGTCCACCGTTCCGCTCCAGCGAAAGCTTCCGGCACTTCTACACCTTTTCTTTTTCCTAACTGCCCCGTCAATGTAACATACACAGAAACGAGGTCCAGCATCAATAAGTACGAGTGGATTGATGGCGTTACCAGCAGAGAACTAAAGGGAAACACTGAAAAAGGCTCGCTTGAATGAAAACTCGGCAGTTATTCATGTCACTTGTGCCTTATTATCGAAGTGCCACCCTGAAGATGAACAGTTATGCCAGTCAATCCATATTCAACACCCAAGAGACATACCTAATTATTTTTTTTCTACGTAAGCCGCTTTTTTTAATTGAGAAAAATGGAAATTTCATTAGCCTGCAACGGATTCAAAGAAGATGACAGAATCTATTGAACTCCATTTACATAAATACGGAAATTTTATAGTGAATAAGGGTTGTTTTTTTTCTCTCTTAAATTTCAGTTAGGGGTTGTTAAAGATAGAATTGAACTCCACGACAGAAGTGAAGTATATAGGTTGAAATTTTCTTGTGGCCTTGAGTATTGTGATCAAACTGGTAGGAAATTTAGGGAAAGAATGGGGAAGACGCCTATTTTTTATTTTCGTTCCTAATGGCCTGAATTCTGCTATTTGGTGTAAGCCGAATGGAGCATGAAAACACTGATGACTGTTCGTTCGGTTCAATGAATACGAATAATAAATGTATTACACTGAATGACAACAAACAAAAGCAATAGGTAAAGCTTGCTTACTTTTGACTCCGGTTTGAAGCACGCTCGAGCATCAATGTGCGCGCTGTTCGGTTCTTTAGCAGAGGACGAAGGGCCCGTCATCGTCCCCGATTCCTGGCTAGCGACAACCATTTCTTCTTAGAATAAACGACGGTAGAAAATAATGTCACATTCGTTGAGTCGTGTGAAAAGGCAGAGCCGTTCGTCGTTGGCGCTACGAGTGCAGTAGCAACAAATCAATGACGGGTGCTGGCGTCAGGGCTTCACTTCAAAGAGCGAAGGTCGTCGTCCTGTCTAGGTCCATTCAATTACAAGAGACGTCGAGCAGTCCAGTCAAAATTTGTGAAAAAGACTTGATGCTAAAAAAAATGCACTGCGGTACAGGAATCAGATCCACCTGAATGACGATTCTAGTCACTAACACCGAGTTGATATCTTTAGCAAATGGGCGGTGTTGACAAGTGTCGAACTGTTATCAGAAAAGGCGTCAGGCCTTTCTTCGAGACGTTCGGCGTGAAAGCGAAACGACGCGGTGGGCAGAACGAATTTAGGAGGGGGCGAGCCAAGGGGGTGAGCTACGAGAGTGGAGCAAAGAGCGAATAAGAATAAGCAGGAAGTAGCAGGAAGAATGAACTAGAGATGCGTAATCGATGTCAATGTTTTATCCGAAACATGGTTAAAAACATCGATATTAACATCGATGTCTCTACCGGCAATGTTGTCAAACATCGATATTTAGCTTTCGATGTTTTGGGCATTGATGTCACATGACCGTAAAATATTGCCTTTTAAAAGTAAGTTTTTCTTCTCCAAAAAAAAGTAAGTTTTGTTCTCCACGTTAAAACTTCACGTCCACCTATCTACGTTCATTTGCGGAGCTTTTGTGGATCAACTTCCATTAATACTGAATGATGCGACAATATGATAATCAAGATTTTTTGTTGATTGTTTGTTGTCTAATGATGATCTGTCTCGAAGGAATGTCATTTTATCTAAGCCCGATCATTCACCAAGCCCCATTCTCAAATTTTTACTCAATTTCCAAATTTCCGAAAACATCGATTTTGAAAAAAGATCGATGTTTTTCTTCCGATGTTTATTTACATCGATCTTTCAATTTTTAACATCGATTTTATGAAACATCGATGTTTCGAAGTCGATGTCACATTTCTAGTAGGAAGAGGAGTGATAAAGGCAATCAGGTACACAAGTGAGACAGAGCTGATAAGATTTTAGGAGAGAAGCCACCAGAGCAGTCTAGAGAAAGAATAAGGTACCCTACTACTAGCGCTTTGTTGAGTGTACAACTAAAAGAGCTCAATTGATTCACGCTTCCTCCTTCCGTTTCACTGATTTCACCTATTCGTTTGATAATTTTGTTTGTTTCTCGTGAGGCAACAAGCTTCTCTTCCGCTCATTTTTTTTTTTTTCAACAACGGAGATTTTTACATAAATACGCTATTCATAAAAAATGCAATTTAAAATGTCCCTATTCTGCTATGTAGTCAGCTTACTTACTCATTGTGCTAAAAATCAGCTAAGTTATGCAGCATGGCTTAAATATACAGAAAGTTTCCAAAGAGCAGCCATGAGGAAAAATAATTATTTCTCACTCATTGGGCACTCAAAATTCTCTTATATTACATTCTTTTAAATATTATTTTAAATGACGACCTTTAAGGTGTTCTCATGCATCATTTTGGATTTTTTGACTAAAATAATCATTGTGAGTTAAAAATTACAAATAATCTATAAGGCGATCAATATTAATGTATCTTATTATTTTATGGTATTCTTAAGTATAATATTTTTATTTTCCACTAAGATAATCTTTGCTAGTTCAAAATTAAATTTTTCAAGGAAATCAATGAATTAAATGGACGCTAGGCAACGCAATAACCGTAATTAAATTACTCAGTACTTAAAGAAAATTGAATTTAGAAAGGAACTGGAAACCTCTGCGCGCATTGGAAACCAGCGGGAAGCGATGTACGATGGCAGTGTTGTACCGCTGAACAGACAGATTTTTCCTGAAGCTCGTAATGGCGGTTCCTTATAAATACAGTCTCGCCGAAGTCCGCTAAAGCGCCCCGTGAAACGTCACCTAGTAGATACATCTTAAACTAACACACACAGGAGTGTTGGCATGATGAGACCACTTAGTTCAGCGAGTAGTCAAACTAGATCGGTATTTTTTATGGTATTTTTTACCTAGGAGATGCAAGCACAGCGAGCATCGATTTGCTATTATTTGGAGTGATGATCGAATGAAAGATAGCCAACATGATCTCCAACTCCCGGGGGATGTTAGTTTGGTGCAGAATCCGTTACACTGCGCTAGAGAGGGCGCTCAGCGGACTCCCACGAGTCTCGTTCACGGTTTCCGTCCGTAGAAAAAAGGGGTCTCGTCTCGTGGAGCAGCGTGCTGGTCCTGCTGCCTGCTGAGCTCCGGGCTCGTGTTGTCGATTCAGTTGTGTGCTGTTACAATCGGTTCAGTGAAACATGGCGGAGAAAGATGAATCCGAGAAGACGATCGCCGAAGATCTGGTTGTTACTAAATATAAAATGGCCGGAGACATTGTCAACCGTAAGTATATTAGAAACGCTCGATTTCGAATCTGAGACGGGAAATAATCGCATCCGTTGTCGGACGAGGCAACGAAAAATGATCGATCCCGCGTTAACACATCGGCAGCGTGCGGCTTCTCGGTTGGCCCATATGGATCCATCAACCTACTTCTCATTAATTGAAATACTTTAGCTTTCCCCGTCTCTAAATCTTGAAATTTCTATTTCCCTCCATAATGGAAATCGTGGTTCGATAACCTCAAGCTCGTGTCGGCTCGGCCGATCCCAGAATTCCTTATCTCTAGGCTCCGTTTTGTTCGATTTTTATCTCTTAAGTAGGTTGAGTACCTTCGTGCTCTAATTCAGCCCCCTTGGTCAAAAATAATGTTTAAAAACTAAGGTAATTCGTCAACATTGGTCAACTTGGCTGAGGTGTTTGGAATGTTGACGCCAGGGGCACATTTTTCCTTGGCCTACTCCGAGGTCTACAACGAGCATGTTCGGTGCTTTCTCCGTCCGTAAATTTAAGGCGCCTACTGGCCTAACCAAATGGAATACAGTAACGGTCGCACAATTATACAGTTTAGTGGTTTCTAAAATTCTCTTCCCCCTCACCTATCAACTTGAACAGCATTAAAAAAAAATTGAATTTAACCTGCGAAAGTTAAGTAGGTACTTTTGATTTTGCCGTCCAGGTAGACGATGTATAGTGTTATTAATCCATTTATAAATACCATTTTTACTACTTGTTGAATGAACGTTTCTTATTCGTCGTATGCTACGTCTAGGCTGCTTGTTTAATTTTAGTTTCTAAAGACATGCTGATGATTCCTCGCCATCTTGCATGAAGGCTGACCTGATTTTGGTGTAATTTGTATGGGCCATCTTTTATTTATCCCGCCTATCTGTAACACATTGTAAAGTTATGATACTTATTTCTAGGTATTGTAGATAATTCTAAAATCTTGTATGCGCGGAAGCCATTGTTGATTTAACCGTGGTGAAATTTATGAGGTACCATCGCGTATATCAAGGATAATAAATATCAATAGATATCAGAAGAGTTGTTACAGTGAGGGCACAAGCTAAACTATGGGTTAGAAAAGTAAAATACGGGCAAGTACCGTGAATAGGGAGGGAACCGTTTTTTCAGATTACGCAGTTGGGCGACTACCCATTAACTCTACTTCCTCTACTGCAGTCCGAGTGGCTCTTCTCTTTGCCAAACGACCTTCGAAAACCATTTTAATAATTGAATTTAATATGGGTAGCAAACGGAAAATGGTTAGCATCACGATGTGCTTGCTCTAACTGGAAGATACGGACGGTATTCCCGTTCCGTGATCATCAATGGTTTTTATCCACTATATCGATATTTCAAGTCCACCGAGTTCCAACGCGCCTATTCTGTTAATTGTAGCAATAGTTGTTTTCTAGTTATTTTATGACTAATAGTTCACTTTTAATTTTTAGGGGTGTTGAAACAAGTAATTGATGCCTGTGTTGCTGGTGCCAACGTTCGTGTTGTATGCGAATTGGGCGATTCGTTGCTTGCCGAAGCGACTAGCAAAGTGTTTAAAAAAGAGAAAGACTTGAAAAAAGGTACGTTGACGTCAACCCCTTTTACATTAGCTAACGAAAATTCGTCCCCGTAGCGTTTTCACTCAGAACTGGTTTGTATGTCTTTCCAGGCATCTCCTTTCCAACATGCATTTCGGTGAATAACTGTATTTGTCATTTTTCGCCATTGGAGAGCGAACCAGAGCAACTCGTTTTGAAGGATGGTGACGTCGTCAAAGTGTAAGTATTGTCTACTCATGTAAGTTGCATACTTTACTGTTGTGGAGGAAACTAGGCCACTGGTTTTCCATATTTTCATTTTAGTTTCCACTAAATGGTTCTATATTGAACTGATGAACTCCAAAGGGGCGAAAGTACTTGGCCAAGCCTAAGTATGGACATTAGATTGCATAGTTTGAATCTCTTGCAACAACGAACTTTTCATTAATTCTTGATGATCAATTAGTCAGAATAATCATCTTCCCAAATGAAGAGAATTATTTATGCGATTCTTTCACAATCTTTACTGGAAACATCTTCAGAATGTTCGCTTTTGCTGAGCTGTTCAAACTCAACTGTAGCTCATTTTTATAATTATTGTGATTTTTTCCAGTGACCTGGGTGCGCACGTTGACGGATTCATTGCCGTCGTGGCCCACACCATCATTGTTGGGATGGGCCCGGAAGAGCAAGTGACCGGTCGCAAGGCTGATGCATTGTTGGCAGCCCATTATGCCTCTCAGATCGCCCTTAGACTCCTGAAGCCAGGAAATCAGGTGCGTACTTGAGACGACATTGACAGATGAAAAGTGAATCTTGGGTACTTATTTTGGAAATGTTCTTAAATACTACTTGTTATAAAACACTTTATTGCTATAAATAAAAGTATTATAGTTTTGCCAGGAACTTCGTATAAACAGCAATTATGTTTTTACCGTGATTAAATACGATTTAAGTTCCTCAAACATTCGGTCATTTTTAGCAGATCTGTGCAGCGTTTTTCACTGTAGCATTTAAAACCCTGATTATTCAACATTTTCTATTCGAAAACTGTTTGTTGGTTGTAATTATTTCCAAAATGTTTATTTTTAGTTACAACTAATTAGTTTTTTTTTTTTTTTTTTTTGTGGAAGCTCATCAAATCCTGAAATATTTTTTTGCCACCCGAATCAACATCAATTGTGTCCCCCTTTCCTTGCTACAACAGTTGAGAGAGTGATTAACAAGGCTTCTCTGTATTATATTACGTCCATGAACTTTAGCCATTGCAGCCATTCACTGGCCCGGACTTGATGAGTATATTATGTATTTGGTCTACATCGATTCCTTCTTGTTTCAGACATATGCGGTGACTGAAGCCGTTCAAAAAGTCTGCCAAGCCTATAAGTGCAAACCTGTTGAAGGAATGTTGTCTCATCAATTGAAACAAGGGAAGATTGACGGCGAGAAAACAATTATCCAGAATCCGTCTGAGGCTCAGAAGAGGGAGCATGAGAAATTCGATTTGGAGACGCATGAAGTGTACGCCATGGACGTCCTTGTGAGCACTGGCGAAGGCGTGGTAAGGCGAAACACCGACGATTTACTTCTGATTCGTTTCTTGGAACAATTTTTCTTTGAGTGAAATCATCAACATGACATAATTATTGCTCCATAATTGGCAGCACTTTTGAGTGATAAAATGTGCGCTGATAAAATCGTTTCTCTCCAGAATCAAACAACTACTAAACTTATAAAAAACTGTTCTCTGGTCTCTCTCGTTTTGCATGGAACAAACTCTCGTACCTCTTCGATGTACCAGCCCTAACAAATCGTTTGTACAGTTTCCGCTTGTTATGTTCTAGGGACGAGAAATGGACACAAGGGTATCGGTGTACAAGAAAACTGACGAAACTTATCAATTGAAATTGAAAGCATCTCGTATGTTCTATTCCGAAGTGAGGGATAAACACGGGTCAATGCCCTTCACGTTGAGGAGTTTTGCAGACGAGAATAAGGCCCGCATGGGCGTGAATGAATGCGTTAGTCACAAACTAATTGAGCCATTCCACGTCCTTTACGAAAAGCCAAGTAAGTCGCTATTTTGATGTGAAATTCGGATCAAGCGAGTCTACTTCAAGTAGCAAATAATGTAGTTTCCATTGAAAATATGAAGGAGAAATAGTCAATCAATATATCCATGAATAATCCATCAAAGACCTTTATCCTCCCTTAAACTGTAAGCCAAGTGTCCAATTCCTGAACGTTTACTACTTCGGTCGCTTTGGGCATAATTTTGGTTTTGTTAAAACTTTAGGAATCCTAAAGTGAATATACTTTCTAGAAAACTCTGATGAAAGGGTGAAAAGGCTTCCTTATTGGCCGCTTTCTTCTGAAATCTTTAGAAGAGATGGATTTTTAACTGATTCTTTGTGGCGTATTGATAGTTTCATTGTATTGTATGCTGGATAGAAACTTCCCTTGAATTTGGCAGGTCTGTGCCCTACGGCCATAATGAACTATAATTACTTATGGATACCGATTTTCTCTGGTTGCAGATGAGGTAGTTGTGCAATTCAAGTTTACCGTTCTTCTGATGCCCAATGGCCCTCATAGGATCACTGGCTTGCCGTTTAACGTAAACCAGTTTAAATCCGAGCACAGTATAGAAGATCCTGAACTGAAGGTGAGTAATTTAGTTTGTTTCTGTAAGACGGAAGCAGTTTAGAGCATAATAGAATTTGTTGAGTAATTAATACCGGCCTCAAGCGGTGTCAAAATTTATTCATCTTTCGTGGTATTCGAAACTGGGTATTTTCATCGTTCCTTAGGAGTCGTTCAAGTGGGTCCTTAAGATAAAATTTGATAGATGTGCTTAATTTATTCACAAGAAGAGGTAAAGGCCTAGCGGTCCTCTCCACCACTTTGTGTGGAAAAATAGAAACAGAAATGGCCCTTACAATTGTTTCAAAATGAAGGAAATATACCTTCTTAAAAAATAATTTAGGCTTCTTCCACATTAGGAGTCGGCTACTGGACTCGGAGAGCGCAAGGATTCCAAAACTCTTAATTTCCATGGTGCAAAAACTGAAATGACCACCAAGATAGTCTAATAGAATTTCGTTTGACTGCCTTCAGAACACACTCTTGGGTAGGCGTTTTTTAGTTATCTGTTAAAAATAAAAAGTGGACGAGAAAATAGTATGATGAAACCGTTACAAATTAACAGTTTAATAAGAACAGAACAATCTCTCCACTAACAAAATGTTCCCATATTTTTTCCATCCAGTAATGTTGACCAAAGGAAATTTTTTCAACTATAGCCAGTTAATTTTGTTCATACAACAAAAAATTCATTAAGGAAAATTTCTCGAGCAGACTTGCGAACAATCATGAAGCTTCCTGAACAGATGATTTTCAACTGGAACAATAACTAGACAATGAAAAAACCAGTTCTGTTTTGCAACAGCTAAAGAACCTGCTATCTGATATGATTCCATTTTCTTGCTGTTCTCCGCTTCTTGCTAGTTGTTTCATTAACTTTATCTGTTAACAGCTCATTCTCGTTTGTGACGCTAACAATTGAAGTGAAGGAAGTTGGTTATTCGTTTTATACAAACCTTTCTGTCTGTTACTGTTATTTTTTTAACAGTTAAAATGAACAGTTTTTGCTCGTCAGCAAACTTGATCAACATTTTCCCAGTGTCGCAGAAACGTACATTCTACTCCTTATGTGATAGGTTAGCTGTTATGGAAATTCTGGGTACAACAATAAAATTCCTTGTTTAGCTGAGGCAAGTTGTGATGCTCTGATAGCGTGTGTTGAGAAAAAAGCGAGAGAGCACAGAGTGCAGAGATATCTTTGATTTTTTCAAGTTATAAATATGCTGAGAGGGTTGAGTGTGAGTTGAGGTGCGTTGAGTTGTTGTTAAATTCAGGTAGGTATGTGATCATTGCACTTCTATTTTTGCCCGTTTCTTGTATAATTTTTCATTTCCATTCCTAATTTCCCAGGCTCTCCTCAACTTGTCAGCCAATCCAAAAGCGGCTAAAAAGAAAAAGAAGAAGGCGGTGAAAGAAGAGACGGCCAACATGGAAGTTGAAGCGGCTGCTTGATTTTGATCGATAGGCAATGAATGGACTTACACCTGAGGACTTCTGCTACAACTGATACCAACGTAAAACAAGAAAACTGGACATTTCCTTTTGAAGGGAATCAGCAAACACACTTCCATGAAGTGTTCATCGTTTATTGAACAAAATAAATACTGTTCAGAATAAAAAAAAAAAAAAAAACTTCACCCTGATTGAGTAGCGAATCGCAAAATTTTTCCCCGGTTGGATTAAGCGCATTTGAAATTTCCAATTGTCGTGATCTGTCCGTTCAATATTGCGAGTTAGAGATAAAATTTTTCATTAGCTGTAAACGTGGCAGTTTTTGCTGCATATTGGGATGGTTTGTCATTGTAAAAATTATTTCTCTTCAGAATGGTTTGAATAGCGGAAGGTAAACTGTATCTTGGCGCTGGCGATTCGTTCGTCCGGAATTATCTCTTACGTATATAATATTTCATTTTTTACTGACATTTTCGAGTAAGAAATCACTGTCGATGCAATTGTTATTACTTTTTGACTAATTCTTTTTTTTTAATTTCCGCGTATTGACAGGTAATCTATTCAGTTTACTTTTGTTATAGAAGTGAAGTTATTGTGCCTATTTTTCAAAATAACAGTTTGCCTTATGGATTGTCTCTCGTTTAATTCAGATTCCTCTTCTAATCGACTTGCGTCTTAAAACGAATACAAAAGAGAAGTATTGATTTTTGGATGACCGACTAACTGTGGATAACTATATTTATATTGAGCGTAGAAGAATTAGCGGCGACATTAGTCACATTGGGTATGATAATATAAAAAAATATATACGCCAAGTATTTCTTAAGCCCTAGAACTAAGGTGACTGAAGTACAGAACTATGTAGGCAGTTAAATGACCGTCAGTCAACGCATGGTTTTTTAAAATCTTGATTACTTCCAAATAACTTCATCAGCGCAGAGGCCACCTTTGGCGCTGTTTTTTCTTGTAGAATCAATGTGTGACATCTAGGAAAAATCAAAATAGATAAATAAAAATATATTTATTTGCTTTGAAACCGTATTCTCCATAAATAAGAATAAATAGCGCCTTTCTTATGGCACATTTGGGTTTAACTGTATTATGATTTCTTACCCAACTACTAGAACATAATTATTTACATAGATCCCATCAGAAATAAAAAAAAATTTTTTTTTGTTGAAGTATGATGTTAAGAAGACACAATAGGTACTTAAGGAGAAACAATCTAGTTCTATAAAAGGTACTTAGTTTAAACACAGCCACAGTAGTCGAACATTCGAACTACTAAAAGTCCGTCACTAGGTATGTTCTTTGATTATTTTTGAACATGCCTTTTTTTATGCCTCAATATTTCAACTGGGCTCAAATAGAAAACTTTCTCGCATAGTTCACAATGGTATTGCGTAGCGTTCGACGAGCTGGGTCCTCCCTTGGAGTCGCTCTCGTCGTTTGACCGGACAGTTTTTTCCGCATGCGAACTTGTCAAATGCTGATACTGTTGAAGAACGAAGAGAGGAGCGACCAGGTCGCAGTGGGGACATTGCCAGTCGTCGACGAAAGGAGAATCAATCAGGCAATCATAGGTGAGGTAAGGAGTGACGCGAATTCCTCCCACTCTGTCGTCTGGCATCATTGGGAAATCTTTGACAAAAGGATTTTCCCCTGAATGGGTGTTAATTCCAGGGCCAACGTAGGCGGTTTTCAAATCTGCAGATAAAATGCGACGTACACTGTACAATACTTTGAAGTTCATCGTCTTGACGAGCAGACTGGTAAGTTCGTGTTCCAAGTTTCCAGGCGATGAGTCCTCAATGCGACTTTTCAACAGCTTCTCCCACATTTCCCTTAGTTGGACCATACGAACTACGAGTTTCTCGCCTACTTGGCCGTCCACGAACCTCAGCTCGATCCACGAATCGCAGATTATGCGAGAGAAATTCGAGTTTGAATGGAGATCGTTGCTAAACAACAAGAGTGACTCGGCAGCTGGCATGCGCATTGTGTTGACCAAGTACGGCTTGTTCGTTTCCAGAAGAGACATGTAAAATAACAGTTGGTGGTTTGAACTGAGCGGATTTCTCGAGTTGAACATCGGGTGAGGGACAATATCAACGTCTGTCAACTGGAGGACATCGCTATGGTTGCCAAAGTAGCTTGTTGGATGCAGGAAGACGTACGGTTTGCTCCGCGTATGGTACAGCCGGTCTCCTGTATTTTTGCATTGGTTCAACTCGTCTGCGATAGCAAACTGGGGATAGAGTCCGTTGGACAGGATCAGCTTCAGAATCGTCAAATCCGTGTAGCTGCAAGCAGTTGATGCGCTTACCAAGTCCTGCAATTGGGCCTGCGTGTTCTTCAGTCTGAAATCGATATCTCGTACATCGTGTTCAGTTTTGTCATCATCGTTTTCAATCTGCCAGGAATCAGGTTTAAGATATTTTTTCTTCCTTTCAAGCCCATCGTCACTGATTGCCGCCCTCTTGAGGCTCTTCAGCAGTTTAATTTCTCCATGCCTAAGAGCTCGCTCGCTGCTGCTCATGTTCGCTAAACTATCACGAGAGTTCTCTTTTAACAAGCCTGAATCAGAGAGTAGGTCTTTAAACTGCCCGCGAATCTTACTCATTTCATAAAATCTCTGCTCTTCAAGGCCTCGCTGCTTGCACCATTTTCTGGAACTGATGCTTCCTCGTTGGCGGCAACTCTTCACTTCAAGCCACTCCCGAAAACAGTTCAGAAGAGTGATCGGATCCCCGTGATCTGATTCAAGGTCGCTTCTCATTTTCTCGCAGTCAAGATCTCTATAAGCATAGTTTGTCATAGGAGATTGCACGGACAAAGCAGCTGCCAGCGAGAGTGCAGGCTCTATCTGGTGGAACATGGATCCAGCGATGAGCATTTTACCAATGGGAATATCTACAGGCAGTTTGGACAAAAGGTTTCCGACTGTAGTCAGCTTCTCATCAGCGCTCAAAGCGCCATGCTGTTTTAACGCTACGATAGTATACTCGACGCTTTCATCCGCAGGAGCCTCAATGAAGGGGAATTTTCTAGCGTCCGGAAGCCCCATTGAGATCATTTGCAAGAGGAGCGAGTCCAAAGGAACTCTTTGGATTTCAGGAGTTGTATAATCGGACATGGCCTCGTAATCTTTTTCTGTGTACAGGCGATAGCATGTACCTGGTCCGGTACGTCCGGCTCGGCCTTTCCTCTGTTCAGCGCTTGCTTTGCTGACCCAAAACTCTTTAAGACGTTGCATTTTACAAGTTGAATCATAGCTCATTTCTTTCACCATACCAGAATCGATGACAAACCGTATGCCGTCGATAGTGACTGAAGTTTCAGCTATGTTGGTTGACACAACGCATTTTCTCATGCCTTCAGGAGGATAGTCGAACACTTTGTCTTGATCAGCAATTGATAACGAACTGTGCAGGGGCAAAGCTATCCACCGCTTGGCTTTCTCGTTATACTGATTAATCGCATCGAGTATGGACGTGATTTCGTTGTACCCGCTTACAAATATTAAAACGTCACCTCGTTCAGTGGGCTTGAATTTCTGATCGATCAGCTGCAATATTTTCACGTACGGCTGCGGATTTAATTTACCTCGACTTTCATCCTTTTCGGCCGGCACTTCGGAAAAGTTGACTTTAATCGGATACAAACGCCCTGGCACTTGTATAACTTTGGCAGTGTCGCCAAAATAGTCGCTGAATAAAGAAATGTTGATCGTCGCCGACATCAACACCACCTTAAGATTCTGGCGCTGGTGGATCAGACATTTTAAGATTCCCAAGAGGAAATCTCCATGAAGATGGCGCTCGTGGATTTCGTCAAGTACGACGACGTCATAATCAGCTAAGGTAGGGTCTTGCGAGACTTGTCGGAGTAGAAGTCCTTCGGTCAGAAACAGAATTACCGTATCGCGTTGGCGTCGCCTCTCGAATCGTATCTGGTAGCCGATCTTCTCGCCAAATTTATTCTGCGTTTCGAAGGCGACTCGTTTCGAAAGCGAAATGCACGCGAGGCGTCTCGGCTGAGTGCAAGCGATACATGTGTAGCCGGCGTTCATCAAATACTGAGGCACTTGAGTCGACTTGCCGCAACCCGTGTCGCCGGCAATTATAGTAATCCGGTTATCTTCTATGGATTTGATAATTTCGCTTTTGTAAGCGAAAATCGGCAGATTCTCTTGGGCCTCTTTCAGTTTCTTCAATCTGGCCACTTTTTCGGTTTCTTTGAAATCCAAATAGCTCAACAGAGCGATCAAAACTTTTTTCAACACATCCGAGTGGATCCCGCGCGAATTTTTCACCGATGGTAGTTCCAATTTTTTCGCATCTTCATCGGATAGTGTCACTTTACCTTTCAGTTTAGCTAGGATCGCGTCGTCGTCGATTTTCTTATTGGACTCGGCCGCTTTTTTCTGCACAGCTTCGAATTTCTTGACGAACGAGAAAAAGTCGTCGTAGTTCGTAATAAAATCATTGAGGCGGAATATTTTTTTCAAATCGTAAACGTGTTTCTCGAAATCGATAAACCTTCGACCGGACATATCTGACAATAAAGGATAATCCTCGACGAACTTTCCAACGTTCACTTTTTTAAAAACACTATCCAGTAAAACGTAAGCTAGAGAGGAAAGCTGGAGAGCATTGATTCACGGGAATTGCTCAACAGTAAGAAGAGCTTAAACGATAGAATCAACTTAGAAACATATCCACATCCGTTTGGCGACTTAACATAACACAACAACAATCAATGATAACAACAACAATGATAGTAGCAAGATTAGGAGGAAGATAATGCTGATAACAGTTGTGTGTTTATATGTCTTTCTTTTTCTCTGCCCTGGCTGCTCGTAGCCATGTCGGGCATAAATATTGTTTTATAATATTCTTTCCAACTGAGAGGGAGGGTAATTTTTAGGTCATTTTATATATGCTTAGTGTTAAGTCAGTTATGTCTTAGTTATATGAGTATGCATTTTCATTCTAGTAGGTCTGTACAACAGGAATCGCTGTTTTAGTTTGATTTGAAGCTATTAGTTGCCGGACAGTTTGAGGATTCCTGTTACCGGCTCAAACATGGAAGTACTGTGTGATCTATGCACACCACTGGTTTTGTAAAAGAACCATCACATCCCTTAGGCAGTGTAACATCGGGTCCAATTTACGTTCTCCCAGGTATTTTTTAGGCTTTGCAGGGTTTGGGGATTTTTCATGTGATTCGTTTTTCAATTCAGGGGGTTGCGGGGGATTTTTTGACTTGCTTTAGGGGGAATTCCAGAAGGGCACTTAGCATTACTGACAATACTGCCATTGCCTGTCTTCCTACTCAAGTTTACATTTCTGAGTAGATATTATTTTATTCCATTCGAGGAAGACCTAAGTACTTGCCAATAGATATTTCTCAACACTTATCTTTCCGACGGTGATTTTCTTTTCACCTCCTGCACAATTGCAAAACGTTTCTTTAGGAAATACCTAATTTATGATTTGTAAATTGATGACAGTTCAGGTTGAACGCAAGAAGCAGAATGAGATTTAATTTAGAACATTATTTGATTTCCATGAACATTGTATCTAGGGATACAAAGACAAGATGACTGACGAGTGTAGTAGCATCTAACAACAAGTATAGTTTCCAACAGTTTCTCTTTCATGTCCCTTTTGAGTCTGGGGAACAAAAAGAAGTCCTAGGGTGCCAGATCCAGTGGGGGGATGAAAAATTGGGGTCATGCCGTTTTTTTGTGGGCAAAAACTACTTCACAGTGTGAGCAGGTGCGTTGTCATGATGGAACGAATTTGGCATCAACCCTTATCATGTACAAATCATTGCTCAAAATTCTTTGCACTGAGCTCCAGGAAATTCCACTGATTTGATCAATCGATCGACGACAATCTTCTTGGACGAGGGTGTCGATTTTTTCGACGTTGAAGGCCTTCCGGAACGAGGTTGGTCTTCAATTTTGTCATTCCTCCTTTTGAATGTTTTTCGGACAAAAGTGTGTTTGGTAACAATTTCTATAGTTCGTTTTTTTGGGTAGTCGCTTCATATCTTCTTGGTTTTGAAGTTTGCTTCGGGCATCATCAGGCCTTCGTAGCTATCTACAAAGCCCTGATGATGCCCGAAGGGGCGAAAGTGCTCGGCGGGCAATAAAGAAAGTGGAGAACGAGTCGCCCAGTTTTTCTCCCCCGCAAACTTCAAAACCAAGAATTTCTATAGATTTTTGGACGCTGAATTGAATGATACCATAGCGAAACCAATTGCTTCAATGGTTATCAAGTTGTGGAAGCATTAGTGAAGAATTTTCAAGATTTTCAGAAATATGGCGTGAGAGTAGGTATAACTCCTAATTCTTGAGCCATAAAAATCGTTTTGTACTCGTTCGAATGCTCGTCCAACACTCATCTGCTCTACCGTTTGGCGAAAAATTCAGCTTTTAATTTGAAAATTAAGAAAAATAAAAATGATTAAAATTACAATTCTACTAAGTTTTCCATAGTTACCAATCGGTAGTTTGGTGGGGACATTCACGAATGTTCAGACAAGTTATTATCACAAACGGGTTGTCTTCTTACATAATTATTGAAACAAAGGAATAATAAACCACTGCACAATCATTCGCAACGTTTTTGAAACGGTAAAACCATTTAAACTTGTGTTTTCCCCTCACCTTCCTAAACTGTTATGGTACAATAGTGAAGCCATATGGAAATAATGCTCAATCATTTTGTCCTAGTATGGTAGTAAAACTCAACCAAGCACTCGGCAACATAAAACTTTGCGTTGCCTATTGCGTGGCCTGTATATGTCTCTGTACATGCTCTGGAAAGTTTTGTGTTGCTGTTGTATAGTTGTTGCAGTAGTGGTGTAAAACGAGCGGAAATAGTCGTTACGATTTATTCAAAATTTGACATCTCGAAGAATAGCAAATTACAATTTAGGACAAAACTGTTGGAACCCAAGGAACTCCTGGAGGTACTAAGGGGAGCAAATGTTTGCCTTTTTATTACTTGAGTTAATCTCGATTTTCATAGGCGGACACCGATTGGTTCGCTCGCCCTCCCCGGTCGTACTCGGACTCGTTCGTCTCAACTCGTTTACTGAAATAATTGACTATTTTCTTTGGATTGTTTTTCGGAACGAGTTTTTTCCTTTTCAAGGCGTCGAGCGCTTTTTTCTTCCGTTGCGAGCTACTTTTCTGGATGGGCTTGGCCGTTTTGGACGCCGAGCCAGCTTTGGCCAACATGGCCGAAAAAGTCCTTGGCGCAGTCACTGTCTGGACTCTCTTTTGTGGCCCGACGTTGTGAAATTGTCGAAACTTGACCGTTGAACTTTGTCGCCCGTCAATTACGAATTGATTGTCGGCGCAATCGTTCGCTCTCGAACATTGGTCGTGGAAATTGTCGTCCCGATGCGAATCAAGTTCTGCGTTTTTCCCCTCGATGTCGTTGATAATGATTTGCTTGAATACAGAGAAAATCCTTTCCCATTTGTTGTGTTTCGGTTGTTGCGCAGTTTCGCTCTTTTTCAAATTCCCAAAAGAACTTCCAAACCGTCCAAAACTCGCTTGTTTGACAATCTTGCTCGAAATCGGCACCTTCCCCAGTTTTGCAGTTGGGGAAGGTGGAGGGGTCTTTGCCATTTCGGGGTTGCTAACTTTGACAATCTGGTCGACTGCTGTGTTCGCCATAGGAGTTTTGCACCTCTCAGGATGTCTGTCCCAGCTGTCTGTGTTGAGCAGATCGGATTTTGGCCGCACGCTGAAGTCGAGCAAGTTGACGACATCGCTTCGAATCTTGTCAGACGTCACTTTGGACGGCTTTATCGTAACCACTTCTGCCTCTGGTTTCGAACAATTTGCCTGCAACTTGCTCAGAGGCCTTACTTTTTTCGAGTTATCGATGGTCTCTTTGATTTCCCCTTTCGCTTGAGCGGTTTTTACTTCGACAAGCGGCATTGAGAATGAGTTTTCCAAAAATTTGTCAAAATTGAATTTCTTTTCTTCGACAACCGATTGGTTAGCCAACGATTTTTCCATTTTCAATTCTGTCTGCACTTGAGCACGCTCGTTCGCGTTGTCTTTTCTGTTCGATTTTCTCTCTCTTTTTCTCTCCTTGTTCTGTTCTGTCGTTCGTTTGGTACTATTCATCTTATCGGAGCGTGAAGCGTCGCTAGCTCCGAGGAAAACCGTCCTTCTGTCCAGTCCTAAAGCCGAGGATTTTGCGCTCAATTTGGGAGTTATCTTCACCGGCTTGTCGGCTTTTTTTTCGTTGTACTTCCCTCTTCTTTTGCGACTCAAACTGGACGCTGACGTATAGTCTTTGGACGTGATGCTTTTCATGCGTCCGAACTGCCTGAACGAATACTCCTTCGACAAGGCCTCGTTTTCTTTGAGGAGCGTATCTCTGAAATCCCCAGTGGTCAAGCTGGATCTGAATTTATCCAATCGTAAGGTCGGCATTTCGGGTTTCTCCTCGTGAAGTCGCATTTTGCTTATAACCTTACTCTTCACGTCAGCATAGTCGGTGTTCTGCTTAATCGCATCTTTGAACATTTTGGAGAATATATCGGAAGCTAGAGTTAAATATTTCGAATCCCACTTCGCCCCTTTTTCTTCGGCGACAGGTTTGGCCGTAATTGTCACTCCCTGAACATCGACCGTGCGGGGTCTGTGGTTCTTATCAAGTGATCCTTGGGTCGTTTTTTGGCTCTCTTGCCTCTCAACCGCCTGTCTTCGAATCTTTTCAGCGTTCGCTTCTTTTTCCGTTCTGATATCCTCTGATAGAAAGTTCGCCGTCTCCAGGGGAATTCGTCTCTGCTGAATGTAATAGCCCTTGGTCTTTTCCGTGGTCAATAGTACGGACGATAACTTTCCGTCAGCTCTGGCCATATCTGTCTGGTCTTTCTCAATTGGAAGTTCAGGCTCTTTGGATCCAGAGGGGTCGGTTGATTGAGTCAGCAGTGGCTTTGAATGTTCGGCTTTCTTGGGTACTGCAGTCTCTGCCACCGCCTCTTTGTCCTGTTCGGGCTGAAACGATTTCAAAACCATTTTCGACTGTTGTGAATGACCTGATAATTGATAGGCACCTTTATTTGGCATCGGTTTTGATTCGCTCGAGGCAGTTTTGTTCTCTGTTTGTTCAACTTCAGATTTCAGCGACTTATCACTCACTTTTTGGAACTGATGTTGGACGTTTTTCTCCCTGTAAGGATTAGTTGAACTGGTAGTTTTGCTATCTCCGACTGCATTCTCTCTCGACGCGCTTTCTTTCTTTGTGGCAGTCGGTTGAGGCTGTTTTGGCGCTGCAGCGTTCATAGCAGAATATCTTGTCTGCTCGCGTGGTACAGTGACTGAAGAATCAGCGGCTGTCTTGTGGGGAGAGGTTTTAGCCAACTTTATCGTCTTCTCTGAAGTAGATTTGACGACACCCTTGCCTGCAGTTGATTTCTTCGCATGTTGAATCCGGGAACCTGGTTGCACCGCCTTGGGCATGACATTCTTTTCCTTGGATTGAATATTATCCATGCTTTGCTTCATTTTCTGTATGGCTTTTTGACGTCGAGTGTTCACTTGCATTTTCTCATGACGACGTTCCTTCCGCTGATTTAATGGTTCGGCAACCAAACAATAGTCTACGCCCTCATTCGGATCAATCTGCGCATATTCCTCTTTTACAGGATGAATTTCGTTGTAGCTGTCGTGATGTTTGCGATTTTTCTCCTCTTGGACAGAGGTTTTTTTCACTTCGGTTACAGCGTCGTTGATGGGAAATTCCTTCTGAATTGCAACTTTTTGATTTTGAACTTGGATTTCAAATGCTGCCTTGTTTTTTCGATTCATTAGACTCGTAGGCAGCTTGGTCGTCCTCGTTGTTTCCATTTTAGGTTCGTCAGTTTGCCTCAATTTAGTTTCCTGTTTCCCCAGTGTTTTCTCCTCAGAACTTGGCCTCCGCTCAACTCTAGGACAACTCGGTTTTTCGATGGTCTGGTCTTTGGGGAACATTGCAGCAACATTGTTTTTTTGAACAGCATGGATCACTTCGTCAATAGTGGATCCGTTTTCTTTTGAAGCAGTTTCATTTTCTTCAAAATGTTCGAACGTTTCAGTTTCACTCGAGGTTTCGATGGAGTCTTTAATTTGAACCGATTCTACGAATTTCTGAGTTGCCGACTTGATAGGCGGTTTTACAATCTCCAAGTGCTCGCTGATTTCTTCTTGCAAAAGGTTGGAAGCATACTCGGCATCTTCTCTCAAGTATTCAGCGCCTTCGGGTAATTGATCAATTGCGGTCCTAGAGTTTTCGGTTTGTTCAGAATGATAGGTGTTCGGTTGGGATATATCAAACGAATGACAACGAGCCGGCTCTGCTAGAACGTTCGAGTTCTCAATATTATTGTTCGGATTGACTGTCTTTTGGTAGTGGCGTACATTGTTACCGATCTTCTCACTCTCAGGTCGGTTCTCGCCTCTTGATTGAGGTCGAGGCTTGTAAGCTGACAATTCTGTTTGCCTCTTTACGATCTCCGCATATTCCTTTCGTTCCCTGGAATCGTTGTTCCAAAACTTGTCTGATATCGGATTCGTATCGCCTCGAAACCCTTTTGCTTTCTCGTGTGCTCCTGTTTTGCTCAATTCTCGCTGAGCACTCGTACGACTCTTGTTTGAAATGTTGTAAAAATTATCCGCAAGCGATGGGAGAGTTTGCGAAACGTGCTCGGATTTTAGTGTTCTTCCGTTCTCTTCTTGAAGATGCTTGGACAATTTCAACGCCTCTTGAACGTCAGCTGCGAGTTTTACCGCAGCCTCAGATAGTTGCTTCTGCTCGTATGAATCCAAATCAGGCAGCGGACACTCTTTTTGAATGCCTCCTTTCCCAACTAATGTCGGCCTCGATAGAAACTGCGTGCCAGCATATTCAGCTGATTTGCTGAGCGCTATTTCAGGAACGGGTGAACCTCTTGTCATACCGATGATCAATGAATGGACGAACCGCACCGTGCTGTAAGCCCGCTCGACTGCATCCAGTTCCCTGTAGCTCGCCGTGTCAAAGAGCTGCATTCTATTATGGATCTTCTGTTGAATCTCCTGATGGACAAAAATAATTGGTAAAGAAAATCGCATGACCAGTACTAGGAATGACATATTCCACCAAGGGTGAGCAATAGAGGCTTAATAAATATTACTTACGTTTGATATTGATATCCGTGGGTAGATTTGCGAGAACAGAGGTACGCGTGTGTGATGCGTCGATCCTCCGATTACTGGCAGCAAATGAAAGTGATGATCTGGTCGCACACTCTCAACAAGACCGTTCAGAAGTCGACTTGCCCGATGGGTATCGTAACATGTCGTGCCAAGGACTCGTTTCGAAAAATCAGGCCCCAGCAAATGAGTGGTCAAAGGCACGATAACGTTTAACGGTGACGCAGAAACCACTACAATGGCCTGTGAATTTTTCGAAATTGCAAATATTCTAATTTTTGCCCAAGATGATTGAAATGATTTTGTAGCAGAAGTCCAACTTACGTTCGGCGAACATTGCAATATCGCCTCAGTGTATTTTAGTAATTTTCTCCCAACTAATTTCAGGCGTTCAGGCTCGGGTAAATCGTAACATTCGTCGCCGATGACAACGATGTTTACATTCTGAAAATTTAAGTACGCTTCTTGAGGTCGGAATATTTACAAAAAAGCTCATCAAAAGCTTAAGGGCGAAAGTGAACCTGGGATTGGCATAAAGGCCGAAAGTGGTTTGAACATAAAGTGGTTTCAGAGCGGTCCTGGTTCTGAGAGTGTAAAGCAGTTCAAAAACATGCTACTGCCATGGATAAATCTCCTCCACGCAACGATAACTTTCATATTCTTGGTGACTCGCGGGATCGCTCAATTGATAAAACTACCCACCTAATCCTGGGATCTATCTGAGACGTTGCTGGTGTCAACATAATATACCTTGTTTTCCTTGTCGTCGCATCTTTTGATGTCCGAGAGGTGTGAGCGGGAGAAAAACCAGGCGACTCATACTCCGATACTTTATAGGCTGGCCGAGCACTTTCGCCCGTTCGGCCATCCTCAGGGCGACGTGGAGGGGGCATCCACAGGCTGTGACGAAAGTGCTCGGCCAGCCAATAAGTTGTATCGGAGAATGAGTCGCCCGGTTTTTCTCCGCCTCACACCTCCCTAACGATAATGTACCTTGATCGCATCGAAAAGGGAATCTTGCCCGATAAACAGGTCCGCTTGACCTCCGTTCGTTGAAGATGATGTGTCGTCATCGTAGAGAGTAAGTTGCTGTATACAAGGTGACTGTTTGAGGAGCGACGTGGCAATTCTGCCGAAGACACTATTCAGACCGCAGTAGCCGACCTGAAGAAATTTTTTCAAGACTCAACATTAACTCTTGAATGATGAAGGCGAAGAGGAACTCATTCAGAGGCCAACATAGACCACGAAGATAGAAAAAAGTATTATTGAAATAAATAAAAGAAAATAAAAATGAGAGGAAAGAAAGGGAAAGGGATAAAAATGGAAAGAACCAGGAGAATGTTGGGATTTCCCAAAATGCATAACTTGGAGTTCTCATACTTCGGAATTCTGAGCTGTTCGAAAAAATTAAAAAATTTAGATTTCTTCTAATTAAAGGCTAATTAAATTAATCCAGATTTTGGAATAACAATTTTTCAAAATTTCCACCTCGTCGCTGCTTTGTCGACCTGGAAAAGTTGGGACATTTTGGGTCACGAAAGTAGAAAAAGTAGGTATAATAAAACTAAATAATAATATAAATGATAGAAAAATATAATTTAAATATAATAACATACATAAATAACGATTTTATTTACGGTAGTATTTTCTACTTCATTCGTATCTCAATTCCTGTATTTCTGAATAAGCTAAGTAGGTAGGTACTATAATATAAGTTGTTTCCTTTTATTGTGTTAAATATTCCTGTACATGGTAGATATGGCAGAAGACCAAGAACGTTGGTCCGAGGTATAATAGTTCTCATTATTTTTATTATCTCCAAAATTAATTTGTTTGTGCATACCCTATCGGGAATAAGCAATCAGCGAATTTTTGGGTAGCAAAGCAAGAAAAATAATATATTATTGTAGGAAGCAATCCCTTGGCTTTCATTTTTTCGTAAGCTGGAAAATTTGGGTCGTCTCCAAAATTTGGACAGCAGCACTTTTGCACACATATGCAATTATACGTTCATATTTCTCCTCCACGAACCACAAAAAATTTGAACCAAAAACTGAATTCACTCGCTCAATGCTTCTACGTTCGCGGGAAGTGAAATGTATAATATAGAGCTGAAACTGATAATTTATGCTGGTCATCCTTTTGAAAATTGTTTTAGATCACGTATATATCACATTGTCGATTATTATAAATTATTATGTACAGACCTTTATATTTTTCATGACAACTAAATAGCCTCGATCGAATCAACTTCTCTCGAAGGGCAAGCGAAAGGTTTCAGCATAATGTGCTCACTACGTTCGAAATTTACGGAAATTTTGCCAGAATTTTCTATTCCACATAAATACGTTCGATTGCAGTTCTTTCAGACCATTGTTATTGATAAATTGTATTGTTTACCAAAACTGGATTTCGACGAATACCATGCCGATATAAGGGGACAAGGATACTACGTAATTTATTCATAAAGCACTCTTTCAGTTGAAAATGTATTTATTTTGATGGGTGAAATCAGTTCAAGGATAATGTTTAAGCAGTGGCAGACGTTGAGGGGCAGCAAAATCGATTTTTTTTCTCGTGGGAAAATCAAAATAGTCTGCACTTAAATTACACAAAAAGAAAATGAGGTTACTCTTCGTAATTCGGGGATAACAACTGGGATTCGTATTAAATTTAACTAATATAATAATCAATGTTTGATACCAATAAATAGTGCTCTTAGATTCTAAAAGCCCACTGTATTGTGGCAAAATTAATAATCCGGTACTGAGTCGGTGAGCAGTTCCTCCTATTCTACAAAAGAAGTGTTTCTCTCATTCGATATTGTTATCTATTATTAATCACGCTCTTTCAGACGAAGTCTTCATATTAATTAACTACTTCATACCTAGCTCCATTCCGACGTTGCCTTCGAATAATTAAACGCCTTTCCTGCCTTGAGATTGAGGCCTTGTAACGATTGCTGAAGAGGAAAAATTATATCGCATCGTTCAATATTACAATAAAATCGTTTCCGAAGCTGTTGACCCATTATTTCGCGAAGCCTCTTCGTGGCCTTCGGTTATAGAAACTGGTTCAGTCGTCCATCGAGACGAGAAATCGGGCAGAGTTATAGGAACTGCTTATAATAAGCGGTACTCGCCGGACAGGAAGTGCATTCCTATTTCCGACTTGGTGATCAGGTCTGCTGGCTCTTGTGAAGATTATATTTCCTATATAATTCCCATTGCCGCTAATAGAATGAACCTTTGGAAAAGAAGGAGCTAAAAATAAAAAAATTTAAGATAAAGCACCTCTACCTGCACTAATACGTCAATCTGGTAAAAACACTCAAATTCAATAATATTGTCACCAATGATTAATTCTCTTAATAATTAGGGCCACAGATATGGCCTTTACACAAACAAAATAGCATAAGATTTTGCTTCTACCCCTTTCTATTACACTCCTATTAAGAAACCGGATGAACTGTGCTGCAAATGATTGTACAGTGGTTTATTATTCCTTAGCTTCCATCATGAATTGAAAAGACCGCCTACCTGGGCTAGTACCTAATCAAAACCCTCATGAACGTTTCCACCTACAAACATGATGGTAACCAACTATCGTAATTTATAAAATATTAATTCCTACCAATTACTTAATTTAAAGTAAAATTGATTGTCCATGGGTGATGACGGGGACAAAAACCAGGCGACTCATTCTCCGATTCTTTATTGGCAGCCCTCCACGTCGCTCTGAGGATGTCAGAACGGGCGAAAGTGTTCAGCCAGCCTACATAGTATCGGAGAATGAATCTTCAGGGCGACTTGGAGCCATAGGATCCACAGCCTAGTTTTTCTCCCCTCACAACCCGTGGACATCGAAAAGTGCGACGACAAGAAAAAGAAATAAAATTAATTGCTCAACGATACAGCTAAAGAGAGTACTTGACGAGCTTTCCTACGAGTATAGCACGATTTTTATAGCGCCAAAAATTGTCAAGTAACACCCCCATGAAAATTTCTGAAGATATCAAAAATTCTACACGAATGCTGCTATAACTCGAGAACCATTTATATTATATAGAAAATAAAATCTATTGAAATTCATACCATAAATATACAACTCTGTCTGAAAAACTATAGAAAATCCGAATGTTCTTCCCCTCCAAACGCTCCAAAAATACCCTTGAAATTGTGGTTGCGATTTGGTCAAAGAATCGAGCCATTGTCAGACAAATATTGATTTTTAGTGAACATTTGGTGAATGTGGCTATTATAGTTTCGTCAGAAAAGTTAGGACAGCGTACGGACAGAATTCTTTTATTGGGTAGATGTACTTAGATTTTCTTTGGAAATTAGATTTTATTATGTTTTTAATTGGAAGTTTGGATTTTTTCCTCAGGCGATAGTTATCATTGGCATTGTCACTATCACAAGTAGACGGTCTTCTTAAATCATAATTGAATCAAAGGAAATGGTCACTTGAAGCAAGGCCGAAAGAAATTTCAGAGGACTGATAATTGTAATAGTAAAACTTCACAGTAACACGATAAATTTTATTTCATTCTTCGTAGGTACTGATCATGTATCACCGTTTTGAATAGTACAACGTTTCCCTCTCTGATCGTCTTTTCTCGCTTGTAGCACATATTCACAACACACTGCGCTCAATCCGGTAGTTCGCGAATAATTGTGCGCTCAGTCAAAGTGTTCAAAATTCCTTTTTGCAAAATCTTATTCACAAGAGCCTCCGCGAACAACGCTTGGATGGGGTCCATTCTTTGCAGTTTCCTTGCAACGATGATCCCAACTGCTTCAAATTCTTCTATCTGTGGAAAAGAAGGAGCTGCAAGGGATTTCGCGTAGTAGGCTTTCATGTACTCCACTTCATTTTCCAGCAGCCCCTTCCTTTTTTTCCCACCAGACTGAGTGACAAGTGACGATTGGTGCGGTACAGGACTCTCGGTAGGAATTGATGGGCTTCTAGGTTCGCTTACGCTGTCACGTGACTCTACTTTAACATTAACTACCTGAAACAGCAAACAAATAAACCTCAGGGCAAATCATGCTAGGAAATAGCATTTTAGAAATCAATACTATTTAAATATCTGTACTCCCAAGCAGTCAATTCCTTCAAATTCTTTTTCCGACCTGAATACAGCCGCCGCCTAGAGGATTTAAGCAGCGAACATAAGAATGGTTCAACAAATAAGATCATTGACGAATATTCGTGACTTGGGATTTGGCACATCGCTAGTAAAGCATTGGTTTACAGCCGCCACCGTACATTATTCATGCGTTCAGCCTTCTGATATGCAGTAAATATGTCTAGCCAAGCTGCATTCGATCAACGTTCAAAGGTGACATGGTCCAGTAATTCTCAGCTCGAGGGAACAACTGAAGCATTTCCTGGGACAATATTTCCATACGTGCCCACGTTTCAATTATAAAAACGGATGGTGTGTCAAGCAGTACTTCCATCTTTGAGTCGGGAAATCATCAAGGAAATTATACGGTAAGGCCGCAACATTAGTACGCTAAATTGAAAAAAAGGCATAAGACCCAAAAACAGAAAAACGCACGAAATAAGTTGATATTGTGGAACGACGATGTGAGAGCTAACGATACAAGAGTAGTTTGGTGAATTGGGATACATTTTCTCTCGGAGACTCAAGAATAAAAAAAAAAAAAAAAAAAAAAAAAAAAAAAACAGTGGTGTGTGTAGATAACACCGTATTTCCATTTTAGAGTCGGTTACAGGTTTAACCAATTGTAAAATCAAGAAACTTGTACAAAGGCCGCCACGTTAGTACACTGCAATTATTGTTGAACAACTAGCCAGGCGACCCAAAACTGAAAAAAGCTCGAATTAGTTTCATTATTTCACGATGAAGTTAGTGATGATAAATAGGTACATGAAATCAACCTCAATTCCCCACCGTTAACGATCATTCTCAGAGATGGATCGTTCAAATAATTATACTGATTTATCTATGCGGCCCTTAAATATTCTAAATACGAACAAAATTTGGATAACACGGAACTGCGGTATGTCACCGTAACGACAAAAACCTATCACCATTTACCCACTATAGAAAACATTTCATGATCTTCAACATTCAAATATTTATGTTGACTTTTGAAGACTCTGAATACTTCTAAATACAAAAAAATAATCGAATAGCTCGGATGTACGGTGTGTGACCCTCGCGATAAAAATCAGGCATCATTCACTCGCCGTAACAAACATTGAGACAATACATTTTTTTTTTATTGTAACATAACAGTTAACTGTATTTGAATTTTTAACACGGTGATCGAGTATGGGAAGACGGTTGCATTGATTGGGGGAAACTGAATAAATAAATAAATAAAAATTAATCTTCTATAGCTGGAAGCCCTGCCCCATCTTCCAGACCGAGGAATTTGATTGGGCTCCTTCCTCCTCTCAATAAGACAAATCATTGGCGTACAAATAATTATATTGACTCTTACGGCTAGTAAAAATCAAAGCAGGAAAAACTTCGAACGGTTATTACCACGGAAGTACTATGTGTTATACGAAAATTCAACGACATCTAATTTAGTACATTTACCGAAGGGACAATTTTCTAAAAAATTTAATCAATTTCACTGTTTTCACGGAGCTTTGACCACTTTTTACCACAGGAGGACTTACACACAGAAAATTGTTCGGAAAGTGTTTTTAGTAATAGTGCGATGAAATCTATTTACCAAATACGAAGTTATTTAAAATTACCTACTTACAATTTTTTTTTCTAAATTCGCCTTTTCGGCCGATTTTAATATTACGTGCATAAACACGGAAGTAAAAAACTCACCTCATCTAACGGGGGATCTGTTATGGAGCATTCCTCGTCTTCTCCTCCACAATCACCTTCTTGCAACTCGCAATGAACGTAGGGGAAGTTCATATTGGACGTATAATTTTCGCTGTCAAGCGTGAAGAGGAGAAGATCGTAGTACCACAACGATGGATTGTGAACCTCATTATTTTTCTTGCAATCTCTCATCTTGTGCAGTTCTTTGCGGAACGATCCGCGGATACTTTGAATTTTTTTTGCCACGAAGTCGCGGTTCGCATCTGGGAAAGCGAGTTGGCAATACTTCACTAGTCGGTCGTACGCGGCGTTGCGCAAATTCTTGTTCGAGTACTCTTTACTTTTCACACGCCAAAGACACGGGTTGGCTCGGTAAATGTTGATAAACTCGGTGAGAAACGGTTTCGACCACCCGCGTAAATCCATCTCGAAAACCGAAAGAAGACTGGCGAAAGGGGATCGAATCGGGGGCGGGCGGTCAGGAATGCATTCAACCGCGCGCGCGTTCCTCCCTTCCTTCCCGAGCGATAGATTAACCGTTACGCGTACAATATTCAGCGAACTGTAGGCAAGCTTTTTCACCCGACTGTACCGAGGTCGATGAACAGCCGACGCGACGAAGAGGTGGGGAACTATTATTCCCAGAGGAGGAGGAGGGCGCTATATGTTTCGCGCACTATAGAACGCAAACAGAGCCGTCTTTTTCGTGCACGAAAGCTCGTTTACTGGCAACTGTCGGCATCGGCGCCTGCTCCTCGCTCTTGGAGGGGGAAACGTGACGTGACTCAGCTGTGAGTCTCGCAGGAGTCCTTTGTAGCGTCCCTTGTAGCGCTGTCTAGTGGATTGTATTTTAAACTAATACAGGCTAAAGTGGTTTATCGGGACTCCTCAACGCATTTCATAGCGTCAACTACCGTTGGACTGGATATGGAAATAATTGGATATTGAAATTGAGATGGAAGAATAAATAAATGGAGATTCATCTTAACAAGTAGATCTGAAGTGGACTGAATAACACGCCGAAAACCAAACCTACGTATACCATACCATACCTGCACGTAATTTTTAAACATTCAACTATCGCCCGAAGTAATATGAAAAGAAATAGTCACGTGCCCGTTAAACTCGTCACGTTAATCAGAATCCGACTGCTCGCATAATGATACCCAATAATAATAATACCCAAAATAGTGAAGCAGTAAAATATCAATTTATCCCTATTAGAAACATTAATAGCATCGATGAGCTGCAGGCCACAGCCGCGAAGGGGCGCTTAAGAGGACTCCTGCGAGACTCTCCTCTCCCGGAATCGATCGGCCGAGACTTTCGTCTGACCGCCTGAGCTGGGTGAAAGTTGAGAAGAAATTCAATAGACGAAACATCGGTAATTGTCTCCGCGTCAGTTAACGAGTCTTCATTTATAAAAAAGTTACATAAGCCTAGCGAATAAATCGGTGAATTTTTATAAATCCTTCATCCGCTAAATGGGCAAATTGGATTATGAATTAATCACAGTATTTCTTCGATGCAGCGTACCTATTGTTTTTAATTATTGGTATGAAAAATAAATAACATCGAAAATCGTCTTTGAATTCAAGTTATATTGCTTAATTCTTATTCTCACGGGTCGCACACATTATCTTAGGGGCCAGACTCTGTACTACCGCGTAATTAGAATTTTCCTGTAATTTTTCTTGCGCGTTTTTCTACTGGCTCATACTTACTTGCGAAAGAACAGTCCAATTTTCGTTGTCTCGTCTCACCGTAATCAGATATTCGAGTAGGCGGACGAATTAGCTAAGTGGTCGGCGTTTCTATTCCCCTTCGTGTCGTGACTAATTCGCCCTTTCAATCTATCAAGAGCGCCTTAATGTCATAATAAAAAATCTTGGGTAAAACTCATTGATATTTTAACCGACTTCAGAAGGAGAAAGTTGATATATGCATTTTTTCGGTATGTGTTGTCCGTTGGCGTTCAGCCACTGTTAGTTCGAACGGTTTAATTTTTTTTCTGCAGGTTGAGGGGGAGAATAACGAGACGACCTCTTCTCCATTTTTTCTTAAATATATTTGAACGCTGGGGGACTTGAAATTTTTCTATATGACAGTTGAATATCGCTTGATTTTTATTATCGGGGTCACATGCAGTACTTCCTCGTTAAACGCATTTTACGTTATTCTATTCGAGCGTTATTGTACTTTTTGGGTCTCTTTGCTTCAAATTCTGACCAACTTGGACCACGTTCGCAAATCTTATTTAAGGAAACATTAAGGGTTCTGGGTTCCATCTGGGTTCCATTAAACACAATCTTCAGTCAATAATTTTCTCCATGACGTTTTTCTAATCCATCTACTTGAGCGTGGCCTTGGTGAAAATATCTCGATCGTATTATTGGTCTGCCCCCTATGGAAGTACTGCGTGTTCCGGTCTAGTCTTCGATCTTCGTTCGCACACTGCATAGCAGCTACACAGTGTGTCAGGAAGGAAAAGAAACTACATCCTCGTCGTCCTTGAAAATCGTTCGCTAACTTAATTCCTCCGAACTTGAACTTGGACTGTGGTAGCGGTGAACAGAGCTTTCGGTACAAGTAGAGGCGATTTGATCGCGGCGGCTCATTTGATTGCGGAGGATCTCCGAGTATAGTGAAGTTTAAGTAACGGAGCAATTGACAAAAGAGTCAAGTTACTCGTAGCAGATGGAGCTAATGAAATCATTGCTGCTCATCTTCCTCGCTGGAAATGCTCTCACCGATGCGAAAAGTAGTGAGTAAGCTTTGAATTAATATTGAATCAATACATCAAAGACTATTATCTCTAAAATATACTAATTTAATAAGTTCTACCTATCCATCGATAGTCAAAATAATTTGTCGACATGTGGGAACATTTTACCTAAACCTGTTTTGTGTTTCTCGGCCTGAGGAGGGAAGGGCGAAAGTGTGAAGTTGCTCCCCTCAAATAACCCTCACTTGACATGAAAAATGTTCTTCTTCTTTGCTTATAGGCAAAGCACGTTTCCGTTGATAGCCATTTTTTTTATTCACTTTCTGTCATGGCAGAGTGTTTTCACAATGTACGAAAAAAGGCGAGAGCAATGTAATATCAATCGAACAGACGACAGGAAAATTTCGAAGACCAAAGAAAGAGACGCCATTTTTATTTGTTTCCTAATTAAAAAAAAAAAAGAAAAAATTATAATGAATAACTTGTAATTAACTATAATCGTACGACCAAACCCTGATGATGCCCGAATGGGCAAAAGTGCTTGGCGCCCGATCCAAAAAATGGAGAACGAGTCGCTTGGTGTTTATCCCCTTTAACCAAAGTACTAAAAAATAGAATGCACGATGGAATGCGACAACACGAAAACGAATCAACTATATTACTATAATCAACACAGAATTACAATCAACTTTATTTAACTGATAATAAAACGATCTGGTTTCCCCATTATATGGTATTCAACTTATTGGATTATAATAAAATTATTCAACATAGAACTCAGGTGGTCGAACTGTAAGTTCCACACAAGGATTCCAGTTGATCGTCACCGTTGAAGTGGTATTTAACTCCTGCGCAATAGTAATAGAGTTCTTATTACAATTAATGGAACTGGAGTGTGAATTTCCTTAAATTAAAAGTGTCAGGAATTTTTAACAATTTTACTTGTTAACACAATTCATAGCATCGTGATATAACGGGAATTCGCACTGAACATTTTTATATCCGAAGTACACGCTGATAGCCGAATGGTGGCAGCATTATTTGTAAAAATGACAGATTCTTGTGAATTCGTCGAATCTGAATAATGGCTCCAAACCAAAGGGACGTTGTCTACGTCAGCAGTTTTCAAGTTTTGGGCAGCGATTCGGTTTGTTCAGTGTTCGGCGAGATGGTAGACGCTTCTCTTCTATGCACTACTTTTCTCCAGCAATTCTCTCAACAATTCCTCCATCGACGCTTATTTAGGATTTCAATTACGTAGAAATAGTGTTTTCAAGGATGTACTATAATAATTATTGATGGTTTCATTCGGAATAAAAACGCTAATAATGACTGTACAGTCGTTTATTCCTTTGCTTTAATTATGATGTAACAAGACCATTCATTTGTGATTTACAATCTGTAAGTAACTATCTCGAACATATAATAAAAGAACGAAGATTGGTAAAGGAAAACTCGTTTGTGACTATCGTAATTTTACTTATTTTTATTTTTCTTAACTTCATATTAAAAGTTAAATTATTCGCCTAACGGTGCAGCTGAAGAGATTGTTTGACGATCACTCCAACGAGTATGCAACAATTTTTATAGCTGCATAAATTCTTCACCATCTCAAAAATTCCACACAAAAGCAGCGATAACTAGAGAACCATTAGAGCTACCAACCCCGCGATGGTTTTACTCTATTTAGCGTACACAAATCTGTAGAAATGTACACTAAATACACTTTTGTCTGAAAAAGGTTGGAAAAAACGTTTTGTAAAATGGAGCTTTTCTCTTGGACGATTTCAATAGTTTTTAATTGAATAATAGACCAAAAATTGATGCAAATTTGCCATTATGGGGAAATTTGCACGGAATTGCGATAGATGCCCACGCTTCAACACAGAATGGGCCAGTCATCGAGCCATGAATATATCCTCATATGTGTGAATGTATTTGCATTTATAATTATGTTTACCCACTCGACTCCTCATTCGCCACGTGTTCTGACATTGCCTGGAATCTCTGGCGACTGGTTTCTTATTCTATTAGTCCTATCGCTTGTCTTATTACGTACTAATGATTCGTTCATCGATACAACGTCGCGATCAAGGCCTTATACATTTTGTTCCTGGGTCTATTAAACTGCAATCAAGTCGCCGAGATTCCCATCGTGCTGTGCTCAGTAATGGTGTCCCAGAAGTGTCCTTGAACATCTTATCATTCGCATAAATGTATAATCAGCATTCTTCATTGTTGTGTTGTCGCATTTCTTACTCATTACTTAGTGTAAATGGTGAGGGAAGAAAAGCTAGCCTTCACTTTGCAAACTTTGATTGTACAAGTACTTTCGTTCTAACTGAAAACAATGAGGAAGGTTTTCTTAGTCACAGTGTTGCTAAGTCAGGGGATTTCCACTCAGATCTAGCGGACTTTTTCTGATTGGGGAAAATTTAGGGGGAAGAAATATTTAGCTGACTTTATTTTCAGCACAACTCCTTTTTTTGGAGATGTTTTGAAGATATTTTTACTTTTTTGTAGACATTTCAAGTGTATTTTGTTGGAAATCAACACTGATCCACTTGCCTAAATAGTACTATGGCTTCCATGGAAGAAATCTAGGACAAATTAAGAAGGGAGCAGTTTTTGATTGTTAGACCTACTCTGAGGGTTAAACCAATATTCATGATTGGAGTTCTCAATTTCAATCACTTCACCCCGCAATAAATCCCAGACTGTTTTTCTTCTTCTTTTTTTTAGTGTTATTGGATTTTATAGTTTTTATTATTCTTTTTGATGTTATTAGATTTGCATTTCTTATGAAGGCGAGTATTGTGTCAAATTAACGTTCTTCGGAATATTTTTTGTGGCTTATCATGCGTTGGAGTTTTTCAGCGGATTTTTTCTTCAATTCAAGGGATTTGGGGGACTTTTCGACTCGGTTTAGGAGGAATTCCAAAAAGTCACTTGGCGACACTGCTCAGTTGTTCTGCCAGCCTATATAAATTTTTTTTTGGAGAATCAGTGGATTCGGAAGAGGGAAATAGCTTCCCCATTTCCAGTCGAGCTCAGTATAATATTTATTACAGACAATGGTACGGAACAGGTTAAGTAAATGTATCCAGCTATTTAATTACAGACCAACTTTCCTTTGCAGTTTCCAAGTACTTCGACATTTGCAGCCGGAATCAAAGTGAACAAAGTTTATCGAAATGCGTGTTGAGTTCTATCCGAAAGTCGTCGCCCCTGATTGTGAAAGGTAACTTGAAAAGAAAACAGTAATCTGCAGCGAGGGACTTGAGTTCCGAATATTATAGTGCGTTTAATGGAACGTGGATTGTGGCGTGGAAGAAGGAAGAGGAAGTCCCACTACAGTTGTACTACAGCGCATCACAGTACGCCAGATGACAGATCGCTATTATTCTAATTTATTTTAGATTTAAGGGGGGAGGGTCAGAGTTGAGAATATGACATAAAGTAATAGTGTTCCTTTGAAAAACTTAAATTGGTATAAATAATCTAATGGCATCAGATAGATTAATAATGAGCAAATAATACTTTTGCAAATAAGGAAAATGCATAAAATAGTAGAAGTCTACATCATTAGCGTCCTCTGAGAAACCTGTGCAAGACACTTGCCTCACAAAGAGCAGTGAAAAAGTTCTCTGATAAAAATGGAAACTTAAATGTACGTATGAATGATGACGCTACACAATTTTTCACGCTACTTGAGGAACATTTTCACTATCAGTAAGCACCCCAGCTGTAGTACACAACCAACGAAATTCAGAATACGAACATCATGAATAACTTTCTGCAGGTTGAGGGGGAGAATAACGAGACGACCTCTTCTCCATTTTTTCCCTTTTATTACGCCGAGTACTTTCGCCCGTTCGGGCTTCTTCAGGGCATTATAGGACCAATGGTACCTATGGCCGAACGGGCGAAAGTACTCGGCGTAATACAAGGGAAAAAATGGAGAAGAGGTCGTCTCGTTATTCTCCCCCTCAACCTGCAGAAAGAAGTAATACGACCACCTGGAGAAGATCATGAATAACGGAAACGGATGAGAAACTAGGCGGAATAGAAAATATGGCTGGCGCTACGCACGTGAATTGACTAGCGCTCTATTGGCTGTCTACTGATGTGTCTACAGAGCAACAGATAAATGGATTTGCCACTATTTTTGTGGAAGCTCATTCTTAGTTTTAGATAAATAAAGCCTAATTTACTGAGGGCAATTCCCATTACAATTATTCAGCGTTGCACGTCTCTTTATTAAAAATAAAGCAATTCACTGAATTTAAGTTTTTCGCCATTACTTAATCGACAGTTTTTCGAAGGTATCCCCGAATTGAGTATCGGCTCGATCGATCCACTCTTCGTTGATCATATTTCAATGAAAGAAAACTCCGGGCGATTCAAGTTCTCGCAATCGCTGTCCAATCTTACAATCACTGGCATGCGCGATTTCTCTACAAGAGATCTAAGGTACCTATGAATAATTTTCAAAACAAACCGTTTTAGGTCAATGTGTATGAAACGACTATCACCCGTTATTATTTACAGCATAAGTTTAAAATCCCTGACGTTGAACTTGACCACCGATGTGAAATCGATGCGTTTCGAGGGGGACTATATTATCGACGGGCAAATTATGGTCATCCCAATCTCAGGTGCTGGCCACGCTTCTTACAATTTCAGTAAGTCATTGTTCGTTATTTTCAACTCCAACATGCTGCGAAGAAAATGCGAGAAAATTATTTTCTACATTTATCCAGTCGATTTTTCCAAAATGCTTCATTTTACGAATTCCTGCAATTGCCACGTAACATTAGATTTTTACGTTTTAAATTTTGAATCTTTAAATTCGGATTTTGGGCTGAATTTTCTGCGTGATAAATATGGAACGAGTTGCCTACGTAAGAATATTCAAAACACGAACATTGTAAAAAACGATAGTTGTTCCTCAGTATGCGATAAATTTCCAGGGATGAGCTTTGAAAATCGGTCGAACGATATGATACGAGAATTTTGTTTCTTCTCTGAAGCAGCTCAATTTTCATGTATTTCAGGCGATGTAACTCTCGGTTCACGGCTCAAATTTAAAACAATTACGAAAAGCAACAAAACGTATTTAAAGGTTGAATCGTTCAAGTTGAAAATCGACGCGAAAAAAGGCCGAGTTCATTTGAGCAATCTTTTCAACGGCAATGAACCTTTAGGTGAGTAGGTGCATTCATTCACGTATTCACCTTGCGTTAAATAATTCGACTGAAATTTGATGCGAGATTGCTGAACCTCTGTTTATTTCAGGCAAATTGACCAACTCATTTATGAACGAAAATTTCAACGAGATATTCGAGACGTACAAACCTCTTCCGGAAGAAGCGTTTGCCAAAGTTTACCGGAAACTAATTGATTCAATATTCTCTCGTTACAGTATGGATGAATTGTTCCCCAAGTAGATTTCCGTCGTTAATAAACTTTAAAAGAAGAATGTTATACTAATAGTACTTAATTTACTAAAGCAGTGTGCAAATGTCAATTCATCCGAGTAACCTACGATATATAGTATATTGCAGGTGTCAACTGAGCGTATCTGTCCATAGTAATATTTACCTAAATTTAATGCGTATATTCCTTGCAGAGTTATGCTTGAGGGGTTGGGTACGCTTTCTCTAGACAGCAAATACTGTTCTCTGTGATATTATCTTCTTTATGATGTCGAAAAAAACACTTATTTATCATAATAGAAATATATATATTTTTTTACAATAAAGTAATTGCCTATCGCATTGTCGCTCAAATGATTCTCCATTTGTCAAATTGTGTTGGTGTCTTCGCATAGGAAAGGATAACGTGTTCAAAGAATCCCCAAAAGGAAAAAGTCTGGAAATTTGGAAAAAAATATTTTCCGATTCTAAAGTTAATTGAAACCAAAAAGTGATAAACAATAGTACAGTCATTTTTGAATGTATATTTTCCAACTTTTCACAATGTACCGTTCTTATATTTTTAACTTCCATATGTGCACACAGTAACCGTCGAATTCGGAACAATGTTTTCTATACTTAGGATACGGTTTGATAAATCATCAAGTAAATGTATTAGATTTTTTTTCAACAATAACTTTATTGTACACAAATTTAAAGTACATCACAGTTTTGATCACCACAACGAGATACTGCGCCTAAATTAAATATAAGTGCGCTTAACAAAAAATATAATGAAACTTTCATCTTCCATGGCCATAATAAATTGACGACCTGACTGAAGCAGTTCGGAGAAATTGCCGAAAACAAGTTGTCTAAAACCTGGGACTTTGTCTGAGGATGTGCTCAACATTGGAGCGATATTACTAATGTCGATCAGTTTTGTCCTGCGTGCGCTTTCATTGTCTCGAGCTGAATGAGGATTATTTCGCAAGTCAATATCGTCCCAGCGACCTGGAAAAAAATTCGATCTCGAACTGAGGATGCGGCGCGAAGAATCAATCGACTGTATCACGTTCGAATGTGAAAATTCCCTTCGATCGTTCTACCTTACCTTTAGAAGCAGAGATTTTGTAATGTAAAAAAAATTGCATCCGGACAACGTGATTTGGTCGGTGATAACTGAGAGCAGCAAACGGTGAACCTGTTGACAACGTCCGACGATTATTGCTTGTCGAATTTATTGTAGCGATCACGGACAAATAAATTAAGTGATCCCGATCCCCCAAATTCGATGTTTTACGTCGAGCCATCCTAAAAACTTCGTAGAATCGTACGGATCTCACTTCTGAATTGTAATTCTCGCTTGGCAGCGTGAACAGTAGTTTTATAGGTTTTTTGCTGCTTTCGTAAATGCCAGCTGCTGTATAGCAGACGAAACATGTTCGGAAGAGCAAATGGCCAAAGGAAACGGAAAAGTACAGCGTCTTTGTAAGTCCCATCAACCTGGAAAACAGAAATACCTAGATATTTGAAAAAATGAAATTTTACTAGGTTTTAAAGTGCTCACTAAGTTGAATAATGAAAAAATCACCTCTCCCAACCAACTAGATTTTTGATAAAAAATCTGCATGATTTATTAATTTTTTTCCAGATAAGAGACTCAAAATGAAAAGAAAACAGCGCGTTATAGTTACTTTAGACTGCTGAGCAGTTGTAAACAGATGAAAAACAGATTGTTGACGAAAGAAACGGTGACGAACAGCGATAACGTTTCGTTGAGAAACCTCGTCAACAACCTTAACAAATTGTAAGTTTCCCTCATCGTTCGCCAGTATGCGATCGTCTTTACCTGAAAAGCCAGAAAGAAAACTCGGCAAGTCGTATTGATTGACTTTATATCCGTTCAATAATTTAAGGAAACGGATATTCAGAAAAACAAACCCTGTTGCCTATCGCGTTCTCCAACTCGAGATTGAATCGATCGAAAGCTGAGCATAGGGTCATCGAAATGACGCCCAAAAACAAATCGGCGAAATTCCACGCGAGCATCATGTGGAAATTTATTATTGCGGCCAAATACCCTTTCCACATAGCGAATTCGGTCCAGATGAAGAGCTGACGATAGGTCCATTTGAAATGGTCGCGCAGTAAGAATGAATTTTCGAATTGGTAGGAAAGAATGTGTTCGCCTATGAATGTGTAAACGAGGATTAAAATTCCGATTGTTTATTGTAAATTCGCTTAGAAGCTGATTCTTTTACGATACTAGCCGGGATGGTGCGCTGAGCGCATAGTTATAGTACTTGGGAAATTCTTCTTTCTCCAATGAACTATTCCGGTGACACGTTCGAGTATATCTCAAATAGGGTGGTAATCGAACAACTTTGTACCTCTATCTTCAATCCTCATCGCTTCAATAAGACCTCTTTAAGTACTAAAGTAACCAATTGGTAGAATCTAGAGAAAGTAAAATCTAGATTGTATTTGACGAGGATTCGGTCCTCAACAAATGTTTTTAGGCGCGAAGTACGAGTAGGTGATTCATACTGAGCAAATAGATGAAATCAAGTTCGGTTGCTCTTGGCATTGTTTGGCCACCACAATCCGCCATCCACTAGGTGTACAATGAGAAACTTTGATAAAAAAAATATACCATACTCCCACGTTTGTGTTTATAAAAAACACGCAATGCTCTGAAACTCTCCAATCGAGTGCTAGAAAGGAAAGAAAACCTTTTTTTTTCAGAATGGCACCTTTTAGTTGAAAATTTTCATACCTCATGCGACGACTCAAGCAAGAAAGTAGTTACGTTAAATCAAATTATTTCCGATTGAAGATTACATTTGGCAAATTGGCTCTGACGATTCGAATAATGAACGGCATAATTTTGTAATCGATTTTACCCAATGAAAAGAGCATGAAGAAAATCGTTGAGACGGTGATTTTTCTCGTCACGTTAACCGGCGTAAAATTTTCCATCCGCCCTTCGACGGCTTCCCAATTGAGCATCACGTCTTTCCATTTTCGCGCCAACGAAATGAACGCGCCCATGTACAATGCGCTTGTAATGCTATAGACGACACGACCTAAACGAGAAATCGTTGAAAAAAATTAAATTCGGTTCAAAGAGGACACACATTGGGGGAAATTCCTAAGAAGCTGCTAGCATAATAAAATAGCACCAGCGTAATAAATCTTTTGTTTCTTTAATCGAAAAAAATGAAAACGCAACGAATTCCGATTCATTTCAATTTTAACTGACGTGTACCATACAATGCGCTTACGAGCTAAATCGTAGCTTATCGTCCGATCGTTCCAGTACTCGAAGAAAGGAATCGACACGAGGATGATACTTGAGACGAATATGATGACGGATGCGATACAGTTGGCACTTTTGGCGTTAAAGCTGTTGGCAATAAGACGAGCGAACAGTTCCGCGAGTTTGCAACTCGGGTAATCACCTTAGCAGGCCATTCCTAATTTTCAATTTTTTTTTAAACATAAGTGTTTTATATCAATTTATATATATATGTTTGACTCTGAATCGAATGGGACCGTAACAGTTTGAATGGTTATCGAGTTATCACAGTTTTCATGTAACACATTCGATATTTTGAGATATTCGGCAAAATGGTACAACTTGATCATTTGTGTAGCTATAAAACAACATGAACAAAAATCGATCTGTACTCGTTGCAATGCTTGTCAAAAACGATGAAGCGCCGCACCTTCCGTTGCAAAATCATCACATCTCATACACAGATGATTTCCTTCATATTCATCCCTTGACGAATCTCTACTTGTGTTCTCCCCTCTTATGGCGAGCCACAATTTTCTAAAGAAAACAAAACGACATTTGTACCACACTTTCCAATCCCCTTCTCCCTTTTTGGTCTCCACTCTCATTGCCCCGAGTATCGTGGGGGCTGTGGTTGCCATACCCCAACTGGAAAGCGGAAGCTGACCAGTGGTGGGGAAGGGAACTCTATGAGTTCCCAGCGTGTGAGACCGGCCTGCTTAGCCGGGAGTGCGAGCTGGGACGCACGACTCAACCCATAGCGCTTCGGCAAATGGGGAGTTCTTCGGAAGGCTAGTCTCCAGAAATGGAGATGGAACCCCTGCGGCTTGCCGTAGGGGAGGAGGTTAAGAACATGAGGTTCAGGCACTCCTTAAACCAACCATGCTTGCATGGGGGGTCGAAAAGTATTGCCCCGAGCCGTGATTTTCCATCGGAAAGAACGTACGTGTATGGCCAAAAAATATACTTCAATGCGTGAATATGGATTATCAAAATAGGCAATCGAAAAAATCAAGTCACCTCAACAGACTGACGTCCTTTTGTAATTTTCCACTCACGGGAAAAATCAAACTGCACTGTGCGACAATCATAGCAGGAATGATCATCTTTTGAACGCTGTCTTTCTTCAGAGATGGCCCTTTCAAAATAAAGATCACTGTATTGAAAGCAAGTAATAATCATTTAGGCTATTTTCATTGATAAATAATGGTTTCCGTTTATACGTGCGAAATTTGTAGCTCTCGAATTTTGGATGACAGATAGTTCCATCAAATAATAGTACTAACAATATATATGAACGTTCAAAGATTTTTCCATTTCGGTTTTACTGGCAGTAACAATATTTTATAACGTAAAAGGTCTTGAAATCTTCGTTAGGATGGGTAAATGATGCCTGATTTTTATCGTTGGGTTTACACTCAGTACTTCCACGTCATTCGCTAAGTTCGCGCGTTTTAAGGGTCTTTGGCTAGAAAAATGGCCTAATTTTCTACACGATTTATCTTTTAAAAAAAGGTGAATTAAAAAACCACCGATATCGATTTTGGTTGAATTTAAACAGGCAAGGTACACAGATCTCCCTGGAGATTATGACCTACGATCAATAATATCTCCTATGGGTTGAAGATAAACAATTGGTTAATTAGGCGATAGTCCGTTTTGGGACGATGAATTAAAATCACTCCTTTCATAATTTAGAATATTCCTAGCAGCTTTTCTGATAGATTCCTACCTTTAACGTAAACAGGTAACTGTTGCATCGGATGGTACGACTCCATTGTAGACGTCTGCTGATTATTGCGGTGTATCGCAGTGGCCCAAACCATTCTACCTCGTGATTTTCTTAGCACAGCGCCTTATAAATTCTACAATTTTCTCGATTTATTTACCTCTTGAATCGCACTTCTATCACGTCACGTGATATCAATTGACGAGATCTCGCGGACATTTGGTTCGCCATTTCTTTTTCACGATAGACATTTCGCAATTCGAATACTGCAATGATTGTTCAAAGCCGTTTTTCGTGTTCTTTAAGGTTTGTAGATTGCGAATTCTTGTGAAGCAGGAAAAGTTTGATCGACTCAGACAAAAGTTCAATTTTTAAATTTAAATTAAAATATATTTTTCAAATTACGCATACCACTGGCAATTTAAATTGAGTTAAAATGGTGTCATATGACGAGAGGCAGCCACACTATGATTTGACGCGATGTAGCGTTAGCACTGTCGGTGACGGTGTGTTTAATTTACCTTGCCATGATTTCAAGCAAAATCGTATCTTCTGACATCAAGTCGACCAACTGAGTCAATCGATATCCTCAAACTTGGCAGTTGACGCGGAAATTGTGGATATTATCTAACTGATGTGGACAGTATCTAAAAACGTGTTGAAGCTGAATTATTGCGGCGTTCCATTCGCGCAACATGTCCGATTCTCGATATTGCAGGTACAACACGGTTTCGATCGCGATCTGATAATGATGGATAATGCGCAATATTGTTGTGTTGGCGTGAAGTTCGATGTCATAATACAACTCGCTATGGGCGTAGATTCAGCCCACGATGCCCCTGTCACCTAAGCACCCTTAATTTCTCTATAATTTTCACCGGACAAAAAAAGGCGGTTCTGCATAATTTATCCTCGAGATTTGGAAAAAACGACAAAAATTTAATCGTAGCAGCCTTTTCGTACTCACGTAGTTGACCATGCAACGTGATATTCATGAAATCGAAGAATAGAGGCGAACAGAAACCACGTAGCGTTTAGCAAATGGTTTACTATCTTTCCAATTATTTATTATACATTTATAAGTCTTCTCGTCACTTTCGTTTATATTAACAGATTTTAGAATATTAAAATTTATTATTGAGAATTTTTTTTTTTGGAAATTTTATTTTGTCAAATAATTTTCATCTTCTTTTCTTTTCGTACGAATTGCGAACTGAAAACAGCGATAACGAATTACGTTGAGCTTGACGGCAATTACATTTTTAACATTCAAAAACAATGAAGAAATAAAGGAAAAATAAAGAGAAAATTCAATCTATTTTACAGCAAATCGGGAATGTACAAACTCAACTAACATATATTTTTTTCTTTACATATATATCGCATTTGGTCGAAAATGAAACACGCACATTCGCTAAAGAAAAATGCATAAGAAAAAAATTTTTCTTAGCCTTATCACAACGATGAAAGTTACCCATTTTTGTCATCGGACCCTTCCCATTGAAAAGATTGACGATAAATTAATTCAACTTACGGAGTTAAAGCGTGAGAATCAGAGCAACAGACGACAAAAAAAGAGCGCAATTGAGAATCGTTGCTTCTCCTTGTATCGTACTGTACCATTTTCGTCGATACATGTATATATTCAACTTTTTCCATCTCTCCTTGTGAAAAGCCATAGACTATTACGAAAAGCAAAAACATTTTCACCGCACTGAAAAAAAACTCGAGTTTTCATTTCCAGAACACTGAATGTGTAGTACAGCAAGTACCTCGATGAGTCAAATATCAACATATAGAAACATTTAGAGAACATTTTTCTTTACTAATTCCATTCGCTACTTCAATCCAACTTTTCGTGCAACACAAATAAACCTATGACGGTTATGTACTTAACAAACTTGCATCACTATGCTATTCGTTAGGTAGAATTGTAAATTAATATTACAGCGTTCCCATTCGCACTACTTCCGTACAGTGTCCGGGGACTGCTGGTCACCAATTTCGCTTGCAGAATGATCGGTTTTTGTTTTTATTTCCCTTTGTAGAAGGAACGTGAAAAATTATTTTTCGCCCGCTCACGTTACGAATTTCGTCCGTCGATCGTCTGAAAGCTAAGCTGAACTACTGACCAACGAGTCGGCCGATTTTTCGTCATTTCACGTTCAAAAATGCCGAATTCCTCGGAACTGAAACCGGGTAAAAAGGAGAATGGTTTCACCCATAAGTAGTACGAAGAATCGAAGCGAGTATTACTATTCGAATGCAAGGAAAACGATCAACTCTCGAGTTCCCGTACAAGTAACACGATTTAGAATCTATAAAACACAACAATAAAATTGCTAACAAGATCATCATCATAGTCGTCCCGTAATATTGCTAGTGAATCTTTCAAACCACGATGGAAAAAAAATTCGAAATATCTTTCTCTAGCTACACAAACGAGGCTCGAGCCTTGATTCCATTTTTTTTTAATACTTTTTTTAAATATGAAACACGAAGTAATTTTTTTTTTGTTTTTTTGTTGATTACGTACAAAAAGTTTTTTTTTGGAAAAATCGCGCGTCATCGAATCGTACGATTTCCCCTTCCATATTAAGCACATTTACATTGTATAGTGTACAAGGCGAACGTGTGGCAAGAGTGACATCGCTTAGAGAGTGAACACTTTTTTCTTTATCATTGAACCACTCTAAATCTTTCTTTAAAATATTTTTATTGTATTGTAATGGCCCTTCGTGATACTTATATTTACAGAGACAAAGCAACACTTGCTACGATTCCGAACAGTTCATAAATTTTTTGATACATTTCACCCGAAATCGGTCCAATTTAAAGATTTTTAAAATAATTTTACACATCTACAGGCGCGCTGACACGTGACTATTTTTCCTAGGGTCAACTCTTGATTTATTTAGGTGTACTGCTGCTTCAAAACTATCCAAAAAATGGACGTGAAAAAATACGAATGAGATTTTTTTGCAAAGATTTTTGACTTGAAGCTTTTTTCTGTTATAAAGAGCTTTTCGGAAAAATTTATGGCAATGTGTTAAAATGTGTGTTAATTTTTGATGTTATTTATCACGTTTTTCAGCGATATCAACATCCGGCTCCCAACCCAGCCGAGAGAAGTCTTCTGTTAATTAAACTAATAGTAAATGAGTTTAACAGGTTACTGTATTTATTTAATCAATTGGATGGCTCACTACTGAATACTCATTCAGTTCTGAGATAGAACTCATTTCAAAACCCCGTAAAGAAACCGGCTGATTTTCGATTATACGGGACAGATATTCGACATGAAGCAAACTAGAAATAAATAACCAGCGATTGCGAAATAAGAAATTCTGTCCAACTAACTGCTAAAACCGCATCATTTTCTTGCCAAATTCGCTAAAACGAGAAGTTTTTCTGAAAAGCAGCAGCTGCGTTTTTATTCAAAAGAGTTGTCCCTTACGACATCCAGTAGAAACTATCTTCGTGTGGACGCGCCTTCACACAGATGGAATTCTTATTCCAAAGACATACAATTTGTTAATTACCAATTACCTCAGTGTTGAAACGAGTCAGATGCTCTACTGTAACGATAGAAGGAAATCAGAAGATTTTTTGGTCCCGATAAAGTTAACGGTCGTGTGGAGAACTCTATTCAGAGATGGGAACGATTTAGGCGCGAATGGAATGAAAGCGAGTGATTCGTAAGCGGAGGAAATTGTTGAGACATTTTACTAAATTTTTTTTCGTGTCGATGGAGGACCTTTATTGTCTAAAGTCGGATTCAGGAGAGAAGCGCCAAACCGACAATAGCAGCATTCTGTTCAATGCAATTAAGTTGTTGCCGAAATGAATGTTTTTTTTTTTTCAAAATTGTGCTTAAGTTGGTGTGAATCGAGCGAATACATTCGGGTATATTTTTCCGTCCGTGCGAGTAAATTCGATCATAGGATATAGTTGAACCGAAAAAAATTTGCCGTTGTAGCATGAGAATTTAACCGTCGGTCAATTAATAATCGATAAATTGAATCTCGTCAGCCTTCAAACTGCAAGAGCTTCTGATTGCTTGTCGTTTGCCTGGCGTTTCTGCAATTGAATTTTATAGTTTCCGATAAAAGACAATTTATTGTTTACTGATTTGTTCTTCCTTCTAAAGAAAGAGTGTGCATTTGTTATCGGTTTTTACCGAAAGAGTTTCGATCGAATTTCAATTTGTCAACCTTTTTCATTATCAGTCAGTGCGCACTTGAAAAAAAATGTGCATCGGTGCTTTATGTATTTTAAGGGGCGACTAGCTTGACCGTGGAAGAGAATCGTTAAATATCTTCTTAGTGTAATACTTAGCGTACCATTCTACCAAAGCTTAAGATACAAATTTTCGAACAATGCAAAGCGAAAAAACTTAAAATTACGACGTGACGTTTGCTGCCGACATTTTAAGCGAAACTTCGGTCAGGCTTGAACAATTACGATTAAATCTTACCTACAGTCTTTCGCCTTAAGAATATTTTTTAAATCGTAAAACATTTATTTCCTCTCTACATGAGGTGGAAGTACGTGGGCTCTGAATCGTACAGAAATGAATTTGTTCGGTCGCACGGAAAGGAGCGAAACTAACGTTGCGATGTTGGTAGTTTCCCAAATTCGTTCGACGTTGCCGATATTTTTTTCCAGGTAAAATCAATTTAATATCGAGAACCATCGAAAGTTAAGTGACGATTATCGTAAATATTCGTCAAGGAAATTTTGAAAAAATGGAGACGCAATATTTGTCTTTTGGGCGGTTTTAGCGGGAGTAGCAAGAGCTGCAAAAGCTGCAACGCTCTCACGCTCTTAGCGCTTAGCCGCATCGAGTGATATCCAAAATACTTCCATTTATTACAAGAACATAGTAAAAATGCGAGTCAAAATTCTTCATATTTTTTAATAAGCTGTTTGCTTTGTTCACGTCAAGTGATCGCAAGTGTTCTCTAGAGAGGAAAATAATCCAAATAAAAAATTAAAAAAAGAAGTAAGCAACGTTCTCCTTTCGAAGCCGGTTAAAAATAGAGCGAATGATTTCTCCATTTTTTGAAAAATTCCTTGATACTGTCCCAGCTCGAAATACATAGGAAAATGATGACACTCAAAATCCTTTAAGCCCAATTGATAATAAATGTATGCCATTTCGCCAATCGGAAACGATTATATTAAGGAGAATAAACCCTTGAATTTCCTTCATCATTTTTTTTTAGCGGTCAAATATAATAGTGTAGGTTTTTTATTTTCACCGCTCCACATGCCGAAATAAAACTCGAGGTGGCAAAAAGACGAATGAAAAAAAATCGGAGCTAGGACAGGTAAAAACTCGACTTGAGATGCACCTAGGCACATACTTTACAACCTTCCGATGCATTCCTAATTTTTTCGACGTGAGCCGGTGAAATATTTCGACTAAACAATGTGTGCCCCCATTTTTAAAAAAAAAAGAAAATAACTGATCAGTAGAACTTGACGAGTGCTAGGGAAGAGCGAATTTATCATGAAAAATTGCCAGAGAGGAGAGACGTATTGTATCTAATTATGTCAAAGCGATCACTCTTGAAATACATAGAAGATATCGTTTCGAGAAAAATCAAAAAATATAAAATATATATATACTTTTCAGTAATTGGATTCTTCTCTACGCTGACAACATTGTAGTAAATAACAAATTGACTTTTCATATGTACATATTTACATTTGAACACTGATGTCCAGAGGTCAAATTTATACATTTTTTTGTAAGTAGGCCTTCTTTTTCAATAGTTCAACCCTTTTTACATATAAATCACTCGAATATTTCCAGTTGGTAGTGTTACACGCTTTTCCATATGAGGTTCGAGTTAACACGATAGTTATTCGTTCGCTTAACTAATTATTGTTTGTTTTTGTTTTTCGTAATTTTTTTTGGGTAGCAAAGAATTTTGGACGATATTTGGTTCACTAGCACGTGTAAACTACAATAGAACAGCCATTAAAATTTTCACAAGACTCCTCCAAGACGGCATCATCTCGTCATTTTGGTTCAGATTTTCATTTGACAATTTCAAGATTTTGGAAACGGTCGCGTTTCAATGGTGAATCGAGCGAATGAACGCAAATGCCGAGGCACTGAGCTTGTGAGGATTATTTTCAAAGCTGGTAGAAATTCCGCATGGCGTTTTCTACTTAAAAATTCAACTCAAATTCGGCCGAGCGAACGGATTTTCAAATTCGACCGAATCGCCACTGAATACGTGCAATACAAACGCAAGAGTTCCCATCGATGAATAGAGAGCTGACTGACGATGTGAATTTCATTCGCAGGCGAACCCTTTGGCGCGTTGAAGCCTTGTCGAACCAGCGTAAAACTGCGTGAGTACCTCGGAACATTTAGTCAATAAGAATAGAATTCTGCTTTGGATTTATCCAAAATGGATAACTATGCGAAAAATCGGTCATTCGATTTCCATTCGTGGTGTCTAATGATCGATGCCACTCAGACAAATAACGTCTGAAGTGAATACTGATTTCATTCAATAGCCGTAATCGTATATCGCTCGCAACGAGCCAATCATAACCACTTAGTTCTATGGCAGTATTGATTTGATACCCTCGAGAAACGTTCTTACTACTCTATAGCTAGTTTGATAGCACCTGCGTGCTCTGTTAATTATATGTACATACTCTAAAGGTGTTCAATTTTTTGACAAAATTCATTTTCAATTTCTGGCATTAGAAACGTAATTTTACGAAACGTAGTCGAAAAAGGTACGATAAAGTGCGAATGAGTTTTCGCTTATGCAACTCGTTCAAATGGAACGAGAATGGGGCGAAGCAAATTTTCGAGCCACTAATTTGCGATTGTACAAAATGATTTTAGCTGGTGGTGTAATCATTTTTTAATTTTTTTTATTTTTATAATTTGTCCTTTTCAGCGTTCAAGGAAGAAACTCCTATAATCGGCTGGAAGTCAGCACTGCCGACCACTCATCGCAAACAGATAAGTCGAATCTTGTTCATAGGGAAATGCAAGGCAAACAAGAAAATTCGGATTCAAACTACCAAATTAACTTCGGTTGGTCTTTAAAAAAAAATCACGTATATTGTGGTGAGGGAGAGATGAAAGCAGCGACCCTTTCTCAATTTTTTCTTTTACTTGCCGAGATCTTCAGGTCTTATATACCTGATGGACCTATGTAGCCCTGATGATGCCCGAATGGGCGAAAGATACCGGCCATTAAAAGAAAAAATGGAGAAAGGGTTGCCGTGTTTATATCCCCGTCACCACAACATTTACGTGGCAAATGCAACAAACCGAAGATAAAATTTCGGTTTTTATTTTGCCTTAAAAAAATTCGCAAAGTGTCGTGAACGCATACGTTTACCTCTGAAAATTTGTTGCAAACGCTCGTTACATGATGAAGAGTTGCATAAACGCCACCAATGTGTAACTCGATTCCGACTCGATTAGAACCAGCTGTTCAAACTGGTAGAGCTGATTCTGTTACGATCCCTAGTGTTGGTTCAAAATCACAGTAAAGAATACATTTACATCGTCCGCGCGGGGAATAAATTGTTTTCGGTCGTTAACGACTACAAAACTGTTTCCAAATGTTCGTAACGTGGTTCAAGCCCATAAGGCCACCACTGTCAGTTGCTTTCCTCTGTGTTAAATGATGCTCTCCTTGTTCCGTTCGTTGTCTTCGGCAGAACTGTCAGCGGAAGATGCGCCACAGATTTGCATTTCGATCTCTGCAAGCCGATGCTCCACTTCCCACTGCTGTTGGCTCAGTTTCATGCTCAGAGTCGCATTTTCGGATTCGAGAGTGACCAATCGCTCGCGCAACCGTTTGATTTCCGAAAGGAAGGCGTCCTGATTCGATTCGATCGGGTCGACAGATTGGCTCGAAGTTTTCCCACCTTCATCTGCAAACCAATTGAAACGCGAGTTTAGTAAACTATTTACAATCGAAAAATGTTTCCCTTCGAAAATTAGGGATATTTTTCATTAAAAATATACTGAAGACCTTGAGCGTTCAAATTATATCGAATATCCGGCCTGTAAAAATCAAAATACAAAATACGCACTGGTGAAATCGTGAAAAACGCTCATAAAATTTCATCTGAGAGGTACTGTGTGCTATCCAAAATCCGGAAAAGGCAATTGTGCAGATTTACTGGGAAAAAAGACTCTGAAAACTTTATTCAATTTCTTTAATTTTCACAGAGATATGACGATTTGTGTCATTTTCGGACAAGACACAGGGACAGACGGACACAGAGGCACTTCAGAGTTCAGGAAGTATTTCTGAGTATAGTACTGTAAACATGTCTTCCAAATTCACTTCGGTTCCGATTTCGACTTTTCAGACAATCAAAATAGTACTTCCATTTACTACGTAAACATGGAAGAGGGTTGCGTACTATCGAAGAAAATAAGTAGCCAAACTTGTTCTAGAGGTAGACAAGCTGTTGTTGAAAAATTCAATATCAGGGTTGCAAAGATAAATATTTTTCATATGTTAAACCAATCTTTTCGAGGTTTCTAAAAACGGCAGAAGAAAGCCCTGCCTCTGTAAAAAACGCGACCGTCACTCCAACTGGGACTGGTAACCACTGCAAAGATGGATAGCAGAATTTCTAAGACCTTTCTCTACACGTTCGGTTACAGGTAAGCGAGGAGAAGACTGAAGTTCATTCATAAATCCTGAACCCAACGTCATTTTCACGTCTCGCTTTTCGATTCGCTTTATTGCGTATTCGCGCTAAGGTCCCGAGTGTATTCTAGTGTTAGAATTTGACGTTTGCAAAGTTACTCGGTTTCCCCGGTGATCTGAACCCCCGTTATCCACCGATTTCGGGTGTTCACCGCTTTGACCGCTTACATCCGTCGAATACTCGTGATTTGAATGAATAGGTGCTCGGCCAGATTTCTGAAAGGCCCCGCGCTCGACTAACTACAAACTATAGAGAAAGTGCGAAACGCGAGGCTTTTCAACGAACGAATCGCTCGTATAAATTTTGAATGCGCCACTGACGAGTTGGTCGGAATGTGAGTCGACGAAAAGGGAGGCCTATGGTGAGGGAGGAACTGCGGAACCTACCTTGCGATTCCACTCGATACCGAAGTTAGGATGAAAACACTTGATCTCTTTTCCCAACAGTAATATATTGGAAGCGGATAAAATATTGCCCTTCATTCAACACCATCGCTGACAATTCTCCCTTCGCTTTTCATCCTATCATGTTCAATGTTATGTCGTTGATGTAAAAAATGTAACTTTGTTCGATGGATTTCCACCATGAAAATATAATTGTCTCTATATAATAATAGTCTTCTCTGTGATGATGCCCGAACGGGCGAAAGTGCTCGTCCAGCCAATAAAGAATCGGTGAATGAGTCGCCTGGTTTTTTGTCCCCCTCACAATCCACGGACATGAAATTATAAGTTTAGATAATTTGAGAGCAAATCGACAGAAAATAAAATTTTGAAAAATACCTCGCAACTTCGGAGTTTATTAACTTCATTCATAATTTTTAATTTGGCGAACGCAGCCAATTTGCCATATTTTGGACATGAATACGTACCTGCGGCAGAAGTGGTCGGCGCTGGCCTCATGTGACGAGCTTCGTCAGCCGAAGAATGTCCGCTCGACATAACAGAAAGGGCCGATTCCGTCGTTCTCACCATACTCCTAATACATTGAAAAATTTGTCAGCCTCAAACTTGAACTACCACATTTGAAAAAACTACAAAATACACCTCTGTCTGAAAAACTTTGGTTTAATACGAATTTTCACCCCCTCAAAAAACCCCAATTGTACTCTTAAGATTCAGGTAGTGATACGGCTAAAGAATTGAACCATTTTCAGACCAAGATTGATTTTTGGTGAAAACCTCAAGAAAATTGCTAGGTAAGTTTCGTTAGATAAGTGTTGTCGGCGTACAGCGTGCAGACTGAATTGTTCAAATTGGATATTCGGATTCTACATGCCTTGAAACGTAAAACGTAACATTTTTAAGGGGGTTAGAATATTTTTTCCTGGCGATTACAATGATTCATTATTACATCAGAAACTAAAAAAGTTCCAAGTTCAGGAATTGTAAAAAACTGACATTAAACGGACAAATCGTGATTAATTAAGTTGAATAGTTTTTGAAACCATCAGGCCGCTTTCAGGTATCTTTTCATCTCTTCAGATGTCATTGAGAAATTCTTCTTTCATGCTTTCGGACAAATTCCTGGGCTAATCTGTACGCTAAAGCCTTTTTTCTATTGGTTAGCTTATTAAGGTAACAATTAATCTTGATTCCTTCAGCTGCCTGACTTTTCTGACATCTCTTCCCATCCACGACCGATCTTCGGCTAAATGAGAGGTGATTAACATTTCAAACACTGACCTTCTACATTTTACATCGGTATCATACTGATGAAGTATGTTCTCAGAAAAAAGTGGCAAATTTAACAATAAATAAAAAATCTCACAGACCGATCAAAAATAGCCACGTTCGACCCTTTTCGCTCGAGTTGAGGAAATAATAAACGGCGGTTTTCCATGGAAGGGCAAGATCAGATTTTGCGATGGAATTCCACAACAAAGGGGGATAATCAAAAGACCATCAAAGCGGTGTAAATTGTATTGGTAGGAATCGGCGAGGGGGAATCCGAGGTTGTTTCTTCTATTTGCCCGATGCCGAACTCGGTCGCGTGAGAAGGCAGCAAAGGATTCAAACCAGAGCGAAAAGGAAGAGATTCTTTTCAGCTCTGGACGATGGGGAAATTTTGGCGGCGGTCCAGCCCAGCAGAAACGGCAAAGAAGGGTCGCAGATATTTTTCAGTCGCCCTCAGGGCTTGATTTTCTCAGCTTTCCCGTTCCCAGCCGAAAAATTATACGAGATCGCCCACCCTCGGCCTTCTCTTTTATGCCCTCATTTTTTCCTTGTTTTCTTTGTCCGAGCGAAGTCCGCCGCTTTTAAAGGAAAGGGCCCTTTTCCGTCGGAATATCCCAAGAATGTATTTGGAATTGGACAAGGATAAGCGTCTATCTTATGACTGATGGAGTAAAAATGATGATAAACGGATCCAAGTTTTCAACGCCGCCTACGAACAGTTATCAAACTATTTTTTATGAGTTTCGCCATCTCAGTATTTCACACTGATCAGAAAGGTTTTCGATATATGACGTAAGCGATTTACGGTAATGTGATCGTGATTTATACGAAAATTATCTCTTGTTTTATCTATTTATCGGAATTAAAAAAATATGAGGAGGAAAAAGGAAAATTAAATTGATATACCTTTGAAAGTTGAAGAAGACTCAGAAATTAAAAAGTATCCAGCGTCCCAATTTAATAATTCCCTCATACTTATCAATATCATCGACGTTTAATTTGAGTGTTCCCCATTCATCTCTTTATTTGATCTTCTCCTTGTCTCTTCTTACCCAAAAATCCAGTAACAAATCTCTTAATCATGAAATATACTGGACCACATATCGCACACTGATAACCGCTGAAAAAATCCAGAGTTACGTGCTCATATTTCAAAACTAAAATTCCCAACCTTCTCGCCGGAAAGCAGCAGTCACCCCTACAAATACTACCAACAAAGCCACTTTTGCATTTGAAAAATCTTTGGAGGCAATTAATTAAATACTGCGCCTCTATGTTTTCCCCAAGTGTGCGATTATGGTAGTCATCAATTCCGTTGGGGGATGTTATGAGCGCTTCTGAACCAATAACATAATCCTCTGGGAAGTCTTGATTTCATTAGTACCTGGAAAGTGGGCTGAGCGTTGGGCTGAAGATGGAGTTGGTGGAAAATGGTGGACCAAGAGAAGAAGTGCCACGGATGACTGGATCCAACGGTGAGACCCACATCGTCTCAAGAGGAACACGACCTCGTGTCTCGACCAACCCGGGCGTCGACTGACTTCGTCCCATTGCCGCTAAAAACAAAATTAAGTCAGCCTTCGGTGAATTAAAGTGAACAATATGTCCATTATTTCGTGTATAGATTGACGGTTCGAGGACAAGAGTACGATTTTTCTCAAAGAGACTCTTTTCTCTTATGTATACTTAATTGCGAGCTCTTTCGACGTTGGCCACTTTCAGTTTAGGAACGTAACAGTTATGGTATGGAATTACATCCTGGCTGAGTGGTCCGTTTGAAAACCGTTTGAAAGCAGTTTGCCAGCGGGAGGAGGTCGTGTCGTGTGGTTAACAACGATGTTTTCAACTTCTGTGGGTGGTTTTGCACAAATACGGGTTTTCAGCCAGGCGGGATATTAAGACCTACGACTGTCCTGATGAAACAGCCAGCTAAATTCATTCATTTCTAGCCCGCTATTTTTTATTCTTTTGCGAGGAAAAATTTCCCAGAAATGAAAGACGATGTCTGCCAACCTCGTTAATTACGGACAGAATTATTGAGATGATGCCTTCATTGGACGTTTGAAGATGTCTCGGTTGGTTTGCGTCAGCGGAGAGGCCTGCGATGATGAAACCGTGGCTAGATGTCTCCAAGAGCCGTAACAAAAATGGCGGTTGGAAATTTTCAATTTGCGGAGGCTTTCAACGAGAAATCCTTTCTCGCATCTCGGACACGTCTCTGCGGGGGCCTTGCCTACCATCCTACAACTCACCGGGAGTGCATATCTGTGTCTACATTTATCCGTGTGCAAAGGCTAAACGGAAGAAGCTTTTTTAATGCAAAAACATTCGGAATTATCCGTGTCAAAAGATAACGGTGTCAAAAACTTGGTCGGCATATTAAACAGAAGTAAAATGTGAGCATATAATCGTGTCTACAAATATCGGTGTCAAAAGCTTAAAAGCCTATTCTTTTACACAGACGGACAGTTGATGACATGGATAAACGTAGACACGAATAAACGAGCGTCGGAACTCTTAGGGCGCTATTACAAAGCGAGCGTATAACCGTGTCTACGAGTATTCGTGTCAAAAGCTTATTTTCCAATAGCCTTTTATTCGTGTCTACGAATAACGGTGTCAAAAAAATATCGAAAGGTATGAATCGATCAGGGTCCTTGACTCGATAATCGATCTATTGAGCACTATAATGGAACCTCAGCAAAATATAGTGCCCCTCACATGTCATTTTAGAAGTAACGCGCTCTAGCGGGCTTTTGGTTAAGTAGAAAGTTTACAACTGTTACCGCATGTATCGCTTACGGTTTTCTGCTTCTATTTAACCGTTAAACTTGCTGTTTTGCTTGTTAATACTCATTTTACTATAGTTCTATTGAAAATTAGACCATGATATTGCTGAAATGCGCGTACCTAGTTGTGTATTCTAATTCTGCTCTCAATTCCAATGATATTCAAAATAGCCAATCTTCGGTGAGTAACTTATTTAGTCGATTGGATTGTCAACTCCGCGAATTTGAATCATCTCTTGCGTCTGCCGAGAAGATTCCATATCACGGCACGTCCATAATTTCAGTAAAGACTAAGAAACAGCCGCTCAACGAGATGCTAGGAACATCCTGATAGCTAATGTGAATGACATAAACATCATTTTCCCACCTCCTAACACGAAACGGCTCCAACTTTCTTTCATTACTTAGGTGGGTAGTGATCAGTGTTTATTTATCGCTAACCGATTATATTTGATCTCGCTACTTCGGTCAATTTTCACTCGCATGCACCAGATTAAAATGCTAACGAAGTTAAATATGAGGTAATCAGGAACCAACATCAGTTATAAGCATAACGTATATTTCCTCAACAAACATTTCAACAGAGAATATTTTCATGCATATAGAATTGATCTTCATCCGACCAACAGCAGTGCTGATAGATTACATTACAAGATAAGTGCTGAGATTACCTCTGTTAGCAGTTTTCGTCAGCCTAAGTAAAAACCAAATTTTGCAAATACTTGATGGTAATTTCTCAAACCTTAGTCAGACGTTCTTCATGACGAAAGTTATATTTGGATAGGAACGCAAGGATAAACGAACAACACAAAACTCAATCGAATTTCATTACAAGGGTAGGACAATATAACATACATCATATTATTATTTAACAAAAACTAATATCAACGACCAAGATGTGAAAGCAAAAATCAATAAACTTGAATCGTGATAGATTGGTACGTTGTACCCTTGCTCATTAGAGAATCGCAGCATTGCAGAGAAAAAAATATATATATACTATATATAATTATATATCTAGTCAATAAGCACACAGTGCACCAAGCCTAGGTAAAGTTAATCTACAATACGTATCTGTGCAGTTACTACAGAAGGAGAATGAAAGAACTAGGGCGTCTTGCTCAAGAGCGACACTCCCAATATGCGGGTCATAATATTTCAAAAGCACATCAACTATGTCCTTATTACTTACATAATAACTTATATCGACAGAATTTAGAAGTTCCATGTTTGGATACTTCTGCTCCTCGTTTGGAGCTGTGGGAGTCCTATTGCAATAATAAAACTTATCATCATCTTAGCTTAAATTCTTAACGAATTCGAAGTTCCATGTTTGAATACTTCTGCTCTTCTCTTGGAGCTGTGGGAGTCCTATTGTAATAATAAAACTTATCATCATCTTAGCTTAAATTCTAAACGAATTCGAAGCTCCATGCTTGGATGACTTCTGCTCTTTGAGCGTGGGGATCTAGTCAATTTGCACACAGTGCAGTAAGCCTAGGTGAAATTAATCTACAATACGAATCTGTGCCGGTACTACATAAGGAGAATGAAAGAACTAGGGCGTCTTGCTCAAGAGCGACACTCCCAATATGCGGGTCATAATATTTCAAAAGCACTTCAACTATGTCCTTATTACTTACATAATAACTTATATCGACAGAATTTAGAAGTTCCATGTTTGGATACTTCTGCTCCTCTTTTGGAGCTGTGGGAGTCCTATTGTAATAATAAAACTTATAATCATCTAAGCTTAAATTCTAAATGAATTCGAAGCTCCATGTTTGGATACTTCTGCTCCTCTCTTGGAGCTGTGGGAGTCCTATTGTAATAATAAAACTTATCATCATCTTAGCTTAAATTCTAAACGAATTCGAAGCTCCGTGCTTGGATGACTTCTGCTCTTTGAGCGTGGGGATCTAGTCAATTTGCACACAGTGCAGTAAGCCTAGGTGAAATTAATCTACAATACGAATCTGTGCCGGTACTACATAAGGAGAATGAAAGAACTAGGGCGTCTTGCTCAAGAGCGACACTCCCAATATGCGGGTCATAATATTTCAAAAGCACATCAACTATGTCCTTATTACTTACATAATAACTTATATCGACAGAATTTAGAAGTTCCATGTTTGGATACTTCTGCTCCTCTTTTGGAGCTGTGGGAGTCCTATTGCAATAATAAAACTTATCATCATCTTAGCTTAAATTCTTAACGAATTCGAAGTTCCATGTTTGAATACTTCTGCTCTTCTCTTGGAGCTGTGGGAGTCCTATTGTAATAATAAAACTTATCATCATCTTAGCTTAAATTCTAAATGAATTCGAAGCTCCATGCTTGGATGACTTCTGCTCTTTGAGCGTGGGGATCTAGTCAATTTGCACACAGTGCAGTAAGCCTAGGTGAAATTAATCTACAATACGAATCTGTGCCGGTACTACATAAGGAGAATGAAAGAACAAGGGCGTCTTGCTCAAGAGCGACACTCCCAATATGCGGGTCATAATATTTCAAAAGCACTTCAACTATGTCCTTATTACTTACATAATAACTTATATCGACAGAATTTAGAAGTTCCATGTTTGGATACTTCTGCTCCTCTCTTGGAGCTGTGGGAGTCCTATTGTGATAATAAAACTTATCATCATCTTAGCTTAAATTCTTAACGAATTCGAAGTTCCATGTTTGAATACTTCTGCTCCTCTCTTGGAGCTGTGGGAGTCCTATTGCAATAATAAAACTTATCATCATCTTAGCTTAAACTCTTAACGAATTCGAAGTTCCATGTTTGAATACTTCTGCTCCTCTCTTGGAGCTGTGGGAGTCCTATTGTAATAATAAAACTTATCATCATCTTAGCTTAAATTCTAAACGAATTCGAAGCTCCGTGCTTGGATGACTTCTGCTCTTTGAGCGTGGGGATCTAGTCAATTTGCACACAGTGCAGTAAGCCTAGGTGAAATTAATCTACAATACGAATCTGTGCCGGTACTACATAAGGAGAGAAAGAACTAGGGCGTCTTGCTCAAGAGCGACACTCCCAATATGCGGGTCATAATATTTCAAAAGCACTTCAACTATGTCCTTATTACTTACATAATAACTTATATCGACAGAATTTAGAAGTTCCATGTTTGGATACTTCTGCTCCTCTTTTGGAGCTGTGGGAGTCCTATTGTAATAATAAAACTTATAATCATCTAAGCTTAAATTCTAAATGAATTCGAAGCTCCATGTTTGGATACTTCTGCTCCTCTCTTGGAGCTGTGGGAGTCCTATTGCAATAATAAAACTTATCATCATCTTAGCTTAAACTCTTAACGAATTCGAAGTTCCATGTTTGAATACTTCTGCTCCTCTCTTGGAGCTGTGGGAGTCCTATTGTAATAATAAAACTTATCATCATCTTAGCTTAAATTCTAAACGAATTCGAAGCTCCGTGCTTGGATGACTTCTGCTCTTTGAGCGTGGGGATCTAGTCAATTTGCACACAGTGCAGTAAGCCTAGGTGAAATTAATCTACAATACGAATCTGTGCCGGTACTACATAAGGAGAATGAAAGAACTAGGGCGTCTTGCTCAAGAGCGACACTCCCAATATGCGGGTCATAATATTTCAAAAGCACATCAACTATGTCCTTATTACTTACATAATAACTTATATCGACAGAATTTAGAAGTTCCATGTTTGGATACTTCTGCTCCTCTTTTGGAGCTGTGGGAGTCCTATTTCAATAATAAAACTTATCATCATCTTAGCTTAAATTCTTAACGAATTCGAAGTTCCATGTTTGAATACTTCTGCTCTTCTCTTGGAGCTGTGGGAGTCCTATTGTAATAATAAAACTTATCATCATCTTAGCTTAAATTCTAAACGAATTCGAAGCTCCGTGCTTGGATGACTTCTGCTCTTTGAGCGTGGGGATCTAGTCAATTTGCACACAGTGCAGTAAGCCTAGGTGAAATTAATCTACAATACGAATCTGTGCCGGTACTACATAAGGAGAGAAAGAACTAGGGCGTCTTGCTCAAGAGCGACACTCCCAATATGCGGGTCATAATATTTCAAAAGCACTTCAACTATGTCCTTATTACTTACATAATAACTTATATCGACAGAATTTAGAAGTTCCATGTTTGGATACTTCTGCTCCTCTTTTGGAGCTGTGGGAGTCCTATTGTAATAATAAAACTTATAATCATCTAAGCTTAAATTCTAAATGAATTCGAAGCTCCATGTTTGGATACTTCTGCTCCTCTCTTGGAGCTGTGGGAGTCCTATTGCAATAATAAAACTTATCATCATCTTAGCTTAAACTCTTAACGAATTCGAAGTTCCATGTTTGAATACTTCTGCTCCTCTCTTGGAGCTGTGGGAGTCCTATTGTAATAATAAAACTTATCATCATCTTAGCTTAAATTCTAAACGAATTCGAAGCTCCGTGCTTGGATGACTTCTGCTCTTTGAGCGTGGGGATCTAGTCAATTTGCACACAGTGCAGTAAGCCTAGGTGAAATTAATCTACAATACGAATCTGTGCCGGTACTACATAAGGAGAATGAAAGAACTAGGGCGTCTTGCTCAAGAGCGACACTCCCAATATGCGGGTCATAATATTTCAAAAGCACATCAACTATGTCCTTATTACTTACATAATAACTTATATCGACAGAATTTAGAAGTTCCATGTTTGGATACTTCTGCTCCTCTTTTGGAGCTGTGGGAGTCCTATTTCAATAATAAAACTTATCATCATCTTAGCTTAAATTCTTAACGAATTCGAAGTTCCATGTTTGAATACTTCTGCTCTTCTCTTGGAGCTGTGGGAGTCCTATTGTAATAATAAAACTTATCATCATCTTAGCTTAAATTCTAAATGAATTCGAAGCTCCATGCTTGGATGACTTCTGCTCTTTGAGCGTGGGGATCTAGTCAATAAGCACACAGTGCACTAAGCCTAGGTGAAATTAAACTACATTACGAATCTGTGCAGGTAATACAGAAGGAGAATGAAAGAACTAGGGCGTCTTGCTCAAGAGCGACACTCCCAATATGCGGGTCATAATATTTCAAAAGCACTTCAACTATGTCCTTATTACTTACATAATAACTTATATCGACAGAATTTAGAAGTTCCATGTTTGGATACTTCTGCTCCTCTCTTGGAGCTGTGGGAGTCCTATTGTAATAATAAAACTTATCATCATCTTAGCTAAAATTCTTAACAAATTCGAAGCTCCATGTTTGGATGACTTCTACTCTTTGAGCGTGGGGATCTAGTCAATAAGCACTCAGTGCACTAAGCCTAGGTAAAATCAATCTACTATTTCACCTGGTCCCAAGTGGAATCGTCTGAGTAGTGTTTAACCATTACGTTTCCCGGCCGTAGAAACGTATTGGTTTCACATTACCCTGAGGATGCCAGAATGGGAGCAGGTCGTCAGTCAGAGATATTGAACTAAAATTCAAAAAGCTATTTCAAGTACTACGCCCGATGAGCCTAACAATATTATCGAACTAAGTATTGTAGTCTTAGTGAATCTGGTACTTAATTATTGAGTTGAGAAATCTTTTCGTAATCCTCAATTGATATTGTGCAACTGTATGCTTAGTGGTGCAATAAAGAAGTTATCTAGGCTCGAATGAATTATCCATGAATTAACCCCATATTGCAATAATCAAAGCCCCAGTTTCAATCTAGACCTAGGTTAATTCTACTGGACACCAGTGCTTAACCTACGGTTATAGAACTAGCAAATAATGGTGCTACTTCAGAAACTGTCGGGCGTTGATAGGTCCACTCCATTGTTGGATGGAATAGCCACACATGTTCATCTTCGGTATTCGGTTTTTTCATTACAGCAGATCAAGGGCGCCAATTTTCTTGAAAAACCTTTTCACTCTTTCTTCGTGCCTTTTCATGAGCAGTTGAGAAGGCATCTGAAATATCAATGATTTACACACGTGTATGACTACAGGCTAATTTCAATTACCAATATCAAAAAATGTACACCAACAGACGTGGCAGAGCTCAATGAGCTTGTGTTCAAGCGTCCCATCTCAAAATAATACGTATACACATATATTTATATATAGCATAATTACATATATTTAGCATTACTATGCTTGACTTGCGATTTTTTATGTGTTGTATGCTGGCGTTCAGCTCCAGTTATTCCGATCAGGTTCCTTTTTTTTTTAAAGGGTTACTATCCAGGTGGGTTTTTTATTAATTGAGTGCATCCAGTCAGTAGTTACAGCCCCAGATCCAGAGAAATGCCAGAAAACGTGATCCGGAAAAACAGCAAGTTTTGACTTTGTGAGTTTATAACATGTAGAAAAAATGCTCAATTGTTTATATTTTTTATGTCAGTTTGTTCATCATAGTGCTCGTTTTTTTGTTTGTTCACTTGCTGTTTGTTCATCTGCCAATGAGGGCCAAGCGTCAATTTCTTCGGCATTCTGATATGGCGGGAAGAGAAGAAAGTGTAACAAAAACGTGATGCCGATTTTCACATTTTTGGGGTTTTCGAGCACCTTTCCCCACAACGTCAAGAAAGAAAATATAAACATTATTGCACATGAAACTACTTAGCCAGAGCTTTCCAAAAATAATAGAAAATTTGTTCTACATGACATAATAAGGGAGCTATCAATGTTTTATGGACCTTTGTTTGAAACCTTTAACTTCTAAACAAAAAATGATTCTTCATAGTTTGTAGACTCAAACAGTTGGACTTTGAGTCTAGTTCACGCGATCAAAGGTTGGTATTGACTGTAATAAAACTATTATACTTTTTATGCCGTGTTTCTAAAAAAAAGGGTAAAAAATAAGTTTTTGGCATACGTACGGTTGTAGAAAAAAACTACGTGAGTCATAGAATTTTTGTTAAAAGATTTGAATTTAGCATTAAACTTTCAACAAATAGCATGGTTTTGAGGGCCAAATAATTTAATTGTCATTCACTAACGTCTTGTGGCGTTCTACAATTTTGTTAGGGTTCTCTCATTCAATGTAATTGCAGATATGCTTAAGAAAATCATAACTCATTATCATTTGAGAAAAAAAGAACGAGTGAATTTGTGCATTTCAGTTAACAACAATGGTGTAGTAGATTATTTGAGTTTTGTAAGGGATCAATGGAATCAAAGCATGCGGTATGATGTCCAAAGGTCCCTTATCACTGGATAGATTATTCCAAACGTTCACTCACTCTCAATCAACATAATAACATTGAAATTAGTTAGATAATAATTATATTTTAATTATAATTATATATTGTACAGTTGTTTATTATTATTTCGCTTCAATAATGATTTGTGATAGTTATTATTTCGAACATTTCTGAACAATCCCACCGAAAAACAGATGGTAACTATAGGGGAAAACTCCGTAGCAACTATTGTAATTTTAATCAATTTTATTTTTCTTAATTTTCTAATTAAAAGCAGAATTAAGAAAAATAAAATTGATTAAAATTACAATAGTTGCTACGGAGTTTTCCCCTATAGTTACCATCTGTTTTTGGTGGGATTGTTCAGAAATGTTCGAAATAATTACTATCACAAATCATTATTGAGGCGAAATAATAATAAACAACTGTACAATCATTTGCAGCGTTTTTTATTGGATATTCCGATTCTACATGCCTTGAAACGTAAAACATCAAATTTAATTTTGAGGGGGGTTAGAATTTTTTTTTTCTTGGGTGATTATAATAAACTAAAAATACAACTCATTTGATTTTCGTATCTGTTGGGAGAGCACTTTTGAAAATCTCTCCAAAGGGAGATTAAAACGCCCTCCTTCTCAATTAGACTTTGGATGAAAATAACCTAACAATTAAAAAAATGATTGTAGAATACGCACGTAAGTGTAAGACGAAGGCTTGATTCCTTGACGTACACGTGCAAGTTTCAAGTACGACAGCATCAGAGCAGGTTAAATTATCAACTTCCAACATTTTGGCTACGCCTACTAACCACTGTTGAAACAAGAATACTGCAAGAACACAAGAAAGAATTAGTAATGATAATAGGGACGCTAGGATGCAAAAACGAATTCGAGGAAATTATTGCAACTCACTCAATTCACGATCGTTGCAACTCAATGGCACAATCTGCTTTCAGCAAAGTGTTTCAGTTGACAAACCTAATTTACTGTAAATCAAGCTCAAGAGTTGATATATTTTATAGTGGAAGCGTTTTCCATGAATTCAAGCGCTTAATGAACTAACTAGGTAATCCATTTCCAATCACATCGCCTGCGACGCTGCTTTGCTGAAAACGACTATGGCGATGATCGTTTAAGTCGTTGAGTTTTTATATGTTTCACCTAGAGGTTTTTCTTGCTTCAAGCGACTACGGTCTTAATCGTGTTAGTTGTAATCGTGAGCACGCACAACGGCTGTACGTACCTAGGTCGGTCACATTAAAAAAAATTTAAAATTGATAAGCTCTTCGCTGTTGGGGTTGAGGGGGAGAAAACCACGGCGACTCGTTCTCCTGTTTTTTATTGCTGGCCTGCCAAGCACTTTCGTCCATTCGGGCATCATCAGGGCTTCGTAGCACCATTACAGGTATCCACGGCGAGGTGCTACGAAGCCCTGATGATGCCCGAATGGGCGAAAGTGCTTGGCAGGCCAGCAATAAAAAACAGGAGAACGAGTCGCCGTGGTTTTCTCCCCCTCAACCCCAACAGCGAAGAACAAAAAAAGCGACAAAACCACAACAAAAAAAAAATTGATAAGCTGTTACATGTGATGAGTTACTTCTAGTAAATTCTAGTTCAAGTGATTAGTACTCGTATAGCTCGCCGAACGGCTTGCACCTGACGTGAAAATCGCCACGTCTAAACAAGCGACCAACTAAGTAGCAACATACTAACGATAATCGCAGCAGTCGTCCCAAGCAAAACAGTCTCACCGTAGACGAATGGAAAACGCGTACGACAGTATGATGAAAACAGAAAAATAGCAGACTGAAACTGGCTATTCCAAATCCTAATACTTAGGTACGGCAACACAGGTTTTATCTTCTGTAATGTAGTTACGGATGTTATATGGCGTCGCGTCCATCGACGTGCAAGGTGCAAGTGATCGCCCATTCTGACTTAACCTCAAATATACTGGAGCTTGCGCAAGCACGTGGCAGTCTTTTGGAAATACTTATCGATACAACAACATCGATATGTGACGTATTTAGTTCCATACAACAATAATATATTGATATGCATCTATGTGGTCAGTTGCATCTCCAACACCGACAAAATACCTAATAACGTTCTGTAAAAATCATTTTACAGCGTAATAGAGGAAGCCGTCGTTTCCTTACTGCGTTATTGCAGAGTTGATGAGAGCTATAGGTAGTAGATTCCTCGTGCGATGTTAAGCTATCGATTCTAGCTAGTATCGATAGCTTGAACATAATCGTCAAGGAAAAAACCTTATCACCATGAGCATTTTTATTTTTAATTTACATAACCTCACATTACATTACACGCCTAGGCCTACGGATTATTTTCAAATAATTGAATACCCAAAGGAAAAAATCATCACTCTACTACACTCTCAAGATTTTTTTCCTTTTCTGTACTTGAGAACAAGTTAAATGTTAGTTTCAATCATAACTATCATGCACATTCTGAGGAAATGAATGCGACATAATAAATATCGTCGCTACTCTAGTTATGTGTGTGCCCAAACACAATACCTAGGTACTTTTAGATCATGGCAATAAAAATAAATAACCACCAAAGTTGGATTAATCTAATTGTAGTAAACTGTATGTATGTAGGTACTTACCTATTATGTTACCGATGAACACACGAGACACTCGTAACAGCACTCAGATTGTAATAAATTGAATATACAATAGAAACGGATAATGGATGTTTCTTCGATAGAACCGATATTTTATGAGATGCTATGAGAAAACTGAAAGAAGGGCGATAACTTCTGGATATAGCGGAATGACAGTGGCCCATATTAAAAAATGCAGACCATGTGCATTTGTTCTTGATTTAGCAAAAATTACCCATACATACAAACTACCTTGGGAAGACACCATCACAATTTCCCTTGAAATTGCTCATTGTTATCGTTTTGATGGTAGAGTGAAAAAACAATAGACATGCTAAGATGTTCATATTTTTCTTATTTATTTCAAATTTGTTATGATGACAGATGATAATGCGTATATCAATAACAGAAATGCGATATTCTCTGTTTCCGTTGCCCCGAAATGATGAAAAAATTGTTAAGTTGATAATGACTCGTGTGTGTATTGTATATTTCTCAATATACAAACGCTGGAGATTGGACTGACTGGCACATTACACAGGGAATACCTAGTAGGTAAAATGATTAATTTGATTGACTGAGCACCTACCAACCGGTCCATCTTTCGGTTTATCCATCTTTTTTTGAGCTGACTACGTCTTGCAAAAATGACCAGATTAAATTCATTTATAAACAACAATTCAGTGCTCTAATGTGGCTAAAAAGAACTTGTGGCTACTTCAATTTGACAACCTTTTGTCAGCATCTCGCCATCAATTGTAAGGTTGATTGGTCATCGATTTTTCTGGTATACTTAGGATTTTTTCCACGATTATAAGTAAATTTATATACCTATATAGATAGATAAAAAGATGGCCCAAGGGAGAGAACAAATTAATACTATTATAAAGGTACCTTCCGCCTTTGGGATTTAGTCATTTCACTAAATCCAATCTATTTAATACACGAATAGTCCATTTCTTCAACTGTCATTTGGCTGCAGTTCATCAAAATAAATAAATAAACTCGATCATTTTGAGGAGCTGTATGTTTATAACCCATGGTTCTCGAAAAATATTTAGCACTTTAATACCTGTAATGTAATTAATCTGTTATAAAAAAAAAACGCTGCAAATGATTGTAGAGTGGTTTATTATTCCTTCGCTTCAATAATGATTAAGATTATCCATTTGTGATAGTAATAATTCCGACCATTTGTGAACGTTCCCACCGAAAAACAGCTTGGTAACTATACCTAGGGAAAGACTCCGTAGCAACTATTGTAATTATAATAATTTTTATTTTTCTTAATTTCCTAATAATTAAAAGCTAATTTTTTTGTCCAACGGTACAGCTGGAGAGAGTGTTCGACGAGCAATCCAACGAGTATAGAACAAGTAAAGAACTCTCGAGTTATAATCTGATGCAAAATTTCGGAAAATCTAGGCTAGTAATGTAATTCAACAATTGGGCCGTTGTGAGACCGAAATTGATTGTTGATGAAAATTTCAAGAAAATAGCTTGCAGTTTGGCCGGAAAAGTGTTGACGGCGTACGGCGAACAGACAGAATTTTTTTTATTGGATATTTGGATTCTACATGCCTTGAAACGTAAAACATCTAATTTTGAGGGGGGTTAGGAATAAATTGTCTTGGGCGATTACAATGGGTAATAATTGAATAATAATTTATTCATTAACAAACCTTCATTTCTCGAGTTCATGAAAACGTTAATAGTGCTGAGATCTCACGGCTGACTGGTGAAACGTTCAACTAAGTTGCCACAAAATATTGTCGGGATCAAATTACCGAGAAGGTAAAGCTCACTAGTTAATAATAGACAATTCAAGCGTCATTTCGTCATTACCCTCATATAAAACGCAGCAGTATTGAATTATTTATAGAAGTTTAGCCAGATGAATCTAAAACTATATTTATTTCTATTAATTGCAGTTTCCTTCGGCAGAAACTAAGTTTCGAGGTGAGGGAAACAGAATCGGCCATTTTTGATCTAACCGTCTTACGTACACGCGTTCTTTCAATCTCATCGATCAGCCACTATCGATTGTAGCCAAGTCGAGTTCGAGATTGGATACCGTTGACCGAATCCGTCTTTTGACACGGATATTCGTAGACACGGATATACAGTCAATTGAAACGAAGTCACTTTCTGCCTTTGCACATCGATATCATTGGACACCGATATTCGTTGTATTTCATCATCTGCTAACGTATAATCGTGTCTACAAATATTCGCGTCCAAACGTAAAGTTTTGTAGTGTCGTATATTCGTGTCAAAGATTATCGATGTGCAAGGTAGCCGGACACTCTTTTGACACGGATAACTGTAGACACAAATATATAGGAATCTCGAAAAATTCTTTTGACATGGATAATTGTAGACACCGATATACACATGATATTTCAACGAATTCGTAGCCTCTTTTGACACGGATAACTGTAGACACAAATAAATAGCTAGTTTGAAAAATCTTTTTTGACATGGATAAATGTAGACACCGTTATACACACCCCAACTCACCTTCCAACTGTAACTGCGCTGAAGAAAATAAGTTTTTCGTGGAAAAGTTTTCTTTTCGGGGTTAACGTTTTTAATCTTTTAATGAAAACTGGAAATGAGGAAATGTAAAACCGTCGTCCATTTATCAAGGAAAAATGAAATTCTTCCTTCATACGACGAAGGTAAACGTTGAATATTTATAACGAATTACGCTCGAAACCTTCCAAGTAAATGTTAATTTGAGATAGAAAAAAGGTAACGAATACTGTGAGATCATAGGTTGAGACTGATTTCGAAATTGTTGCCTCTGTGTATCTACCAGCTTGAAAATGCATGGAATCAAGATTTATTCGATTCGATGGAATAGAAAATCGTACTCAAAATTTGAATACAAGTAAGTAAAAAAAAGAAAAAAAAAGAAAATAAAAAATAACGTAAGTATTGGTTACTATAATGGCGTTAAATCACATGGGATAATTTTAGCAGTAGTTGGGTAGAGTAGGTAATCAATCATTATAATAATTTCTTAAAGTGAATCTTGATTGTTAAATTGGTTTCGCGCTCACCTTTCTGCAGAGGAGCTCTCTTGTATTTCTCGAGTCTTTTGACAGCGATGGCTTCGAGTCGTACCCTGGCCGCTGGGTACTCTTTCAGAACGTCCCACATGTCTTTTTTCGACAAGACAAAGAGGTCACTGTATCCGACAGACCTCACTGACGCCGTCCGTCGATTACCTTTTCGAATCAATAGGAACTCGGTACGTTAGTTGAGAATCGTATAAAATGTAATGCGACAACTTTGACCATGCGATGCTTTGACACTGACACACAGACATTCTATAGAAGATGCTAAATTGGAGCACTCACTACGTGGAGAGGCAAAAAATCTTCGACCAGATAGGATTGAATGAAAAATAGACCGATATGTATCGAAAAACTATGAAAAGTGGTTCTACGAGACGCGCAGTGGTTCTAGACGTCGACAAATAAGAGCGCGGCATATTTATTTTATGGATGTTATCAAAGCAATATTTTCGGTTTAGTATCGCGGCACTGCACACCATCAGCAACAATTGAAACTTAATATTATGATTGATGGCTTAGCCATGGTGACGAATGAAATTTGAAAATTTCCAATATCCGCAACTCTGCTCACTTGGCGCAGTAGTGCGATGATTAGCGAGTTATTACTGGCACAGATATTTCAGAGCCGCTTGCTTTTATGTCGGTTTTCGAGTTATGGCCGCATTGGAGGGGAATTTAGGCTCTTAAAAAATACAATTGAGGGTATCAACCGTACGGTTCGACCGTGGTAAACCTGATATGAAGGAACTACCGTAAATTAGTTCATCATGAAGTCGCCGCATGAGAGCATCAGCAGTTAACGCAGATACGTGGTTGTTTTCACGGGTAATACTGTTAGCAGACGGTTAGCAACATGTGATGTATTCCTCGACCATGAATACCATGATGATAAAACTCGAGCACTTTCAAAGCTATCAATATAGTTTTACACTAATTGGAGCATTTGTCCAACTCTCCTCTCGAATTAAAAATAAGTCGGAAATTAATGGGCTAAAATTAATGAATTGCTGCGATAAAACATTATAATTCTCCTTTATTCAATTTAATCTCTTCCGACGAGATCAAAAATGAGATCTCCAAGAGAAATGTGGCACTGAAGAATCGTTATTATGTCACACGTGCCAGTTACTGACATCAACTATGTTCGGAATCTCTTTTAGGTTGGAAGTACTTAATAATCGGCTTGGAGTTCCAAACTGTACGATTCAGTATCCATTCCTGTTCTGGGCATAAGTCTGGGCATAAATTCATCAACTGGCGGACCTGGTTTAATTTCATTCGTAAGCTAGCGACCCAGGAGGACTTTCTCGACATAATTACGATTCCCTTCCACCATCTCCCACGAAAAGCTAAGATCTCATACAGGAGACACAACTTTGGAGCAAGTTATTAAAAATTTATCGAGTCCTGAAAGGGTCGGGTGAAATTGAATTCGCTTGCGCCGCATTTCGGAGAACAGTTATCTCAGGGATCGAGTGCCCACGGCCTCAGATTTGACCTCCGCCAATGGGATAACTTATTCAGCAGCTCATTCGATTTCGCCGGATTCGTTCAATTAGTTTTCATTGCTCAATATACCAACCTGTTGTTTTTTCGATTTAATAGATATTGGCAAAACGTCTTCATTGCAGGCCAATATTCGACGATTGGGAAAATGTCTGATCTTCCACATTATGCGCTTAGTATATATTCTGCGAAAATTGCAAAAAATACGGATCTTCCAGTTATGACCACACAATATTCCATATTAGGTGATTTTGGCTTTTAGCGGTGTTTTCCACGGTGGTCATAGGGAGTATTGGTTACTTCGTAAAATCATACGTATCTAATGGTTTCTGTCATACGGAACGTGGATTGAGGTCTCTATTCACAAAATAACCAATACTCCCCACGGCTACCATGGAAAAACAACGGTGAAGGCAAAAATTCCCTAATATTGGAAAACACAGGAGCGTGCGTGCATTGGCTTCTGGCCAATAGTATCGCCGAGAGTTTACCGAGCAGATTATACGAGGATTTTTTGCTAATAGCTTCTCCTAATTAAAATCTTCTCGACAACAGTGCATGCCTGATAGAACACCGAGTACGAAGACACCACTAATAACAATCGAGAAGAAATGCAAAAGATGAAAGTAGAAGAAAATTACCATGCTTCAAAATCTTAACGATCTAATATGGGACTGAAATAAAACTGTGAACTATTTTTGAATAAAAATATTGAATTCAATTTAGGACGGATAAAAATTTAAAAACGATCGTAATCGGATAATTAGAAGACTCTTCGAACAATACTCCGCGTGAGTGCTCTATATTTATATGACCCATTAGAAATTTAAAAAAAGTGATCGTACGTTGAATTAATTAGTTAAATATATGTTATATTTGAAAAACAGTAATACTGTGCATTGTGTATGCTAAAAGGCGAGAAATCAAAACGCAAAATGAAAAGGTATGATATGGTTCGTGATGATGGATCAGGATCAGCCATATTACTAAAGATGTTTTCCAGTACAGTTATTATCGGCATGAGCTAGAGCGTTAATTAAGGTATTTTCCAATTTTTTTGGTACGTATAATATCGGAAACTATGATAAAAATTGGAAAGAATCTTCATAAGCAATTTTGCCGGAAATTAGCAGTTGACGAATGTATCTTTAGGTGTACCTACCTATAGATATATAACCAGTCAAGTCTTGAAATAATACTCTTAAGAACCCTGCATAATTGGATTAACCTGGGAGGAGGATTGACTTAGAATTGATACTATCAATCAAGCACTTCCGGGCGAAGGAACGAGCGAGTTCCGAGTTTCACGGCCATCAACTGTTGGTATATAATTTGTTGGCGGATTCTTCGCTCACGTAACCTTTTGCCCAGGTTGTTAAGTCGCTCGCTGTTCACCTTAGCTTGTAGAAGAACTTTCCTTTTAAGTAACACGCACTAAAACTTCGGTCAAAGTTTTCCTTGAGTTTAAGTAAAAGCGTTCGAAGGGAAAGCGCGAATTTCGAGGTGAAAGATGGAGCAAATATGAAATGGGCCAGCGAGAATTTAAATCTCAGAGGCCATGAACAAGAGCCAATTTTCTTATAGTTAAGTTCATTTCAAACAGAAAATATACAAAGAAAATTTATATTAAGAAAGAATTTTTTTATTTGCGATTGATCGCAGATGGAAAGGTGAGATAATACTTCATAATTGGTCATACAAAGATAAAGAAAACTTACGAAAATCATGGATAGATACTGAATTCGAGTTTTCGCAAATATTTCGTAACATGTATCAGAATATTTTGATATGGAACGCCTTCGAGACGTGACTACACTGTTTTCATAAATATTACAAGGACATGATCAGGAAATATTTTCTAGTTGACCATTTATTCATTTGTTGACCATATTCGTTGTTTATTTTTTGCAACAGCTGTTCATTGCGTGTATATTATCAAATTTTTTGGTAAATCAAAATAAGAACTTTTGGACTTAGGACGCTGGTTTTTGAGCATTGCCGAAGATTTTCGAAAGACCCTCAAACAATAGATTTTTCCCCTCGCGTACGAAACCGGACTGATTATTTTACAATAGATGTTGAAAGCTTGAAGAAGTTCTGCAAACACAAGGTTCGTTCACGATGTGAGTGTTTCATGCCGGAAAAGCGAGGGTTCAGCCTGAGGCTATGACTTCAATACCGAATTCGTAACGATAAAACGACACAGAGAAGCCAAAATGTCGGGAAATGGGATGAAGAATGAAAACGAAGCGAAAGAAGCAAAAAAGATTCGAACGATGAAGATGACGGAAAAGAATGAAGAAAAAAATGTATTGCTTGTGTGTTGATATTTACCCAAATTTTTACCTGCTGTGCCCATATTGAGAATGCTGATCTCTCCGAAGTACGAGCCTGCCTTGAGGGTGGCCAACACTGTACGTCCGTTGTCTGCCACTACCTGGAGACGGCCACGGTTGACTATGTACATTTCTTTGCCCACCTCACCTGGTCACGTGCAAGGGGTAGCACACAAGTTCTCTCAGACGTATGCTCATCATTCAATGGAAGACAATTTATTTATCCTTTTAAATATATACACAGGGATATTACTCGAAGGAAAAGGAGAAACGGGAGGCAGGCCCCTGGCATGCGCGCGTACGAGTCTCTGAGAGGGTGGAGTACGGAATTATTTATATTATTTTTCATAAATAACCACTGTGTTTTTCAAATTTATAAATGATTTACTGAACGGGAACTCGCTTATAATTTTGGTACAGAACTCCTCAACATCGGTTCATCAATCGATGGACGGACGGGACGAACAGGACACAAGGAAATCTACATTCTATTTAGAATTATCAGCTTCTTTAAGTAGTATTATATAACTAGATCATTTGGATGCTTTTGTGATGTGTGTAAAATGAGAAAAAACGCGAATTCTTCGGGATTCCACTTTATTTTGCGGGAGCCGAGGTCACTTTGGGTGCTTGTTCAAAATTGGGACAGTATAAGGGCATGAATACTGATAAATCTGAAGTTTAGTTCCAACAGAAAATCTGTCACTCAAACTTCCCACAAAGACGACAAATTGGTTCATATTGGACATGGCACAAGCGAAAATGAAGTAATTGATTCCTGAACGGATTCAAGCCCATGCGATAGAGTCGCTCCATTTAATAGTACATGGTTCAGACCATTTTTCGTTGGATGTAATAGTTAGTCATCAATGATGGCGATTGCTAATCAAATTTTATCAGTCAGCTTTACAAAAAAATAAAAATTCTTCGAAATCTTTCTCCGCAAAAATCAACCCTTGACAGAAACAATGTCATTATTTACAAGGAAAGTAGGGTTAATGGCCACGCTTTTATTCGGGATCATCACAATGGTTAGACGGAAATGAACAAAAATACTAATAAAAATCTTTTTTTTAATACCTTTCCGGCAAATATAATCGCCTGGTGAGAAGAGAACTGGCCGGAGACGGAGAACTAGTTCACAAAGAAATCCAGCTTCAGTGTTCTGGAAGATTTCTACGCGTTTCAGCGTATCCAAGTGGACGTTGATGGCGATTTCGGCTTTCAGCTTATCTAAGAAAATGAACAAAAATGCGAAGTTTATCATTCGGTTGCTATATTCCATTACTAATAAGAGATTTTTATTCAAGAAGATTTTGTTAAACGATGAACTCGATTCGAGTCGTCGAACTGACCATTTCAATGATCTTTATGAGAATTTGTTTATAGTAGAACGAGTTCAAATTCATATCAGGGGAAATCTTCACTCAAATGCGTGGTTGATGAAAAAATTGGGACATTTTTGCTACTCGCCATTTATTCATTACCAGTAGACGTAACAATAGGAAAACCCACATTGGGAACTATGGAAGACTGTAAATAATGTGGAAGTACGGTATGTGACTCAACGTATAGGCAAAATGTGAGCTTTTTGAGCAAAGTACTTGTTTATACTGTTCTAGAAGCGACTGAAAAAGTAAACTGTGAAAAATCGAACGAAGTTTGAATTTGCTAATTCGTGGGTGAACACGCTGCTTTCTGTAGCCAGTTTCCTTTGAATTTCCTTCACGTTTTTCTTATTTCTTATAATACGAGTATATAGATCTCGTAGTGTAGATTTTCTTTTATATTAAACTATTTTCTCCCCTCGACGTTTTGCTCGGAGCTACACTTCAGCTCAATAACTTTAGTATGGCGCGGTTCACGCATTTTACTCGATTCGGCTCTGCTGCTGCTCACTCGGGAATTTATTTCATAATTCACCTCCGTTCCTTAGTTGAAAATAATACAATAAATGCATGTACTATGCAAACATGGGAATAAAAATGTTCGTCCCTCTTCGGATCCAAGGCTGGTATCAGAGATTGGAATCGACGGGTGAAAATATAGACGACCGATATAAATTCATCGGCGAACGCTATAAGAAACCGGCGGGTCTCTAAATGGAATCGCCTTTTTCAACGCAACTTTATGCAACGGCTGATCAAAATTTTATAGCATCACGTACCGTGTTTCTTCCCTTTTTCGGCCGTTCGAGAAGACGGTTTCTCTCTTCCAGTCGAGGCAAACGCACGATTTCCGTATTAACGTCGAGCTCTTGGAATCCTGTCCTGGTAAAAGATGGCAGGAAAGTCGGCGCCGGCTGAATTTACATAGCCGCATAACGTGAGTCAGTGGCATGTTCACAACCCTCGGCAACGACCTATTTTCATCCGGTTCTGTTGCCATTGCATACCCAAATCCATCCCCGGTAAATTAGATTCAGCCCATTCGAGAGCATCCTATCAACCTTGCATCCCAGCTGGGCCTCTCCATAGCCGCTTATAAAATTTGTACTGGAAGTGTACTCCGCGTCCGATCCTCTCATTTTATCTCCCTTCCTCGGCAAAATAAGAGTTGAATAATTTCGCGGGCCTGACTTTTTGATTTTTTTTACGACCGGGTCGAGCCTCCGACTCGGGCAGAAATGAGGATCGTTCCCTTCCTTCATTTCATTTCCAACGGTGGAGGTTTTTTTTTTTTTTTTGAAGCGCAGTGAATCATAATAATAATGGCGCCTGCACGTCACACGGACGGCACAACTCAGCTGCGGATGATTACTTCTTTAAAGTATAATAAGCAATCTGTATTTTTTCCAAGGCGTCAAGAATACGATTCCTAGTACAGTTGAGCGCAGGTGGTGCGTTGCGAAATTGGCTCGATTCCGGATGCAGAACATCCATTTTTTCTGACGAAGCTCGTGATTTGATAAAAAATGAAAAAGAAAAAGATCGATCGAATTTTGGAACCAAGTAGATTTGCAATTTTTTTTATATTCCACAAACGAATCTGCATAAATGCTTCGTTATCAAAACGGATTAGTTGAGTGGGATTTCAAAACGAGTTATAATTTAATAGATATCAGAAAGTTTCTAATTACAATCATCGCACATCTAATAAAATCGTGGGCGTAATTTAGCATGAAGGCGATAGACGATCATGGTTCCCCTAATCAACTCCTCGCATTAAATGTTTTCTAGTTTATTATCAAAAGGTCACTCTCGTCAGATCGTGGGTATAGGAGTTTTCAATATTTTCCGTCTTACGTCTAATGAATTTGGTTTCTCCAGATCGCTACGCCACATTTCTAGCCTCTTGAAACTGAGGGGCTTCCTCGCTTCGGTCAAAAGCGGCTTTAACTTCCAGACGTTACCATCGTGTTACAGAACGTTCTCTACAAAGCTGAGGCCAACGGGCCTCACAATTAGTTGAGTTTAATTTTGCCTAGCATTAAGTTACCCGTAAATTTCACTTGCCGCTCTCCGCGCTCTGCACCCTCGGGGCAGCCTATGGTTAAGCAGCTGAAGGCGTTTCAGAATTGGACTTAACCATAGTGGCACTATGGTAGGTTCTTGATTGCTAAACCGTTTGAATTTACAATTTCAACGCGTGTTTTTAGGGAGGGATCAGCGGCATGTGATCTTAGAAGGTCTTAGAAGGGACAAGAATAGCTGAGAACAACTGAATAGCTGGGTATATTGGGGTAAAAAAATGGTATCTATATATATTACCGAGTATTAATCCTATGGCGACAACTCACATTCTAATGGGTGTGAACAAAAGATGACAGTATCCCGCTTGAAATCATAATATTCCTGATCAGTAGGCTTCTTTGAATGTTGCTATCTTCTAGTTTTGACGTGGTACGGAGTAAGAAAAACCAGTCATAAATTTATAAATAAACAATATTTCATGTCGGCAGAAAAAAACTATGAAGAAACATAGATTTTACGGGGAAGTTAAAAGCAATTGGTGCGCTTCGAAAGGCTGATATTCTAACAACATAGGGTCGAGAATAGAGCCCAATTAGGATCGACAGATCATTAGCTTCAATCAAACCAAGTAAACTCAGATCAGGAGGAGCGTTGTCATTTACTTTGTGGACTATTCGAACTAAAACGTCTCGACATACAACTAAAAACGCTGCAAATGATTGTACAGTGGTTTATTATTATTTCGCTTCAATATTGATTTAAGAAGACCATCCATTTGTCATTTGAAATATTCCGAAAATTTGTGAACGTTCCCACCGAAAAACAGATGGTAACTAAAGGGGAAAAATCCGTAGCAACTATTGTAATTTTAATCATTTTTATTTTTCTTAATTTCCTAATTAAAAACTAATCCTGTTGCCTAACGATACAGCTGGAGAGAGTGTTTAACGACCATTCCAATGAGTATAGAACGATTTTTATAGCTCCAAGAACTCTCGAGTTATACCCTCGTGTCAAATTTCTGAGAATCTCCCAAATTCGATACAAAAGCTGCGATAACTCGAGAACCAATAAAGCTATCGACCCGGCGATGGTCTCATTCGATTCAGCGTCCAAAAATCTATATAATTTGATACCACGTACACATTTCTCTGAAAACCCTTGGAAAATATGAATTTTCTCCCACTCAAAACCCCCCAAAAATACCCTTAAAATTGAGCTAGCAAGTTGGTTCAAGAATTGGGCCGTCGTAGGACCGAGATTGATTTTTGGTGAAAATTTCAAATTTTTAGCTCTTACAGTTTGGCCGGAAAACTGCTAACGGCGTACGGCGTACGGCGTACGGCGGACGGCGTACGGCGGACGGCGTACGGCGGACGGCGTACGGCGGACGGACAGAATTTTTTTTATTGGATATTCGGATTCTACATGCCTTGAAACGTAAAACATCAAATTTTGAGGGGGGGTTATAAATTTTTTTTTCTTGGGCGATTACAATGGTTTATTATTGAATAATAAACCAAAAACAAGCGTACATTATTAACAAACTTCTCAAAATTGTTGTATCACCTCGAGGCAGAAAATAAATGAAACGTTTTCAGATAGGTAGTATAAAAGCAGGTGCGCTAGAGTATTCGATGTTCGCAAGAAATACAACTTCACTTCTACCCGTAGAGCAGTTTTCCAAGTCAATTTCTCTTTCGGTTAACCGAAGACTTCAACTTGTTGTTTTCTTTCTTGTTCAAATCCAATTCCGATTTTTATTCAACTTCTCTTTCATTTCTCTCGGTAGGTTTTCCCACTTTGGGAAAGGGAAAACGTTGCTACGAGTACATCATCATTATAGAGTTTTTGCAAGTCCCTAACGCCAGACGTGAATCAATCCTCAAAATACGTGTTACGTCACGAAGATGTGGTTCTCTATTTTTTCGTAAATTCACATTTAAAACTACACCTTTATTGATTTCCGATTCTCGTATCTAGTATAAAGAATCTGTAGTGGTTTTCGCGAAAATTAGAAATAACTCTACTCTCCAATATTTTCTATTCTGCGTGGCTATGTTTTCTTCCGTCAACTTTACATCGGAGCTGAGCGATGTTATTGCGCGGGCAATATGTAAATGAAACGCTGAGGGCCCTTAGCCGGTCGAGGGCGTTTGTAGCATAAATTTCACGAAGGCCAGGCCAATGTGGAAGCCAAGGGTGCCCGCAGACTAGGTATAAAAGCGGTCGGCTTAGCATGCCCTTCTAATAATACAACTATACTAACACGACGAGTGAACTGAAGCTGGGCTTCAGCACCGTCGAGATGTTACGAGTTGGTAGTGTCCTTACAGCTCCCCGAGGCTGTTATTAGACATGAGGATGACGTCATCGTCGGCTGCTATGACAAGAGGAAGACTCCTACTTTTCATCCCTTTCCACCCATCACTAAGCATAGCTAATCTTAATATACGACTGAAAAATCGTGTATTAATGATTCAATTGAAATGTATAAATTTTAGGGCTGTTCCTCCTTTTGTTGATATTGACATAAACCTTCTAATGTACTCCTAAAAATTTCTTTTTATTTTAAATTGCATTAGTCTAGACTTGTATTTTACTCTGCAAGCCTCACATTCCCTTGGTTCAACTTCATTAGCAAGCTAAACTCGAATACAGCGTACCACTAAACGTTTTGTGTCTTAATTTGACAACAGCAATCACCGCTCGTTCGGTGACTGTAAAGAGAAACAATACAGTACATTATTTGATAAAATCTGCTGTTACACCGACCTGGTAAACAACTGACGGCTTTCTCCTCGTCAGAGCATTTCTGCGTCAACCACAGGTAGTCGAACCATTTGATGACCTTGACCTGAAGAGGGGTAGGCACTCGGCGCATGCGCATATACGTTTTCACTCCATCCAGTTTTGCTGCAACATAAAATCAAACGTTGAAAAATGAAGAATAATTTTTACAAATAAAGACGACGACCGAATAAATAAAATTCCATGTGCGAGTTACCTTGGTCGCCTTAGATTTTTAGATTTTCTCCCTGTAAAAAAGAACCGTTTTCTGTGCCAACTAAAGAGTTCGGATTTAGATTAATTCAGTCGAACTGTTCGGCCGAGACACGAATGAAGTTTATTTCGAACGACAAAAACGTTTTTCGTAGTCCAGTGGTTCCGGCACTAATTCGATCATTTGAACCGGTAAAAGAAAAGAGAGGAGAAAAAAAAACTCGTGGATGACGATCAGCTGGGAAATTATTTACCAACGGTCGAAAACATGACCGGTAAATTTGCTCGAATTAGTGAAAAATTCACAAATAAAATAAAAACTTACGAGCCCGTTGAATAGTGGAGTCGATGAAAAATCTATGGGATTATCCGAATATCTATGGGAGTTTGTTTTATTGAGAAAATTACTCTTCGCTAAATAATCACCCACTATTTCAAATTGGTTAGAAAATACTGCAACCTTGATACGTAAAACCATTCAACTCATATTAATTAAACCAGTAAAACCATATTGGTTTGATTTTGGTTTATTAGTCAATAATAAACCATTGTAATTGCCCAAGAAAAAAAAAACACAAACAAATTTTTCCCCCTTCCTCAAAATTTTGTATTTTACGTTTCAAGGCATATTGAATTCGAATAAGCAATACGAAAAATTGTGTTCGTACACCGTACGTCGTCAACATTTTTCTGACGAAATTATAATAGATAAATTCATGAAATGTTCACCGAAAAGCGACCTTGCTCTGACAATGGCTTAATTCTTTAACCAAATCCCGACGATAGGGAATCGGGGAGGGGAATTGATGGGGAGAAAATTCGTGCTCTCAACGTTTTTAAGACATGGTTTGGTATCAATTTCTATAGATTTTTGGACGCAGAATTGACAGAGAGCATCGCGGGGTCGATAGCATAAATTATTCTCTAGTTCACAACTTTTGTGTAGAATATCGAGATTTTCAGAAATTTGGTATGAGGGCATATAAATGACACAAATTTCATTAGTATTCGGATCCTACATGCTTCGAAATGCAAAATATCACATTTTGATGGAGAGGGATCGACAATTATTCATTTCGGATGACATAATTGGTTTTACTATCCGACAATAAACCAAGAGATGGCGAAAATGTAATGATTTCCGCATTTCTGGAACCGAATTTTCCAATCGCTTCCAATCCTCAATCTGCTAATGTGAAAAGCGTATGAAGTCGCAAATTATAGCGAGTGGAAAGAGGACTGCGGAATGTTGAGTCCTGATAGCGGGTTAAAGGACGACATTCGGTTAAAGGGGTCAAACGGTTATGAATAAAGAGTCCGCGATGCGTGCGTGGGAGGGGGTCATCGAGGGCGAAGGACTCGGCAGCGAAAAGGGGCCAACATGAGCGGGAAGGAAGAGCGCGGAAATAGAACGCTCTTCTCGCTTATGGGGCGGAACGGGGAGATGGCAGGGAGAGGCTATCGATCGCCGCGGTGGACCATGCTAAAAATAGCTTCGCTCACGCTCCCCGTTCGCATCAATCTTCAGATCATGTACCCGCACTCATACCCAGGTACTGACCGCTCGTACCCAACATTGCGAGTGAGATTAAAATGTCTCCCGTCTTATAGAAGCAGATCACGTCGCTCTGTAGATCGCGTCCGCCGCTTGAGACAGAACAAAACGCTGCAAATGATTGAACAGTGGTTTATCATTCATTCGCTTCAATAATGTAATAATTTAAGAAGGCTATCCATTTGCGATAGTAATTTATTATTCCGAACATTTGTGAACGTTTCCATCTAACAGATTGATAACTATAAGGGAAAACTCGGTAGTAACTGTTGTAATTTTAATCATTTTTATTTGATAGAATTATTAATTATTGGATATTCGGACTCTACACACCTTGAAACGTAAAACATACATTTTGAGTAGACAGTTTTTTTCTTGGGCGATTACAATGATTTATTATTGAATAAAAAACAAAAAATAATGATAATCAAGAACGTTATTTGTCAGATGGAAATATTTGGGATAAATTAAAAGTGTATGGTCAATGGTCATGTTAGATCATAATTTATGTAGAAAAATAATATACCACAATGCAATAATTTGCAGCGTTTTTCTGTGGTAGAAATTCTATAGATAAATGAAATAAAATTTTATGATATAATACGTACTATGAAAGGGGTTTTATAAACTTCCAAAATCGAATTACAGCCAGGTATATGCGAGAGCCGAGTGAAGAAGGGTAGAGCCATTTGGGAAATGCAGTCGACGACCGCCGACGCGGAAAGTGAATTAAAAACAAGACCTTCCACGTCACAAGGGAGGAAAAGTCTGTGGAGAGTGAATAAACTGGAAAAATGCGAATAAATTTGATGCTCCATAATATAAACAAAAGAGCGCACGCCCGTGTCAATAAGCGAATGCGAGCGGGAAAACGTTTGGAGAATGGAAAAGGCCGCGATAGAAGTAAATTATGCGTTTTAGAGTAACAATGCGATCCCTTTCGAGGAGTTGCCCATCGGGAAACAAACGAATAACGTACATTCAGAGAGGAAATTATATTTGTTCGGCAGCCAGAAACTCAATGTGTGTGTGTGTATTTTTTTTTTTAATTTCGATGCCAAAAGGGCGCTAGTCGATTGACTCCACCGACCGAAATCAGTTAACTGGTTAAAGTCTAAAAACCTCGCCGGCAGTAGAGACGCCTCAGACTAGAAAAAAATTGCTTTGGCTAGCTGTAGTAATTATGCGCCTGTGCTGGCAAAAGATATTGGTATCGTGTAAACGGAAAAGCGGAAGTAACTAAGGCCAGTTTTGTTAGCTAGTTGAGTGGCGCCAAACAAATTGCCTTTTGCCATCATGTTAACGGTACCCACTTCACGGTTGTAATCGTAACGATACAGCTACCAGCTTAGATTATAACTATGATTTTGAGAGCTTCGGTTCTCCCTCATTGGTACGAAACGGTACGAGCGAACGAGGTCATGCTAATCTTGCAGATATTCTAATGAATACATAAAGAACTCGGGGCAACTTTGAGTTCTTTGAGTAAGGAGGCGAGACGAGGATGGTTCAGAGCGCGGCAGATATGAAAAGTTGGCCTCAACTTTAGATTGGCGGTAGTAGCGACCGCAGGCGGAGGCTGCGCGGCCACTTTGCTGTTGATAGAAGCTTGAGCAGGAGAAGAGCTGAGTTTAAGAGAGTTTTGAATAATCAATCCTTCTTTACTTGGCCGTATAAAGCTAATATTGTTTTTCACGAGTGTTGTCAAGACGCGCAGAGTTATCGCTCCGTACTTCGGACTCGCAGGACAGCTCCCGAGGGAGCAGTAGGTGCTTTAAAAGCAAACGTGAACAAATTTATCTCCTACGCTAATAACTTGACGTTTTTTCTTTCTCAAAAATACATTACCCAGAAAGGTGCTTTAGGGCTATTTATAATACATCGTATTACATCGACGACATTATTATAAATGAAAGGTCGATCGTAATAACAAATTATTTTAAAACAATGCACCTAAGCTGCACAGAAGAATCGAACGGGTGAAATATATTGCCTGAAAAACATGTACGCAGTTGCCAAGTCAGTCGCTCCGTCAACAGTTCGTGAGTTCTGAAAATACTTTGATTCCTCTGACATCGCATTTACCCTTAATCATACTCAAATTGTAAATCTAAGCCAAACAATATTGAACTCATGAAAATGACGAGTAACTCACCGAATATCGGTCGAGGTACTTGAGAATTTCGAATCTGGACTGATCGCCTATCAACTTGAAAGAAAACGTCGGCAACGTAACATGATGCGAGACCTAATGACGACCGGATAGATAAACGGCTTAATATAATTGTATTCAAATACCTAAATTCTACAGAACACGCACTAACAGAAGATACAAATTTAAAGTGCAAAGCCATCGAAATATCCGAGTGCTGCAACGAGAGGCTGTAAGCAAGGGATAGATTAGCGTAGAAATAACGTGATATAACGTCAAACCATAGCGAGAGAAAAAATAAATAAGATAAGCTCGTATGATTTTTTATTTCAAGCATTCGGAGTAACAGCAGAGCAATCTAAGGAAAACGGGAGACAGCAAGAGGAATTTTAGCGAAGCGGACGGGAAGGAGTTAGTATTTTAGAAAAATTATCATCACGTCTTATTTACTGCCCTAATTCTCGTTTTCTACTCAATGCAGTGGTAGCTGTAAAACACAGATGAAAACAGACATACAACAATAAATAAATAATCGTTTCATCTACTAGGGCACACTCCAGCTGTTTGTTTATAGCAGTTTTTTTTCTTCTTTTAAAATTGTCGTATTTTAGGTAAGAGTAAATAAGGTCCGCATTTTCAGGCAGATTTGAATAAAGGGTACGGATGCGTTCGGTATCTAACGATCGTTGTCGATGTATTTTCATTTTTTCTGAAGAAATAAAATGAAAACAGAAAGAATATAGCGGGAGGGGAACCGTCAAAGATAATAATCAACAGTCAATGATCAATTAACTACAGAAGCGTTTGAATCTCATCTACAGGGGCTACATCGAGAAATTTTTGTAGTGCCAGATAAAAATTCCGTCTCAACGGAAAAGGTGAAAAATCGAATAAGATTATCCGCAAATTAGGGGGGAACCCTTTTTACTTACTGCCAAGAGTACCATCTGTAAAAGAATACAACAGATTTAAAAGAGAAATATAACCACGTAAACAAACAGGTGTGCACATTTGTTTCGCTTATTATGACGTACTAATCGAGTACGAGATGATTATTATCACTGGTAATTGGCGAAAGTTGAGTTGTGACTCGTGTTAATGTGAAAACTGTGTCGTGACCGAAGAAGCAATGTCATAGAATGATGTCATGACCTTATCTTGTAGAAATAATGTTACCTGCTGACTGTTCTAATCTCGAAAACAAGAAGTGAGGAGCAAACAATTTTAAAATGTTTCATGTTTCGAAATCAACGAGTTGTCTTCATTTTTAGATCCCCACTGACGGTCATGATACGTATTTGCGCGAGTAGGTTCTTTGGCCTTATATTCAACAATAGTAAACCATTGTAATCGCGACTGACTATTACAGCTATAGAGTTGAAATTTTCACCAAAAATCAATCTTGGCCGGACGACGGCTTGATTTTTAGCCACCTCAATTTTAAGGGTATTTTTGGAGGTTTTAAGCGGGTGAGAATCCGTATTTTCGAAGGTTTTCTAGAAATGGTGTGTATTGTACATTTTCTACATATTTTGCGCAATTCAATGAGCCGAATTGATTGATACCAAACGGAGTCGATAGCTTTAATGGTACCCTAGTTATCGCAGCTTTTGTGTGGCAAGATTGGAGAGACACGAGCGGATGGTAACCGCTATAAACCACTGGTAGTACAGTACATTATTTGCAGCGTTTTTTATACTATAGGAGAAGCTCATTGGAGAGCTTTAGTGCATTTCGTGTTTTTTGAACACTTAAACGTAGGAGTCGTTAAATCATACTTTTCTTATGGTTACCGCCTAGTGGATGGCGGATTGGGATGACCACTAGAGACATATGATTTTACAAAGTTCCCTAACTCTTACGTTTTCAAAAACCACGAAACCACTGAAATTCACCATAGTCAATACCCGGAGTAGAATAAAACTAACTGATGATCCCGCCTCAAAACGCCCCCCAAAACGTCATTATAGTAGTCGGCACAAAATTAGGCGGGTGTGAAAAATTGCGATGTTGCCAGCTCTCGCCAAACAATAATTGTGGGCTGTGATCGAGCTTAATACGAGGCAACAATGGGAAATCAACTCTGACCCACAGTGCCAACTTGAGAGCAGAATCACAGCGGCCGTCGCCGAGAATGAATGCTGCAACGTAGCAAAAAATCCCACCCACCCGATTCCGTGGCCGTAACTATAGTATTAATACAAAGTGCTTTATTGTTCCTACTCGTAAAATAAAGGGGGTTCCAGAAAAAAAGTTATAGGACAAACTCGATCAGAAATTAGATGTTGAATCTATTTCTGGCCGGTTGCGATCTGTTTCAAAACATCCTGTATACACTGCCCGGAAGATTTCTGGATTAGTTCGGCCTAATAAAAGGGAAAAATATAAAGATATACTTCGTTTTTGGGTAGTCGCTTCATATCTTCTTGGTTTTGAAGTTTGCGGGGGAGAAAAACTGGGCAACTCGTTCTCCATTTTCTTTATTGCCCGCCGAGCACTTTCGCCCCTTCGGGTATCATCAGGGGTTAATTATTAACTACCTACAAGTCAATCCAATAGCTTTAATAATGAAGTCTGCCTGGCATAGGTACATACCTGACAATGTGACAATCCCTGATAGATAGTAGATACTTATGAAGATAGCTTGCTAGTCATTGTTGTTCCTGTCTGTGATAATTATTCATGTCCCTAGAATTTAAGTATTTTAACCTTCCAAATATGTTTTTAAATGTTCCCGACGACAAATTAACAAATGTTAACTAATATGTAAGTACTTACCATCATAATATGGAACCTAAAAGCTTTTTATTATCTGGTGATAGATTTTTAATAATTGTGACCTTGTAGGACGACCGCAGCAAGGGATAGGGACCAGGCAGACAAAACTGAAATGTTTTAAGCCGGACTTGGCCGTAGCTACCAATGGTGCTACGTGAGTATAACTTATTGCTACCTATAAGTGAATGCACCCTAGTACCTCCATAATTAATAGTGATTGATCTTCATGTATTCCATTGTAGAAAGCCCTGATGATGCCCGAAGGGGCGAAAGTGCTCGGCGGGCAATAAAGAAAATGGAGAACGAGTTGCCCAGTTTTTCTCCCCCGCAAACTTCAAAACCTATAAAGATATAGTTGGAGAAACGGTAGCCAGATTTTCCGTCCCGACAATTCGAAAGCATAGTACTGCAACTACTTTGGAGATGATATTTAACGCTAGGATACCTAGCGAACAGGTTGCATTGCAATTTTCGTAAATAAACCCGCGAAAAGTTTTTTCAAACTAAAAAATAATCAATCGCTTATTTTCCAACTTCGACCCGGTTCGGTGCCCTTTGAAGATCTACCTATTTGACATTGGAAGAGGGGTAAATAAACGCATTCTTCATAGCCCGATAAATGTCGGGTCATCCATCTTTCAAACGACCGACTAATTTTACGATTACCCCGTTCGGTGAGAATCTAGCGGATACATAATCGGTCGGTTAGATTAATGTCGCACATCGTCGGAGAGACAGGACGGCGTGTATCGGATAGGTGAACTAATAAAGGGATAGCATGATGGAACTCGAGAGCAGCGTGACCGAAGGAGTGGTCAGTGTAAAAGCTGAATTTAAACGAGCATCGTTGTACTCTTATCGCGTGAACAAGAGCGGCCATTGTCTCTGGTAGCTCACGATAAAGGTCCACCTTAGCCAGCAGCTAGGCCAGCCTCAACTCTTCCTGCCCAGCTACGATCATGTTCGTAAAGTTGCAGGCTTTACGGTTATTGGCCAAGGTTTAACCGAGGGGTAATTACCATGAAGCGGTGGACAATAGCTGAGGGCTTAGAAGTTGTAAATTATTTAGCTACGAAACCCACCAGTTATTCGGAAGAAACCGGTTTTTAAAGGGTTCCGCCAGTTGAATGCGACTTTATACCGTTCAAATAAATAAGTAGACAGTAAATTAATTGGACTATTTTAGAATAGCCATGAATCTTAGATTTTAGAGAGCTCATGCTGATTAGAGGTAATGGAAACTCTACTTTTTGCTAGTACTTTTCGCCCCTGAATTCAACCGTAAATCTTTTTTGACTGCATCTTTGGAAAGCTGAGTGTTTGAACCAACTGAGCTCTCAGCAGAAAAAAAAATAGACACCACAGGTAATCGAAAACATTTAATTTATAAAATTTAAGAAATTACAACCAATACTACAATAGCCAAATGAATGAAAATTTCATTTCATTTCTAATGATATAGTGACCAGGGAGTTTTTGCTTTCACCGGTGTTCTTCCACGGTCATATTGACCGCGTATCATGTACTCTATTAGAGACGTATAATTTTACAGAGTAACAATTACTCCCCACGGCCACCGTGAGAAAACCAGTAATCAAGGGCGTAATTCGTATTTTCAAGGTTTAAGGAACATATAGGTGTGTTTGATATACGTTTGTATAGATTTTTTGACGCTGAATCGATTAAGACCATAACGGAGTAGATAGCTTCAATGGTTCTCAAATTATTGCACCTCTTTAATGTTTGAGATTTTGAGGTATTTTGCCAGATATTATAACTCGATCATTTGTCGAGCTATAAAAATCGTTTTGTACTCGCTAGAAAGCTCGTCAAAAACTCTTTCAGCTGTATCGTGAGGTAATTAATTTAAATGTAAATCAGGTCATTGATGGTACGTTCATCAATAGTAAATAAATCCGAGGTACACTAGAGGTAGCGTTACCAAGTAGTCTTCCGTGTACTCACCCACGAGACACTGTTTGGTAGTACTAACTTTAGGACATCTCGACCTTATCTGCAATTGATAAACGGACCCTGAGAAAAATAAAAATATTTTAAATTACAATAGTTGTCAAGAACTTTGTAATTAGTTCACAATATTGTTGTAGGAGGAAACATTCACAAGAGTTTGGATTCGTAGCTGGGTTAGAGTTGGGTACAGTGGTTTGGGAGGATTTGGGATAGTTACTATACCGAGTGGATGGTCTTAGCGAATCATGATTGAAGCAAAGGAATGATGAACCACTTCAAAATCATTTGCAGCGTTTTAAGGACAGACAGACGTACACACATATTTTTTCTATATTTTTTGTTATCTTAAATAAATTTTAATTTGAACCGCATAGCCGGAAGTCGGCGATGAATGAATCTATACGTATTTCAATAGGATCGAAACAATAATTTTCCAACCTGTTATTATTATTGAATCGTAGTCATGATAGATCGGAATATCGCAAATTGATATCGATCGGTTTCCAATCGTCAGCTTCCGTTTAACAAGCTTCGGCTCACACGGAAACACGACGCACTCATACTCGCTCATCAATCCCATCTACTCATTTGACGCTCGAAGAAGACGAGGCCACGGGCGTGCGATCATTATTTATGCATTGGGAGACAGTTAACTATTCATTGAACACGCATCCACAGCCGCTCATCCGTTTTCCACCTCCCGCTTGCCTGAAGCTTGATAGAGAATTAATGGATCGGATCGGGTAAGAGAGGGCAAAAGCCTCGGCCGCCGTTGGAACTTGCGGCGGAGAGGACCTTTCTCTACGGTGAGGACGGATTTGGCTACGGCGATGGCTTCGGTAACATAGTCAATCCAATAACGCCAAGTTCCAGCGCGAATAACTCACATATTTACGCAAAAATGGCACCTTCTAAAACCTGAAAACGACCTCTTTCGGATTGGGTCATTAAAGATCATTAAATACGGCGCCTTTTAACGTCGGATTTCAAATTGTCGTGATCGCATAACATTTTGAGACACATAACGTAAAAAAAAGAAAAGTTTTATAGCTAGAAAAATCAAATTAGAATAACTTTTGAACGGTTAAATTCCGAATGAACTGCGTGTTAAATCAAATTAATAAAAACTAATTTCGCACATTTACTGGGAGAACATTTTCTGAAAATTTCATTGAGTTTCATTTATTTTTCACAGAGATAATATGATGATTGATGTCACTCCTAGATCATAGTCAGACGGACAGACTAACACACAGACACTAATCGAGACACTGATTCCGAGTGAAGCACTATGAACATTTCTTTTAGGTTCACATTCGTTCTGAATTTATTTGACTTTTCAGTCGATCACTAACTGAAAAATGATCCATATGCAATAGAATCAAACTTCAGGTAATAAACAAGTTGAACGGATTTTCTCAATATATTGAGTAAATAAGTAAATACGTACATAGTAAACATAAATTTAAAGTGAGACTGATACGTATTTCTTGTATAATAAGTAAATAAATACGTATTTTATCAAAGCCATTGTGTACAATCGCAACATTTCTACTTCTAAAACTCCTCTGCAATCATTTTTACGCCAATATTAATGCTCGGAAGTATTTTTAGAATCTCGATATGTTCCGATTCATAAATGAGTTTGAAATTTAATATAGAAATCCTCGCAATCCCACGAAGACTTAACTCCGGTGTTTGCCAAAACTTCTCATCCGCTCCGACCGATAGCCGTTGAATTCATTCCGATAAGACGACGAGTGGATTGAAGTTGGGGGTTGGATGGGAATTATTGAAATAGAAATGAATAAAACATGTAGACGCTCAAGATTGCTTCTAAATGTGTCGGAAAATAAATCGCCCTAAGCTCGAGCTGCTGAGTTTATTCCTCCCATCTGTCTCCCGTTTGGTTTTAATATCGTGTATCAATCAGAGGAAGGCGATTCGAGACGGATTTATAGTTCTTCTTAGGAGGCAAACGTTTCGTGCTCTTATCAGAAAAACGATTGTTTTGGAGGAATTGAAGCGATGTAAATATATAGATTCAATGACTAGACCAGATAATCTCTTCGCATTCCTTATTTATCCGCCGAGCGATAGAATCGTCTGCTATATAATGTTCATTCTATTTTAAGCGTACCTACGATGCATGATGATGGACTGGAGACATGCAAATATAATATTAGTAATTAATTATTTTATATTAACTTAATATTATTATAGTTTAATTATTATTAGTGATTAATTATTTATATTTATATTTTATTATATAATATTAGTTGTTAACTATTTTGATATATAAAACGTACAATATAGCCAGTTGTCGAAACAGTTGTCTGGGTTTTAACCAACGACGCCATATTTATGATGAACTAAAAACCTAAGTTTTGAAGTCTTCGATTAAAACCCTGGTCCTTACGAAGGGTTCACAGGCATCCGTCAAAACCATTTGCATCGCTGCGTTTTGCATTTTGATTGGCTATCTAACGTGGGAACGCCAATCAGAATGCAAACCCCAGCAACGCAAAAGCATTCGACGCATGTCTGTGAACCCTGCTTTAGTTTCCCTATTTTTATTGAAACCAGTCCTTAAAGTGCACTTTCCGTCGAACAAGTTTATCCATGACGAATAAAGACTTTACTTACAATATGAAACATAAGTCATCTTGTTGTCCAATCGACAAAAGCAAAGATTCAACTTTCAAGTTACTACCTTTCGAAAAATATAGTTCGTTACTAAACTATAATTATCGAGATTGATTTTTGAATATTTGAATATAAATATCTTCAAATTAGGCATTTTTAACCGTTTGAACGATATACAAAAAATCCTATATTTCAAGCACATTCCAATTCTATTGCTACCATTTTCTTCGAAAATATGTAGATTAGGATAATCCAGCTATACGGATCAACGTGAAAAATTCGAAATACTACTTAATCACCAATTTCGTCACTTAAAAAAATGTTTTCATATCGTCTCGTTTATCATGTGAAAACGTAAAGCCATAACGAAATCGACACAGCTCAACTTGACTGATTGCCACTTTCGGTTCAGTGGCGATGTTCCCGTCTCTACGCTTTCCATCCTCATCACCGTCGTGCGATTTACGAAAACGTGATCAATTTATTGGCACTTGGAAAGAGCGCGGGCCGTATAGGATTTGTTGAGTGCCGATTCGCTGGCGGCCGGGTTCGAAAAACCCATAGAAATAAGGAGGTTAGAAAAGAGGTGCTGCTGTGTTGCGTTCACATGGAGCGGAACGCGGACTAGAGTGACAAGTTACAAAAAAAGGTTTTGCTTTTACCGGTGTTGCATGCATACATTTGAGTACAACATAGTATGGAACGTGGATTGTGGTTCCTATTAGAGACGTATGATTTTACAGAGGTACCAATACTCCCCTCGATAGAAGAACACCGGTAAAAGCAAATACAGTCTAATGTATCATAATTATTGACAGATAATTCTCGTTATTAATTCTGATTATCGATTCCCTTCGAATTGGATTTTTTTTCGTTACTCATAAGAAGAAACTAATTTACTCATCTTATCCATGCTGGTTTTAATAAATCGTAAATAGTACTGGAGAAAGTTCCACTCGCAATGAGTTGAAGTCACGTGATTCCCTGTCAATGTGAACCGGACACGAGTGGTTAGGTTTTCGTGCGAGTCAAGGGATGGGTGTCTGCGTGTGCCTGTGTCAGGCAGAGCTGGAAGCTTCGCGAGCCCACGGTTAAGAATCACCCTGCCAGCCATCACCGCCGACTTATCCCGCAGGGGATAGCTCATTCGAGGAGGGGGAAAATCCTCGCCGTTTTTCCACCGTCGCTATCTCGCCGACTCGGATGTCACTTCGTCTCAACGACCGCTATCGTCCGACCGGTAAAAACACCCGGAAAAAAGCGACAGCGGCTGACGGGGTAGTGGAGTGGCTGGTTCCGATGGCAGAAAAGCCAAAATAGAAAACTTATCCGAACTGACGGCCGATACGTCGGGGAAAATCGTTTGCACTGTATCATTCCAAGTCGATGAGTAACGATGTTTTTCCTTCCGCCCGGAAAATTCGGTCATCTCGTATGAATTAATTAGTTTACTTCCCCCCCTCACAAAAAAAAGAATAAATTCCTTAGGAGTCACATTTTTCGGGACGGCTTCACTGCCGTTCAACTAATGAACGGAGATGCTTATTGACGATAAAAAATGAATCGAATACACTTGCAAACATTAGTAATTTCATTTTTTTACTATATCACTAGCGCTGAGAATGTGAATCCCATTCCACAAAAGAGAGGGGTCACGAATTCAACTTATTTTAAATGAAATATATTGTTATATAAATTTCAGCGTTTAGGCCATCATCAGTAACAGATGGCGGAGTTGTAAGATTGTTACTGATGATGTCAATACTGATTGAAAACTGATGATGTCAATATCTCTTCGAATCCTTTCCTTGGGATTTGCACATGAATAAAATAATTCTTGCTCCTCCAATTTTCCGAAGATTCGATTGCACTCGTATCGAAAATTTGAAAATAACGAAACCTCAACGCTGGCGGGCGGACGATGTAACTAGCTGCGGATGTTGAAATACTCGGCATTGGCCATTGAGGAGAACGAATGCTGAAAAAGACTTGATAGAATTCGTCCTTCAAAAGTAATAAAAGCCCAGAGCGAGTAGGTGGCAATGGAACTCGGTGGAAAAAAGAACGCCTTAAGTAAGAGACGAAGTCGAAGAAGAAAATCCCGTCGACTCATCAAAGGGTAATCTGTTATCAGGGTAGGAACTTGTAAGCCCTCAATTAGTTTGCCTTGATCCCATCTCAATCTATCATTCCCCATCCCCTTGCGTCTATTCTTTTCTTGCCCCGTTTCAGTCGAGCGTCTTCCCATTTAAGTCGCGGATTTCGCCTATTTTTCTCCCTTTGCCTCTAATAAAATTCACAAAGCGTCGAAGAAACGTCACATTAGAATCAATTAGTCGGAGTGGAAAGTCGGATGAAAGCAATCAGCCTGTAAAGATTATTTTCCGATCCCTTTAACATTGAAAGTGGAGGACGATTATTTTCCGACGACAATTTTAATTATTTTTCAAACCTCTTGTATACATGCATAATTGTACATCAGAAAAAATGTGAATATTCATGTACAAAGTTTCTAACAAGTTACATCGAAAATGGACTGTTTAAAGGAAAATTCTTAGAAGAAGAGAACATTGAGTAGCATTCACAGAACACACGGCTACGGGGTTCGCACTTATAACAAGTTACTTACGACGAGTTATATTTTCTTCTTTGTTCGTCTGCACAAACATCTCGTTAACGTTATCAATTTCAGACCTCATTTTCCATGTGATTTCCAACGATCAATTCTTTAGCAGACGAGCCCCAAAATATAACAAAAAAATGCGGAAGTACGGTGTGCTTCACCGTTACAATCTCATATATCGTCTTTACACCATATAGACTTTCAACACCTTGAATCTTTCATGTTAGTCATGTTAGGCCACAGACGCGAAGATTAATATACGCTAGTTCAGAACTGCACCTATCCCAGTAGGGGACACCCCATTTGGTTCAGTTCTGAACAAAAGCAATTAGTGTTTTTCTTTAGCAAAGTCAGACGGTAAGTACAGCAGTGTACATAAACATAAAACGATCAACTAGTACTTTAAAAAAATAAAAATGCCTGCAGTTCCCGATAGAATTCAATTTAATATCGCGCCAAATTAAACTACCTCTCATTTTATTACATCAATTTCAGCTTTCCGGTGACTCGTAAAATCAGACCAACTCTTGTTCCCTCAGCGTTTAAATAACATTTCAAAGAAGCCAACAACGTTTCCGAGTCATCGCAAATTGGTCAGCCTTTCCATTTCCGCAACCTGTTTTCTTGTCGTTCTTCGGAGTTGTCGTAAAACTTGTTTAAGTATCCGGAAAGGAAGAATTGAATTTGCGTACCCGAAAGGGACGCGCAACAGACGAAAAAGGCGGAATTGAGATCAAACCGAAAAGGGCGAGAAAGATAACGAAAAAGGGCGCAGCGTCGTCTTACACCCCATCGTACAACCCCTACCACGGCAGAATTGGAGACAAATTTTGACGTCCTTTGTTCGCAAAAAGACAATGGCGACCAGAGATCGGAATCGTAAAGCGAAAGGCCGAGAAAGCAGAGGCATCGCGAAATGTGCCTTCACATGCGGTTTTTAAACCCAGTGGTGTGCATATATCACACTGTAGTTCCATGTTTGAGTCGGTAAAAGTTATAACCAAGTATAAAATCAAGAAACTCGTACTAAGTCCTCAACGTTAGTAAACTACAACTGTTATTAAAAACTAGCCAGGGGCTAAAAACCGAAAGAGAAAAAAAAACATGAATCAGGTTAATAACACAGAAGTGCGTATGACGTGAGCCTAAGATACAAGCCAAGTTGTGTCAAATGGGATAATTTATAAAGCAACGACACCCAGCCCTGAAGGGGGAATCGAGCGTCTTTCTCTAGTCGTTGCAGACTTTAAAAACTTCAAGCATTTAAATAAATAGATTTTTGCATCCAGTAGAACATTCCAACGCAAAAAGCACATACCATGGAAGTGCGGTGTGTGAGCCGAAGATAAAATCAAACGTAATCTAGAAGATCTTTAGAAGAAAAATTTAAGAAGATTTTAGGACATATTTGACATGGACGCGAGGACTAACGAACACACAGACAGACAACGGACGCACACACACACTAGTGCATAATGTGAGCAGAGCACTCAGAAGCAGGCGCGCGAAAAGTTCTAATAATGCAGACAAAAGATTTCATTTCCACGGCAGTTCCCCTTATTTAACAATATAATTGCAGTCTATGACATTTTTTCCGCTTTGTAAACGTTGTCGAATTTGACAAATGATGACCAAGAGACGTGATAATTTTTCATGTTCTGTGTACGGTGGAATGATTAAAAATAAATCCACTTCATTCTATTCGACAATCCGTTTTTATCATGTTGTCTTGGTTTATTTGTCGGATAAGTTTAATACATTTTTTACCCTGGCGATAAAAATCAGTCATCATTCACCTGCCACATTTCCTAAAAATTTCATCGAGTCTCATTCGTTTTTCAGGGAGATATGGGAATTTACGTCACTTTTTGACCACAGACACACGGACTGTTGTGCAGAAACTGTTCCTGAGCATAGTACCATCAAAATTTCTTTCATTAGAACCTCCGTTCCAAACTCGATTTTTCAGTAGATCACAATACTTCCATTTACTACGTAAACTTGTGAGTAAAAACATCATACATCGGATCGAAACTTTAACTCTTCGGCTGAACAGTATTGAGGTAAAGACTGATCTTGACTAAATCAGGAGTGATCATTAAAATTACTAATGAGAGGGCCAGAACGAGATCGCGGCACTTGTCAGGTTATCGAGTAAGTCACGTTTGTATTGCAGCACGCTGAGCGTTGATAGACCTGTCCGATTCAATTTAAGCTCTACGGACCAAAAATATTATTAAACTATATTCCATACCAATCGCCCAGGAAAAACGCGGCAAATGATTGTACAGTGGTCTATTATTCCTGTAACCAAAAGTACCTATGTATGGCTCAGGCGTATGGTTGTTTGGGATTGCTTCAATTATGATTTATGAAGGTCACCATCTATGAAAATTAAATTTGGAATACATGGCCGATCTCAATGCTTCCCTTTGCCACTTAAAGATGGAAATAAAACGTCTAATCCTCTCAAAATTTGACGTTGCTAGTATTTCTAGTAGTAGTAGTCCTTTTTGAGTTCGTTGAACAACTGCCACGGGGTTGTTACCCAACCTTTTCGTTCAATAAAAATATTAAGAAAACATGCTTGATTTCGCGCAAGAACATCAGCTGCAGCGCATCAAGTCAGAGATACGTTAGCACATCCATTACGACGTTTAGACGCATTAATCACATGAATGAGCAATATATCTCTTCTACTCATGAATAATGTAAACACATTTAGATGCCCTAGGCATCGAGGCATTAGGGTTACACGCGTAATTTACTGCGTGTTACGTCTCGACTCTAATACGATGACGTGAGAAATCCAGCACTTCTAAAAGATAATTTGAGATCACATCTGTACCGGTGTTTTAATGCCAACAATTTTCAGAGGAAAGCGTCAGTATTTCCGATTCACTTGCAATGAGACCGAAGTGCAATTTTGATTTTGTTTTAGTCAGACGCAAATCTCCAATTTAGGAGGCCAGAGGGCGTGTTTTTCAGCTGAACGATCTTTAAACCCAATCGCCTTAGAAATGTCCCCCTTATTTACCGCTAAATGACGATTACTTCGTCTGTTTGTCAGTATACGAGAAACCGTCATCTCTCTATACGCGTGGACATGGAATTTAAAGTCTGGTGTTGCTGATATGCAAAATACACTTCGTCAGCCGTGCCAACTCTTCCACTGCTGCTATGATTTCATTGCTGACAAGAGCCAGAATTTCTTCGTGGAGTGCAAGGGCGTATCTCTTCAACACTGTCGTCAGGGCCACCTCCCTTTATGCTGCTTCAGTCTGGGGCCTCAGGTACGGCGCTGAGATCGAGGGTGTGCAGGTGCGATTCTATAAGCGCATCTTGTTGCTGCCACGGTCGACTCCCGGTGCGTTCGTCAGGATTGAGACGGGATCGTTGCCTCTCTTCTGTGGCGTTCTCGTTGAGGCATTGAGATGGTTGAGGAAATGTCTGGCTATGCCCGCCGATCGTCTTCCCGGGTCGTGTATGGCCCGCTTAATCGCCCTAGCTTCCTCCCGGTCCTGCGACGCCAGATTCAACTGGTTCTGCCAGCTGATGAATGGTCTTTCTCAATGTGGCCTCTCGTTTCCTTCTCTTTCGGGCTGCGGCATGGCTGAATGTGCGGGTGGCATGATTGAGGTTCTGCCTCAATCTTTTCGGCAGTTGGACGTGGATGGTGTCTTGGCCTCTAGGTACAGCGATCTCTTTGTTCGTCTCATTGCGCCTGCGGCATCTGGACTTCAACCGTACCTGGGGCTTGGCTGCCCTCTTCCCATTGTCAGATCTTGTGCACAGCTGCGTGCGCTCGGGGTGCATGGGGCGCGGGTTCTCGTCGGGGGTGACCTCATCAAGTTCTATCCCTCGTCATGCCCTCTCTGTAATTGGGATGTACCAGATACGCCGTTTCATCTCCTCCTCTGCTGCCCAATGCTGTCTGCTGCTCGGGTGAAGTTCCTGCTGCCTCTTCTGTGCCTGCCGTTGGAGCCGAGAGAGCAGTACGCTCGCCTGCTGACATCCCCCACGCGCCCTGTCATGAATAGGATACATTTTTACCTCAGTGAGGTGGCAGAGATTCGAAATCTTATTCTTTCAGTTTGACAGCGAGTAACTGGTAAAAATATTAATTTCCGCGGGTTGGATCATAACGGCCGCTTTTCCTTTTGCTTATCGCTCTCTATATTTGCCAGCTGGTGCAATCTATTTTTATTTCTTCGCCCAGTAGAATTATTATGTATCATCTTTCTATTTATGGTCAACCTCTGTTTCTTCTTCTATGCAGTCTAGATATCTGATGTACTTTATTTTTATTTATTTATTTACTGTTCGTTGCTATGGATTTTTATCTGCGAAGCAATAATAAAGAATCTATCTATCTATCTATCTATCTATCTGATATGCAAAATACTGTTCGTCTGTGAAAATATTTTATTTTGATTTATTCCAACAGCGCCAATATTCAACAGATATTAAATTATCAATTCAACTCCATGGAGTTGAAAAAAAGAATGGATATTTCTCAAGGGCAAAGAGAAGATAGTGGAGATATATTGGGATTTCTGGCGGTTGACGATAAATAATAGGTGGCTATTATATTTAGGCGAGGCAAGAGGCGGTGTTTTGAGTCTGAGCCTGGAACCGGCGCGAAGATGATAAATAACCGTTGCTAATGAGCTGGGAACCGCCGCTCTAGCAGAGGATCCGCATATTTTCCACAAGAAAAGAAGAAAATTACGCTTTTCAAAAATTGAGAGATAGAGAGAAAGATGACCTTTTTAGCACACAAAAAAAAAAATAAATAAAAATTGTCCGCGCTTCTGAAAAAATATATCTTCAACAGCAACAGGGCTGTCAGTAATCATTCGAATTCTTCCGCATTCGGTGCGAGAATTTCCGAGTTTGGAACCTATTCTAGTTCTAGTCCGGTTCCAGATGATTTGTCTGCTAAAAATGATTAAATGAACTATTTCCTATTTTCCTGTTCGACTGCTACTTGCAATTCTAGGAACACTCATTATGAAACTGAAATCAAAGCAAAAGTTATCCTCTTTCATGGCTTCATGGCTACTGATCACACGTTGGGATAATGCCAATATAGTTGACGAAGGTCAAATTCACGACTCCAAAAATAGAATTAATCGTTCATTATTGAAGAGCTCCGTCATTTTTTCGATGTTTACATAGTAAATGTTAGTATCGTCGGAAAGAAGGTGGATTTTGAAGAAAGTTTCACAGTACTATACTCAGAAATACTTTTGGAGTGATAAAGTTTTTGTGTGTGCGTGTGTCAGTGGTCAAAAAATGACAAAAATTGTCACGATCGTTTGGAACAATTACAATAGTTGCTACGGAATTTTCCCCGATAGTTACCAATCTGTTTTTCGGTGGGAACGTTCTCAAACGTTCGGAATAATTACTATCTCAAATGGATAGTCTTCTTAAATCATTATTGAAGGGAAGGAATAATAAACCACTGTACAATCATTTGCACCATTTGCGTTTTTTACACAATGTGACCGCATTTCTACGCTTTTAGCAATAAACCAAGTAAGAGGTCACATTAGATTCACTCGTGGATTCACATTACAAATAATTTTCAGATTAAAAAATATTTAGATTATCTTTACAAACAAGGATGTTTACAATCTCTTGCTGTTTTGACGTCCAATACATTTAATAGTATGCCGATTATGCTTCAATAAAACTTGTCTGATTTCGTTCCTACGAAAAGATTAGGTTTGAATTTAGAGCACAATCATCGATTCGGAGATATTGTGATTAGAGAAAAACGACCAGCGGTATTCGAATAGCGAGGCAATCGCTCAAAACTCAACGGAGTGGCAGCGTTGTCAAGGAGATCGGGGAGGAGGAATAGGGTCACGCTTGGGCTAGGAGGATTTTCAGTGGCATCCGAAGCGTGAAATTGTTTTTTGAAAGAGAAAATTGAGAAGTTTTAATTAAAAAGTCGTTGCCCGCATTACTGAATATACATGGCTCATTATAAAAACAAAGAAGATATCTACGCGCGAATGTTCTTTTTAGTAGAAGTTATTCCATAGTCGAAACACGTCAGTGGTCGTTAAGGATGAGTTTTTAATCCTCACCTTGTGTTCATTTCGATGGGTAAAGTTGGACCATGGGAATAGATAAGAACGCTAGGGAGACCGGAAGTTTCGCATTTTTTATAAAACTTTGAATGACAATAGGGGATGATGTTATTTAAAATTGATATTTGCTATAATGTTTTTAAATTAATAGGTCAAGTGGCGGTTGTCGATCATTGAAACTCGATTGCTTCGGAAAAAAGATGGGATATCAAACAGAGAGATCAATTATCATGTACGAGTGGTGATATATAACCGGTAAAATATATTCCTTTGCCAAAAAACGACTAATATCATAGGTACCTAAATAGTTAGGTACAATATTAGATAAAGAAATTCACAAAACAAAAACACAAAATCAAATTCAAATTCAAACATAAAACCTACTTTTCTTCTTCGACAGTGCACAGCCGGTATTGTTTTTTATCTCTAATTGTTCACCCTTGTTGGTATGATCAAACACTAAAAATGGTTCTATAGTAGTTTATTATTCCTTTGCTTTCTATAATGATGTAAGAAGACCAACCATCTAACCATTCAGTTACGTTCATTTGCTGCGAGAAGACGATATGGTGAGGCAAAAATTAAAATTAGGGTTTTCTGGGCACTAACAGCTTTTTATTTGCGTGGTTAACTGAGAAAGAGAATTTTGGTGGTCTTCTACGGAAGGAGTATATTTATATGCGAGGAAAGGTTGTTTTATTTTGGAACAAATATCAACCCAGAGAAGCGTTTAAGTCAGCCCTCGTTCGATAGAACAATCTAGAGGATTCGATATGATTAGTGCTTCAGATCGCTTCACAGGTTTATTGTAGGTATACTATAATTGTAGATGTAGATAAGTATCACAGTCGGAGTTATTTAAATACGCATAGTTTTGGCAATCTCAATGGTTTGTTATTGAATAATAAATCGTTACTAATAGTACTTCGAAGAGGGGTCGTACGTTGGTGTAAAGGGAAGGGTCCTGTCCCATTTCGACCCTGAAATACAACGTTAGAATATAGGGAACGTTGCACAGCTGGCGAGACTGTTGCCCGCGTAGTTGAAGCAGCTGAAAAGCGGCGGATTTCTCCGCTCTTGCAGAGGATCAGTCTGAAGGTGGCTGAGGTTGTTGGGTTGAAATCGCCTTTGGTCCTGACTGAGCCGAGATCCACCTCGTGTTGTCTCTTTCTGCCATTCGCTGTTCCCCTTCATCGCATTCTGTCCATCCCGTTCTAGCTCGTTCTTCCCGCACTGCGTCAAATGTTTTTGGCTTGATACCAAAGTTGCTTCTTCCTTTTCGCTCTCTCGACCATCTCTCTCGTCTCAGTTTATTCGTAACGCTTACCCGTTCGCTTACCTCACGCCCTTCGTCTTCCTCCAAGCATTTGCTATAGAATTCTAGTAAAGATACGTGGCCGAAGGAGGTTCGCGAACTTCGTGGTGACTATCGAAGGAATAAGGCTGCGATTAATCGATCAGTATTAGTCCTTCAAATTATTCATTATTATCATTATTAGCTTCAAATAGGATTTAAAAATGCCAACCACTTGTAATTGTAGCTAAAAACGTATTGGTAAAAGGTTAAATTTTCAGCTGATATCCTATTAAATTATTATTAAAAATCAGCCATTTCTGGATTCAGGATACACAGTACTTCCGAAATGTCTTTTTTCACAGGTTTTTCTGATTTGAATTTTACGGGCAATAAGTGAATATTTTTAACGTTTGATGTCTTGAAATGTGACTTGAACATGGAATTACTGTTTGATCTATGCTCATCGCTAGTTTGTTTTATTATGTAATAATAAAACATTGTATTTTTCTTGAACGATTTCAACAGCCTAATATGGATCATTGAACTAAAATATCGATTTTTATAGTACTGCACAGTACAGTAAGTGGTATTTTGCAGGTTCAGTCGATAAATTGTTTCGAAAATCAGTTGCGGCGGTCCGGTTTGAAAGTGTCAGTGAGTTATAGGGTAAACTGACGGCTCTAATGGTTGCGAAGGGGGTGGGGAATGCGTCTGATGCAGGGCTTGCATGCGGGATAGCTCTTCATTTCACTAATGCTACCACTCCTGCGGTAAATTCCTTGCCAGTCCTTTCCTGTCTATAGAGCACCTGAGAGTCTCCATCCGTTCGTGAACTTGGAAGCTGCGCGTTGGAACGACTACGTCATCGTTCGTCGAGACAGGTGCGTCCCCATTTGGCATGATGTACAATACTCGTTTCTCACTCACATTCCCAACGTAACGATAGGTTTAAGCTGGTCTTTACAGACAGTGTTGAATGGCCGTCGCTTTTCTAACCAACAACAGCATTCGCCGAGAAACTTGAGCATTAGTTCAGGTCACAAACAACAATTTTAGGCAAATGTTGACAAGTGCACAATTGTGAGGCATGCGCTTGCAACGCTGAACGTTTTGCCTACAAAGCCGATTTCAATCTGAAAACACTGAGAATTATTGAGCGGTGTTTTATCATTACTTTGCTTCCATTATGATTGAAGGCCATCCTTTTGTGATAGAAACTGGCGAGTTTTAGTGTATTTTGTGTTTTTGACATTCTCATGTCTTGGCTATGGCACACAACCAAAATTGTGTTATGTTACGTAACGTGACATCGTTCCGAGTAGAGTTTTAATATGATATTTTCCAGGGTTTTTCAGAAAAATGTGTATTTGGTATCAAATTACATAGATTTTTGGACGCTGAATCGAATGAGACCATCGCGGGGTCGATAGCTTTATTGGTTCTCGAGTTATCGCAGCTTTTTTGTCGAATTTGGGAGATTTTCAGAAATTTGACTTGAGGGTATAACTCGAGAGTTCTTCGAGCTATAAAAATCGTTCTATACTCATTGGAATGGTCGTCAAACACTCTCTCCAGCTGTAGGGTAAGGCAAAAAATTTAGCTTTTAATTAGGAAATTAAGAAAAATAAAATCGATTAAAATTACAATAGTTGCTACGGAGTTTTCCCCTGTAGTTACCATCTGCTTTTCGGTGGGATTGTTCAGAAATGTTCGGAATTACTGCTATCACAAATGGATGGTCTTCTTAAATCATTATTGCTTCAATAATGATTTAAGAAGACCAGGAATAATAAACCACTGTACAATCATTTTCAGCGTTTTTCCTTGGGCGATTACAATGGTTTATTATTGAATAATAAACCAAAATAAAGCATTACATTCCAAAGAAATTCTTGTCCATCGTAGAGAGAAATTGACTCGTTTTTAAAACTATTCACAACGCGAACAAAAAAAGCACTTTCACAACCGAAACGCAACAGAAGACGGAAGACGCTCGAATGAAATTACTACTCGAATGAAAGTCTCCGAGAGCATTAAACATTTTCGTGCACGGACAGACGAGAGCTGGAATACGCATGTCCAGTCGTGACTGGGGACACTCGGAGACCATGATCGGACATGTCGCCCCGATACTGCTCTCGGGTCACATCGATTAGTGAGTCTCGTGACTCGTGACTGCTTTTGTGATTGTATTGTCTAGGGTGGCTTGATACAAAATGCCACTAATTCAATGCGCAAACAAGAAATTGAATAATAATCACTGTACAATTTGCAGCGTTTTTTCTTGGGCGATTACAATGGTTTATTATTGTATAATAACTCAAAATATGACTCGAGCGAATTTACAAAACTGAACTAAAATTTTTATAACGCGTCCCCTGGTTCTAGCGTAACCGTGGCGCCTAACTCAGTATTCCAGCTGGCGGGAATTGTAGTAGCCACTGTAGTTGTCACTACAGAGCCATTGTCAGGCCAAGATAGATGACGTGACGAAATAGTAGTATTTTGTTACATGCGCGTTACGAAATAGCGTTACAAAACAGTCCATATACAATAGTTGCTACAAAGTTTTCTTCTGTAGTTACCAATCTAATTTTCGGTGGGAACGTTCACATATTATGTTCTATCGCAAATGGATAGTCTTCTTAAATCATTATTGAAGTAAAGGAATAATAAACCACTGTACAATAGTTGCAACTAAACTAGACTTTTTGACTCCGTTTGATTTGCCGTTTTTACATTTTCATGTCTTTGCCATGGCATTTAAATTGAGTAAATTCCACTTTTTTGTCGTCGAGCACCAACGCAAGGACTAACCGATCATAGTCATTCAAGTCTAATTACCAATTCTTTTATGATGAACACTACAACTAAGATTGCGACTTTATAATTAGGTACCTACCTAATTTGGTAGCTGAGGAGGGGAAAGACATGAATATGTCCCAATGCGTTGCAGACTCGTATGTAAGCGTTTTTGGTTTATTATTCAATAATAAACCATTGTAATCGCCCAAGAAAAAAAAATTTCTAACCCCCCCTCAAAATTTGATGTTTTACGTTTCAAGGCATGTAGAATCCGAATATCCAATAAAAAAAATTCTGTCCGTCCGCCGTACGCCGTCCGCCGTCCGCCGTCCGCCGTCCGCCGTCCGCCGTCCGCCGTCCGCCGTCCGCCGTTAGCAGTTTTCCGGCCAAACTGTAAGAGCTAAAAATTTGAAATTTTCACCAAAAATCAATCTCGGTCCAAGGACGGCCCAATTCTTGAACCAACTTGCTAGCTCAATTTTAAGGGTATTTTTGGGGGGTTTTGAGGGGGAGAAAATTCATATTTTCCAAGGTTTTTCAGAAAAATGTGTACGTGGTATCAAATTATATAGATTTTTGGACGCTGAATCGAATGAGACCATTGCCGGGACGATAGCTTTATTGGTTCTCGAGTTATCGCAGCTTTTGTGCCGAATTTGGGAGATTTTCACAAATTTGGCATTAGGGTATAACTCGAGAGTTCTTGTAGCTATAAGAATCGTTCTATACTCATTGGAATGGTCGTCAAACACTCTCTCCAGCTGTATCGTTAGGCAATAAGTTTAGCTTTTAATTAGGAAATTAAGAAAATTAAAAATGATTAAAATTACAATAGTTGCTACGGAGTTTTCCCCTATAGTTACCATCTGCTTTTCGGTGGGAATGTTCACAAATAATGATCGGAATATTTAAAATGACAAATGGATAGTCTTCTTAAATCAATATTGAAGCGAAATAATAATAAACCACTGTACAATCATTTGCAGCGTTTTTTATTTTGTATGGATACTAATTAGTTATTTGTGAGTTTAGGAAAAGGCGTGAACAGCCATCGTCAAATTGATATTGTTAAAAATCGGTTCTCATAAATGCTGATTTGCTCTGTTCAAGAATCATGAAAACTCATGATATATATATTCTTACTAATTCGGAATCTATAGGCTTCTCCAAAAAAACTCATGATATTTATATTCTTACTAATTCGGAATCTATAGGCTTCTCCAATCCAATATAAGAGAGGCACCGTCTCCAAAAGATGATCAATCTGGAGGTGATTCAGAGGTGAAAGGAAAGTCTTTTAATCATTTGGGAAATGAGAAATAGTAATTTTGATACTATTAGGGGAGGTTATTTTGAAACGCCCTTGTCTGACTAAGATTGATTTAAGGTTTAAATATCAATAATTTAGCTGTTATGGTTTCCTCAGAAAAGTATTGACGTAGGACGGACAGAATCTTTGGATATTCGGATTCTACATGCCTTGAAACGTAAAATATCCAATTTGTGGGAAGGGGGGATCAGAAAATATTTTTTATTGGGGATTGCAGTGGTTTATTATTGCATAATAAACCAATAAGTATGTGAAAGCTGAAAATTAGGAAGGATTTATTGTAAGACTGTTGCCTTAGTTGTAAGAGTATGAAAATAATTTTAAAAAGTGGGAATCCATGCCTTCTAATGATAAAATCGAATAAACAGTTACGTTGAGAGTAGTCGAGCGCGAGAATATGATCTTTGAAATCTTTCGTTTAAAAAATGTCCTGCAGTTTTCCAAATCTGTACAACTTTTGCAACTTCAACAATCGAAGCGTTCTAGGTTGTTCGCATACCAAACGACGAGAAACTATCGACCACATAAACTCGCTTTACGACCGTCGCCAAATTACATCCGTCTTCAATTGGTTAAAAACTTGTTATGACGCTCAGTGAAGAAGTAAGCTTTTTTGTCGTTAAAACGGGAGTGAAAACTTTGTGATGCAGTTTCTGTTGGTGTTTCGCTGCGGTAAATGGAAAGGGAACTACGTGTAAACCGGTCAGGGAACTTTTCCAACAAGGAAGACTCAGCCGCAATGGTTTACTTTGTTGCAATGCGTTGTGTTCGCTTCAGCCTCTTCGCATTAAACGGGTTCGACTTCATCCAACTTTAGTCCGCTTCGGCTCACCCGTATCCGTCGGGATTGAGCGGGTGTACCGAGTCCTTTACACGTTTCCCGCTCTCATCCGATCGTTGACTTGGCGCCGAATTAGTTGGCATTGTCATCCAATGTCGGCGCTGTTTAATTAGCGATTCAATTCGAGTCCGCGTCGTAAGCTTTTCGAAAGTTCTCAGCACAGCCGATTCGAGTCCGTTAGAGCAACGCTGCTTAATTAGGTCAGCCAAAATAACAGACGACATGGCCGAATTACCGAAGTTCACACAGCTAAGAATTATATAATAAATAGTCGAGAACTCTTCGTTGTCATGTTCTAGCGAATTTTTTCCAAAAAAATATATGAAATCCGAATATCCCCCTCCCATTGTATACCTACTTTATTGGTATTGATTTTTGCTCCCCGTAAAATCACAATAGGTACAAGTGAGATAGCGAGAAAAAATCTCTTAACGTGTAATTAGGGTGTGAGCCGAATGCTAGAACATTTTAAGACTCTGATGGCTCTAAAATATTGACTCTTATGGCCTGTAAAAATTATTATAAAAAACATGGAAGTATAATTCAGCCCTCATATCTCGAAAGTACTGTGTGTGCACTGGGAGAACATTTCGTGAAAGCATTGCATCGAATGCAAGCAATTTTTCAAGGATATTACAGTGATATTTGTCTTTGTTTGAAAATATTTCATCATATGCAAATTCACTGGGAACACATTCACTGACATTTCCATCGATTTTCAATAAATTTCCCGGAGATATAACGTTTTGCCTGTTTTTGACACAGGCACGCGGACAGACAAACAGAAACGCAGAAGAAATAGAAGGCTTTTCATAGTATAGCATTATAAAAATGTGTTCCGAATTCACCTCCGTTCTGAATTCGACTTTTAGGACGATCGTAATACTTCTATCTACTGCGTTAACATGGAAGTAACGAACACTATGGGGCCGTTTTACACGGAGCTACCTTGCTACCTTCTGTAAAAACTGATCAATGTACCTAGTTTGTCCCAAATCTCTGTCTCTTCACCCTATATGTCGACTTGTCCGTTTCATTTTTCAAAGGCCCTTCTAGAATTAACGCTGGACGATTGAAATTGTACCCTGAGAGTAGGAGTGCTATCAAATTCAACCTGCTGTAGGAAATAGTTTGTTCTACAGAAGCGCGTTAGCTGAAAAACGAACCGATTGAGATAGAATTCGCTAATAGGAGCCGATCATGACTGGGCAGGAATAAGCGGAGGACGAGAGGAAAACAATGAAAAGAATAGGAGAGCGAAACCTCTTAGTTGTGAGTGGCTCCTCACGGAAGGCGTTGGCTCTTATACGTGCACCGAGTTTCCTTTTCCCTTTTACACTTCTCAATGTTGGAAGCTACCCTTGGAATCGTCCACTCGACTTTTCATCTGATGAACCTTGGGGAAATTCTCACTCGAACCCAACTTCGGGATAATTGTATTGAGTAGATATACCTAGTTATCAGATTCTTGTGCAATTTCAAAGTTTAGCTTATTATTCTATAAAATATTAAGCAATCAAATTTGACGTGCCTTGAAACGAAAATAATTCAAATTTTGAGGGGATTCGATAAACATTTCTTGGGCGATTACTTTGGTTTATTTTAATGTACAAACAATTTTGAGTGTACGCCGTACGCCTGAAAAAACTATAAGAGCTAGATACTCGCATTTACACTAAAAATCACTTTGGGCCAGACAATAACTTAATTCATTAGATATATCGGTACTACAACTTTAAAGGCTTGGTATCAATTTCTATAGATTTTTGGACGCTGAATCGAATGAGACGGAGTCATTGGCTTTAATGGTCCCCGACTCATTGCAGCTTTTGTGTTGCAAGTTCAAGATTTCGAGAAATTTGGCTGTGATCGATCCCAGCCCCCGTTTCCCGATTTGGAAATCGAGACTTCCTAAAGCAATCAAAAGCGTTTTCTACTCGTTAGGATGCTCGTCTCTCATAAGCTATATCGTTAAGTGAATAATTTATCTAATAATTATTTATCTAAAGATAATAAGAAAAATAAAAATAATATAAAATTACGATCGTTGCTATGGGGTTTCGTCTAATAGTAACCAACCAGTTGTTGGGTGGAAACGTTCACAAAAAAATATTCGGACAATTCATTATCCCAAATAGATGGTCTTCTTACATAATTATTGAAGCAAAGAAATAATAAACCACAAAACAATCATTTGCAGCGTTTAATAATTTGCTTTCGGTTGCTTCCGTAAGTACTTTCAACAAGGTGTATTAAGCCAGCCTATTTTTCGTGAATTCGTTCACACCCTCCAAAGCTGTTCTATTGAACAAGCCGTCCCATTTCGTATTCGTTCCAAATTCAACCAAGTTTGAAAAAACGAAATAAACAACATCCATTTTTCGTTTTCTCAGAGAGCTCCCACTAAAAACGACAAAAGCAATGTGGACAAATGGAAAAAGACTCGGTTCTGAATAGAAGAAGCGAGTGCAAGAGACGGTAGAGAAGTTGGATGTGAATAAAACCTTATCATTCGAATGGCGTCGAGCCAAACACTCTCCACGTGCAAATGACAGTTTTGAACCCTTAACAGCCGCATTCAGTTTCCCGCCCTCGTAGATTATTATACTTCAACTCCTGAGAAGCAGATCTCAGTCAAATTTCAAACATTGTTTGTCACCGCACATATTTTATAAAAATCAACGATTGTGAGGTCTGGTGGGTGAAATCTACTGGTGCGTTCAATGTGAAGACTATGGCGCCAGCACCATGGAAATAAACATCTAGAACCAGTTAGTCTTAATTCGTCTGTTCGAAAATATCAGATCCTATATACAGATTCAAAGAATTTCCTCTCTGAATATGTAATGAATCTAATAATGGATGTATGCGCTCTTAATTGCAAGCGGAGGAAAAAATTGAATCGCCCCGTGTAGCATTCGGTGGTATAGTTAGAAGGTGTTCAGAGGTGGAAAGAGGCGGCGAGTGTGATTGATGAATCTACCATAACTGCAATCTCGCCATTATGAAGTAGTCATTTCTTCAGATAACCCCTTCCGCACTGCGTTTATGATTCTCGACTTGTTGGTTTATTTTTTACGCTATCTGCTGCGTGTGATAAACAGTCAACAAGTTCTTTACAATGCGCGTTCGGTAATTTTCGTCGAATGAAAAATTAACGCTCACGTAAATCGAATTTACGTGATGAGTTTTTACCAAATGCCAACGTAAAGAGTGATGTTGTACAACAGGTGATTGTTGAATAAAAACGCTGCCAATGATTGCATCGTAATTTATAATCTCTTTGCTTCAATTATGATTCAAGAAGATCGTGCACTTATGATAGTATTTACCACGACCAATTTTGAACGTTTACACCTAAAAACTTAGACTAGTATCTATAAGGAAAAACTTTTTAGCGACAATCGTAATTTTAATTATTTTTAATTTTCTTCTTTATCCAATTAAAAGTTAAATTATTTGCCTAAGGATGCCAATTAAGGGAGCGTTTTATAAGTACGCCATCGAGTATCGAACGATTTTTATAGCTTCATAAATGCCCGCGTTACACAATCATGATACATTTTTCAAAAATCTAGAAAATTCCACACAAAAGCTTTGATAACTCGAGAATTGTTAAAGCTATCGATTCTGTTATTGCCTCGTCCGTTTCAGCATCAAAGAATCTAAATAAATATATATTGAACATAATAAACACTATCATTGTGAGGACAATAAACCACTGTACAACTATTTGTAGCGTTAATCAGTCTCAAATAGAACTAATCACGATTGGTTACATCGTGATCATTGAGTTTCTTCAAGTGCCAAAACATGAAATATCACATTTTAAGGTAGTCAGGCGTTTCACCCTTGCTTCTTTTATAACGAGTGACTGTTGAATAAAAAACCAAACAGAGGTCTGAATCGTGAAAATAACAATTAGCAAATGCTTTTGCCTGAAATTATTTTTGGTCTGACCGATTGCCGGAAAATAATATTAACCCGAGGTTTAACCAGTCGATGACAATAGTGATTGGAATAGGAAAACGGCATTGACACGATGTAACACGGAATTTCTCCGATGGTGTCGGTGATGATTGGTAGGACGGCGGCTTTAACGAAGTTATGCATGTGCCAAGCGCTGTAGCTCGAGGCTACCAATCTAAATGCCAATATCCGCAAACATGACAACTCTTCTATTCCTGCTCCAGGGTGTTCTTCTTTCCCTACTCAATCCTATACTGGTGAGTATAGGATTCAACTTGATTCGCTCTGCTCACTCGGCAAGAGCTGTTTTTTCTTCAGCAATGACGCCTACGATTATTGAATCCTAAACTGTCCGTTCGAACAACAAATCGTGCGCACTTTTTTTACAGCGGAACACGAACCTAATTGAATTGTTGCTTTCATTTCGAGTTAGCTTTAACACAATAATTCTTACTGCAGCCGTATTTCGACCATTCGCTTCCGCGCGCACTTTATACCGAGTCGATGGAAATGATCTGTTTGGAGACAGAATGAACTGTAAATGGAAGCTTCGCTCCAGTGACGGAAGTTGTAACTATTGTTAACTACTATGTTATGTGAAATAAAACTTCTTTTTTTTCATCAGGGTTAGTTTTGGTATCGTTCCTATCTGGTTACGAACTTGTAAACACTCCTGACGTCCCGAATTCTAAGAAAATTAAGAGGACCGCAATCTATAATGAATAGATGTTGTTACTGCATACGTTTCATCAAAATCGATTGTTCGTTAGGATCTATGCGGAGCCTAAGGTCTAACTGCGGTGACATAGCAGTACTGTTTTACGATGGTTTTACACCAATTGTAGCATGAGTCTATAAAGTTCCAGAATTTGAAATATTGAAGTTTTATAGCTAAAAAATTGAATGATATCTTTTTTGGTTGTAGATGATTGTTTGAAACCGTGTCAGACAACCGTTTCTTGTATTGGCATTCCCCTGCCAGTGATAGCATGCGAACTGACGTATTTATTTAAAGCATCGAGCATAAGCGGTGAGGGTTTGCGGAGCTGCGAAGCCAATACCGTCAAGTGGGCCTCACGACTCCCTAGAGCCTCTTCCTGCTTTTACCTTGGCATAAAAGTTGAAATTACCTACTTTCTGTCTCACCACGAGCGTACAACTGAACATACCAAGTTCATCGTGGAGTTTGAGATACCTGCGAGACTGGTTTTCATAATATTCTGTGCAGTTAACTCAAAATAATGCTACTTCTGTTCTCTTGTCTATTAAAATATATTTCAATGAGTAAAAATTGAGTATCTTTCTAGTTGTTTCTTTATTTATTGATTTCACTAATTTTTTTAACTTACTCGGATTCTTCATACCTTGGAACTTAGAACAGAATTTTTTAGGAGGGTTTGATGTTTTCGTTTTGGAAGATACATGATTTATTCTGCTAGCCATATTCTTTGACGCTGTTACCCTTCATAGCTGAAAATATCATTCTTGCATTCTTTAGGTGTATTTTATTGATATTTTTGATATTTCATCGTGTGGTTGAATCCAAACAGCAAATTAAAAAAAATCTACCTGTCTGTCGTACGCAGTCATCACTTTTTTTTACGAAACTATACTAGCTGAATTCTTGGGATTGTCACCAAAAAGCATTCTTACTCTGAAAATGGCTCAATTCGTTGGCCAAACCACTTTCTCAAAGTTGATGGTGAGGGGGGTCCATTTTCCAATGTTTTTGAAACATTGATACGCTTGAAAGTATCAATTTATATCGATTTTTAACGCTGGATTGAATGACGCATAACGTTATAATGGTTCTCGAGTTATCACAGCTTTTCTGTGAAAATTTGAGCGCAAATTAAAATCAATGCCCTTCTGTCCTACCAGAGATTTTCTTCTATGGAGCTAAAAAACAATTCTTTACAGAAAGAATACGTGTTCAAGTACTATAGCTTTCCACAACTGGGTTACAATCTATCGTCGCGGCACGACTGTGATAATACCGCGATAACGTTCACTAATTTGCGAGCGCTAGCATCTGATAGCATACCATACACACCCCCCGTTGGCCCAGGATACGTTCTGGATGAGTTTGGGCAACGGTGGATGGAAGCGAGAGGGGCGAGGAGAGGTTAAGTAAATGAGGTCTGAACAAGCTCAAGCTCTAATTATGTTAGGCCGCTGGGCTCTTTGGGTAAACAGAAAAGCAGGGAACTGTTAGCGATGCAGCGGCCTCTCGAAGTTTCACTACATCCACCGCTTGAACTACAGTATCTAGCAGCTTCTATTTGGCAGCATAGTCGGAGTACGGTTTCTCTCTAGTAATGTTACAAGTACGGCACTTCGGCAGGCCTGTCACAGCAGTGTACAAGCAAAACGCTGAAGTGAAATGAGTTTAACTTCTCTAGGCAATGCATATTTATATGGGGATCACTTTCTCGATTTCAACGCATAAAAATCACTTTATTCCACAAAAACTTGACAGGAAAAGATCAGGAGGAAAGATAGATTTTTACGAATTGAAAATACTCCACGAAAAAGATTCGTCAACGTGTAATATTTCTTTCGCGTAATATTTGTGATATGTTTGGAAAGGCGCACAGAAGGAGATTACCAGCTGAGCTAGGAGAAATGTGAGGAGCACTAGGAAAATACGCTGCCAAGTTACTGAGCTTGTACGAATTGTCAAAATACGAATTAAAGAATGAAGCGCCAAATGGATCTTTCTTCCCCAATTCCATCGAAAGAAAGTAATAGAAAGTGTCCAGGAAAAGAGGAATTCACAGCTAATCTGAAAAAATACTACGGTCCGTCGAGGCGAGCTGAAGCATAAAAATTGCGCTAATTAATTTATTATAATAAATGAATTATAATAAATGAATTATAATAATGAATGTATCGTGGTATCACCCGGACACAGTTTTGCATTTTACAGCCTTACTTTCCGAGTTAAAGCCGCTCGTTTTACACGTCTGGCGGTTCCTGCCTCTTCCAGCTCAACCTCGGCCTGAATCACTTACCCTTGCTCTGCTTTGCTGCTCCAGGGTCTCCAACCTTTATCGTCAATATCTAATCTCTTTCGCTCCACGTGCCATCCGAGCGACCCTCCCTTAGTTAAACTTAATAATTAAACTTTGTCAGCTTTTGCTCGATGTTCGCCTTTGTAAAACGAGCCGCACGCCACTCGCGCTTCCATTATCATCCAATGTCCTTTGGCAATTAGGTTTCTTGCCGATGGTAAACAACGATGACGGTAGCGGAACGAAGCGTAAATAACTAAGAATGGATTATCTAATTCGGGGTCGTAATTAATTGATCATTCCGCACGAACGTTTGCGTTTAACGACCATGGATTTCCGTAGAGGGGTTGTGAGGGGGAGAAAAACTAGGCGACTTATTCTCCAGGTTTTTAATGGCTGGCCGAGCACTTTCGCCCATTCGGGCATCCTCAGGGCGACGTGGAACCATGAGGTCCACAGCCATGCTGGGGGCTGTGGACCTCATGGTTCCACGTCGCCCTGAGGATGCCCGAATGGGCGAAAGTGCTCGGCCAGCCATTAAAAACCTGGAGAATAAGTCGCCTAGTTTTCTCCCCCTCACAACCCCTCTACGACAATAGATGCGACGACAACCAAGCGAAGACCATGGATTTTTAACTTCTTGACGAACAAGGAACTTTGAAAAAACTTTTTAATTGCATTTTAACCTTCATGAGCCTATTTTAGAATGCAAAACGCAATAACTTGTGCAAGTTATTCGACAACGCACACTCCGCTTGGGATTATAATAAAGGTTAGGTATTCTTCTAGAGCGACTGATATTATTGATTGAAAACGCTGCCAATGGTGTTAGTGGGTTATTATTCCTTTGCTTCAATTATGATTTAAGAAGACCATCCACTTGTGATAGTAACTATCCAACATTTTATTAACTTTACACAACAGATTGGTAACTATTAAAAAAAAATTCTTAGCAATTATCGAAATTTTTAGTATTTTTCGTTTTACGATAGTTGCTAAGTAGTTTTCTATTGCAGCAGTCACAAATCTGCTGTCAAACGGATGAAACGTTTAAAACGGCTTAAAAATGCTCAAAATAGTTACTATCACAAGCGTCTTCTTAAATAATTATTGGAGCAAAGGTACAATAAACAACCGTACAATCATTTGCAGAGTTTTTTTAATTGGATATTTAGATACTAAGGACTTTGAAACGCGAAACATCAAATGTAAAGGGAAATAAGAATTTCTTTGTGAGCGAAATACTTCATTATCGAAATAAAATAGGTACCTAAAAAATGCTGTCAATAATTGTATACCTATTAGTTCATCACTTATAGTTTAAGTGTTTAGTTATCGCTTCAATTTAGATTTAAGTATGCGGAGGTTTCGCGGATCTGAAGGCATCCACCTAACAATTAATTATTTTTTAACTATGAGACCTATCTCCTTACAAATAATGCTTTTCAAGATACTTTCATGTCCGACTAACGAGCTTACATTTTTCCTGCAGGATAGTAAAAGCTAAGAGCGACAACAGATGGTTCCTAAAGGCTTTCCAAAGAGGGACTTTTGGTCACCTTGGCTGTAGGGTAAGGATCGATAGCGGGCTATTGGCATTGGACTAAAACGAAGGGGAAGTATGGGCGAAGATGAAAGGCTACGAACAGGGGCAGCAACTGAACGAAGGGTATGAACAGAAGTCGTCGGTGTGCGAGCTGTGCCTGTCCTTGCGACCTTCTCGCAGCAACTTGAGTACTCCAAGATCAGTGAGCTAGTGAATCGGGGATGGTTGGGCGATGGGTGAATCGAAGGGGACCGAGGCGTGAACTGGGAACAGCCAGAGAAACTTGGCTTCCTTATGGCGCGCGGGCGGCGGATCCTTCAATTAGGCCGTTGTTTCCGTCTTCGCGCCCTTCCGTGCCGCCACCCGTTACCCTTATATCTCACTCACTTCCTTCCTCATTCATTTATTCGCTCCATCGTTGGAATTTATCTCTGTTTAACGACACTGCACTTACTTCAGAATTTATTGAACATTTGTTGTTTCAATTACAATACCCGCAGCCATCTCAGTACAATTTTCATTGGGATGGGTTTTAATTTCTATAAACTCCTATTCGTCAACACTGCACATTGAGGATGAGGTTTACATTTTGATAAGATGGATGGGTGGAAACGTTCGATAACGCTGTAAATGAATGCACCATAAAGTGTTGTTTGCTAGTCTTCATCGCATCAGCTTCGATGTGGAATTTTAAATCATACCCTATTCATGCAGTAATGGACAGAGTTCTTCTACACGGGATGAATAACAGCTAGCTGCGATGGATTACTATTGCTATTAAGTAAGCAGTGAACAGAGACCCCTAATTACATTTCACATTCCACTTTGCGCGTGAGGTAAAGTCGCTCATTAATGTGGCCGGTCATAACTTCATATTCGTTCTATATTAAACGTTCCCATTGCTGCACGTGATTGTTCGCTGTTTATTTGGTCCGACCAACAACTTGTTCCAGTTTCCACGAGCATTTTCGACTCTTCGTGTTCCAAGATTTTCCATTTCGCTTTTCCCACAGCGCACCCTTGCTCGCCTTCGCTTTGTAACTATTCATCTTCCTTAAAGATATAAAACTGAGGGCGTGTTTTTGCGACAAAGGAAAGACGACACTTGTCGGGCTCTTGCGCTCGCCCTTTGTCGCCCAATTTTCGCTTCGTCGGGAACAAAGCTAAAAACATGTTTTCCCTCTTTCGTGGTTCTTCAAAGCGAGTCTGTTATAGTCAAGTTATAACAGAGAATTCGAGAAGGGAGCCTTTACTTTGTACGGAGGGAGAAAATGGAAAATTCTCTATTTACGTTCCGTAAGGCCTGGTAGTCTAACAAAACGATGAGTAAAGCTACGGCGAAAATAAATATGTAAAATTACAGGGAGGGGACTTTTGACCACAGACACGAAGACATTTGTGTCCGAAAGTCAGAAACTGTTTCTGAATATAGTTCCATGTAATGTTTTTTCCGAAATAACTCTATTCCAAATTTAACCTTTTGAACAAAAGCTATACTCAGTTTACCACGTAAACATGGTAGAGGTAGGTAAACTCAATAAGTATTGGTTCCTCTGAGCCCACATCATCCGAGTAGTTTTCTATTTAATATTTACTGAAGTTCATACGAAAGATAAAGGACTACAAAAAAATATTATAGCGATGACGGCTGCAAGAAAGTTTTGAAGAACAATTAAATGCCCCAATCTAGGCTTCTTTCTATAATTCCCATATTAATTTCCCACTTACTGGGACACTCCTTAGATTTAATGATTTCCTGAAAAAGGAGGAAAAAATTATGATGGTCCTAATTGAAGCTAGAAAAAAATGAAAAATGTAGAATCGTTTCAATGGTTTTAACGTGGTGAATGAAAGTACCTATTTGAACTACGAATCTATTGCAATGATCTACGCCTATTTAGAACTATAGTCTACCTACGAAACTGACTTTTAACCGAATTTCTCGTCAAAATTAGGTTTGCAATTTTACGATGTTTCAAACTCGAATGAAAACAATATAACTGGAACGCATACGATTGCTCACTCAACGATAATTCCGAACCAATGCGAGGATAGAAATCAAACAAATCCAAGTAGAGTTCGGACGGTAGCGTCGAGCCTAATATTGTTGCTCTCAGATGCAGGGCAAAAATGCAGCTTATCATTTATAATCTTAACGAGTTTCATTAGCTTTTACAACGAGGCGTTGTTGACCCTTTTAGCACGGCGATGATGGGTCGAAAATGGGGCAGATAGAAAGTTATATAAGTGAAGAGATGGGGATTGAGGTGATGAGGAACATTCCTGGGAGAAGTGAAGTCGGAAGTTTCTTCCGTAAAAAGTTAGCGATGATGCGAAACGGGAAAATGGAACTTTTAGGGTCGCCGACGGACAGGCCTCGCTTGTTATAAAAAAGGCAGGGGTCTTTCCAGGGTACAATACAAGGCACACGGACGGGCATCTTGTAGACAGCCTACAACACAGCCATCCGCTCTACCACCACTCGATTCCACCTTTCAAAAAGAGCGCAAGAGAGAAGATGCGTCCTTAGAAAGAGGAAATGATTGATGAACTCGCAATCATTTATCTTTCCCTTTTTTCCTTTCCAGTTTCCCCCCACACGCTTTCTTATCCTTTTTTCCAGATTTATTCAACTTCTTCACGGCAGGTATTTCCTACCGTTCAATGCAGGCAAAACTCAGAAGATTTTTTTTCATATTCAAATTTTCCTTTATTCCTGTTGATTTGTGAGCTTGATCGAAAAATGTCGTACCGTTTTTATTCCCTCGTTTTCGTAGTAATCGTAATTGTCCAAGAAGTCAAATCCGGAACGGAGGGAATTAGGAAGAATATTCTATTGTACTAATGCCCATTATATTAGGAAATACTTTCTCATTAAGTGTTTTTCAGCCGTATACACCAATAAACAACCAATCAAATCGAAAGTTTTCCTCCGTGGACTCTTCACAACTGTGCAGCTGAATCGCTATTACTAGTAAAGTAGTAAATAAACTAACCTTCTATAGTAATAACGAATACTGAAACACTACGCAATCGTCTGCACCGTTTTTGAAAACCCAACCTCGAACCATCGTTCAAATTCGAGTCAGACGAATTATGAAAAGTAAATTGTCGGGTTTCGGCTGGTTTGTTTTTCGGTTCGTGCTATTATTGAGTTGTAACCCGTGAAGCTGCTTTCGTGGGTCTATTCTTCGTTCGTTCCTCATCCATTGATCCAAACTCAATTTTCGTGACATTCATGAACTATCTTTCTCGGTCCCTAGACTGCAATTTTAAACAGTTTGAAAATTTGGTCGATCTCCGTTTTGAAAACTGCGAACTTGTTCCCAAAGCTCTCTTGATCAACATATTCGCCAAGTAATTGCCGAGCTTGAATCTTCTCCTTCGTTGAGTCGTCGCATCTCTCATTGTACTGGGTTGGTGAGGGGGAGAAGAACCAGGCCAGTACTCGGCCAGAAAATAAAAAATCGGAGAATATGTCGCCTGGTTCTTCTCCCCCTCACCAACCCAGTACATTGAATCTTCTTGTATACGCACGAGTATAGTGACTTCGGCCTAAGTCTTTGGCCACTTTGTAATGAAGTTGTCTAAGCTAGCAAACGCGCGTCACAGCCAGGGAAGATTTCAACGGGCTGACGGATTCCTTAAGACCTACATTTTCGAAATTTATGATCTCTCAGGGACGAGGGGAGTTTCCCAAGCTGAGACTGACAGCTCGAGCTTGCGTCACCACCTTCAGAACTTTCTGTTGAATTTCGGGGCTGAGTAGAAAACTTGGCCAGAGAGCTAAGGAAGCCGCGGTAGCTGAAGCTAATCCGAAACTGCTACGCTCCACAGTCTCGCTCTCTCATTAAACTCAACTTTGCTCCCGCCTCCGAATTCGAAAAGCCTAATGCCTAATATTTCTAATTCATCGTCTTTTTGCGGAGCTCCTGTCTCACTCGTTCCGCCAACCACTCGACGAAGGGATCATGGATGTAGTAATAATCATGGAAGTAAAAATAAAACAATTATATCTATAGCAGTAAGGGCAAAGAAAGTACGGAATTTTTTGAGGCTTTGCTTAAAATACATTTCTTTTCCGAATTTGGTTCACAAGACCAACCACAGAACATTTAATTGATTCATCATAAACGAGGGAAAGATATCACAGTTTGGTGTGTGGAGAGAAAAACACGGTGATTCGTTCACCCATCCTTTTATATAATAATTTAATGCTCCTTTTGCGAAACGTCCACACATTGCTTATCACCAATAAGTATTTTACTGAGGCCAAATCGCGACGTGTTTCCAAATTAGATGCCATTTCTTTTTAACGCTCGCAATGCCACTACATTTAAGGCGCAAGGTTCAAGCGCTCTGAGCAGTTTTCTCTTGTGAAATTTCGATAAAGTAAAATCTTGATTACACATCATTTTCTTGAAGTTGCGTTTTTCTAGATGTTTCGAGCTGGCGAAGGGTTGAAAAACCAGGTGACTCATTCACTGGATATCTCACGGCTGCCACCGCCTCGAGGATGGCCGAATGGGTGAAAGTTCTGGGCCAGCCAATCAATAAATGATCGGAGAATCATTCGCCAGGTTTTACAACCTTCAATGCTTCAACACATCTTGGTTATAGTAGACTGAGTGTCACTATAGAACAACGTATAAGTTGGGAATAACAACGGAACAAATGGATGGCGACGATTCGACTGGGCTCGTCGTGATATCTTTAGTACTTTTGATGCCGTAAAAATGATTCAATCGCTTTTTCATCCTTTACGCCCTCGCCTTTATTTTCCATTTTATTCTTCGCTGTTCGCCCATTCGATCCACTGCAATTTACTTTCTTTTCAACTCCTCTTTTACGTTTCACTCTTTTTGCTTCGTACAGTAAAAGGAGGTAATAAAACTTATTTCCATTTCCTGGTTGGCACTTCCACTGTATCTACCTATTTATCTGATAGCTTTGTATACGAGAAGGCAATCGGGACACATTGAATTCCAACGGAACGTTCGTGAATTGGATATCCCCCTTCAATAGGAATCGGAACGATTTACAATGCCCCTCATTGCTGGATCCAATCGCAGTATTTCATCTTAGCGGGACCGCTCTAATTTTCCAGCTGGTCGTTTTCTAGAGTATAAATAAAACCCGTCTGAAGTGGCAATCCAAGAGGACACCTGACCATCAAGACTCGAAGGTCGTGCAGAATGAGGCCCACAAAAGCTATCGAAAAGGCCGCCGACGAGTGCGGAGCGGTGCGGAAAATTATGTCGAAAGGTAAAATCCAGACAAGTGTCCTCTCTCAGAATTGAAGGTCCAACGATGATGCCCACCGGTATTGAAAGCTGGCCTCTTGCAGATGTAGTATTAAGCAGTTGACTGTATTAAACAATGCCGTATAATGTTTATTGATGTTTAATTTTTTTTTTAATATTCTGTCATGCATATTTTCCTAAATAAACTTTTTCCTTCTTCTTCTTCTTCTAGATGAAAAGATGTCAAATTGAAACTTCCTTATCATATTATTATCAAAACAGTAGAATCAATGTTTTGCAAAAAAAAACAAAAAAAACCGACAGTTGAAGTTCCCGATGCTGAACCATTAGGAAGCATTATCATCAATACGCGACTGCAAATGCTACGAGTGAGGTTGAAATCCGCGGAGAACGGAATTCCTCGTTTCACGCCGGGAGATCTCGTTCATCTGTCCTTGGGCAGTGGTGAATTATGAGTCGCTACGAGGTCGAGGAAACGGATTATGGTCAGTATTTCAACACAGGAACTGAGTGGAAAGGGAGTAGATGTGTTGGAGCGATGACAGAACGATATAAATATGTAACGGAGGAGGATGTGGAGAGCAGGAAACGGGATCAGATCTAAATGGAAAGCCATCTCATCTTCGCCTCCGGCGGATTCCGCGTCCCACCTGTTTGGACCTCTTTCCGTCAACCGAGGCCGTTCGATGCTTATTTGTTTATGTATTTCAGTGGGAGATAAAAAGTCAAAATCGTCCAGTAAATCTATAGGATCAGGGGATCTGAGAAGAAGAAAAATTGCATCAGATGTTCTTGGCGGTGTTATAAAACTGTTAAAACGTGTTATACACTCTAGTCTTCACACAGATTGTGCACAAATTGTCCACACAGATATGCATTCAAATGGGCATGTCACCAGGGAATCATTTCTTCATTTCGCGCAGTTCAGTAGCTGAGTTAGTAAAGTAAAGCAAAAGCGTGAAAATTCGCTTCTGTTTTGAAAGTTTCTATTGTTTAACTTTAAGGATCCTCTTAAACCAGAATGAACCGGTTTCAATAATTTTGAGGTTTTAATGCATTCAAAAAGGATTGACGAATATAACGAACGTGCGGGAATAACAAAGAACGAGGTAGCGATTCGATGAAAACTCTTTTCAGGATCTCTGATGCTCAAAACCAGAAAGATTCCTTGTCGGGCTCCGTACTTTTTTCTTCCGATGCCTATCGCTACCTATTAATAATTCATGGCAAGAAGAAAAAAAAAACCTTTTCTCTATACGGTTTCTCAGGTTTTCAAAAGGAGTTCGATTGGTAAATATTATTTTGCCAGAAAATTTTAAAGAGAAGCGGAGAACTTGCGAATTTCCCTCGAAATGCCTTCGTTCGAAAATATTGGGAACCTAGAACTACCAAAAACACATTAAAGGCCATATTAATTCCAGTATAATTATTCATTTATAAGTCCATGTATTTCAAATTGGTACGGAAGAAGCTCAACCGTTTTGTGTTACACATACGAACTCACTACTTGTCATTTAATTGAAATGACAAGTAGTGAGTTCATGAAATTAAACTCACATCATCCGAGGATTAAACATTAATTAAAGGATGATAGTGGAAGGGTGTCAGGAGGAATTGTAGGAGAAGAGGGTTTCCGTGAGGGGAGTGAAATCAACTGGTAAGAGCATCAAGAAATGAATCGCGGCCGTAGCAGATGATATTACTCAGGAAATGAGGCTTAGTGTGAGACGCAACATACAGTTTTCCGAACAGGAATCAAGTCGAAGAACTGGTAACACTATTTGAGCCAGAAGGAGGGTGCATCCACTCACCGCAGCAAGAAAAACGCAGCTCTACAGAAAAGTCGTAGACTACGTCCCTTCGAAGGATACCCAGTGTCAAGGCAACGTGACAAAGGAATTCCATCGACGCGATCAATCCAATCTACTTGAAACCCGTAGCGAGTGACGTACCTCGATGCGCGAAGAAGGAAAGGGTTCGATATCTGTTGCGTTTTATTTCAAAAATCGCCAAGTCCGCATCGCTCGTAAAGAACTAGGTTCGATATAATTTGAAAACTTAGTTGAGTGTCAGGGGGAATCTCAAAATCCGATTTCTGCGTCCGATGATCAGTTGCCTTGCGTTTGCAACATTTTATCAGACCGCAGGCTCCGTTTATACTATTATGTTAGGTATTAGCATTCTCATCGATTCAATAATACGATGTAAATTATGTTCCCATTTGTACTCAATTCTCGTAGATACTTCTCATTGGTTCTTGATTAAATTTCCTCGTTTCTGTGTGATGTCGAACTAATCTTCCTGCTTGTAATACTTAATTATATACTTCTTAACGTAAGAACTCTTCTCTGAACTATCATATTTCTTTCATGGCCCTGTACTTTCGCCTCTTCGGGCCGCCTCAAGGTAGCGCAGAACCGTTGGAACAATTGAACCGCAGATAGCGTATTTTTCATTTCGTCCAGCAGAAAAATGTGATAGTTCCGAGAAGACGTTGCGTAGTATATAGGTCCTCCTCAGTCGACCAATCAAATTTTCTCATCAGCCTCAGCATCGCATTAGAAAAATATTGGACATAAACAATAGTTAAGATTTTTCCAAATAAAATGATTAATCAAATAAGAAAACGGAAGAGAAAAATTCATCAGAATCACGAATGGCAAAAATCCGATCACTGAAATCGGTCTCTTGAGTATCTTTTAGCTCGAGCCAAAATCCTATTAAAGCGAAGCACAACACTCTTTATTCTCTCGTTCTTAGGCTTTTTCGTTTTATTCCTCCGTCGCAGCAGTATTTTTCTTTCTTTATTTCTTAATGACTCGCTGGGACTTCATTAAGAAAGTTGTATCACCCTGTTGTTACCAGGAATGCTCCCTCATTCCGAAAAGTAAATTAAAAACGGGAAAAATAACGGAAGAGTGAAAAAGAAAGTTACTGCTGGTTGGAGGAATGAGATGATAGCCGACGGGATAGATTCTAAAAAAGGCAGTTTGCCGCTCAAAATTGACCCGCTCAAACTTGAAGCTTTCTATTCACTTTAGCCCAAGATAAAGAATAGAATGCGCGGCATGTGGTATGATCAAACAAAGCTATTGCGGAGGAAGAAACCATCACCTTTCAAAAAAGTGAATTATGTTACTGTTATAGCTACTTTAACTCCTTTGTTAATAAAAGTATTGTGATCTTAGTGAGATGGCAAAATGTAATTTGGTTGTACGTTTGTTGGACACGGTAACAAGTGACGCTACTCATGGAAACACAAACATGAAGTCTAATTCCGTGTTCACCTGGTCCCTCAGCGTGACTGGTATTTTCATTGACGAAGTTATAGCATACAGCTCTGCATCGGCTTATAATTCAATTTTATGAGCCTCTTTTACATCTCCCAACCCTTAGAATAATTTGAAAATTCATAATGCAATTTAATCGGTTCGACAATGGAATTAACGTGTTGGATTAAATTCAATTTTTGACAGGTATCGAGGCTGAGAAAGGTGATATCAACCTCGTCCGAGACGTAACATTTTTCAAGTTGAAGGTTTTGCTTCATATAAAAACTCATCAAGTTTTATCCTAATTTTCCTCAAGTGTTAATATTTTTTGTTCAGCAGAAAGTTTCGGCTGAATGATGTTACAAGCTTCTACAAGTATTAACGTGATACGTTTCGCTGTTACGATTACCAGGTTCGCGGACCAATATAAGAAGCTATTTTCCCGTTCGAACCCATGGACATGTACAAAATCAATGACAGGCGTTTCCCAATAACAATGTCCAGCAATTCATTGGTGAGTTTTAGTGCATTTTGTGTTTTTTGGAAACTTAAACGTAGAACTCTTGGTTACTTTGTAAAAGTATATGTCTCTAATGGTCACCTCAATACGCCATAACCATAAGCGATAACCATACATGAAACGTATGATTTAACAAAGTAACCAAAACTCCTACGTTTAAGTTTTCAAAAATCACGAAAAGCGGCAAAATTCCCCATTAATGGGGTAGATCATTCCTCTGAGTCTAAAGGTTCAGTATTTGTTGGGGCGTTAACCGAAATCGTTTTCACAACTTCAAGTGGAAGCAGCTTATCAAAAATTAGCGAACGTTGGAGCAGCGAGAACCATGATCTGAGAAGACCAACAATTTGTTATAGTAACTCATTTGTTGTGATTTGTTATTCCGAACATTTGCAAACGTTTCAAACCAACAGCAGATTGGAAATTATGATAATTTTAGTTTCCTTTGTCCTAATTATCTAATTACACAGATTAAGAGAGTGCTTGACGAGCATTCCAACAAGTATAGAACGATTTTTATTGCTCCATCATTTCACGAACTATGCCGTCAACGAAATTCGTCAACATCTCGAAAATGCTATAGGTATTAAAGCTAAGATAACTTTAAAACCATTAAATCTATCGACCGCAATGGTGCTATTCGATTCAGCGTCGAGAAATCTGTAGAAATTGATCCTAAATACACATATGTTGGAAAGACCTAAGAAAATATGCATCTTTATCCCCTCCAAACCCCCCGAAAATACCCTTAAAAATTAAGATAGCGATTTGGTTAATGATTGAGCCACTGTCAGAACAAGATTGATTTTTAGTGAAAATTATAGTTTCGATAGTAAAGTGGTGACAGCGTACGGCGGGCGGAAAGAATTTTTTTAAATTGATATTTGGATTGTACATGCTTGAAGCGTAAAACATAACATTTTAAGGAGGGTTCAGATTTTTTTTGCTTGAGCGATTACAATGGATTATAATTTAATAATATACCAAGAACGTAGTTAATGACCAATTAAATAGTTTGCCCCATATTGCAGTCGGGCAAAGGATCAATTAGATGATTGATTTTCCCAATCTTCTCAAGCATGTTATCTACTGACCCTGGTGATGTTATGTTAAGACGTCACGCGTTAGACCGCCCCACAATACCCACTGAGCTCTCACCTCAGATCGACTTGACCTCGATGTGACAGCGTTGACACCAGTAACAGCTCCCCTAAATACACTACTATTTTACTCCTACCTAAAAATACTTCACTCGGGGAACTTTCATAGTTCATACTGGTTAATTACAACTTATAGTAGAAAGAAATGTAAACTGAGCTCTTTCATGTTTATTCATTAGCCGAATTACCAACCATTAAATAATAAAATGGTTAAGGCGATGTAAATTCCAAAGCAGGAAGCTGTGGAGGATAGGATACTTATGGGCACAATGTCAACTGAAGTTCGTAACTCGCTTATTTACTCAGGAACTCAAAAATGATTTCCCCCCTATGAATGTCCTTTAAACTTTTCCTTATGTCAGCTGATAGTCGCTCGGTTATTATTACTGCTGTCCTACACAGTACTTCCTCGTGAATCGCATTATCAGTTGTTTTTTTTTAATTTAGCGCTATCATCTAGAAATAATTAAATTCATGCAAGATATAAATCGAATGTAAATGCTCAACCAATATATAAATTAAATATATTAGCATTATAATAGGTCCCACCGCGAATAGAACTGATCGGAAATACTTAACAAAGACATAATGGCAAAAACGGGTTGTTAACTATATAAGAGATAACTCCTGAAAAACTATTTTAATTATTTTATTTTTCATAATTATCTCATATAAAATTAAATTATATATCCAACGACACAGCGGAGGAGAGCATTTGACGACCGATCCAACGAACGTTCGGAGTAGAAAGTTTTCTTGAGTTACAGCTACATCCTCATGCCAAATTTTCCAAACCTCGAAATTCCGCACAAAAGGTGCGATAAATTGAATACTATCTAAGCTGCAAACCCCCCCAATTCTTTTGTGCGTTTATTAGACCTGAAAATTGTTCAACTCCTAAATATCACGAGCGTTTGACAAAACTCTTGACTTAAAATTTACAAGAGAAACGATTTCATTCTTTGCCGCGCTTAAAGCTCGGTGCTTTATAAACGGCCTGGCGTACGTCAATGCTCAACGTTTGTCTTGTTGACAGGAGCTAACTTGGTTAATTTTGATCAGACATCCAGCTCACGATTGGAGGAGTGAAACGGTTTATTGATGGTTGGATTGGGGTGTCTCAGCTGAAGCTGGTACCTACGCTGAGAGAGCGGCTATGAAAGCATGAATAATGAGGTGGATGGATAGGCAGTGCGAACGCAGGCTTTGAACAGACCGAAGTGCTAACAAGTTGCTAGGCTACGAACTTGGGAGACAGACACTTGCGATCAGTGATCAGTGATTCGCGCAATTCGAAATTTTCACGTTGTGCTTCATCCAAAGATAGAGATAGGCGTTAGTATCGAAAGGAACCTGACGTATCGATTAACACCCGTTTACAAATACTAGCCCCTATCCGTTTTAGAAAATCCGTAAATATTGAATACAAAGATCTTGTTTTAGTGATTATTAACTTATTAAATACACGGTAGAAGAAATTCCATCAGCAAAATTACTTCTCGAAGAGTTCATTAGTTAAAAGTTACGACTCAGTTCAGAACAGCTTTTCATTCCGATCTGCGTCTCATTCAATATTTTCCAACTTTAAACATATTCAACCGCCCCGCCGGGACATTTCTCAATTGAAGAGTCTCCCTAAAAACTTTCAGCCACTGTCTCGCTCAACTGAGAGGATTCTATTATTCGGGTATAAGAACGACCGAACGGTTAAGTTTTTTTAACGTATCGGTCATACTATGAGAAAGCTACAGTTTTTTCCATTAAAGGAACTGTTCGGGAATAAAGCCCCGAGAGAGAAGAAAGGGAGGGAAGCGCCCGTGCTGCCAAGATGATGGAAAAGGATTTCATTGCTGAGTCGTTCGAGCCGGTGACGGGAGATTGACGCGGTAGTAGAAAGAAAATTCTCCCACTCAACCGACTCAACTCGACTCGTTCATCGCTAGAGCGGAAAAAGAAAAAAAACGAAATGAGCAAAAAAATTGAATAAAGAAAATTGTTGTAACGATTTTTCTGTCGAAGAGGTTGAGTGGCCTTCAATAGAGGCCGATACTCTGACATGACCAAATCACGAATAGAGCAATGATTTCATTTTATTATCTTTATCACTGATAAGCCATTGTGATCGCTGAAGATAACTTTTTTTATCCCTATCTAATGATAAGATATTTCATATGCCGAATATTGAATAATAAAAAAATTTTGTCCTTCCGCTCGTACCACAATCTGAGGAAACAATTCTATTCTTTGAAACATTTCACCAAAAAATACTTTTTGTACCGACGATGGCTCAAATTGTTAGCCAGTAGGTGAAAGGGCTGGTTGTTTCAGTCCATGCGAGTGATACGAAATGGAGCGACACAAATATTTGGTATCATGGACCTAACTGCAATTGCGTGTTGGAAACTTTTTTAAAGCGCAATAAAAATAACACGAGGACTGCACGTGAGAAGCTTAGGCTGTGCTATAAACAGTAATGGAAAAAGCGGATAGAGAGGGTTGGAATTGGCTGACCCATCTTATATGCGATTTAATACTTTCTTCGTGGCCACAATATACTGTGAACCAAGTGTGTACAAAATTCAAAAACGCAGCAAATGATTGTAAGGTGGCTTATTTCACCCAATAACTTTTGGTTTATAATAATTTAAAAATAGATTATTTATATTACTAAGTAATAATAAAAAGTCAAGCCATTGTGAACCTTGAAATGAACTCATCGGTAACGAAAAGCGCTAACTCTTAGCAGAATATTATCCTATTCTAAATTGTTTTTATTTTAGCAAAATTAACAAAGTTAAAGTTTAATGAAAAACTTAATAGGAAAATGAAACCGGCTTCAAAAATCTTTAGGTGAATAAAAAACACTGAAAAGAGAGTTCTCGAGGGACTGCTGTTTCTATTGGAAATTTAACATTCCGAAACAGCGAAAATACAGGTTCCTGAACGTCCTTCTCAATCATCAAAATGATTTATACTTACGTACTAGGAATATCGAAATTGTCACCAGAATCGATGCAAGTTCAATTTGGTTTTGTCATCATAGTGTCATTACACCACGCTTGATTAATTTTGTGTTAGGAATCCTCCGTCCAGCCCTAATATAAGGATTTACTCGATTCGTCTGGCATAGCTATCTCATGGCATACAATTTTACGTATAACTTATATTTTCAGCTCAACATCAATTCAGAAGTTCTTGCGATGGCTTATTCTCGTCGGAAAAGATACGATTAATCACTTCGGAAACCCATTTGTAACGCCAGTATGAACGTTCGAGTAATGAATAAAGTTCTTAGGAAAGAAAAAACGGGAACAGAAGAAGAAGCCTAATCACGGTCGAGTGAGTCCATTACGAATGACGCTAAGCTATCGTTTTCGTGTCGTTACCACCTGCTATAAATTGCCTCTGTTCCCGAGCTTCGACCTAACAACCTGGAGGGGTTGCTCCACCCACGATGGATTGCTCGAATGTTTTTCGGACTAGCAAAAACAACGGTACTCTGGGTTTGCGAAAGGCCCTTGTAATGCTCATTTTGTTTGGGAAATGGCCGGCATCAGTCTTTGGAGTATATCTGTTCTTACGCTTTCAAATAACCAAGCCGTATGAACCAGTATAAGAGCTTGTAAACAAAATCGTATTACCTACCGATACGTACCACACCACTAGACCTCGCAAGTTTATACGTGGGGTTTAACATAAAGAGGCAATGGTGTTCGCAGTTTTGAATAAATACCCGCACCCAATGGAAATATATTCCAAAACAATATTGTAGAACGAGGCATTGTGGACGTTCCGTCGGGGAGGGAAGGGGTATGTGAGCGCCTGCTTTCTGCGTTAATAAATCGAAATTTTGCAAGAAAAAAAATTGGCTTTAATCGCAACAGATTGAAACCGCCGATATCCATAAAGTGATGCTTGTTTTCAAGTAGGTGAGAGAATCTTGATTCTCATGGTCGCTAGAATAGAGTGTCCTTGACGATAATATGTCTACCTACTTCGAAAAATAGTAAGGTTGTGAGAAGGGAAGAAATAATTTCATCAGCTCCGATTCGAATAAATCACGGAGTGAGTATTGCGGAACATTCACTTACCTTGGAATTCTTTCCGCGCAGCCGACACGCTGGTTACTATGTTGGCGACGTGGCCGAGGACAGTGGCGAACAGGAGGAGTCCGAAGAGCAGTTGAAGAATCACAAAGACGTATTCGCCTTTGCTTCGCGGCCTGGGCAGATCACCAATTGTCGTGAGAGCCAACGTGCACCAATAGTAGCTCTGCAAATACTGTTTTACTACGTCGGCAGTCTCTCCATCTCCGAAAACCCAATTTTTCGAGCCGAACCCGTTATTTTTGTAGATGATACGATACAGGCAACCGTTCCAATGGAAGATCACCAGTAGATAATGAATCAGGCTCGTCGAACGGAATAGGTTCGGATAGTTTGTATGTCTTTCTGTCCTGTCCATGAACGCCCAAAACCGGTAGATTTTGACGAGGCGAAACGAGCGGAGGATCGAGTTGAAGCCAATGGACAGGTATAGGATGTCCAACGGCAACAGGCACAGGCAGTCGATGTAGAACGTCGTAGAGTTCATATAATGCGTACGAAGTTTGGTCGAATCGGTCTGGAGAACGCCATCTTCGAGGTAGCCGGTCCTGAAGTGGAAAAGGATGTCGACGATGTACAAGAAGTCGGCGAAATAATCCAGGCAGAACCAAACCAGGATTGAATCCCCTGCAACAGCGGAAGCATAATAATTATTACTTATATGTATTCAAGAATTGAGCACATTAAAGAATTGTGAGAGCGTTTGGTTCTTTGCGCGTTTTATTGTACGTAAACTACGCAAAATAAGTGTCTAGTGCGGAAGGCGAGATAGCTGCGAGCTTTGGAAATTGGACGTTCGTATCGCATTTCAGCTGAAACAGGACGAATCAACTCGTACGTGAGTTGAGGAAGTGTTTGTATATGCGGAGAGAAGATGCTCACTTGGATACTGCAAGACTTTGAGTCGAAGATAACTCGATTCGGCCTCGACACGTTCGCTGTGCTAGGGGACTAACGAAAATAACGAAATCGAGTGAGAGGAAGAAGGAACATGTGAGGGTGGTCGCGAAAATAGGGAACAGGACTGTTTGGATGAGAAGAACATGAGAGGAAGGGATGAGAAGAACGAGGACGTGAAAATGAGAGGATCGAAGGAGTGACGGGATGAGAATGAGTTTCAAACGAGACGAGATGTTGCCAGCGAAAACGAGATAGCAATTGGGTGAATAAGTATGAAAAAAAAGACATGGTATCCGATGATATAAAAAGAAGAAAGCCGATATTTTTTACTTCCGCATTTACGTAGCAAATGAAAAAAATGTGATCATCCTTACTGTTGAATCCGGAAAACTATTTTGTAGAGGGTACTATGGGGAATTTTCGAAGCAAGTAGAGCTTCCTTGACTGTATTGCATTTATTTAAATTTCTTGAGCTTGTAATTAGTTATCTGCCTTTTGACTGCCCCGAACAGTTGCTCGGGTAGCTGACAAAATTTAGAAAAAGATTTTTTTTAAAAATTATGTACAATGTACAAACGAGCCTCAATTAGACTTTGATGAAAATTTATTTTAAAGTTCAAGTCGTAAGTGAAAAGAACATAATATCAATTTAGAATTACGTTTTCACCAACGAGTTCGCCCTTTGTTACCAATATGTTGTTTGGTGGAAACGTTCAAAACAGTTTGGGTCAGTTACTACGTATAACAATGTGATGTTCTTTTCTACTCATGATTGAAGTGAAGGGGTTGCAAAGGAGAAGGAAAGAGGTCAATACCTAGTTCTAGCATTTTTCTGCTTCAATAGAACCTACAATTATAAACTTGAATAAAATATAGCCGATTTCATTCGTGAAACATTAAATCACGCCGATTCCCGCATTATTGCACATAAATTCTTTCTCTTCCATCCCTTTACTCTGTCTCCCTCCGGAAGGAGTTTCCACTCCCAGAACAATTCTTATACGAATAGTATTTGTCTTCGCTTGTAACTTTGTTGCACGGTTCTAATCACATTTTCCGAACGATGAAAGGTTAGCGAATTATTCTCCGGGTTATCTCCCTCGGGTGGTGGGAGAGTGTAATTAAATTTTAGGAGTAATTCGATTGACATCAGTTTTAATCCAGTTGAGACCCGAAGCACTACCCCTTTCCTAACCTATACCGTGAACACCGTCTTCTTCTTCGACGTCGTAACACCCTCAGGGTGGCTTTTACGGGTGGATGCCTTGGCAACGTTCTCGCAGATCGTACGGTCATCATTGAACGGAACCTGTCGAGAATTCAACGGGTACGAATTAGCCGAACGTGATTTGTTTACGATACGATTGGCCCCTTGTTCACTTCAATCGCCTTGATTTTATATTTATGAAACACTTGTGAAAAAGCTGTTTTTGACGGTACTACAGTAACCTGAAGTATATTTGATTTGTAAGAGGTGCAGGGGTTGTACTGCACTTTTTCTATATAAAACAGCGCCGAATACGACAGCGAGTTTGGTCATTTTGAAGTGCTGGGCTCATGTCTTGCTAAATATTGAATAGTGAGTGATCAAGTGAATACCGAAATTTGAATTTTATTTATTCAGCTGTTGTTTGAAAAATATTTTGGGAAGTGATAATGAAATAACCACCCACCTTGAATCGAAGCAACCAGCAATAGATCGCTACTGAATTTAGTTTTTCTATTCAAGCTATTCAAAACCTATAACAAATCAAGTTAACTCAGATCATACGAAATGAACAGGAGGTTGAGGCGATCCCTTCAGTTTATAGAGGAAACCTTTCGAACGCGACCTTCTGAATCAGGAGGAAGTTTTGCGAGTTTCGATCATGGAAATCGCGGTTTCTACAGGCGAATAGACATGAATACGAATGAGAACGTGACAGGTGGAAAACTTGGCCTATAAATATCTGAGCTTTTCAACTTTGAATGAAGTTGAGTTAAGGAATGTGTCGTGACTCGTCGGGGGAAAACTTTCATTGGTCGAAATGCACTTATTCTATATTGAGAAGACGAGAGGAGGAAAGTCAGGCGTAAATTTCCTCAATCTTGAAGTCCCAACTTATTTCCCGGCAAATTTCATCCTCTTTGGAATTCGGTGGTTGTTCTCATTGCGTATTTGAGAGCATGAGATGATGTGAGTCCTTATAAAATGAAACGTGCTTCCTGAAAATGGCTACAGGATAAAAAGAAAGACATTTATAGACAATAAATGTGAGTCGTAATTAGCAACTCTGCTCTTTAAATTATCTGACTCTGGACTATATTCTTCAATATCATTCGTACTAAACCAACATATCCAATGTAATGTAGAACTCTCAGGGTCAGGTGTATAATATTCCGTTTGAACAGAGGCAAATTCTCTCTCTTGTTTAATCAGGGAAAGTTGATTATTTGGTAGTACGTGTTCAACAGTAGTGAGCTCAAAAACTGTTTGAACGACCTTCGTTGATAAGCCTGCCCATTATTGTTTGGAAAGCACTCGTGAACCAGAAGCTTTTGCTGTTTCGCGACTTTTCATTTTTGATTTTCATTTATTTTGAGATTGAGTATATCCGAAATGGCTCAAAAGCTGCAAAAATTATCCTTGTTGTGGTGGCACTTGACGTGCAGCATTTTTGGTTTTAGAAACGGACGAGACCAATCTAGCTCATCTGGGAACGGCTATTGTACACGTCGCCGTTATGAATCTATACTGCAGATATAAATTTATCATAAACAATAAAAGTTAAATTTGATTTCAACTTTCACACTTCTCACGCCTCTCACCTTACTAACTCATTTCTTCAGTGTCAAGTTCATTAGAAGCTGGTGCGGTTGCGATCATATTAAATGTCACGAGGGCCAAATAATTCATGCAAATCAAAACGAACGGCTCCAAGATTGGAGACGGTCAATGTAGGAGTGGAAGGAAGGGAAATCGCGACCGATAACAGGCCGAGATCGAATCGAATGGAGGCTGGATCAAGCAGAATCATCACGAGACGAAGCAGATTCACTGCCTGAGACAGGTTCAAATCCTATGCGAATAATTCAGCTACACGATATTTCTAACGAGGTCGACCTCAGAGAAATCGGATGACAATCAGAATAATTGGAACTTTGCTTTCAATAATATTCGACTTCATAGTCAGCCTCGTATCGTAAGTGCTGTGGTCAACTAATTAAATAGTTTTTTTTTTTTTTTTTTTTTTCATATAATATCATATTATATGATCAGTGGTGTGCATAAATCACACAGTGCTTCCATGTTTGAGTCGGTAACAGGTATAACCAATTATAGCAGTGGGTTATTATTACTTTCTTTCAATAATGGTGGCAACAAATTTAGCTTCTAATTTGAAAATTAAGAAAAAAACGCTGCAAATGATTGTACAGTGGTTTATTATTATTTCGCTTCAATATTGATTTAAGAAGACTATCCATTTGTCATTTTAAATATTCCGAACATTTTTTAACGTTCCCACCGAAAAACAGATGGTAACTATAGGGGAAAACTCCGTAGCAACTATTGTAATTTTAATCATTTTTATTTTTCTTAATTTCCTAATTAGAAGCTAAACTTATTGCCTAACGATACAGCTGGAGAGAGTGTTTAACGACCTTTCCAATGAGTATAGAACGATTTTTATAGCTCCAAGAACTCTCGAGTTATACCCTCATGTCAAATTTCTGAAAATCTCCCAAATTCGGCACAAAAGCTGCGATAACTCGCGAACCAATAAAGCTATCGACCCGGCGATGGTCTCATTCGATTCAGCGTCCAAAAATCTATATAATTTGATACCCTGTACACATTTTTCTGAAAAACCTTGGAAAATATAAATTTTCTCCCCCTCAAAACCCCCCAAAAATACCCTTAAAATTGAGCTAGCAAGTTGGTTCAAGAATTGGGCCGTCGTAGGACTGAGATTGATTTTTGGTGAAAATTTCAAATTTTTAGCTCTTACAGTTTGGCCGGAAAACTGCTAACGGCGTACGGCGTACGGCGGACGGACAGAATTTTTGGTTTATTATTCAATAATAAACCATTGTAATCGCCCAAGAAAAAAAAATTTATAACCCCCCCTCAAAATTTGATGTTTTACGTTTCAAGGCATGTAGAATCCGAATATCCAATAAAAAAATTTCTGTCCGTCCGCCGTACGCCGTCCGCCGTACGCCGTACGCCGTCCGCCGTACGCCGTCCGCCGTACGCCGTCCGCCGTACGCCGTACGCCGTTAGCAGTTTTCCGGCCAAACTGTAAGAGCTAAAAATTTGAAATTTTCACCAAAAATCAATCTCGGTCCTACGACGGCCCAATTCTTGAACCAACTTGCTAGCTCAATTTTAAGGGTATTTTTGGGGGGTTTTGAGGGGGAGAAAATTCATATTTTCCAAGGGTTTTCAGAGAAATGTGTACGTGGTATCAAATTATATAGATTTTTGGACGCTGAATCGAATGAGACCATCGCCGGGTCGATAGCTTTATTGGTTCTCGAGTTATCGCAGCTTTTGTGAAAAATTTGGGAGATTTTCAAAAATTTGACACGAGGGTATAACTCGAGAGTTCTTGGAGCTATAAAAATCGTTCTATACTCATTGGAATGGTCGTTAAACACTCTCTCCAGCTGTATCGTTAGGCAACAGGTTTAGTTTTTAATTAGGAAATTAAGAAAAATAAAAATAATTAAAATTACGATAGTTGCTACGGATTTTTCCCCTATAGTTACCATCTGTTTTTCGGTGGGAACGTTCACAAATTTTCGGAATATTTAAAATGACAAATGGATGGTCTTCTTAAATCAATATTGAAGCGAAATAATAATAAACCACTGTACAATCATTTGCAGCGTTTTTTTATTGGATATTCGGATTCTACATGCCTTGAAACGTAAAACATCAAATTTTGAGGGGGGGTTATAAATTTTTTTTTCTTGGGCGATTACAATGGTTTATTATTGAATAATAAACCAATAAAAATGATTAAAATTGCAATTCTCTGAAGAGGAGTTCATAGGCTTGCGTAAACGCGATTGCGTTGCTGCGTTTCGATTCTGATTGGCTTCGTGATAGTATTCCCGCGTCGGATAGTCAATCAAGTTGATGATCGCAACACCGCTGACGCATTTGACGGATGCCGGTGAACTCTTCGTTATACTAATCTGTTTATCCTTGGGAACGTTCACAAATATTCGGAATTAATATTATCACAAATGCATCGTCTTCTTAAAACATTATTACAGCAAAGGAGTAATAAAGCACTGTACAATTGTTCGCAGCGTTTTTAATTGAATATTCGGGTTCTAATGTCATGAAACGTAAAACATCACATTTTGAGGGGATTAGAAAAAAATTTTTTTGGGCTATTACAATGGTTTATTATTGACTAGTAAACCAAATTGAGAGGTTGTAAGTGATATTCATCCTCGATTTTGCTATATTATAAAATAATGTGTAGTTACCAAACAGTAGAAGGAAAATTTAGTCCAATAATCGAAATAATCGATCAATTAATCTAACTTCGCGGCGGCGGGGAGGAGTTGGCCAACTACTCAGATGATCCCAATTTGAGTAGTTTGGCAGGGCTTTTGTTACCATAAAGATTTCACTCCAAATGACAGCCATGTTCGGTGTGGAGTGTGGAGGGAGTAAAATGGCCGACGCTTGGGAAGAGGTGCTAATTTGTCATTTTTCATCTATATTAATGGATAATACTCACTGTTTATTTCCTGAAAGGCAAAACGGTAAATGATGACCCAAAAATTGTAGAGGAAGGCGATGGAGACGACCATTGACCAGTAGTAGCACAATCGTCCCGCCGGGTCGAATACAAGCGAAAATGAACGCGACGAAGGCGGATGACCGCCACCAGTGGACGCAACCGACGTTGGGGTAGCCGCCGATAGCAATTTTGCCGGCCGAATTTGCCCTGGCCCCGAAGGGTTAGGACGACGTCCTCCACCGCCACCACCTCCCCCTGGCCGACGGCTCAGATCCATCTCGGAGGCGACGCCGCGCGTCACGCAACCACCGCTCGCCGCCGACATCGAGTCTCGCCATCTCGACAAGTACCTCTGTGAAAATAAACAAAACCGCGATTGTAATCAATTCAGCTGTCGAGCATTAATGTATTTCCACAATAAACCCAAAAAGTAATTGTTAGAACGTTGTTGTTACTACCGGTATTTTACCACAGTGACCTTGAAAGTTATGTTTAATTTTAATACCTTATGTCTCTATTGGCGCATAGTGACCACAATCCACGGACGCTACTAATAGCAGTTATGATTTTGCTAAGTCCTCAAAGTTCCTCACGGCCACCACGGTAAGATTCCGGTGAAGACAATGGAGAGTTTTTGCTTTTAACGGCGTTTTTCCACAGTAGCCGTGGGAGTATTCGTTACTTTGTAAAATCATACCGTCTAATATGGAACGGGAACTGTGGTTTCTATGAGAAACGTACGATTTTACAAAGTAACCGAAACTTTCCACGGCCACCGTGGGAAAACACTGCTAAAAGCAAAAACTAATGACTCTTGATCTGTTGGTTTCGTTAAGTAGTGAATTAATGTCCTTAGCATATTCCCAACTTTTTGGGATAACGAAGTGTGATCAGCTACGTTCCTCTCGATTCTCACGCAGTGTGTTGAACCGATAGCTTACGTTCCGAAATTCGTTAAATCTGGAAGTTTCGTTAAAGAAATGGCAAGCCATCGATAAATCGTGAGAAGGCTTATGAAATGAAGACATAAAAAAATCACGGATGGAGGCTAGAAATCAGTGTCCATTGAGATCCTGAGAGCGTGGTAATTGAAATGGACAAACGTTGAACAGTGTGAACAGTTCGTGGATTTTGTTGCAGTCGAATTTTTCGAATCGGTCTCGTGATAATAAGTTGTCAAGGAGTTTACTGGTTTCTTTAGGCAATAATTTAGCGTGGTTTTTGTTACCAATGATAATCACTAACGTGAAGAAATAGGCACTAATTGACCTTATTACCACCTTAGTCCACAATAGGATAAACATAACATTAATAAAACGGTTACGCTTCAGTTTGCTTGGTCGGCCGTGGAAAATTGATTGATCGATTCCACGTACTTTAGGTGAGCAATCGAACCTTCCAGAGCAAGAAAAACCTGTTCTAAATGCAGGCTGGTGGAAATGAGACGATGAAACGTATGTGGACGATGATAACCTGTCCACTCGACCGGCCATCAATCACCGATCCCATTGATATCCGTGTGAGATGTCATATATATGCAAGTAAAAAAGCATTGGAACACGAAGCTACTGTCGTATTCCTTGAGTAATAGCTTCGAAGAAATTTCGAAATAATCGCAACTGCTTAAAATGTCAAGTATGCAGTTTACTAAGTACATATAAAATATTAATTGATTATTCACATTTTAATGTTTGTTTAATTTATATTCGCCAATTTCGCTCAATAAATAGGGCTGTGGAATTTATTAATTGAATACCACCAAACAGCTATAAATAAATAAGTCAAATAAGTGTATTAAGTAATAAGCCTGTTACAAACGATGCACATCGTTTAGAAATTAATATTTCATTAATAAATATATTAGACTGAAATTTCACTCTGAGATTCTTCGGTCGCCCACTAATCTGATCCCGCGCTAAATCACTCACGGTAAAATTGAGTATGTCAGTTGAGAATAGCCTATCCCTTGAACGGTCTCGGCTATGAAATTAACTTCTATCTCTCCCTCGGCACCTCTCAAAGTCAGTTGCCAGCCAGCGTGGTGAAAATATAACGACTACCGTTAAATCAACGGTTTACGGCTGCCGATCCCGAACCTAGTGTGCTTAGCAACGGTTATGTTTTCAACCTCCCCAACTGAAGTAAATAACTGTCAGTGGCTGTAAAAATGCTGAAAACATGCGGTTTGTTTCAAGTGAGAACAGTCCGAACAGATAGAGATGATCAAAAATGATCATTCCGTTCAAGTAACGCCTCAGCTTCATTCTAAACAATCGTGAAACATTGGGCATTTCCCTAATACAGATAATTGTTCGTCATTTCGTTGGATCGTCAGGATCGTCAACTGTTATAGAGCCGTTTTGTCACCGCAGTTTACTGCTATTTATTTATTCCTCTTTGGATACGCAATAGAGCCGTGACGTTCTGACTACAACGTTGTCATATTCAGATGAAGGGGGTTTAAAGTTGAGATTAAAGCTAAAGGTTGAGGGGGAGAAAAACGAGGCGACCTCTTCTCCATTCTTTTTTATTATCCAGCCGAGTACTTTCGCCCGTTCGGGCTTCTTCAGGGCATTATAGGACCAAGGGTACCTATGGCCTATAGGCCATAGGTACCCTTGGTCCTATAATGCCCTGAAGAAGCCCGAACGGGCGAAAGTACTCGGCTGGATAATAAAAAAGAATGGAGAAGAGGTCGCCTCGTTTTTCTCCCCCTCAACCTACAAAAAGAAGTAATGCGACCACCTGGAGAAGTTAAAGCTAAAGGTATTCATCTGAAATCTGGTAGTTATAGGTATCTATCCAAATAAAATGTTTACAAGTTGAGCAAACTTTTGAGATTAAATGATTGATGAACGTTCCCTCTGAATCAACCTGTTAATCACTTGATGAAGTTGGGAGGGCAGATTATGATTTTATTAAGGCGAAAGGAGAGTGCAAGTTCCTTCAGGTAAATGACGGGAGCAAAAGCCTAGGCAGTCACGAAGAACGACGTTCGGGATCCGAATTCAAAACCGACCACAAGTCTTCAGGCTCCAAAGGCGTTGAAGCTACTGGTCGGTGGATGATGGATGAACCCTTGATGATCATGGTAATATTATTCGTCATACGTCCTCGTCTCTAGGCCAAAAGTCCGTTCCCAAACTATGGTCAACTCAACACTGTTTAAACTTTCCAACTTCATCAAAAGCTTACTTCAGTTATCCACTCAAATAACACAAAAGTTCCCAACACGTGAGCACATCATTGCGAGTCGGAGCGAGGGAAATGAGTATTTAGCGGAGTGACATGACAGCTGTTTACAAGTTGGTGACAAGGAGAGACAGCTTTCGTCTTGTAACGTCGTAATAAGTTTAACAAATTTCTTCATTTTGTAATCAAGTTCAACTGAGCTGTCTTGGTTCAGTAAGAAATAGCGATCGATAACGCCGAAAAGAATGAAATAGTAATAATAAATATATATTGTTATGAATAACAAATGTAATGTCTTAGTTTGCTTCTTGTTGAAGTGGCAACGCTATCAAGGTTTATAGTTATGATTTCAGATGACAGTTGTTAATACCTGGTGTGGAGTTTTTCTGGCCACTCCTAATTTGGATGTGACGATGTCCAGAAGACTTTGTCTCGAAACGGATTTGAAAGGTCTCGGTCTGAGACTTTCAGTACTCGATTTGGCAAGACCCAGAGGACTGCAGGTATCCAGCCTAGTACCCGAAGAGCTGAGACGCTCCCCTACCATACGTCCCGAGCCTACCAATCCTAAAACAAAGCAAATGATAATATTTCAGATGAATGTAATATTAATTTCACATTTAAACATCAATAAACGAATTTCGATTGAATGAAACACAAGAAAACTGGCAAATTCATCACACCATCAGTAGAGTGTGAGTCCCTCGTATGGCGAAGGAACGCGTAGTACTCACAATAGTGTGTTTAAACTGCCTGGTGAGGCAAATTTATGCACGAAATTAGAACAACAATAACAACGTAAAACTTTGATCAATATGAATTTAGTCGCTAGCGCAGATATTGGGGAAACTTATGCTACAAGAATAGAAGACGAAGACGAATGGAAAAAATTCATTGTTTGTTTATTAGGGCAAGATCTTTATTTACGCGAACGAATAAACCGTTTTCATCGGCGGTCGGCGGTGGACAGACTTTTGGTTTATTATTCGTTAGCAAACAATTGTAATCGCTCACGAAAAAAGTTTTCAAACTCCCTCACAATACAACCCTCAAAATTTGTTTCAAGGAACGTAAAATCCGAATATAGAACGAAAAAAAATTGTTCATAAGCCGTCAACACTTTGTTGAGGAAACTATAATAGTTATATACTTGAATTTTCACAAAAATAATTTCCGGTCTAACAATGGCTCAATTCAGTTCTTTAACTAAAGGATATTTTTTAATCGAAGGGTATTTTTGGGGGGTTTGAGGGGGAGAAAGTTCGAATTTCCTAACGTTCTTCCGACATGATAGGTGTATTCAGTACAGATTTCAATCGATTTTTAGGTCGATAGCTTCAATGGTTCTCAAGTTATGTTGAATTTTCGAGATTTTGAGAACTTTGGCAAGAACTTTTGGAGCTATAAAAAATGTTACATACTCGAATGATTGTCGAGCACTCTCTAAAGCTGAAAAGCTAAGAGAATAATTTAACTTTAAATTTGATAATCAAGAAGAATAATAAAATTAAAAGTATGATAGATGCAATGGAGTTTCCCGGAGCAGTTACCAAATCTGCTGTTTGGTCGAAAAGTTCACAAATTTCGGAATAGTTACTATCACAAATGAAATCATAATTGAAGCAAAGGAATATTAAACCACCGTACAATCATTTGCAGCGTTTTTACTTCCATGTTTTCTCAGTGAATTGAGGTAGTGCGATCGTTTGAAAAGCCGAATTTGGAACGGAGATGAATTTGGAAGAAATTTTCTCAGTACTATACTGAGAAACACTTTTTGAACAAGTTATCAATTAACAAGTTATCTGAACAAGTGTATGGTGTCAAAAATTGACATAAATCGCCTTATGTCCCTGAAAAATTAATGAACTCCATGAATGTCCAAAAAATTTCTCCCAGTGAGTGTCCAAAATTAGCTTTTATTGAAAAACACTATGTGCATTCGTGATGTAACCGCTCAAAGTTTTTTTCTGTTTCAATTTTTACAGGCTATAAGAGTAAATATTTGTCTACGATTGAGGTATTAAGATATTGGTTATGGCAAGCAGATGACGCTTGAATTTTTGTCTATTGGGTCAAACCTCTACGATATGAGTTTTTTTTTCACGATTTCATTAGCGCGTATTTTGTATTTTGATTTTTTCAGGCAGGAAAACTCAATGTATTTTAACGCTGTATTTGAACGTTTTTAAATTTTTGGGACGGCGATTGAGTGAAGCCTGATTTTTGTCACCTGTGTCCCATTCAGTACTTCCGCGTTATTCGCATATAGACTATATTTTGATTTTTACAATCCACGAAAATCAATAGTATTCAACGCTGAGGGTCTTTAAATTTTTCTGAATGTTAGCTGAATGTCGCTTGATTTTTATTATTAATATCACACACCGCACTCCCTCGAAAATCGCATTTTCAGTTATTTTATTGGAGCGTGGTCATTTTTTTGGATTTTCGGGTATAAAAATGACTCTATTTTACATAACGTGTATTCCGTGGATTGTGAGGGGAAGAGAAACCAGGCGACTCATTCTCCAATTGGTTATTTTCTGGCCAAGTACTTTCGCCCTTTCAAGCATCATCAGGGCGACGTGAAGCCATAGGGTCCACATAGGGCCCACATAAGGCCCTGACAATGCCCGAACGGGTGAAAGTACTCGTCCAGAAAATAAACAATTGGAGAATGAGTCGCCTGGTATCTCTCCCCCTCACAATCCACGGACATAAAAAAATGCGACGTCAAGAAAGAGAAAAAAACGTGTATTGTTTCTTCGGATCATACACTTTAATTACTTCCGCCGTATGCGTTTCCTTTCCCCGTACCCGTTCCCAAATCCGTTGTGTTACTTAGCGTCAACGGTTTTATGGTAAATAATTACAAGTAAAATTCAATCAATTTACAGTAAAACTTCGGCTGTTCTTTCTATTAATTCAAAATTAACCTAGGCTACTAGACAAATGAACTCAATGTATCTGGGAACATTAAATTACTAATCTACTTTTTTTAGAGCGCCGTTATTCAAGAGAAATTCTATCCCAACATTTCTCAACCTAAATAGTGCCACCATAATAGAGCATCTATAAAACAGGTGCTCGCTTTTAAGTTGAATAGAAAATTATTTCGAGCGATAAAACGAAACTGAGTTGCCTACGTAAAATTTGATCGCTTGGAACATTTAAACTTCGACGTAGGTCGAGTTACACAAACTAATATTAAACTTTATCGTAAATTTAATTTTACGTTATTCTGTAGATAGGTAACAGGGGATTGGTTTCTGTGGGGATCGTTTCATGTTGGTTCAAAATAGCTTCAGAGCATTTCAAGGGAGGAAAATTGATATTCATTAGGGCGCGGTATTCGGCCAAAATAAAGAAGTTGTCTGTAATAATCTCCAGTCATTTTGTTACGAGGACAACCGAAGTTGTGAATTAAAATTCGACGATCTCTACTTCTTAAAATTCGTTCAGTGATGAAATGAATGACGTGCTCACGCCAGCCATCGATTAAGTAATTGCGATGGAAAGCGAAAAAAGTTTATAGAAAAAGCTGTCAGTGGGAGGCAGTGAATAAGTTTGACGACTCGGCTGAACCAGCAGCCATTCTTCTCACCCTCTAGTATAGCCCTAGGCCATTTCGTCCCCTTCAGGAGAGCGACAGCCAAGGAAATGTAAAAAAGGAACTACGTGGGGAAAAAATTGAAGAGCAAAACCGAGGTCAAAATTCAGCGATTCAATTGCCTCTGTTCTTTTAGATGTCTTTAGTGAACCGAGTATCTATTCGACAGCGCATTGCGAGGAAGAAAGACCTATGGTTACACTTCTCGCATTGAAGCAAAGGCAAAATTGTTTCCTCAGTTTTTTTTTTTTCTGTAGGTTTATTGTAAAAAAAGACACGGTGATTTCTACAAACACCGTGGTGTCGACGAACCCGCCGCCTGCCACCAATAATCAATAGAGCGTTAGAGGGGAATTGGACGAAAGCTGTGGACACAAAATGTTTCTTTATCGCACAGAGTATGCACGAAAGGGCGAAAGTGGTCGGCACGGGATGTATGAAAACTCAGAGAATAAGTCCCCCGGTTTTTCTCCACCTCAACACCAAACAATAATAATTAGAAGTATATTAAGTTCTTTAGCCGGATAGCTATCTCAATTGGAAGAGTAGGTATTTTCAGGGGTTTATAAGGGGGAAAAGTATCCATTCAATCGAATGTGCCCATAACAACATTGGTAAAAGTGTTTCGTATCCATATGTTGTTTTTGAGTTATCGCAGTACTGGTAAGCTATTCTCGAGAATACAAGAAATTCGGCATAATGATATTACTCGAGAATCAGTAGCATACCTAAGCTGTGAAAACCTTTCTATACTCGTTGAAATACTTGGGACTCTTAATACTCGTTAAATACATTTTAATTAAGAAAAACATAAATAAGCAATTACAATTAGATTATGAGCACAGGAATTACCGATCATGATAGAGAGTGGGTCTTTTTTTGAACGTGGACGAGAGGAGTAAAGGTTACTTCGTAAAATAATGTCTCTTTCCTCTATTTCTCCGTTTTGATTCCATCATCTGTATGACGGTAACCTATAGACACGATTTTACTAAGCAACCATAACTCCTTACGACCACGTTTGAAAAAAATAAACAAAAAAACGCGCAATGAACACTTCAATTACCGAACGTTGTAAGGTAAAAACGTTCACAACCGTTTGCCCCATTGTACCTAAGTAGATGATGATTATCATGAATCATCATATTGAAAAACGGTTAGTAGAAATAACAAACCTCTGTGGAATCATGTTTGCTTTATTTAATTATTATTATTTATTTTTTTAATGAGAAAGCGCATTTCGATTGTGAGGCGGTAAAACAAGAAAAAATAACCGAGAGGCTGAGATAGACTATCGAGGGATTGGAGTGGAGTGACAGAGGGGCCCAGGTGGACCTCTTAAAGCCCCTCGTCATTTGTTTTCGTTACAGCAACGGGACGGAGATGAGAACGAGGATCAGCTTCGAGGGATAAATTTCACGCGCACGTCCATTTTCCTGAAGTTATTGAACGCAGCACCTGGGAACGAGAGCTCCGTGTTATTCTGTTCGGTCATGAACGTAAAAAAAAAAAAAAAAAAAAAAAAAAAAAAAAACTATAGATTATTAGTATTATTATTTAGAAGAATACAACGCGAGAAAAATAGAAGATCCAGCGCTGGGTTAGCGGACTTCGTAATTAGAAGATGCTTCAAACTATTAGGACGCTTCATGAACAAATAATCGGGATACATGCTAGAGACTGTGTTACTGGCTTTTGACTTTGTTACAACATTGTCCTTTGGACTCTCCTAAACAGAGATTTGCTTTTAGCTTGATAGAAATTTTTGCTATAAGCTTCATATTTTTCATTTAAAATCGAACTCTTATCTAAATTTTTGAAAATTTTCAAAATTTCAATTTTTGTAGTGACGTAAAAGTATTGAGTCTAAGAGACTGAGCGAAAACCAAAATCGTGAAATCACTACATGAATGTGGCATTTCTATCAGTCGTACAAACAATACCAGTGCAGTGTATTCTCATCTTACAGTCACCACTGTTACTCGGTTTTCCCTTCCAACGAATACACACAAAACAAATCGAGTACAAGGTGATATCTTTCTAAGGAAGTGGGTACCATTTGCCAGGCCCACTCTAACTCCAGGAAGAGTGGACTTCAATATTTATCTGGTAAGAATACGCTCTGTCAGAATCAACAGAGGCCAACGGGCGACACACGATGATGAGACGAGCTGAGGCTAGGGCCGCCATTCTGATTGAACGGAAGCCTGACATGGTCGACGCGGCTTGACGAAGATGCGGTTCGGGACGGACACTCGCTTTCATGAATATTTATACGGCCCTCACTCCACGCCCGCTATCTCCGCACAGAGAAAACGGCTGCTTGCTACCGCTTGACGCCGAGAAAAATATGGCTGCACTTTTCTGGTGGGATGGCCACTGCTCGGAGATTTGATATACTCCAGTAGCCGACGGTAGTTTACGGGACACTTAGGGCACATCGTACAGTACACACAATGGAAAGGAAGGAAATCGTTTTGAGAAGATTCCCGGTATATTTTTTTGTATTCACTAAATTTGAAAAAACCGAATTTGAAAAAACAAAATTTGAAAATGGAACATTAAATGAAAATAATTCAGTTTATAGTTCATGTTCAGGTTATCGTTCAGTCGATTCTCCATAAATTATGCAAGATAGTTCTGCCCTGGCGTGCTTCAACCTTCTAGCAAAGTTTACAGTTCGCGTTGAGCAATAACGTGGGAGTTTCGTTCTGTGGATTTTGACCATAAATATACCGTTTTATAACAATATTGAGTTTTTACAATGTTCGATAATCTCATAGTGAATTATCAAGTTCTATTTCATCCGCGTCGTTTATTGAGAATGGATTCTGCCAAGTTGGAAGCATGAGCAGTGGAAGAGGATCGGAAAGGCTTGCAGCCTGTCGTTCCCGACCCGACATACATTATACATTTTTGGACTTGGGTTACATATTGACAATAAAACCAAATGTGTGCGCATATGAAAATTGTGAACTGATTCACCTCCAAACAGCGTTCAAGTTCGAGTAAGATAACAATACTGCTTCATTTACTACAAATACGCGAAAGTGAAAATTCTATCCGTCTGTAGTACGCCCCTACATTTTTCTCAGGTCTCTATGAGAGCTGAAAGCTACAAATATCCGCCAAAGATTTCCATGATTGGTATTAATTTTAATTTTTTTCGAAGGAATTGAATGAATTGATGGAATTGATAATATCGACGGTTTTCGAGGAGTCTTATGGTTTTTATATTTCTCGTGCGTTTTAGGATTTCGACATGATCATAAGCCATGCAATCGTATAGTATCCCATGAGAAGGGAGTTCTCGGTTTTGTACTAAAAACAATTGGAGACCGAGTCACTACGCCCCCCTCGACCGTACGCCAGGAAAAAATGGATGTTTCACCATGAGTTTGCCCTTGGAAGGAAGGTACGTGACTGACTCTTTTAGTAACTAGTACGCCGGGGGGAAATATCTCACTACTCGTAGTAATGTGAACGCCACTCGGAATTATAAAACATTATTCATTTTACTGTATTCCCGTTATTTAAAGGATTCGTTTGGCGGAAATGATTTACATCGTGACGTTTCGATTTAATTGGCCCGAACGCTATTAATATGTGTGATTGTCCGAAGCATTGGCTACGAGTTAATTAAACCGTATAGCGAGATTTCCCATACGCATAATGCACGGTGAGATTTGCATTTCACGGATCGCCGCCATATTACAGGCAGCAGAATATGTCACTATGGATCAGTTCTCTCAATTACTCAATCCCCAACTAGCATAAGCTACAACCTACGTGAACACATGTCCATATAATCCAACGCAACATTAATGACGATATTGGAAGGCATCTGCAATATTGGAGGAGGAGCTGCGAAATGGAGGGCATAAATTGATTTTTCTCATATCCAACTGCTAAGTATGATAGCAAGTATTGTGAGATCAAAATAAAAGACAGCATCAGTTTGGTAAAATTCGCTATAAATTTTTTTATGAAGAACTATCTTAAACTCTAATCGAATCGTGAAAAGGAAACATGTTATGTCCTGTCAACATTTGAAAACGGCTTTTTCGTTGCATTAAAAAATTAGTTATTGTTTACATCCGAAACTGAACTGATGGCTAATGCCAACGGGCATTGGATAGCAAAGTGTCGCGAGGCGGTATAGAATTTCTTATAACGCGTCGTTCGGTTGTTATAGGGAACGAGAGCGGCAGGAGGCCCTTCCAAGTTATAATTAGCCAGCCCTTCTCACCCTAATTACGCTAATGGACGGTTATGATACTTCTTGTTTGCTTAGAGGACACCCTACTCCGTTTCCCACCGGTTCGCCTTCGAATAGTAACTAAAAACCTCCGAGGAAGTTTTTTTTTTTTTTTTAATTAATGAAGACAAGTTGACGGGGAACAGAAGCAATGCTGTTATAATCTTTTTTCTTACTTTATACGTGAATTACAAAAAGCCGGTTTGAGTTTTTCATTTTTCTTTCAGGTCAAAACCAAATAATTACTACCGCTACCGGGCTGATACGATATCATCCTACTCATTTTATAAATTTCTTTCATATTACCATTTTTACTTTTATGATACGCACCACCGATTCACCTAAACACATTCACGGCGGCGCACCGATCAGAAAACTTCCAGGTAATCAGTATTGAGTACTGGTTAACGTTGGATCCAATTATTTCGAACTTTTATATAGGAAAAATTAAAACAGAGGATATTTCTAACCTTCAGTGACCCTCCAGCCAGCCTCCTCTGAAGAAAGAACATAGCCGATAACCAGTGCATCGCTGTTAAACAAAAACTCTTCGCTCTTCTTGAGGTGAACTACGTAGTTATATGAGAAACTATAATTTCCAACGCATGCGATCTTGTGAGGTATGGAAACTACTGCTTGAGGGAAGATTTCCCGCTCTCGAAAGTAAATCTTATTTTTATTTTTTTTAAATTTTATTTTTATTTTTTTTTTTTTGTAAATTGAGCGGTTGCTCGTTCTCTCATGTAAATAAATAAATAAATAAATAAATCATTTCAGGTTCGGCTGAACTCACGGATCAGTTTTCGCCACCGATCGATTCAACACATGGGTCCAGGCCATTCAAATTATCCGACATCAATCCCACAGCTGTCGTCACGTGTCAGGGCCGACAAAAGCCTTCGTCGGGCTCGAGATCGAGAGTTGAGTTTGACTGGCATCAATCGGTCTTCCTCAATGACAACGTTCTTTCTGCTTTTGACGGTAAACTCTCCAACGTTCTCCGTTCGTTCCAATCCCCACACCGCAAGGCATCGAACGACTCAAAACTACGCACGTCATTCCCAGATCCGGGAACACGCGCTACCGAATCCCGGTGCCGTTCAATCAAGTCGTTTCCTCTGCAAGGAAGTTTCGCTACATCTTTTACCGGCCGCATTCATTCCTCAAATTGCATCCGCAATACTGGGAACATGTTCTGTAACAAGTTCCGAATTTGAAAATTTTCGGCTGAGAAAAAATAAAACAAAAATTAATGTACAGCTGATGTCAATCGGCGGTTCTACAATCGAATCAAAATCGTCTTATATAGGAGTTGTCCTAACCCTCATTATTTAATAACAAAACATTGCAATCTACCCAGAAAAAGTTGGCGCGTCGCACTTACATGTTCGAGTGAGCAAATAGGTATAACCAAAAATATAATCAAGAAAAAATTTATAAGAAGGTCACATTAGAGTAACTACAACTATTATTGAAAAACACCCTGAAAAATTGTTTAAGCAGTCTTCCAGCCTTAAAAATTGAAATGGTCGTGATTATAACAGCAACTAATGTCAGGTTTCGCGTCAACATTCACAAATTCAGAGCGTCAGTTTTCTGATGCGAAACGACAGAGATCCGCTATGCGGTCGACTTATCGATCCCATTTTATCCCGTTGTGTTACTTCGCAGTTTAGGCTGGGTTGTAGCGATGCCAGTAACAGCCGTTTTGTCTTTATGGTTTCCCGATATTACGGAATAAATTACGGGCACGATGGCCGCCGAATGGAAACCATAGCCCCGTTTCGCTCCTCCGACTTCCCCGATCTTCAGTTACATGAAAAACGAAGAGACGAATTTGTCGTACTGCACTTCTGCATAGACGAGAGAGGCTTTTGCTCAGCTGTTGTGTTGTGAAATCGTCTTAACAGTGGCGAACTTCTGCACCTGATGACACATCGATAACTGTACGGGTAAACGTCTCACAAAGCTAATATCCTTTTTCTTTTTACTTCCATGTTTACGTAGTAAATGGAAGTATTGAGATCGTCTGAAAAGTCGAATTCGGAACCGAGGTCCTGATGGAAGAAATTTTCATAGTAGTATACTCAGAAACACTTTCTGAACAAGTGTCTGTGTGTCTGTGTGTCCGTCTGTCCGCCTGTCCGTCTGTCTGTGGTCACAAACTGACATAAATCGCCATATCATCCTGAAAAATGGATGAAACCCCATGAAATTTTCAGGGAATGTTTCCCAGTGATTGTGCAAAATTAGGTTTTTCCGGATTTTGAATTACACACAGTACTTCCGAGATATAAGCGTTCAAAGTTTTTTCTGTTTCGATTTTTACAGGCTATGTGAGTCAATATTTTTCTACGTTTGAGGGCTTGAAATGTCGGTTATGGCCAGCAGAAAACACTAGATTTTTTGTATAGTGGGTCACATACAATGCCTCCACGTTATGAGCGTTTTTCACGATTTCACTAGTGCATGTTTTGTATTTTGATTTTTACAGGCCGCAAAACTCAATGTATTTGAATGTTTGAGGTCTTAAAATGTTGGGGTTGACGATTGAATGATGCCTGATTTTTATCAAATGGGTCACATGCAGTACATCCGCGTTATTTGCACATTTGCTACATTTTGATTTTTATAGTCCACAAAAGTGAATATATTTGAACGCTGGAGGACTTAAAATTTTTCTGTATGACAGTTGAATATCGCTTGATTTTTATTATTGGTGTCACATGCAGTACCTCCTCGTAAAACGCATTTTCAGTTGTTTAATTTGTATTTTTTGGGTTTCTTTGCTTTAAATATGACCAACTTTGACCTCGTTCACAAAACTTGTTTTGCATAGTTTGGATAACACACAGTACTTCCGCATTATGCCTTTTTTTAACTTTTGAGATTTTAATAGACCGCAAGAATGAATATACATTAGACTTTAAATTTTCTATATGACAGCTGAATATTGCTTGTTTTTCATTATTGGGGTCACCTGCAGTACTTCCTCGTAAAACCATTTTCAGTTATTTTATGAAGCGTTATTGTACTTTTAGGGTCTCTTTGCTATAAATATGACCAACTTTGACCTCGTTCACAAAACTTGTTTTGTATGGTTCGGGTAACACACAGTACTTCCGCTTTATGCCATTTTTTAACTTTTGAGATTTTAATAGACCGCAAGAATGAATATACATTAGACTTTAAATTTTCTATATGACAGCTGAATATTGCTTGTTTTTCATTATTGGGGTCACCTGCAGTACTTCCTCGCAAAACGCATTTTCAGTTACTGTACTTTTTGGGGCTCTTTGCTATATATTTGACCAACTCTGACCACGTTCACAGAACTTGTTTTGTATAATTTGGATAACACACAGTACTTCCGCCTTATGCCGTTTTTTTGCATTTGAGATTTTTATAGACCACAAGAGTGAATATACTTTAGACTTCAAGTTTTTCTTTATGACAGTTGATTTTCACTTCTTCTGAGTTATTAAAAGTAAAATATTAATCTCCCATTGATGTAGTAAAATGGATGATTTGCTGCGTTCCGGCTCGTCAGAGACGATTTAAAGTGAACATTTCATAGGGACAAAGCCATAAGTGTATGTGGATAATACGTACTTTCAAGTTTTGAGAGCTTTTTTCTTGGTCGATTGCATTAATTCATAGTTCAGAAATGATTATCGAATATAACTACCTAGTGTATAAAATCGGACAAAATTAAAAGTCATCAGTTAAGTTGGTCAGTTCGTCACCTATTTATCTACTTGTGTTCGGCTATTTTTTAGAAAATCCGAGACTGGATTTTCCCTCGACTGCTCGACCTATTTATAAAATGGACCTAGTACCCTTCAAAGCGGATAAAAATACGGAGACGACAGCATAAAAAACGTTATTATGAAGAAGAAATGCCCCCCGTCAGCTCTTGTTGTATCAAGCACAAGCACTGCTTAGGCTCGGCTGAGAAGGGGAGGAAGAAGAGTTAAGAGCGGCTAGAGCGACGTTAAAGGCACCGGCAGAACAACTGCAAAAAAAGATGTCTCGGCCGTGCCGTGCGTCATCGTGTTGCCTACTTCACGTCACGTCTCCGCCGAGCGAGTGTATTCCTCTTCATCATCTTGTTCTTCTTCATCTACTTCTTCGCTCTCGCTGACACACAACCGAGTAGTCTGGCAGAGACTTCTTTTCTCTAACAAACTCTGCCCTAGATAGGAGCACATGAGGAGAATTCTCTAAGTGGATCTTCTTCCCTGGAAGGTTTATTAGTAGGTGGAACATCGAGAGAGAACACTTCGAACGAATGTGCGCACCGTAGAATTCAAGGAGCGACGATGTGGCGTTTAATCAGCCCTGATCAAACAGATATAGAGACAAGATTTTTCGTTCAAAACGTTAAACAATTTTTGAGAATAATACATAATAATAATTGACTAGGAGGTATCTAATTCGCATACGTTTAGCATTTAGGAAATGTTCAATATTTTATTTAAGGAAACTTTGAAGAAATGAACAATATCAGAAATGAATAGGTACTGTTTGTTTCATCCCACCGACCCTTACTCACATTGAAAATCTGTTACAAACATCAGAAATCTGAATCCTTGATTTTTTCGTTCATGTGTAAGCGCGTGTGTGTGTGTGCGTGCGTGTGTGCATTACAATAGATTTGGGGGAAACAACGGGGCTAAAATTTTGAGACCGGTACTATAAACAAACGAGGCCTGTAGTATTTCCTCGATATAACACTTGAAGTTAAGGTGATCAATTTGTTCTCGACTAACAGGCTATTTTCAGCTGTTTCAGGTTTGCGTGAGTTTTACCTTACGCTGGGAATATATCGTTTAATATTCAACTGGCTCGTATCACGACTTAAGTTGCACGCCATAGTTATCCCCAACAAAACTACCGGCATTTTCTTTTGTCGCCTACAATGCCTACAAACTTCCTTTACCATGCTAGGCATTCTAACAGGTGGTGTTTGGTGTTTAGTCCTTCCTTCCTTAAAGTTTTCCGAGAAAAAATTTTCGGTACTAACTTCAAGCATTGTTGTATCAGTCAACTTTATAATTTGTCTCCCGCGACTCTAGTGTTTGCCCCAAAGAATTTCCGCCGGGAATGCGATTTCCAATTTTTGCACCCATCAGATTTCAAAGTGTGCTGGAGTTACAAATGAGTGGATTGTTGCTCACAAATAACCCATCGTAAAATCGAAATACTTGCTAATTAGGTAGCTATTGTGAATAATTCTTCTACTCCGATTAGAAGAACATTTAAATCTGTTCTAATCCATTCTTTTCAGTTTTAGGTGTCCGGCATTTGTCGTAGTTGATGATCGTGTACTGTCTTTCAAATTTGGAGTCTCTGTCCATTTCATCACGAATATGGACGAACTCCTCTTATTCTTCAACTAGATTAATTCAACGCACTGCACTTGCTCGCGCTAAGATTTGAACGATTGGTTTCGACATCATTATACTGGCCGAATACAACGAACCCAATGCACGACATTAGAACGATGGTTCGTATGAAAGGTCAAAAATTATCGACCAAGGGAAAATCAACAACAGTTCCCATTGACGGGCTTTTCGCAAAATTTACCGCTAGGAGATTCCTCTCCGGTGGATCGGTATGTTCCATCAGTTTTGGGTAAAATTTGGTTTGCAAATTCATTGCTGTTATGGTAACAGATGGAGATGGGGCCGAAGGTTCTGAGCTATCGCCTAAATTTCCATGGGACGTGAAGCAGAGCGAACAGCAAAAGCAGCTCTCGATTGCCAGCTCCGCATTGAATCGCTAAGCACGTCGAAATTATGCGATCCTCTATAGGAGAAAATTAATTATAATTCAAAAGTGTTTCGTTCCTTCAGTAAATCTGTAAAAAGTAATTTTTACCTACGAAGACGATCTTATCAACTGACTCCTTGTCGTTCAAGGTCCTTTACTGGTAATAAATCAGAATATACCCGAAAAATTCGATACTGAGAGTATGTGAAAACTGAATTTCGGTTAGAATTGATCCGTCCGAACCCGGCAACTGTACGCTGTCGACGCTTATCTTAAGAAACTACCGAATCGAGCTTAATTTTACAAATCATAAATGCTAAGACAGCTGGACATCAGAGCAAAACGTTATGGTCAATCTTTGTTTCTAAATCTTCAGATAGTTGTTGAACGACAGATTGACAGCAAGGTGATGGACAATAGTGCTAAATTGGTAGATCTTGTCCTTAAATAAGAGAGAGATTCGGAAGGAGGCTGTGTCGTGCCGCAGTGAATCGACTTGACTTCAGGGAATTGCGCTGGAAGGACGGTGAGGTAGAGATAGAAGAAACAGCAGCTGCACTACGTGACCGGGAGGAAATTATGGCTTTAGAGGCGTCGAAGGATGTTCAGCTTCTGTCTAGGTGTGGTGGTGTGTAGTACATGTAGAAGCTTTGAGCAGAGCGGGGTTATATATAGAAGGGTATACCGCAGAAAAGACGAACACGGGTGGTACTGGGTCGATGGTGGAGGATTGCCTTGCAGCGACGTCACTACTTTAGTCTCGATTTAATAATAATAACGTGCATAAATACATCATGAAATACGGCGATAAAGATACGTAGGTACCTATTCTTTCAATCTGATAATGGTTTTGTGTAAGGTATCAGAATCTGAACTAGATGACCGACAAGAACTGATCATCAATAAATAATTTATTAATAATAATTTTCCGTTTGTCAGGGAGTTATAATTAATTATTACCTACTTCCATTTTGACGAGGTGAGTAAAGCATTTATTGTGACCCATCTATAATTTGAATTCATCCAACTGTGATTATTCTACGATTTGAATTACGAACGGAAGGTGAAAAATGTGCACACTAGATTTAGTGTGTGTAAGCGTGAGTGTACGCGTGAGTTTAGTCAAATTGTGACTAAGTTTTGTCAAAGCTCACAGTCAGCGCTTCGTATCGTTAGTTTAACCATCTCGATGGCTCAGTATTCGCGTCAATCCACTCCAATTACATCGACGATCGGAAACCACTACACAGCCCCAGAACTATCAGAACAGGGGCAGAACTAACATTGCCCAAATCCAACGACATTACTCCCGAACGGTCGGAGGTAAATTTCTAGCTCAACCGGATTAGTTAGTTCGTAAAAGCTCCACCGAATATCTGAAATACTGCAGCCTGCTGCTAGCATTCGGAGCGATAAAGTCAAAATTCACATGTACCGAACTGCGGACGAAGGAAAATGCTCCAGCTGCAACCAACGGAAATGGCGCTTGTTGGCTTTAAAAAGAGACAGTAGCCGATGCAGCACTTTCAACGCTGCTAAAACAATTTTCGACAGCCGTATCTGCTTAGTCTAGGCTAGTTTTGACTGTTAAAAGTTTAGCTAATTGTTGCAAAAAGTGGACCACTCTGCTTGGAGTGGAGTGAACTTTGTTGCAACGTTCAAAGCTTCTTTTCCCACCATTGCTGAATATTAACGTTGAAATTACTGCAGTGGGGTTTAAAGTTAACATCTGACTCAACGTTTTGAAAAGTGACAATAACAGCCGCGTTTCAATTTCCTTCGAGGCCCCGACAAGCAGACGATCGGTGTTTTCCAAATAATGGTGATAACTTGTGTCGACCGTTGGTAAACCGCGGGCAGATGTGACTCGGTTTCGGAAAACTCTCCTCGCCTTAGGGAAAACGAATAATTTTAATAAATCGGGAAGCGTTCGTTAGGAAATTAAACTGGCTAGTGATGAATTTGACGAGAATAGAACTAGATTATGAGTTATGTTATTGATAGTACGCAAATAATGCCCAACAACTCCTGATATCGTATACGTAGATAACAATGAACTACTAACACGATTCGAAATTTAAACCCAAAAATGTACATCAAAGAAATGGGCTGCACAGCTGTATAGAATTTTCAATGTGTTTATAAATTTTTCGTAACTAGCTTCAGTCGCGAGGGATTTGAAAGATCAATTCTTTCGGTTTTGAATAAAATCGCAACAGTAAATTAATCGTCTGCGGTTTGCGACATTAAACTGGTCCGTTGGGAGGAGATATTTTCAACAATAAGCACCTACTGACTGAAGAGCGAACTGCCTTAAAGCCTTTGAAAGTATTCTCGACTGAATAGACATCCGACCAGAAAACGTGAGCTGACGGCTAAGGTGCCCATTAAGGCAGATAGAAGAGACACCTACGGAATCTCTAGTCCTAGATACAAGATACTGAGAGCGAAGCCTACCTATTTTCTTGGAAGAGGAGACTGTCAGAAGCAAAGCCTTCATCTTTATACGGCTTCTCTCCTACAAACTGGTTTTCTACTCTGGCATGCATTGCACTCTGCACGCCAACGTGAAAGCTAAGCTTTCGTATACCTTGCTACCGCAAATTGAACAACGCACACTGCTCCGGTTTCCATTTCTAAAGACGGATAAATCCTATTGAATGCGCCAATAACCAAATGCCAAGCCGACAAAATAATCATAGGTTATTTGACTGAATTCAAACGAGCTGCATTGGTGAACTAATCCAAATCCTGATACTACGAACTGCTCTTCAGTCATCACCTGAAGTTTCTCAAATTGTGAGTCTGCTCATTATGTAGACAATCAATAACTGCCAAAGGCCACTTCTTTTTCCGAGTACTCGTTAACCTTTTTGGTTCATTACTTTATTAGGTAAACGAAATACGCTGTCTGATTCTTTTGCACCGGATCCGTGCGAAATGTTCCCACGGTTGAGTCTTCTTCAAACGAACGACGTAAACAGCGTTTTTACCGTGCGAGCAGAACAACCGGATGGTCGACTTTCATCCTTTTCTCAGATATGATTTTACCTCACGTGGATCGACTTTTATCCGAGCAAATACGAAAATATGACGTACCCTGCTCGCGGTCGGAGAGAATAATATCTCACTGGCATTTGAGCCGAGAAAGGCAATTCTGGCAGTGAGAGAACAGCGAATGTTCACCAGAACACGTCCGACTACTCAAACGGAAGGCTTTATACTGCTCACCCACCAACCTGTCAATCTGGAAGAAATATCTGGGTTTTGGATTGCTCAGTAAAACCGTAGGTTTTACCTGAATATTTATCTTTGTTTGGTTGTCGTCGCATTTGTTGTATAGGGGTTGTGAGGGGGAGAAAAACCAGGCGACTTTTTCTCCATGGCTGGCCGAGCACTTTCGCCCATTCGTGCATCTTCAGGGCGACCTTTTGAGCATTGCACATGGAATTGATCGCTTGAACGTCGTGGCTCGCATGTCGCGTGTCGTTGCAGGTCGAGCATACGGGAGTTTTGCACAGCATACAATGAAATGCGAGCAATTCTTCGACGAGATCCGAACAGAAAATCTCCTTGGCCGCGTCTCTCAGCTCTCATAGCTCAGGACGAGAGACGCGGCCAAGGAGATTTTCTGTTCGGTTGCTTAGCACCACGAGGAGAAGTACCGAATTCAATTCAAATAGATCCTCAGCAGCTTTGCGGAGAAATCGTGTCTCCGGAACAAGCGCCTGTGCATCCGTTTGGCTGTCTGTCAACGTGACCGCCTGTCCTTGCGTCCGTCTGTCTATGGTCACACTGATTAATTCCGTTAAATCGCCCCGGAAAATTATTTGAAAAGTTTCCAGAGTTTTTAGACAGAAATATGTTATTTGATATCAATTTTTATCGATTTTTGGATGCTGAATCGAATGAGACGATAACAGGTTTTATAGCTTCAATAAGTCACAAGTTGTTGCAGCTTTCGAGAGGCATTTTCTAGGTTTTGAGAAATTTGGCAACTTGATATCATAATTCAATACTTTCTAGAGCTATAAAAATCATTATAGCGAATTTTCGAGAGAATTGTGCTATTTTTGCTTATTTGAAATTTTCCAAATTGAAAACAAAATTCACCATTAAATTTTGAGCTGAAAAGCTTTTTACGCATCTGAGAATCGAATTCTAGAAAAAAATATATATATAATTTATATATACATATTTTATATATATTCATAGTATTATTTTTATGAATATATTATTTATAATATAGGTAACTGTCATTTCGCACAAAGATTGCTGTAATTTTCCAGATAAAAATTTGACATTGTCGTAGGCTAGCCAGATCGGAATGTCAAATCGGTCGGTGTTCAAATTTGATATAATATATTAGATTACTTTCGCGAGTTAATATGTTCTTGCATCCTATAGTTTGATTGCATGATAAAATCGACGGGAACGCCAAATTGATTGATTTATAAGTAAACTACAACTATAAAAACGCTGCAAATGATTGTACAGTGGTTTATTATTATTTCGCATCAATATTGATTTAAGAAGACCATCCATTTGTCATTTTAAATATTCCGAAAATTTGTGAACGTTCCCACCGATAAACATATGGTAACTATAGGGGAAAACTCCGTAGCAACTATTGTAATTTTAATCATTTTTATTTTTCTTAATTTCCTAATTAAAAACTAAACCTGTTGCCTAACGATACAGCTGGAGAGTGTTTAACGACCATTCCAATGAGTATAGAACGATTTTTATAGCTCCAAGAACTCTCGAGTTATACCCTCATGTCAAATTTCTGAAAATCTCCCAAAAGGCACAAAAGTGGCACAAAAGCGGCACAAAAGTTGCGATAACTCGAGAACCAATAAAGCTATCGACCCCACGATGGTCTCATTCGATTCAGCGTCCAAAAATCTATACAATTTGATACCATGTACACATTTCTCTGAAAAACCTTGGAAAATATGAGTTTTCTCCCCCTCAAAACCCCCCAAAAATACCCTTAAAATGGAGCTAGCAAGTTGGTTCAAGAATTGGGCCGTCGTAGGACCGAGATTGATTTTTGGTGAAAATTTCAAATTTTTAGCTCTTACAGTTTGGCCGGAAAACTGCTAACGGCGTACGGCGGACGGCGTACGGCGTACGGCGGACGGCGTACGGCGGACGGACAGAAATTTTTTTATTGGATATTCGGATTCTACATGCCTTGAAACGTAAAACATCAAATTTTGAGGGGGGGTTAGAAATTTTTTTTTCTTGGGCGATTACAATGGTTTATTATTGAATAATAAACCAAAATGCACATAACGCTGCGGTTTCTTTCGAAGAGGATGGAATGTTACCATCCACCATGTCTTCTCTTTTGTTAATACGTTGTTAATGTGACTAAACCGTTGAACGAAAATCGGCCTTTTGGCCTGGCAGTTTTCGTATCACTCAGCTGTAGCGACGTTGAGAATTAAATATCAAATGGGACGACCCTTTCGTAACAAAGGCCGACGAAAAGGGACGGAAAAGGGCGAATTTCCGCAGCGTTTTCGCATGTTCAAAGCGATGAAATAATAGCTTTTCGTGAGGTAGACCCTGAACGGGAGAATGGTTTGAACATGGGGCAGCTGAGGTAAAGCAACAGGTCCCTATTTTTCTATCTTGATGGCGCTAAAGGGAAATGCGAATGGAAGTTGAAGCGAAAAGGAGAAATCTCGGTCGGTAGGGCGGACGTTACGGTCGGTTTGAGGGACGACTGGGAGTGTATGTAAGTTTCGATGAGTGCATGGCCCAATGTATCGGTGAGTCTTGGATTTTCAGCGGACGCGAGGTTGTAACGGTGTGCAAAATATTTGGACAGTTCTCGCGACTAATATCTCGACGTTTCAGCAGTATAATTAGTCCTAGAACCAATTCTTCACAGGTAACAAATAATGCATTTCTCCGTTTTGAGAAGCAAAATTCAACGGGTTCCTTCCTTATTTGAATATGTCATATATTTACTTTATCTATTGCTGCTTTGTGGTGGACTGCGAAAGCAGCGGTTTGCATATATCACACATTACTTCCATCTATGACTCAGTAACAGGTACCAATAACCAACTATAAAATCAAGAAACTCGTTAGTTTACAACAACTGTTGTTGGAAACGCTGCAAATGATTGTACAGTGGTTCATTATTCCTTCGCTTCAATAAGGATTTAAGAAGACTATCCATTTGTAATTTTATATATTCCGAACATTTGTGAATGTTCCCATTGAAAAACAGATGGTAATTATAAGGGAAACCCCCATAGCAACTATTGTAATTTTGATCATTTTTATTTTTCTAAATTTCCTAATTAAAAACTAGACTTATTGCCTAACGAAACAGCTGGAGAGAGTGTTTGACGACCATTCCAATGAGTATAGAACGATTTTTATAGCTCCAAGAACTCTCGAGTTATACCCTCGTGTCAAAATTCTGAAAATCTTTCAATCTGGAGGCGATTCAGAGGTGAAAGGAAAGTCTTTTAATCATTTGGGAAATGAGAAATAGTCATTTTTAATTATTAGGAGAGGTGATGCAATCAATCGGGAAGTGGTCAGGTCAATACGAGTAGTAATGTAGTCCTTAAATTGTGTAGTTGGTGGTTGAGTTGCTGCGAAGTTGGGCGAATTTGATTCGACTACTATATTCACCATTATTGTTCCAGTAGATGATGTTCCTGCGAAGCGTAAAAATCAAATAAAATTTAATTTAAACAAAATACTCGTTTAATGTATTCAGTTTGCTTCTCTCGAGCGGTGTCAAATCTAAGCTTCTTCAGCCATTCAACTTACTAATCAAGAAATGCTGACTCTCTTCACGGCGAAAACAATAAATCCTGTTAAATGAAAAGCGACATCATCACGCGAACTGTCAGTCATGGTTGTAATTTCCTCTGAGACGAAAACCACTTTGCCGCCCATTAAGCGAAACTAGTTACTTAGGCATATCAATTAATTTGAATACGACTTGTAAATAGCTCATGTCGGTATAACCGTAGAACGGATAAGTCAAGTCGACATGTTTGACCCTCATAAATAGATTTATAATTATGTTTACGTAGTAAATGAATGTGATCGTTCGGAAATTCAAATTTGTATCAGAGGTGAATGCGTGGACATTTCAGTTGACTGTACTCAGAAACACTATAGAGATTTGTGGGTTTCTGTCCATGTGTCTATCGTCAAAATCAACAAATTCGTCATGTCTCCGCAAAAAATCAGTCGATGAAATTTTCAGAAATCGATCTCCAAGTAAATGAACGAAATCAGCTGTTAGTGGATTCAGGATATCAAACAGTAATTTTGAGACAAACGCGTACTAAATATTTTTTTTCTGTAAATATTCCTTAAATTTTTTTATAGCGGGCAGATAACGCCTAATTGTTATTGCTTGTCACACACAGACAAAGCGTCTTGTGTCTGTAGGCTCACACACCGTATTTCCGCATAAGTATCCTATTTCGAGTGTTTTTGGGTAGCTAGTTTTTTTTATAACACTATTGTATTGTAGCAACATTGCAGCCTCTGAATGAGCCAGTCACTCTATTTCATAATTAATCATATACTTACGTGTACATTTTTTCTTTGTTTCATTTTTTTAGAGATCGTTTAGCATTCATCGCACTTTCTTTTCATCAATCTCTCTCAATAATTGCGTAAAAATTTTCGGTACTCTTTTAAAGAAGTTTTGATAGCAGCAGTTACCTTTCAAACTCATTTTACCACGGAGTATTTGATCCACAAGGATGATCGATTTCTTCGTGTCACTTTCGCGAAAGATCGTGTTTGTCTTTGAACTTGAAACAATTTCGAAATGAAAAACCTCGTGTTTTTCTAGCAAAGAAACTGTGCACCAGCTGAAGGAAAGCAATCGCAGGTTAACTTGTTTGGAGGAGAAAACGTCGGAAATTATTTTTCGAAAAGTTTATATTGTTAAAAGAATGGAGGCTGGGGGAACTGTGAACGATGAGTTGATCGCTCCTGAAGGTCGAGATATCTGCGTGGTATCTCAAGAATAAATTCTCTTCCGAGGACCCCTGTTACTTTATGAGAGAAGGAGAATAGATGAAGAAGGGAGGTAAACATGAAACTTGGAACTTGCTGCCGCTTTTTAGCAACTTTCTTATCGAAAGGTCTTTCCATCTCTCTTCGCCTCAAAAACTTCGAAGTTCAGTGGCTTCAAGCTGTTCCCTGTTTTCCCAGTTCGTCATCGCGGGTCATTAATTAACACAACTGTCGCAGATTCTAATCAGCTATAAATTCGCGAAAAACAGTTCACAATTTCAGCTCGGCTTTGTCCCCTAAGGAATGTAGTATGATTTGTAGTTGATTTATAGAATGCAGGTGTTTCATGAACTTATTAGATCTTCTTTTGTTTGCCTAATTGTTCACATAGGTACTTATATTGAGGTAAGGGGAGACAAACGTGGATACCGTTTTTCCAAGGTTCCTTTTATTTACCTAGATCTTCCGCCCATTCAGGCATCTTTAGGGCTACATTGGTTGATCAGGTACCTTTGACCAGACGTTACGACCTAATGGACCTATAATGCAACCCCAACGTCTGAACCCGAAGATGCCTAACTTCTTGAGCCACCGAGTCAGCCGTACCACCTAAACAATAGTATAAACAGAAGAAAAAGAAACTAGAAAATGATTTTTTTTTTTTCAAAAACGACCAACTAAAAATTAAAGAGTAGGAATTTTACTGTGTACCTACGTACTTTTAAATTGCATCTCGGTTCACAGACTTGCTCATGTGACGTAGAATAACCAACTTAAAGAACCCGGCTGTCTTTTAAATGGATAACTCGGTCCTGGGAGAGTCCACGCTCCGACAATCAAGATCATTATTCCGTGTGAATTTTCAATTGATTTAAAAAAAAAACTATTTACGACCTTATTTTATTCGACACTGAATTTTTTCCAACCCACATGTTCGATTGAGGGTTAAATGGTACCGAATTTATATGTGTAATTATTTACATTAGGACGCATGCTCAATTAGGTTTAATAATACTTGTGGTACGTCATATTGGTACTTATTAGAAGGAAACTCAATAAGAGCTACGATGAATCGAAAACTACCATAACAATCCATTAGAAAAATGTATGTAGGTACGGTGGATGTTCACGATCATGAGTATTCACGTACGCACTATACGGTGACTTGGCTAGACTAAGTGTTTTAAGGTAGGAAGTACGACCCTATCAAGAAGAAAGTTCTGTACAAAGAAAAATAACGTTCGATTATTCCCACACCAGAACAGGATGAACACGGTTGAACGCCATTTCTCCCGAAATTTTGAAACGTAATTGGAAAACTTCATTGCATTTAAGGGCATTAATATTTGCCCCCAACGACTCCTCGAGTCGTTGAATTGTGCCGAGGTTGAAGTTGAATTCGTTCCAAGCCAAAGGACCCGAGAAGAAACTCGTTTGGGCAAAGGATGGAATTGATCGTTTGAAGGGAAGAAAATTGCTTAAGGTGAAAGAGAGCAGTAGAAGGAGAAGACCTCGTTACTGGATATGCTTCGCCGAGGTTCGGTTCGAGTCGGCATTTTCTCCGGAGTCAGTTTTTGGCTCTTTATGAAAACGGCGAAGTTTCATTTCCGAGGCGCTCTCTTTGAACCGTTTCGAACTCCGCCCTCTACCGCATGTCTCCATCAGAGCGGTGGCACATCGATCCCCATCACATCGTTCAACCGTACGCGCTCAGCACACGATTTCACCGGTGGAACAAAAAGTCGATGATAGTGAGGACTATTCGCAGCTCGGTATGATAATTTCAATACTCTCGGGTAAAAAGCGTTTCGTTATTGGCAGGGTTTTTAGAGTTTCAAAATCACCGATACCTCTTCCGGTTTCCATTCAATAATAAAATATCGTATCAGTGCGAGCGCAAAAAGCACTGTGGTTTATTATCACTTAGCTTCAATTATGATCTAAGATCTTTAATTTCACTATCCTGAACAATTGTGAATGTTTCCACGTAACAGGTAAGGCGTAAATAGTCATCGTCATAGGCAGATACCCGATATCCAGAAAATCAAGCGTCATCCCAAAATCAAAATAGAAAAAACTTTGAACGCTCATATCTCGGAAGTACTGTGTGTTATCCTTAATTCGGAAAGGCTAATTCTGAACAATTATTGGGAAAACATTTTCTGAAAATTTCATTGAGTTTCATTCATTTTTCACGGATACATGACGATTTATGTCATTTTTTGATCACAGACATTTGTTCAGATAGTGTTTCTGAAAATAGCATTATATAAATGTCTTCCAAATTCACGTCCGTTCCGAATTCGATTTTTCGGACGTTCACAATACTTACATTTTCTATGTGAACATGGAAGTATAAATACTATGTTTTTTTGTTGTGGTTTTGTCGCTCTTTCCGTTCTTCGCTGTTGGGGTTGAGGGGGAGAAAACCACGGCGACTCGTTCTCCTGTTTTTTATTGTTGGCTTGCCAAGCACTTTCGCCCATTCGGGCATCATCAGGGCTTCGTAGCACCATTACAGGTATCCACGGCCCCCGTGGCCGTGGATACCTGTAATGGTGCTACGAAGCCCTGATGATGCCCGAATGGGCGAAAGTGCTTGGCAAGCCAACAATAAAAAACAGGAGAACGAGTCGCCGTGGTTTTCTCCCCCTCAACCCCAACAGCGAAGTATAAATACTATGAAATATTTATGTTCTCATATAAATATATTATCGTATTCAATGAGAACGGGCGGTTGGATGAATTTAGATCATTATTCAAATTAATAATATTTAATTTTTAACAGAATTCATCGTAGAGAATAAATGCACAGCATAAAGAAGTGTAATATAGTACCACACAGTAATAGTAGCTAGAGGCAGGCAATAATTATAAAACAGCCGTACTTTTATAGTGTATCATATTGTCGTATGATGTACGAACGTGATCGCGTTACTGCACTTTAACTGTTGTCTACTACTTGAAAACATAAGCATACATTGTAGCTATCATGAGCAATTTAACTCGTTTGCGCAAGGGAGCTTTTTTAAAGGTGATCCATCAAAAGAGCGGAAAATTGTTTCGCGTGAGCGATGAGGGTTGGGCTATTCTTCCAAAGAAGGACCATTTTGGTGTCCAGCGAGATCAATATATTTAAACGTGATATGGCAACATGAGGAACACTATTCTGCGACGAATGACAGCTGGAGATATCATATCGTTGAAAAAGGAGTACATTGATTTTCTAACGAGGCGTTCTCCGTTCGATTTTCGTATAATAGTATGTTTATGAACTAGATATTTGAGAACCGAAATGACCTTCACAAATGGCAATTGATTCGGAGGCTATTAGAAATAATGGACTACCGAACTATCATTTACAGGGTTGTCAGTGAAATACACACAGTGAATACGGCATAAGAATACTTGAAAAGTTTTTAAATTTATTCGGAAACACTCTGCATGGCTGAATTACTACCAAGCAGTTGTAAAATGATCTACAATATCGTAAGTAATAATTATTAATTAATATTAAATAATACTCAATTATTATTTATTGCCTTAATACTCCCCTCTGTGTAATCATTTGCAGCTGTTATTTTTCAGTATGTTATTGTAAGTTTGTAAGGATCATTAAGTGTCCAACCATTGTCAGGCTATATTCGTTCTTACATGGTTTGGTGGTGGACAGTGAAAGTCAGCCAATAAATGATAGACTTTTCTTTTCTTAACCCTTCTCCATCAGCTCCACCCATGCAATAACGGGCCGGCCCTTTTATCAATGTGAAGAAAAGGGATCGCTGACCAAGGGCATCATTAGAAAATAACTCTTAATACATATAAATAACTCATAATGGTGGCGCATCCCCCAAGGCCCTTTATTGTTCCTCTTTTATTTATTTTCCTTTCTTAGCGTAGAAGTTTCGGCAGCCGAATTTCGGATACGGGAAAACGTGGACTGGCGAAACAACGATAAATCGTTCAGAACTATATTTACGGAATATTGAAGAGAATGCGAAGATGGCCCTGCCTTTTTATCGGGGATCTTTAATCTCGAGTCATAAATCCGTAGGAGGGAAAAGTAAAGTGAGAAAGAAATATAAACCGTCCCGAAGAGTTCGTCTACCCGTTAAAAGACAGAGGTTTCGGGATCGTTCCGAGCTTGAGAGGTAGACAGGCAATCATTTAGAGAGCAGATAAAGGTTGGTATATCAATGTGTGTGGGTCGAAGAAGTTTCCGCTCATTTTCGAAAAAGGTGGCAAGCGAGGTCGGCGAAAATGGTTCATCCTGAAAGAGAGATCGATTCCGTCAAATCGATACCGTTTCAGTTCGGTAGCCTCGAAAGGAACCTGTATACGATGGTTAAAAGGGAGAACGAGCGAAATGGACCGAAGAAGACCCGTTGCTACTGCTCACATTACTGCTCCCTCTTTTGGCAAGAAAAGTGCTTATTCTTCGTTGGAGATTTCCACCGTTCAATGCTTCTTGCCAATACGACATTGATTCTTATACCGATCACCGCACAATACATTTCAGGGTATTTTACTCGTCGATGTTACTTTGGAGGACTGTAAAGCGAATATGCGGAAAGTTCAGTGGATATGTTTTGCACGAATATACTGTATAGAAAGATTTTGTATGTTACGTCAATGAACGAAATAGTAATATCTTAGGATTGTACAACCTTCATCTCACAATCTGTGGAAAGCATAAACTTTTGCACAAGTTTTGAACTTTGGAGATGAAAGGTTGTACAGACCTGAGATTGTACAACAACGCTGCAAATGGTACAGTTATGCCTTTGCTTCAATTATTCCTTGGGAAGACCATCCAACTTGTGATGGTAACTACTCTGAAAATTTGTGGACGTTTTCACCTAACTAGAACACCTTGTTACTAATAGGGAAAACTCCCAAGTAAAAATGTAATTTTAATTATTGGTATCTTTTAGTTTTTAGCTAGGCGAACACCAAACGACTCATCTGAAGAAAAGTGCGTGTGTATAGAACAATTTTTATAGATCTTGAAATTCTCAAAACCCTCATGCCCAATATAAAAAAAAGTCGAAAAATCTACAAAGAAAGTGAGATGACTCGAGAACGATTAAAGCTGTCGATCCCGCTATGGTCGAATTTTTCGGTTCAGCGTCCAAAAATCAATAGAAAATTGATACTAAATACATCTTTGTCAGGAAAACGTTGAAAAATACGAAAATTTTCCTTCTAAATCCCCCCAAAATACCCTTTAAAATGAGGAGACGAGTTGGTTAAAGAAATAAGTCATTGTCAGGTCAAGAATAATTTTTGCCAAAAATTTCAAGAGTTTAGCTGTCATAATTTCTTTAACACCAGTGGTGTGCATAGATCACATAGTACTTCCATGTATGAGTCGGTAACAGGTATAACCAATTATAAAATCAAGAAAACGTACGAAGGCCGAAAACCTTGTTGAATTATACAAAAATCAACAATTAGGTATACAAACAGACGAAATAATTTCCAGTGTTCGATGGACGATGTAATGATGGAAAATAAATCCACCTTCATTCTCCACCAAACGTTTTCGACATGTTGTCGTCGTTTATTATGTTGGGTGCGATCAAATCGAGATGAAAAACCATCGTATTCATAGTATAATTATCATTTCTGAATATTAATTTAGTTCTATGAAATCAAGCGTGATTCCCTGCCATAAACAAACCAGAATGTCAAAAAGCATTCTAGATGCAAAAAATTTTAATCACGCGAAAGTACGGTATGTAGCAACGAAAAAATCTATCGTCATTCACCCGCCAAAGAAAATGTTTCATGACCTTTTAAACGTTCAACTGTATTGACTTTAGGGCAATGTGAATATTTCGGATCCCAAAAACTACTGGATAGATCCGCATAAGGAGGAAGTACTGTGAACAAGTTTTGTGAACTTGGTCAAAGTTGGTCGTATATAAAGAGACCCAAAAAGTTCAATAAGGCTTGATAAAGTAACTGAAAATATTTTTTACGAGGAACTACTGCATGTGACCCCACTAATAAAAATCAAGCGATATTCTGCTGTTATATAGAAAAATGTTTAGCCCCCCAGCGTTCAATTATATTCATATTTGCGGTCTGCAAAAATCAAAATATTGTCAACATGCGAATAACGCGGAAGTGCTGCATGTAACCCACTAGATAAAAATCAGGAATCTTTCAATCGCCATCCCAAACATTTTAAGACCTTAAACAATATACAATTATACAGAGACATTGAGTTTTGCGGCCTGTAAAAATCAAAATACAAAAAAAGCACTAGTGAAATCGTGAAAAGTGCTCATAACGTGGAGGTACTGCCTGTGAACCAATATACAGAAAATCTGCTGTAATCAGCTCATTATAACAAACATTTTAAGACCTCGAACGTTGAAAAATATTGACTTGACTGAGAAATGAAAATTTCTTCCAACAGGACTTCGGTTCTAAATTCGACTTCTCAGACGATCTCAATACTTCCATTTACTACGTAAACATGGAAGTGAAAGTATTAACGGAGTACATCGGACGGACTGAATTTTTATTCATTATTCAATAATAGATAAACACACCTCGCATCCATCTGTCTATGTTCACAGAGACTAATATTTCACGGAACCTATCTCCCGGAATTCTGTCAGGGGTTTGTAAATGTTTGTAGCAATGAGTGAATGACAATTAGGGGCTGCTAACACATTTGTGTCACATAGATGTTGCTGCTATACAAAAAATCTCATTTTACACAACTTGGCTTGTATCGCTAAGAATTGGTTATACCTGTTACCGACTCAAATATGGAAGTACTGTGTGATCTATGCACACCACTGACTTTATTTATTTTTTCAAGCCAAATAATATAAATGAAGCCGTGCTCTCGAAATTCATGGGAATGCTCAGAGTCTGAGCATTCCTCTGCATTCAGACTTCAAAGCCTTCCCTGCTTCGTTTTCGTAAGATCTAAAGCTTTAATTGAATAAAGCCAAAATGCAGATTGTCTTAGAATTAGAACTAACTTCCTTACCTGGTAGGAGGGTTGGTCCATTGGGGGGCGTAGGAAGGTGATTGTTCGGCGACAGGACTGACACCTGAGTTAAGGGTGGGACGGTGTCGGGATCGTTAACAGCTGTTGTCGCTGGAGATCCTGCAGCCCACCCAAGGCTGAGAAGTCTGCTCATGCACGGCCACGGCAGCTGCCGCCGCCACCGCCGCTACCCACCATCCGTTTTGTCACCTTCGTTGACTCTGTTGCCGTCGCTGCTTCCAACGCTGTCGCAGACACTGCCTTTGCTGCCCCCTCGGCCGTTGCTGACGCCCTCCACATCCGCCGCGGCCTCCGACGCTACGACGACCTCCGATGCCTCGTTGCGTACGACCCTCCCCAACCCCTCACGTCCACCGACACCATCTCACTCTGACTGTCAGTCTCTTGGTCTTCTGTAACAGAAATTAAAGAAAAACCAGTTCAAACAATTAAATAGAAATGGCAAAAGTCGATTAAAACGTCAACAGTTGAACTAGGACGTATTGCCAAGATAATGTTTTTATTTTTGTACGATACCTAAGCATTATATAAAACTTTTAAACTCATAAATTTATATTTTTCAATGAATTTTTTAAAACTAAAGCGAATGAAAAGTCAATAGCATGAATAGCTCTCAAGGCTAAGTGGCTAAGCATATAGCCCTCTCGTTTTCAAATATAGGTTGATAATAAACTATTTTAATCGTTCAAGGGAAAGAAATGTATAAATCCCTCTTACAAAGTTTCTGTTTTACGTTTCAAGGCTTGTAGAATCCGAATATCCAATAAAAGAAATCCAGTAAGTCTGCCGTACGGCTTCAACTTTTCTGAAAAACTATAAAAGATACATTATTGATATTTTTACCAAAAATCAATCTTGGCCTGACGTATATCGTTAAATAAGAGGAAACTGCCTGAGTTGAGGTGATACATTCCTTGTACATCCTCAAACTACTTTACATGAAGGTTTAGCGTGCCAGTTCCTAAAGCGCTCTGCTCACTTTCTAAACAATGTATCTCTCATTGTGTACGTCTGTACGTCTTGGCTAGATTTGTTGAGCTCACATACTGCACTTCTACATTATCAAACTAACTCGAGCGTTTTTCTATTTTTGGGTCTCCTGGCTAGTTTTTCATTAACAGTTGTTATAAACTAACGTTGCGGCCTTTGTACGAGTTTCTTGATTTTGTAATTGGTTATACCTGTTACTGACTCAAATATGGAAGTACTGTGTGGTATATGCACACCGCTGGTTTCAGATATTTATGACGAATTTTAGGTGCAATGTGTAGACAAAAGGAGAAGGGTCTTTAGTACCTCGCTAAGAGGTCTCTGGGCGTCATTATCTCAACGGGAGACCTTCGAAGCCAGAGATAGCACTTGAAGGCTTCGGGGACCCTCCATTTGGACCCTTTTTGCGTTTTCTCACACCATAGGAAGGAGATTTGTGATTCAGTTGGGAACAACAAAATGTCGTCGGGGTCCTCTTTTGGCGAAACCCAGCTCGGTACTCTCAGCCATCCATTGAAAATTAGGTCCATTTCGTTGATTGCGTTAAGTGTTTCTCAACCACTCGAACGTAGATTGAACAATGGTTCAGGAGCTAACGTATTTTATTCGTCCAAGTAATTTTTTCGTATCGACGAAGTGACGCTGAGTGTGATTGACCCTTTAATTTAACCGTTAAATTAAATTGAATTAAGATGAAGTCAATTAGCCTGTCCTCAATTAGAATCGTAAACGTTTATAAATAGACTCTAATAGCGACGATGTTTTACGGCCGAGGGTAAAGAACGGAAGGAAACGCTCCCAAAATACGTCAAAAACAGAGAGATTAGGTTGGTGCTATGCCATAGCAGAATCCGTATGATGGTTACCATAGAAATGGTTATTTCTTCACAATCTATCGTTGAGTATAATATTCAACCAAATCCCTTGGCTGAAATTACATTTCTTCGCTCCTGAAAACAGACGGCAATTGCTTGATTGATCCCTCCTTCCAGAATTTATACTTAATAAATTAATTAACTAGATGCAGCTGATCGGCGAATCTTGCTAAACTCGCTAGGAAGCAGTGAATCCCACACCCCCGAGAAAGTATTTCCCCAAACACTCTTCCGTGGGATTTTCAAATAAAGAAACAGAGCATTGCTGCACCTTGAGTCCGAAAAAGTCGCAATGGCCATGTCGAAATAATGCAAATATTTCATTCAAGAGTACGAACTACGTTGGAAGTTGAATTTGAAATGATGAAAGGCAGAAAAAAGTCATTGCAAGGGGGTAAAAAGACTATGAAAGACGAAGTTAATGATTTACATAATATATGTAAAGATGCTACAGGAAGGTGATTCTGCCGAAAGGCCTTTCTGAAGAGCGGTAGTAAGACTCGTTCCATCATTATTCAACGAGTTTGCCCACGGTGATGGAGATACAGAAGGCTACCCTTTCTATCATAAAGCCTAAGACTCTTTTGGCCGAGGGGAAATTATTACGTGGACGAAGACATTACCCTATGCGACAGCTGCGGAGGATGGAAGATACAGAAGCACTCGGCTAAGGTGTGCTGAAATAAATTTATAACGCAAGCCAACGAAAAGGTAAATTAATGTGAGGACAGAGATATCGCTCCTTCATGATTTTTCAAGATGAACCGCCCTGACTACCATGATTGGTTTATATATACTCTTCATTGTGACAGCATGCGCCCTAATCAGTATTTTTATTAATTCACGATCCAATGACGGATCGCTGCGATTGCTCGAAAATCGATGCTCACCTTTAAAGCACATAGCTGAGAGAGTTCGGAGAGTCGTCCTGCAGAAAAAAGTGATGGGGTTTCCCCTGAACAACTTTTGGGATTGGTCAGTTCCGGAAATAGTAGTTATATGGGATTCTCGCCACTCAGTTTCGGAAATAATAGATATATGGGTGAGGGGAAATAGTAGATAAATGGGTGACGTCATGGCCTAGACCATGACCATGACCTATGGCAGAGAGTACCTATAATGGACCTAAATACGCCCGAACGGGCGAAAGATTTAGACAGTTTAATGGAACCATGGAGAAAGAGTGCTCACGTTTTTCTCCCCCTCCCGACAGTAACTATGTGAAAAATGCGACTAAAAAACATGAAAATAATATGTTCACGCCTACCACGATAGAAGGAAGAATGTAGAGAATGTTCGCATAAAAATCAAGCGCGTTGTTGGTTTTTGTCTTGATTCGTACTATCCGAGGATCTTACAACATTTTTCCAAAACACCAGAATGACTCATAATACAATTATTACGCACACAAGTAATAATTGTACAATATTGTAATATACAATATACAATATTACGCACAACGTAATATATATACAATGTACTATACAATGTACAATATTAATATACAATGTACAATATTACGCACACAAGTAATAATTTTAACTTAACTCATAGAACTTGCAACACATCGCTGTAAGGTGCTTTCCCAATTTAAGAGTATTTATTCGGGATTTCAGGGAAAATATAATTATTATTTTCCAATGTTTCTCAGGCAATCGTGTATCTGGTTAAATTTTTAAAGATATTTCGACGCTGAATCGAATTAGGAGTCGAGAGCTGTAATGATTCACGAGTTATTATAGCTTTCGTGTAGAATTTTCGAGTTTTTCAGAAATTTGGCATGGTTGGTATAGCTCGAGAATCGTTGGAGCTAACAAAAAACTTGAAATCAAGATTTTTGCCTATGAGTTTGCCCATTGTTACTACTATGATGTTAGATAGAAAGTTTCACCTATGTTTTGGTTAATTATTGTAACAAGTAGATGGTATTTGCAAAACGTTATTTAAGCAAAGGAAGAATAAACCTCTGTAGATCATTTCCCGAGTTTTTAACTTACGAGAACGCCATGCCGTACTCGAATGTGGAAAGAATTTGTTTCAAAAGCTCGTGGTTTGATGAGTAGTCTTGATGACAAATATTTACATTGCCTCGAGCTTGAGGTTCGCTGTTGATACGAAAGAAAATATGCGAGAAGGTCGTAAAACAATGCGAACGCTGCTGCTTAGAATGTAGCTGCGTAAGTGAGTTGGCGAAATTGTAGCGGCGGCAAGGCCGAAGCGAGCAAAGCAAGGGCACCACAGTTCCCTCTGCTTCCTCATCCCACTATTATCCTAACGTATAATAAACCAAGTGGAACCGAGTGAAGTGCGTGTAGCGATAACAAAACAGACCAACTTACTTACTACGCTAGCTATGAACGCTAGGTATGCTCCAATGCTCCTCTTATCCCGTTTTGCTTACTCTCTTTTTGTTAGCTCATAGTACAAAGACTGAAAGAGATAGCCTTGGGGCATAAATACGCCGACCTCGTAAAGATCCTACGTGTCGTCTTGTTTACAATAATTTGAAGATGGTTGGCCATGTTTACGTAGTAAATGGAAGTATTATGATCATGAGAAGTCGAATTCGGAACGGATATGAATTTAGAAGACATTTTCACAGTACTTACTATGCTCAGAATTACTTTCTGAACAAGTGTCTCTGTGTCTGCGTGTCTGACTGTGCGTGTGTCAGTAGTCAATAAAAAAACTTTAAAAAAAATAAAACCGATTTCAAAAATATTTGCCTCTAAAATAAACTGTGAAAAGGAAAAAATAACAAAAAAATACTGAAAATAAATTAAAATATTGACTCTTATGGCTTATAAAAATAATTATAAACAACTAGACGAATATTTAAACCTTAATCTCGTGAGTACTGTGCCTTTCACGTCGTCTTATTTCGCAATGGAATAACAGTTCTGAAAATCGAATGCGAATGATTTTTCCCGGAAAATATGACAATCTTTGCCACTTATTGACCATAAATATAGAAACGGGCAAACGGACGCAAGGACAGACGGACGCACAGATAGTCAAACAAACGGATGCACAGACACTTGTTCAAAAAGTGAGCAGAGCACTTTAGGCGAGCGGACCGTTTGAGTAAACAGGATACAGATTTATTAATACGAATATCACTCTTTACTCGGGCAGTTAAAAACTATCTCTTACAGCCTGTAAAAATCAAAATAGAAAAAAATCGTTGAACGGTTATAGCTCGAGTGTCTCTATCCAAAATTCGATGAAAGCAATGTTAAACATTCACTGGGAGAAGGTGTTCAGAAAATTTAATTCCTTTTTCCGGAGATATGACGCCACTTTCCGACCGTAGACAGACAAACAGACATTTGTGTAGAGAGTTTTTCCCAGTATAGTCCTATATAAATTACTTCGAAATTCACTACCATTCCGAATTCGATTTTTCAGACGGTCAGAATACTTTAATATACTAAGTAAATATCGAAGTAAAAAGAAGCATAAAACCATAGGGTACATTGTTCAGAGGATGCCCGGGCAATATCTCGGTCAAATATAATAATAGAAAAGAAGTCACCTGGTGGTTCACCCTTAACTTTATAAATATCAGTTATTTATGTAATAATAGATTTTGTGAACACAGATAGGAGCTACGCTCGCTGTAAACAGGAAAAGCTTTTTTCCCGATTCAAGAAATGTAAAGCATCACTAACTATATCGGACGATGCCGTTCCCGTGGCTTAGTCATCCCAACCGAATACAGGAACTAACTTTCCCAATTCCATGAAGCTCTTTCGAATCCTTCCTCGTATTCAACTAACGTAGGCAACGTAAACACAGTTTCCCTCAGAAGGAGGAGCTCAACGGAACTAAGAGAAGCGGGAAGGAATTACCTCCAATTAGAAAGCTGGATTTCCCAAAGGCTCAAGTTTACCGGACGATCCAACACCTGCCGTCTGGTAGAGCAAGTTGCGTTGCTTCTACTACCACAAGGCAATAACGACGCTCTACAACCAACGCGGGTCTAGTTTAGCAGAGGGTAACACCGTAGGTACAACTTTATCCGGTAATCGTTCCATTTCTACTACCGACGTTGACTCGAGACCTCATAGTACGCCTAGCCTACTCATGGAAGGTTTAGTTAATTTGATTGTCCTAAACGTGAACAGAAGATTGAAGTTCCTTCACCATTACGCCTTCCCAGTTGTGATACGTTCGAGGGCAGGCATGAGCGATTTTCGTTACAATTAATGGGAACACTCGGTTCGAAGCAGACGTGAGTGATATCGATTTGAGCGAAGAGTTTACTCCATTAGATCATTCTATTTCTAATTTTGTCAAAAACGACGGGCGGACGTATCCGGCGTTTGTTCCGGAATTGTTTCTGAGTTCAGATTCAGAGCTATTAATATACCATTATCGTCCACGATTATTGTACCTGATGACTGAGGATAAAATATAACGATGTGGTACCATTTTCCCAGGCGGTTGGTAAGGTTTACTCTTTAAACTACCTATTGATTGAGTCGCATTTCATCTGAAGAACTATCTAAACATTTGGAACATCACACTGATAGCCAATTATTGACCGTTTTTCGCTATTGCACTGCAAAAATTCTCCTCTCGATTAAAAACTCAACAGTTGGCACCTATTTTGGTTTATTATTCAATAATAAACCATTGTAATCGCCCAAGAAAAAAAAATTTCTAACCCCCCCTCAAAATTTGATGTTTTACGTTTCAAAGCATGTAGAATCCGAATATCCAATAAAAAAATTTCTGTCCGACCGCCGTACGCCGTACGCCGTCCGCCGTACGCCGTTAGCAGTTTTCCGGCCAAACTGTAAGAGCTAAAAATTTGAAATTTTCACCAAAAATCAATCTCGGTCCTACGACGGCCCAATTCTTGAACCAACTTGCTAGCTCAATTTTAAGGGTATTTTTGGGGGGTTTTGAGGGGGAGAAAATTCATATTTTCCAAGGTTTTTCAGAGAAATGTGTACGTGGTATCAAATTATATAGATTTTTGGACGCTGAATCGAATGAGACCATCGCCGGGTCGATAGCTTTATTTTTAGTTTTGATCGTCTTGAGGCGATTCCGGAGAGTATAGCCTAGTTATATCCTATTGCACTTAGCTCAGCAGGAAGGGAAATGGTCATCATGGCGAAAATACTAGCAATCTTCGGAGTTTACTAGTAATCTTCTATGTTTCAGAGTTCCGCCAGATCCCGAGAGAGATGCTGAGCTCTTGCTCCAAAACTGTCGTATCGATCTTTCGTAGCTATCCTGCACTTCCTGACTCCCACGAGAACGTACATTCTGTATTTACGTTTCCGTAGCGTCTACTCGCTCACAATCGCCGCTCTATAGTCTTTGACTACACAATTCAAAGTGCTAACTTCTCTCTGCCACCAACCAGCGACCGCATCCTTTCCGTTGCGACAAAGCTGATCACTTGTGCTTGCTGAAGACTCCTCATTGTTCCAAAGCGGGTTTCCCTTTTCTAACAAGACAAGAAGTAACAAACGTCTGTCAAGCAGTTCGACTAACCTGACTCTTCATCCTCCTTTCATCCGTCCTTTAACACGTAATTACGTCAAGGCGGATGTACAAAGAGCGAGCACTTGGGGCTCCGGCGATGAACCTGTTTCAAAAGAGCGTCAAGGGATAATGAAGAGTACGCCCCTTTACCTACTGACGTCATTTGGTAACTATCAACGCGAAATCGGACTGAAGGCGCAAAGAATTAGCTCTGTAATAGAGCAACTTTATTTCGAAGACCATCCCTATGAAACAAAACAGACAAAATAATTTGGACCATCACTTACTAAACTTAAAAAGACCGAGCTGGTTTCACAAAAAAATTCCTGATTTGAGTTTAGGTATGTACCACAAAATAGAATGACTGACAAGCATTCCAACCAATGTACAAGCTTTTTAACCCTTATCATAAATAGTACCATCATATCTCAAATTCCCAAAACTGCTAACGGCGTACGGCGTACGGCGGACGGACAGAATTTTGGTTTATTATTCAATAATAAACCATTGTAATCGCCCAAGAAAAAAAAAATTTATAACCCCCCTCAAAATTTGATGTTTTACGTTTCAAGGCATGTAGAATCCGAATATCCAATAAAAAAAATTCTGTCCGTCCGCCGTACGCCGTACGCCGTCCGCCGTACGCCGTACGCCGTTAGCAGTTTTCCGGCCAAACTGTAAGAGCTAAAAATTTGAAATTTTCACCAAAAATCAATCTCGGTCCTACGACGGCCCAATTCTTGAACCAACTTGCTAGCTCAATTTTAAGGGTATTTTTGGGGGGTTTTGAGGGGGAGAAAATTCATATTTTCCAAGGTTTTTCAGAAAAATGTGTACGTGGTATCAAATCATATAGATTTTTGGACGCTGAATCGAACGAGACTATCGCCGGGTCGATAGCTTTATTGATTCTCGAGTTATCGCAGCTTTTGTGCCGAATTTGGGAGATTTTCAGAAATTTGACATGAGGGTATAACTCGAGAGTTATTCAAGCTATAAAAATCGTTCTATACTCATTGAATTGGTCGTCAAACACTCTCTCCAGCTGTATCGTTAGGCATTAAGTTTAGCTTTTAGTTAGGAAATTAAGAAAAATAAAAATGATTAAAATTACAATAGTTGCTACGGAGTTTTCCCCTATAGTTACCATCTGTTTTTCGGTGGAAACGTTCACAAATGTTCGGAATATTTAAAATGACAAGTAATGGATAGTCTTCTTAAATCAATATTGATGCGAAATAATAATAAACCACTGGACAATCATTTGCAGCGTTTTTTATTGGATATTCGGATTCTACATGCCTTGAAACGTAAAACATCAAATTTTGAGGGGGGTTAGAAATTTTTTTTTCTTGGGCGATTACAATGGTTTATTATTGACTAATAAACCAAAATTAGATATGAAATCGGTATGATATCTAGACTTTTGTCATTTTCTGATCACAGACACAGGGACAGACGTCCTCACGAAATACTTGTTTAGGACGTGCGTACAGGACATGCAGGACGCCGTCAACACTTTTCTGGTGAAACTTTGCATTTTACATACTTCAAGTTTTCACCGAAAATCATTCTTGGCCGCACAAAGGCTCAATTCTTTAGCCTAATTGCCTATCGTTTGTTTTAAGGGTACTTTTGGGTGTTTTAATGAGGGGAAATTCGTATTTTTAACATTTTTGAGACATAGGTTTGGTATCTAAATCTAAATCTATATATTTAAGGACGTTAAATCAAAAGAGATCAAAACGGGGTTAATGATAATGGTTCTGGAGTTAACTCAGCTTTCGGTAGCAATGTTTGAGAAATTCGGTCTGATGGAGGCTTATAAAGTTGTACACTCGTTAAATAAAAATATTGACGATTACGGTTTCTGCCATGGAGTTTTTGTTACCTTATGAGGTTAGTTAGCATTACAGGCCCTTCATAATTTCATGCTTAATAACAATTACAGCAGGTTGAAAATCTCCTCTCAATTCCACCAACCCCTTTGCACGCGTACAGTATTTATAGTCTGGAAGATGTTTCCAGAAAACAAGAGTACACCAGAAGAAGCAAAATTATAGGTCTAAGCAGGTCTATAGAGGTCATAGTCGCATAAAATGGCGTATTCGCCATACGACAAACCCCTCTGATCTCGTAACCCGGCCTGTAAGCCATAAGCATGGCTTTACTTTCGGATTGGAGGAGATGCGAATCTTCTCCGTGGCTGTAAGATCTGACTGTTTCCTGATGGTTTCTTCTTGACAGAGAGCGAGACCTAAGCTCTTGGCTTAGATTCGGTCGAGAGATGAAAGCGAGAGACCTATTGGAAAAACAAGGAAGTAGTAGGGAGTCTTGAGAGTACATTCAACCCGGGCATCTCTTAAACCTCCCCCCTTACAAGTTCCTTTCTACATGTACAACCACAATGCGATCCGATTCTTATTTTTCGCTTCTTCACCAGTGTTCTTCTCCTTCGCGCTCCTCAACTAATATCTGCGTCTTTCTCGCACTTGAACAGCACTCGCCTTTCTCGCATCCATTGTGCTTTTCTCATAAACCGTGAGCAGTCTTTCAGTTTACGGCCCGCGAGTTCTTCAACTATCTTGTCCACGCTCCACCTTCGACTTATTTCATGTGAATAGATGATGGGTGACTTAAAGCAATGTGTAATAGTAACTGTTTTTCCGAACAGCTGTGAACATTCTCACCTAGCAATATATTACATAAGAAAAATATACATTGACAAGCACTGAATAAAATGGGGGCATTGGTTTAACGGTTCTCAAAAAGATTATTTCATCTGTGAGTGATTTTTGAGACCAGCTCTAATGAAGAAAAATTGATAGATGAATAAGAGGAAGAGGAAATTAATTATCTTCAACTTTCTTCATAATATATTATTTTCCTCTCTAGCAAGGATCGAAAAGTTTCACGGAAAATAGAAACTAGACATTTCAATTGAAAATGAATTTACCGTACCCGGAACACCGCGACTCACTCTCTAAATAGATAAATGAAAGAGGATAAAGAAGCTTTGATTCGGTTTGGACTGAAAGGCATTCGTCACAACGAAAGAACCATTACTCTTTCTACTGGCCTTAGTTTCTCAATGCGCCATCGCCGCAACTTCTCTTTGATTTCCTTCTGTTATAGTAGAACCGAAAGCCGCGTAATGAAGGACCTTTTTAGTTTGAACGCCAGGGGAAGACGGGAAGAGTAGAGAGTCTTTTGTATCAAAAAACGCGACGGAGCCGTCGTTCCGATAAAGGGAATCGATAAGGAAAAGGGCTTTGAGATCAGCGGTTTCCCATTCACCCTTGCATTCCTTCTGTTTTTCTCACCATGCCGGACTTTTTTATAGTTTCGCAAGGCTTGAGAGTTCTATGGAAACTATTCGATCAGAGTTTGAATTCATTGGGTCGTCTTGCCGTAACTATTTGAACCCTGGTACCCTGACTGATTATCCTGAAGAATATCAGATACTCTTCAGGATCAGATTCTGATACTGTTGGAAATATTTTGTGAAGAATTCGTCGCTACGAATCGGTCGAATGAATAGTAAATATCTTAGTGAACCTTAGTATTGTGAACGCTAGCCTGGATTGCCTTAAGGGTGCCACTATGACACCTTTATGCAAGTGTAGTGACGATATTAGCCCTATTTCGCTTCACCGAGATCCAGGAAAAATGTGTAAAGTCTCAAATTGCTCTGCCCCTCAGAGGTATCAGATGCACAATTTCGCTTTGTGGAAGGGAAGGGAACACAAGACGTAATTTCGAGTCTCTCATCCAGTACCACTCACGGATTAGAAGTAATTGTAGTATCTAGATCTAGCTGAAGCGTTTGATACACTATGTCATGAAAAGCTATTCACGAGGTTCTCGCAATATACGCCCTCAATTGGATCAGACGTTATTTACATAAGCGTACACAAAGAGGGAAATTCAATCAAGCTTTAAAACTCCGGAGGCTCTAAGAATTGGAGTTTTACGGGGGCCTTTCTTGAGGTGTCTTGAGGCCAATTTGGCTTGCATTGATCTTAGATGCGATAACGGGTTTTGAAAGAAATGAGGAATTTATATGTTATGCCGATGACAAGGCTTTTTTTCAAGTGACTTCAATAGGATGAAGCGTCTAACGCTTAATTTTATGTCTTCTACCATCATCACTCTACCCTACCCTTCAGTGAAGCTGTGTACATTCGAGCCATCGTGTGAGCCGAATTTTTAAGGTTGCTCAGCCGTTGAAACATTGGAGTGTATTAGATATTGGGGATACATATTAATCAATATCTCAGGTGGAATGTCCACATTAACAATTTTGTCAAGAGTATGAAGAATATAACGATATTACTATCATTTGAAGCGTTTTTAATCGTATACGAGAACCGGTTCATCCTTCGTTGACCAAGGACGGGCGATTTGCTTGTATTGACTTTCTCTTTTTAGTATGCTCGAACGTCTTCTATCAAAGCCCTTGGGATGAAAGAGGAGTAGAGAGTGTGCGATGTATAGGTGTTATGGATAATTTATTTTTAATTCTCAGCTGATGCGCCGCCCTTCCATTAACATTTTTCCTACGCCATTTCCGTACCGCGAAACACATCGCCTCTTAACAAGCTCCATTGGCTCGAGTAACCTTTCGTGGTCGATTAGCCGTGAGCTTCCTTCAATTACGACGAATTCGTTATGAGGCACCCCTGAACGAAATATGTGTCAATAATTATGATATAGTGAATTTTATTCGCAAGGATTCCTCATGGTGATGAACTTAATCATGGATGAAGAGATTGATGAGTGAACATTTCGCATTACACGCCATGAACTATGGTTTTAGCCATTTCGTACATAGTTGCTAGGTTATTTATGGTATTTCCTTGAACAACCTAGCCTAACTACTATGGTGAGACCGGTAGAGGTTGGCGAATCGTAGAGGAAATTAAAGTACCGTACGAAATGATTTCTTCACTGTCATGATAGCGTTGTAAATGGAAGTATTGTGATCGTCCAAAAATTTGAATTTGGAAGACATTTTCATGGTACTATACCGAGAAACATTTTCTGTACAAGTTTCCGTGTGTTAGTGATTCTGACGTCAAAAAATGACAAAATCGTCATAACTCCGTCAAAAATAAATGGAACACAATTAATATTCAGAGAACGTTCTTCCAGTGTTTGTGTAATGTTAACCGTTTCCGGATTTTGGATGACACGCAATACTTCCAAAATAAAACCGTTAAAAGTTTTCTCTGTTATGGTTTTCATAGAAAACCAAAAAAAATTATGAAAGTCATTGTTTTTTAACGTTTGAGGTCTTAAATGTTCGTTTTTGCAAGCAGATGACGTTAGATTTTATCAATCGAGTCACACATCCCACTTCTAAGAGCTTCTTTTCGATATTTCGCTACCGCGTACTTAATATTTTGATTTTTACAGGCCGCAAATATCAATATGTATGAACGCTCAAGGTCTTGGAATGGGACGGCGATTGATTGACGCCTAATTTTTATCGCGTTGGATGCACACCGTACTTCCGCGTTATTTGTATATTGACGTTATTTTGATTTTTACAGACCGCGATAATGAATATATGAATATATTATAATCACTGGGGGACTTGAAATTTATTATTGGTATCACACACCGTAATTCTACGTAAATTGCATTGTCAGTTATTTTATTTGAGTAATTTCGAGTCTTAGGGTCTTCTTGCTACAAAGTACCCCATTTCACAAAACTTGTCTAGTATCGTATGGATCACACACCGAACTTCCGACTTGTGCGGTTCCTCCGCCATTTCGATTATTACAGGCCGCAAAAATCTATGTAGAAGTTCAATCCAAATATGGAAAGAAGATGCAACAGGTGAGATGATGTTCAACCGGTGCGAGAATGATGATGCCTAACAGGTAAACAAGAAAGTAATGAATGTTTGAAAAGACTCGACCAAGAGAAGAGAAGACCCACCCTGCTGCCTAGGCTCCACTGCACTCTCTCAAAACAAAGAAACCGAGTTATGATCAATTTGTTTTCATTACGGCTATAAAGTTACCGCAAGACCTTCAGCGCGAGAGGAATTTCAGCCTACACCGAAGCGTCGAATGACTGAGGGATTTTTATATTCGAAAATAAAAACGGAAGCGACTAGCGAACAGAGCGTTATTTAGATGCTCGGTAATTTCGGAAGACTCGAGGTAGAGTAAATTGAACAGGTACCGACTATTTCACATGTGTCAATATTTTTTTGTGCGCATTGGTGCTCGTACTTTATAAAATCGGCTAAGACATTTCTTTCGCATGAACGCCTACTTAACTCCATTTTACAGCAGTATCAGCATACCTCATGTTGCACTGGCATACATGGGAGTGCCAAATTAGCTATAACGTAACATCGCTTGGTCCGCTGAAAAAATACTTACGCAACTGTGTCACGTGCGACGGAGCGAATGCGAGGGTAAAAAGAATACATTGGCATTATTAATGCTTAGATCGTAGGGAGAAAATAAATAAGAGAAAGAGCCGAAAAAAATGAAGACTAATAATGGCGTAAAGCAGAAGGAAACCGTATTTCTACTTTGCAAATACAGTAGTTTCCATTGCATCTTTTTTCCAACGTTTTGTCGTCTAAATGCTTGGTTTGCTGTTCTCCGGCTTACTATCGTTGGGGTGAAAATCACTAACTTAGACCAAGAGCATTTAGGTAGCCGACTTTCATCCAATATTAGATATTGAAAATATATATAGCTTTAGCTAGAATATAGAAAATTTTGAATATCACTTTTGGGAGAATTGTGAGTAAAAATGAGTGTTTATTTCGAATAAATCAATAAAAACGCAAAAACTTTCCAGAAGATTTCACCGAATAAAACCCCCACTTTAAATTGTTCTGTGGAGTTGTTCGTCAGTCGCAAGTGGTAAATAAAATTGTTCAGTTTGGGTTCCATGTTCCAATTAGTGAAACTGGGTAGAATTGAGAGGCGCAGGACTTGGAAAGCTGAACAAGCTGAAGAATTCTGTGAAGAGGGGACCGCCACCGTAGGATTCGAGACTTGAGCCAAGAAACGAGAGGGATATTTTTTTTAGCAGAGCACAGTCATTTTTTTTTCTATTTTTTCCTCTCTTCCTGGCAGTCGACCGACTTTTATACTTTTCCCTTTTTTGCCAGACTTGTCCTACAAAGTCTCATTAAGATGGCGCCTCGGGCGTTTCTTTTTCTGTTTTTCCTTTTCTTTTCCTTCGAGCTTTCGCTATCACTTGAAACGATTGTAATTCGCGCGGTCGCTATGAGGTGCCCCATGGATTGGTGGTTTTTCATTTTTCCGTGAAAAATAACCACAGATAAAGGGAAGAAAATCATTTTAAAAAACGGCTAAACGAGAGGATATGGTATGATTCAAGCGAATTGTATAATAATAATTGATGGGGAAAGGAAAAAGACATAGGCTTTTTTCTGCAATGATCCCAACGGAGATTTTTTTCAAGTCAGCGTATGGACCTTTAAGTGCTTTGTAACGATATGGTGACCCAATCTGATTTGGTCCCGCGTATAAAAATAATTTTCCAAAAAGTGTATTTGGAGAGTTCATTGATACCCTTGAGCCTAAGGGAAATGGGGGATTATTAACTGAAGATAATCTCGTTCTTCTCATTTTTGGCACTATTCCATTCACTCTTGAGAAAAAGTGCCAAAGGCATTAGGGCATCATCGATAGTCCGAATGAGCATTCAAGGGCCCCCATGGTCCTTTAAAAAGGGCTCGGTGGATTAAGGGGATGTTCTAGTTCCGAAAAAATAAAACTCGAATTTCATGGATGTGAACATATTGGACAGAAAAACTTAAATAGGCTTTTTAGTTGAATAATAAATTAAAATTAAAATAAAAACTTTAGAAAAAATATAACTAAGTTCAAAATTATTTGCCTATAAAATAAACTCTGAAAAGGAAAGAATAACAGGACTGGCCAACTTCACAAAAACTCAATACCAACTACAAATTTTAAGGACTACTTTACTACTCGTATTGACCTGACCACTCCCTGATTGATTGGACCACCTAGTATAAAAATTATTATTTTTCATTTCCCAAATGAAAGACTTTCCAAATTGACAGACTTTCCTTTCAACTCTGAATCGCCTCCAGAAAAATCAGTTTTTGGAGTCGGCCCATCTCTTATAATGCCTTGGAGAAGCCGATAGAATCCGAATTAGTATGAATAAAAATATCATGAGGTTGCATGATAGTTGAACAGAACAATTCAGCATTTTTATGAGAGCCGATTTTTAACAATATCAATTTGACGATAACTATTTATGCATTTTCCTAAAAACCATTTTGGGTTTGTCTATGGATCTATCCAGAGATATCTTTGTAACCTCCGGTAGTCATTCTGCCAGAGAGGCGCCGACTTTAGTTTCGTTCTTGGAATTTCCACCTTCCAGTTTGTGTTGACTGTTACTGTAAAATGAATAATTTTTGCAAATTAGCGATTTTTGAAAGTTGTCTACCTAGAGAGGAATTCCATGAATGTGGAGCAAGAAAAGGGCAACTGGCGAGGTTGAAACTTCGTCACGTTTGCAACAACAGGTGCTGTAAAACAAAACGCCGTCATCAACAGGTCCTTAACTCTTCCTTAATGACCGAGAGCAATGATCGAAAAGAAGTAATAAGGTTTTAGGATCAAAATAAGAAAAATGTACATTTTCCTTTCTTATTCGATCAGACAAATTTCTTTCTTTAATTTTGTTCTCAAAACATCGCTCTGAAGACGGTTGAAAGCGTTCGGTGGATTGAAGGACAAATACTGGAAAAGTAGTCACCTAATTTTCTCCTCCTCAATCCGAGAGCACTTTCATTTTATCAATAGATTAAAATTTCGTCTACCAGCCATAAATGGTCAGAGTAGATCATGAGTTGAAACGCCGGAATTTACGAAGCAATCTGACTGCTAATCGCATTAGCTGATAACCGACAAATTTGCGCTTTTCTCCCTCGTAAAATCAGCGCGGTCGTCGCCCGCTTACGATTCGCAGGTTCAGGCTAGTTCCTGAACAGTAATTCGGTGTAATGATGCTTTACAAATTACTCCGCGAGGACCCCGTGGGGATTGCGAAACCGGCGACTAAGCAAGGGAAAACCAAAGTTCAACGGTGAAATCGCCAATAAACTGTTAACGTTGAGCTCGACCGATTCTCATTTATACGATTGCGAACGGCAGTCGATCAACCGAAAGATGATGGCCTGTATAAAGTATTCGAATAATCATAAACGCTGCAAATGATTATACAGTGGTTTGCTATTCCTTTGCTTCAATTATGATTTAGGAAGACCATTCATTTGAGTTAGTAACTATTACGAACATTATTTGTGAACGTTTTCACCGAAACCATTTGTGAAAGTTTTCACATTAACACCAGATTGGTAACTACTATAAGGGGAAATTGAAAGTCTCGCATTTTAATAGCCTTTCTTTTTAACCGATATCAAAAGGAGGAGGTTACTGTGGTTAACTTGCAGGTTTTTTCGGTATGTTTTGTCCGATGGCGTTCAGCTCCTGTACGTCCGATTGGGTTACTTTTTTTTTTGTTTGAAGGGTTACTATCCTGGTAGGTCCCACATTTTACTTCCATGTTTACGTTGTAAACGGAAGTATTGTGATCGTCCGAAAAGTCACATTTGAAACGGAGGTGAATTTGGAAGAAATTTTTATACTACTATTTTCAGAAACACTTTCTGAACAAGTGTCTGTGTGTCTGTGGTCAAATAATTACATAAATCGTCATATCTCCGTGAAAAGTGGATGAAACTCTATGAAATTTTAAGGAAATGTTTTACCAGTAACTATGCCAAGTATAGAGATATAAGCGTTCAAAGTTGTTTCTATTTTGATTTTTGTAGGCTATAATAAGAGTCAATATTACTTCCATGATTACATAGTAAATGGAAGTATTGAGATCGTGCCCCAATGCCTCCCCTCGTTTTCTCCGTTCTAACCGAACAGGCAGCATCGTGTTCATCGCGGCGTTTCTGTTTCATTTCCAGGGGCAATCTCTACCTGTTTCGTTGGGATACGTACCATTTGTTACGCCGCACACATGCAGTCACTCATTTAGTCGAAACCGCAATTAGCTACAAATCTTGAGAACTGGTGTGTGTGTGTAACAGGCTGCGAAACGTTCCAGACAACCAAAGGCGTCCACGCTTATGTTCTGCGCACTTATGTTCTGTCAGCTTTCCTAAGACTAATCCATCGGGTGACATGGAGTTCGCGATCGACTCCAACCGCCGCTCCACATCTGGAGCCGAAATCGAACAACTCCTTGCTTCAGTGGCAGATTCTATTTTCTTGAAAGCGCATTCACTTCAACAGACTTAGAGACGAATTTATCGAAGAAGAGTTGTTAACAATACAGAACCGCTAGGTGTTCACGTATGATTATCTACGTGTGTTTATTTATATCCATAGGTTATTTTCGATTTGACCTCATTGGACGTCAAACCAGAAGTGAATTTTGCGGTAGAGTAACTTCGAGTGAAGGTAAATATTATGAAATTTAATTCGCTTTTGCGTTCTTGCATACAATATCTTGTACATTAGTTGAGGGGGAGAAACACCAGATGATTTGTACTCCATTTGCCTTATTGGAAGGAGAGCACTTCCGCCCGTTCGGGCATCATTGGGGCTTCATAGAAATGTTAGGTCTACTGCTGTAGGCTCTGTCGTCTGGTGTTACTTCTCATCATACAAAGTATATAAGATCGAAATATATTCTGATGATTAGGGTAATAGGGTTTGTTCGATCTATAATCGCAAAATTTAGGTCGATATCAATCGATAGTTTTTCTAATCAAAATTTGGTTCCCTCCCCTCCTTATCATTTCCGCCTTCAGCATCCATTCTTCACGTGTGCGCCCATTCAAACCGTAACGTGTCTCAGTCAATTTTCAATTTCAATATATACAGTCCGCTCTCAAGTGCTTTAATTTCAATTCAACCCCAACACAAACATTTTTTGGTCCTTCCGTCCGCATGTTCAATTCATCAGCGACATCAATTCATCGTCACTGTTGTCTGCAGAGAACGCGGTGAGTCCGTTCCACGTTTTAACCTACTCGTCCGCATGCAGCCATGTCCAATCCGCCAACTTCACGGAAAGAAAAAACACTCGCGATTAAGTTATGCAAAGGTCGATGCAAAAGTTCGCTTGATTCTCTCAAGAGAATCGAATCATTTGCGAATTCATTCGACGTAAATTCTCTCGACGTGTTTTCGCTTCAAGTCAGATTCGATAGGTTACCGGAAATAGCAGAACAGTTCCAAACAGCCATACAACATTATGAAGACGCTGAGCCAGATAGCGATCATTCAATCCTAGTTGAAGAATTCGAAGTTTTGTTTTATTCCGTAAAAGCAAAAATCTTAGCGCTTTTGCATAAAACAACAACAGATCCTAATGCGCAGAATTCCGTTCAACCGCAAAAGGAGGTTCGGCCAAGTCCGAATTCACCTTCATTGCTTCAGCTCGCGCGCCTCAAGTTACCTGAATTTGACGGATCATACAATCAATGGCTAAATTTTCGTGATATGTTCGTTAGCTTAGTTCATAACGACCCAACAATTCCGGTCATTTACAAATTTCATCAGCTCAAATCCATTCTGCGGGGTGAACCTGCTAATCTAATACAATCGATCGATATTTCAATCGATAATTACGATAAAGTTTGGGAATTACTTTGCAAGCGGTATGACAACAATAAGCTCATCATTCAGAGTCACATTCATGATTTGTTCAGTCTTCCCAAAATTGAATCGTCAAATGCCGTGTCATTACGTAATTTTTGGTTGTCATTCAATACCAATTTGCGGTCGCTTAGTTCGCTCGGTCAGCCGATCGATAAGTGGGATACTTTGATCATTCACATTGCTTGTTCCAAATTCGATAAATCGACTCTTCGCGCATGGGAAGAGTACTCAGTCATTCACTCTCCGAACGATTTCGATTATTCCGTATTGGAAGCGTTCATGGATAATCGATGTGCTTTTTTAGAGGCGTATGAGTCAAAGATCGATATATCGGATGTTCGCAAATCAGCTGCAAGGGCTGAGAACAAGTCGCCTTCGCAGGCGTACCAACCTAAATCATTTCAAAAACAAAATAAACCGTTCAGTAAGTTCTGTATGCTGAATAATACGCCGAATAATTCATCTTGTGTGTATTGCAAGGGAACGCACGCGATTTTCCATTGTGAAACCTTCTTGAAGAAAACAATACCTGAGAGAAAACAAATTGTTCGAAATTCTAAGTTGTGTGTCAATTGTTTTTCCAGCAAACATTCCGATGTCAATGTTTGTTCATCTCAATCAACTTGTAGAGTTTGTCGGTCAAGGCACAACACTCTTTTACATGAAGATAAATTCAAGACAATGGATACAATTCATACTTCAGATCGTAATCCATCGAATATTACTTTGAGTTCGACTGCAAATCCTTCTCACTCGAATCAAACTCAAATTTTGTTGCCTACTGCAGTTGTTAATATTTTTGACGCTGCTAATAACTCTCACGAAATTCGAGTAGTTTTAGATTCTGGCTCTCAACTTAATATAATTAATGAAAAATTTGCAAAAATCTTGAAGCTTCCAAAATCAACGTCAGGTACACCAATTCAAGGAATTAATGGCATTGAAACCAACAGTTCAAGTTTCATTTCGGCAAAAATCTCATCCAAAATATTTGATTATTCCACAATTTTGGAATTTCAAGTTATTCCCAGGATATCAGCTCATCAGATTCCTGTTGAATCATTCAAACTTCATAAACTAAAGTTGTCAAATGACGTTGTTTCTCAACTGGCAGATCCCAATTTCAATACAGCTAGCCAGGTTGATGGACTCATTGGTGCAAAGTCATTTTTTGAAATTTTCTTTCACTTCAACGCTCAGTTTCACAAAACAAACGGGTTGTATTTTTGCAAATCAAAACTCGGATGGATTGTTTCTGGATCCGTGCCATTCGAAATTCCATGTCCGAGGCAATGTTTTCTGTCAATTCACAGTGATAATCATGATTCAACAGTTAATGAATCTCAGATTAATTCCGATTCGCTAGATCAATTTGAAACTGAAGAATACTCGGACATTCCATCAAAAACGCAATCGTATTGTGAAACCCATTTTCAAAAAACTGTCACTCGTGAAGCAAATGGTAGATTTGTTGTGGCTTTACCATTCAAGGAATCTCCTTCGGTTTTGGGAAATTCATCAATAAATGCCCAAAGATCATTCATCCATCTCGAAAAACGTTTTCAACAAAATCAAGAACTTATGAATCAGTATGTAGAATTTATGGAAGAGTACGAAAATCTTGGTCACATGTCTCCGATTCCTGACAACGAAATAAACGATCAGCCTCACTTTTATTTCCCTCACCATCCAGTGTTCAAAAGCAGTTCTACGACCAAGCTAAGAGTCGTTTTTAATGCAAGTGCAAAATCGACTACCGGTAAGTCGCTGAATGATATTTTATTTTCTGCTCAACCTGTTCAAGATACTTTGTATTCCATCATTCTGAGATTTCGTATGTACCAATTCGTAATTACCGCCGATGTAGCGAAAATGTACCGGCAAATTATGATGAAAAAATCCGATCAAGATTTTCAAAGAATAATTTGGAGAAAAACACCCAATGATAAGTTAATTCATTATCGTCTCAACACAGTGACTTATGGAGAATCCCCTGCTCCATTTCTGGCAACCAGATGTCTCAAACAGCTGGCATTGGATTGTACTATTCCTCTGATCAGCACAGTGATTAACAAGGATTTTTACATTGATGATCTTTTAACAGGAAGTGATGAACTGGATGAGGTTCAATTCATTGAAAAAGAAATTTCGTCCATCTTGTCGCAAGCCGGAATGCAGTTACGTAAGTGGTGTTCCAATGATGTTCGCATTGTAGATTCTATTTCTCCAGGCAACGATCCTCATCACATTATTAGATTTTCTGAATCTAAAGAGTCCCTCAGCACACTAGGACTCATCTGGAACCCTCGGATCGATAGTCTCACTTTTCAAAGGTTGGATTCATTTCGTCAATCTCATTTCACCAAAAGATCCATTCTTTCAGACTTGTCGAAAATTTTTGATCCTTTGGGATTAATCACTCCAATTTTAATTCGTGGCAAAATATTCATTCAAGAACTTTGGCAGTCTTGCAGCGACTGGGATGAGATTCTTCCAGAGCCTCTTCAACAAAAATGGCATAGGTTCGCAACTCAACTTTCAGAATTAAACACCCTTCAAATTCCACGACGAGCTAGTTTCAGCAGTAGCAAATTTGATCTTCATGGCTTCTCAGATGCTTCCGAGTCAGCATATGGCGCTTGTGTCTACATTAGGTCGTTCAATGGAATTGGACTTCATGACGTCCATTTACTCACATCCAGATCTCGCATTGCACCCATGAAAACAATCAGTCTTCCACGTCTTGAGTTGTGTGCTGCTGTTTTACTAGTCAGAGTCATGTCGTCGGTTCTTAAATCCTTAAGAAATCATCCGTCTTCCATTCACTACTGGACTGATTCTGAAATTGTTCTAAATTGGATAGCTGGTGAACCTTGTCAATTCAAAACGTTTATTTCCAACCGTGTCACAGAAATTCATCACAGTTCGTCCATAAACCAATGGCATCATGTCGGCTCAAATTCAAACCCAGCAGATTTGGTTTCTCGTGGGGTGACACCTCGTGAGCTTACTCATAATTCATTGTGGTGGCATGGTCCGCAGTGGTTGACCCAAGACACCACTTGTTGGCCACAGTGTCGAACTGTTAGCCTTCCTCAAGATAATGACGTCCTTGAACTCAAACCAATAAAATTTTCATTGATTAATATTCAGCAGCCAACAGAATTAGACTCCTTCATTTCTCGTTTTTCGTCCTTACAAAAGCTCATTGGAGTTACAGCTTTCATACATCGATTCTTGTACAATTTACAGCACAAAATTGGAAAGTCTACTGGGCCTGTTTTCCCTCTCACCGTGTCTGAAAGAAGAAAGGCGCTCAATTTCTTGTTGAAACGAGTTCAGGAGCAAAATTTTCCCCAAGAATTGAAACTTCTTATTGCTAAAAAACCCTTACCATCAAAAAGTTCTCTTCTGACACTCAGCCCATTCTTTCATCCGCAATCAGGTTTGATACGGGTTGGTGGTCGACTGGCAAATTCAAAATTCTGCTTTGATAAAAATCACCCCATTCTATTACCAGCCAAACATCCTATCACAATTATGATCTTCAGACATTATCACGTTAGTCATATGCATATGGGAGCTCAATCTCTTCTGTCTATTGTCCGTAACATCTACTGGCCTCTAAATGGAAGAAATGTTGCCCGAATGGTCATTCACAAGTGTATTGTTTGCTACAAGGCAAAACCACATTCGCATGATCAGATGATGGCCAACCTTCCAAGCATTCGAGTTACTCCTGCCAGGCCATTTGAACATACTGGAATTGATTTTTGTGGACCAGTTTACGTCACTCACGGTTTGCGAAAAAAGATCAACGTAAAGGCATACATAGCTGTTTTCATCTGCATGGTGACAAGAGCCATTCACTTGGAATTGGTTTCTGATTTATCGACCCCCGCATTTCTGGCATCATTTCGTCGGTTTGTTTCTCGTCGAGGATTGTGTGCGCATGTCTATTCTGACAACGGGACCAATTTCGTTGGAGCAGATAGAGAACTCAAACAATTATACAGAGACGCAAAATTCTCATCGGATCTTCAAACTTACATCACTCAAAACGAAATTGTCTGGCATTTCAATCCACCTAATGCACCACATTTTGGCGGAATTCGGGAAGCCGCGGTTAAATCCACAAAGCATCATCTGGTTCGTGTCATCGGGAATGCATCTATGTCGTTCGAAGAACTCAACACCTTCCTCTGTCAAATAGAAGCTTGCCTCAACTCGCGACCGATTCATCCGTCTTCATCAGATCCTACTGATTTCAACGCCCTAACTCCAGCACATTTTTTGGTTGGTGGACTTCTTACCCTCCCCCCAGATTCTGATTATTCCGGAATACCCTCAAATCGACTTCGACGATGGCAACTCATCCAATCACGCCTTCAGGACTTCTGGAACCGATGGTCTTCGGAATTTATCAGCACTCAGCAACAAAGACCTAAATGGCTAAAACCAATAGCTAACTTCTCTATCGGAGCATTGGTCATCATTCGCGATCCAAATCTTCCACCGCTTCAATGGAAACTTGGCCGAATAACTGAGGTTTTTCCTGGACCAGATGGCCTTGTTCGTGTAGCCAGTGTGAAGCTACCAGATGGATCAACGCTGAAACGCCCAGTGAACCGTCTGTGTCTTTTACCCATGGATGAAGAAGAAGAACAATCGTCCAATTGATATTTAAAAAAAAAAAAAAATAATAAAAAAAAAAAATTGTATTTACCACAGAATGTTAATTTGATGTATAATTTATGGAGCACACTATAGGAGTCAGTTTCAATTTTCTATTGCATTATATAACTTCAAGATCATTCATTGTTGAAAGAACTCTTTCAAGGCGGGGAATATGTTCGATCTATAATCGCAAAATTTAGGTCGATATCAATCGATAGTTTTTCTAATCAAAATTTGGTTCCCTCCCCTCCTTATCATTTCCGCCTTCAGCATCCATTCTTCACGTGTGCGCCCATTCAAACCGTAACGTGTCTCAGTCAATTTTCAATTTCAATATATACAGTCCGCTCTCAAGTGCTTTAATTTCAATTCAACCCCAACACAAACAGGGTTGAAGGGGCGGCAGTCAATAACGCTTTCTCGACTCAGCGCACAGGATCGGTATTCTCGAATATGCGTCTAGCCGTTCACTCGTCGGATTAGGTTAGGTTTGTTACAAACTCAGGCGAGCGTAGGCGCACAACACCGCAGTTAACTAAGAAAGGCCGGGCAGGGTATTAGAACGGTCCGTTGAGCTGCTGTTGCCATTGGGCTGCATTGGCCCGAGATCTAACGAACCCGACTGGCACAGCATACCGTTGCACCGCTCTCTCCGTCCGATGAGGCAATAATTATTAGACAATTAGGAAACCTGGGGATGCCCAGATATTGCCACGGGAACACGTCGATTAGTTAACCGCCGTCGGTTCACTCATGCTACATGATTGATCAAGAGCACACGGTCTACGATCAAGACCATCCGTCCAAACAATGCTGAATTGTACCGACTAACTTAAGTTTGACATATTGTCGGTAAGTATACGATTTCGATGGTTTAACTCTTGCATTTATTCCCAAAACTAAACCGTGTAGGTATTTAAAAATGTTTTTGCTCCTGTTGGAATGTTATGCATATTAGTATTAACCAACCATATTGTATTCGCCCAAGAAAAATAGAATACGGATTCAACTAAAAACGCTACAAATTATTGTGCAGTTGTTTAAAAACTTTTTGGTCAACTATGATTTAAGAAGACCATCCATTTATAATAGTAACTAGTCAGAACATTTGTGAAGTTTCCTCCTTACAGCAGGTTGGTAACTATACAAGAAAACTCCATGAAAAGTATACAAAGAAAAACTTAAATTATTTTTCCCTTTCTTGACGTCGCATTCTTTGATGCTGATTCGTGGATTGTGAGAGGGAGAGAAACCAGGCGACTCATTCTCCAATTGTTTAATGTCTGGCCGAGTACTTTCGCCCATCAGGGCGACTTGGAGCCATATAGTCCACAGCTGTGCCCCTATGGCTCCACGTCGCCCTGATGATGCCCGAACGGCCGAAAGTACTCGCATTAAACAATTGGAGAATGAGTCACCTGGTTTCTCTCCCCCTCACAATCCACGAACATTAATTATTTTTAGTTTTCTTAATTTCCAATGTATACGATTATTTATTCGCCTAATGGTACAACTGACGAGATGTTTTATAGCCATTCCAACGAGTGTTGAACGATTTTTAAATCTCCATAGAGTCTCGAAATTCTTCAATATCTCGAAAATTCCACGTAAAAGCTGCGATAACTTGAGAGCCATTATAGGTATCTACCACGCAAATGGTCTTATTATATTCAGCGTCCGAAAATCTATAGAAATTGATACTGAATACACATTTGTCTATAAAAGGTTGAAAAATGCGAATTTTTACCCCCTCATAACCCCACAAAAATACCCTTTAAATTGGAGTAGCGAGCTGGTTAAAGGATTGAGTGATTTTCAAGCCATTATTGATTTTTGGTGAAAACGTCAAGAATTCAGCTTTTATAGTTTCGTCAGAAAAGTGTTAACTGTTAAACTGTGTACCGCGGACGAACGGAGTTTTTTACTTCCATACTTATGTAGTAAATGTATGTAATGTGATCTTCCGAAAATTCAAATTTGGAACGGATGTCCACTTTGAAGAAATTTTCATAGAACTATACTCAGAATCACTTTCTGAATCAGTGTCTTGAGTCCATCTGTCTATCTGCGTGTGGTCAAAAAGTGACATCAATCGCCATATTTGCCTGAAAAATTATTGAAACTCAATGAAATTTGAAATTTGATGAAACGTTTTCAGAAACTGCTCTCCCAGTGCACATAGGACGACGAGAGCAACATTTCAATTTTGGCCTGACAACGGCTCGATTCTTCTCCAAATCGCTTCCTCAATTTTAAGGGTATTTTTTAGGGTTTTGAGGGGGAGGAAATTCGTATTTTCCAACGTTTTCCAGAAAAAGGCTATTTTGGTTTATTATTCAATAATAAACCATTGTAATCGCCCAAGAAAAAAATTTTCTAACCCCCTCAAAATTTGATGTTTTACGTTTCAAGGCATGTAGAATCCGAATATCCAATAAAAAAAATTCTGTCCGTCCGCCGTACGCCGTCCGCCGTCCGCCGTACGCCGTTAGCAGTTTTCCGGCCAAACTGTAAGAGCTAAAAAATTGAAATTTTCACCAAAAATCAATCTCGGTCCTATGACGGCCCAATTCTTGAACCAACTTGCTAGCTCAATTATAAGGGTATTTTTGGGGGGTTTTGAGGGGGAGAAAATTCATATTTTCCAGGGTTTTTCAGAAAAATGTGTACGTGGTATCAAATTATATAGATTTTTGGACGCTGAATCGAATGAGACCATTGCCGGGTCGATAGCCTTGATTGCCTCGATTGCCTTTATTGATTCTCGAGTTATCGCAGCTTTTGTGCCGAATTTGGGAGATTTTCAGAAATTTGACATGAGGGTATAACTCGAGAGTTATTCAAGCTATAAAAATCGTTCTATACTCATTGGAATGGTCGTCAAACACTCTCTCCAGCTATATCGTTACGCAATAAGTTTAGCTTTTAATTAGGAAATTAAGAAAAATAAAAAATGATTAAAATTACAATAGTTGCTACGGAGTTTTCCCCTATAGTTACCATCTGTTTTTCGGTGGGAACGTTCACAAATGTTCGGAATATTTAAAATGACAAATGGATAGTCTTCTTAAATCAATATTGAAGCGAAATAATAATAAACCACTGTACAATCATTTGCAGCGTTTTAATTTGGGAACTAAGAAAAACAACCATGATTCAAATTACGACAATTGCTACGGAGTTTTGCCCTATAGTTACCAACCTGTTTTTCGGTGAGATCATTCACAAAGGTTCGGAATAATTACTATCACAAATGCATAGTCTTCTTTACTCATTATTGAAGCATTATACCACTGAACAATCATTTTCAGAGTTTTTTTCATGGGCTAGCACACCGTGATCTATCATGTTATGAGCTTTTTTGTGTGTATCTTCTACTGGCTTCAAAAATCATTATATTTGAAGGCTGAAGGTTGTTAAATGTTTCAATCATGAATGGCGAGTAGGAGTTTCTTGGTTTTGAAATTGGTTATACCTGTTATCGACTCAAACATGGAAGTACTGTATGATCTATGCACACCACCGGTTTGCCACCCATTTGCATAACTCAACATTTTGTTGTTTCGTTGGTAGAACCTCAACATCTCGAGGCAATCAAGTGCTTGGAGTAAGGTGAAGTTGAGAGGCAAATCCTCCGCTCCGCTCCCTCTTCACATCCGGCTGACTACCTTGTCATCTCCTCTGCCCAAGTCTTAGTTGAGTGTCTACCTCGAGTCTGCAAGACCCTTCCCGTCCGCTACCGTTGGCAAGATTCGCTAACCTCTTCACGGTAGACCTCGCAAGCTATCACTCTTGCTAGTTAGGTGATCACAATAAGAGGCCTCCTTCAAACTTAAGGGCTTATTAAACGAGGCATACAGAAATGAAAACTAAAATAAACAAAGTTTTTGAATGAATCGTGAAATATAACCTACTTTTCCGTAAAATAGAGAATATTTCCAACTATAATCTACAGTTATTTTCCTTGTCGTCGCATTTTTCGATGTCCAGGGGTTGTGACGGGGAGAGAAACCAGGCGACTGATTCTCCGATTCTTTATAAACCACGTCACAGCCTGTGAACCCTGATGATGCCCGAACGGGTGAAAGTGCTCGACCATCAAATAAAACTCGGCATAACCTATACGTTTCCATAAAAATACACAATGGCGATTCGTACTTGTATTTTTTGAAACATAAGTGTGTTTAATATCACTTTATATAGAATATTTAGTTTTTTGACGTTTTGACAAATTTATTGCCATAATGGTAAAATTCAAGAATTTATTGAGCCATAAGGATCGTTCTATTCTTGTTGGAATGCTTATAAAACATTATCTTAAGCTGTATTATTAGGAAAATAATTTAACTTTAAAATAAATACCAAGTTAAGGAACTTGCTAATGGGTTTTATCTAATCTAGTGTTAAGGATTATTTCAAAAATGTTCGGAATTGTTACCATCACAAGTGGATGGTCTCCTTATATCATAATCGAAGCAAACGTATAATAATATGTATATGCATCTACATAAAGATGTTTATCTACACGCCTTGAAGCGTTAAACATCACATTTTGAGGACGGTTAGAAAATATTTTTCTTGGGCGAGTACAAAGGTTTTAATAATAGACCAAAAGCGCTCAAATAAAATAACGGAAAAGATGATCTACAAATAAGAACGGATTCTGATACCAAAGATAGAAATCAAGATTAATAAACGGACGCCACACCACCCCACCACGTCAGGAACATGTGGGCCGGAGCTCCCCAAAGGGGGTTTGGGGTTGAGCCGCGAGGAAAATCAACATCTCTCATACGATTTAACTCAATAGTACGTAATATAATAATTTTCTGGTGCCCAGGGGTTGTGAGGGGGAGAAAACCAGGTAACTCATTCTCCGATTCTTTATTGGCTTGCCGAGCACTTTCGCCTGTTCGGGTATTTTTAGGGCGACGTGGAGCCACAGGGTCCACAGTCTGTGGCCTGAGTCCTGTGTTCCAGGGCTGTGGACCCAATGGCTCTGACAAGTTTAATGGAAAAACATATTAAATTAACCTTTATTTGTGCCATACCTGATATTAAATTTATTCGTGTTTATCACCTGAGTTCTTCTTTTCGCGAAAATTCGAACAATCTCCGATTTCAAATAATAATCAATCTAATAATTTAATGTCGCTAATATTAGAGAAAAAGTACTAGGATTTTAGGTTAACGTTGTCTTTTGGATAGTATGACACATGAGTTTTATAGAGTAAAGTTTGATTACTAGAGAGGGTTTGGAAGAAGGAAGAGAGGGGGTCGCGAGGGTTGGCAAGCAGCTGTGCAGGGGAAGTAGCCGGGCCGAGCCGAGAAAAATCACAGCCTGGGACCTTGCGGTGTACAGAAATCAGCTTCGTGCCCCACAAAATCTAAACTTTGCATTTGATAAAACAATAGTTTCTCCCACACTGTATTGATAGAGTTAATGTCGAAATTTCTGTTACCCTTTCTATTCTTCTATTCGTTTTTAACCTGTACAGGAAAATTGCCAATTCATCGAGGAAAAGCAGTTTGAAGAGGACCAAAATTCAACGTTCGCAGATGGTAAGCGTAGAAAATTGAATAGGAAGAATTGAGATATTTATATACAGATAATGTTTGTGATTTCATTTTCTTCAATTAACTTTAGTCCACACTAAAAACAGCTGGATTTTTCGATGTAACCATGACGGTTGTGGGTCCTTTAATATTGCAATACATGACATTGAATTTACTGACAAACGGGAAAGTAAGAACGAAAATCGGAAGATGACGGAATTCTCGTTCTTTGTGTTTCACGTAGCAAATCAAAAAATAATTTGGGGTGAAAAGTTCGAATTTATCAAAAACAATTGGATTTTCGTTCAAATTTCTTGTTTCTCATTTCAAAAAAAAATTGAATTTTTAATAAAAATGTTGATGTCTTTTATTTTTTCTTTGTTTATAAGGGATAAAATAAAGTACAAAAAACAAACAAATAAAGTACAGTAGTAGTAGTTATATTAGACTTTGAACAATGACAAATGAAAAGTTTGTTAATTTCATTATGACACGCAAGGGGCTGACCTATTCAGCTTAGAACCCGGGTAAATACACTTTTTCCGTTCAATCGATTCCCCTCGATAAACAATGCGAGGAACAACCCCGACTGGTTGGTTTTTGGCTAATTCAAATAAGAGAACATCAAATGATAAATCGTAGCTAAGGGAACAGGGCGTCGAAAAAATCGGCTCCGGCCACGGATTTTGAAGGGAAACACTTAGAATAATAGAGGAACGATTAGTTTTCACATGGAACTTACCGCAAACGCGGTCCAATGCCGGGGTGAAATCCGCACTCACGCGCACATGCACGACCGGACACGTAACAAATCACCTGAACGCGGTATCGAAAAAAACCACCCGGTAACTATCAACAGTTAGTGTGAAAATCTGGCAGTAAATTATATTTTCGGTAATTTACATTAAAAAATCGCGATCAACACGACATAGAAATTGTGCTGAGCCGTTGTCACCGTGCTTTGAGCATCCTCAGAAATCACCAATCGTCGTTTAGGAAAATGGCGATTCTACGAAAGCGCCCGTATCGAGGTCCTTCGAGTCCTTGAAGCAACTACAGACGCCAATTCGGTTTAGATTTTGAATGCATTCAACGTTCCTGTGTGAATGGCGAGCCGAGTACAAATATTCAAGCGCGTACGGATTCCCGACTCATAGAACGTCGACTGCTCCGGTCGGTCCTGGAGGCTGTGGACTGTCAGATCATCCCCACCCTTTGGCTGCTATGCGCAAGCGTATACCACCCGTACCTTTTGTGATACTGATATTTTATTACCCCACCATAGCCAGGCCGTTTCCTTGATCTTCGCTACCCCTACACATTCCCCCTCCCGCAATCTCAAGTTGGCCAGTACGAGATCTGAGAAAACTAGCATCTACTGAAGAAACTAAATTTTGATCATATCAAAGTACTGTTCTCGAATTTCGAATTCAGAGAAGCTATATGACGCGAATCAGGGTGGCTGGGAGCGTTGAACGCCACCGGACGGATCAATAAAGTCTCGCGCGACCGCAGCGGAAATCGTCCCTGAGACCGATATCCTGCCTGTCCTTGTCCATTTTCCGAAGTCCTTGCCTTGCCTGTTTTATCTTAACCCGCTTGTTTTGCTTCGTCCCCGTCTATCGCATGTGACTGCTCGTTCGGATAGTGTTTGCTCGCCAGGGGGTCGCGGAGTTAAACCGTCTTCGTCCACCGCAATCATCTCCGCTCTAAATTCGACCATCTGGACGATCGCAGTACCATAATTTTATTGTGTAGATATGAAGGATGTGTAGTCTTTTCAGAACAATGGGGGAAAGTAGTTTGATGTTTTTTCAATATTAAATATTGTAACTAACCCCACGAAAATAAATGTGTAACCCTCTTCCCAAACCTGGAGTTTTACGTTCCAAGGCGAGTAGAATCTAAATTTTATTCTAACCCTACGCCATCTTTCTGAAGAAATTATTTACCAAAATCGGTCTCCGTGATAAAATAAAAAAAGATGTTGCTTTGTTTGGCCTGAAAAAATCCTAGTACCTACTACCTACGTAGTTATTGGGGATGGGGCTAAACTCTCCTACCGAGGAAGCTGACCTTCACTACAGCTGAGCATGCAGAACTTGGCCTTCGAAACCCCGCGGTCTTGATGGTGGGGTTGACTCAAAATAACGCCTTTTCATTCGAAGTGATGTTCTAAGACATGTCTGTCTCACTGGGAGGGAGTAGGTATGTGAAAATTATAATCACCCTTCAAGGTTATTGAAGTTAAAAATTAATATTAAAATTAAAATTGGTTATTGTTATTCCAATCATTTAAGATTAAGACTAAAATAATTCCATACTGAACAGTTATGAGGAAAGGAGCTTCACGTGTGGATTAATGTTTTCATCAAATTATAATACCTATCACTCAGCAACGGCCCAATTTTTTTCTTCTTTCAACTTCCAAGTTTACTTTTTAAATTAAAGTATTGTGATCGAGTCACACACTGTACCTTCACGCTATGAGCCTTTTCACGATTTAACTAGATAGTGCGTATTTTGCATTTTGTTTTTTACAGGCCGCAAAAATCAATATATTTGAACGATCAATGTCTTGAAATGTCTGGAACGGCGATTGGTTTTTATCAAGTTGGTCACATACAGTACTTCCGCTTTATTCGTATATTGACAAGATTTTGATTTTTACAGATCGCAAAAATTGATATATTTGAATGCGGGGACTTACAATTTTTGTATACCACTACGGAATGTCGCTTGATTTTTAATATTAGTTTCAGACACAGTAGCTCCTCGTAAAACGCAATTTCAGCTATTCTATTCGCGCGCTTCTGTAATTGTCAGGCATCTTTGTTTTAAATATGCCCAACTTTGACCACGTTTACAAAACTTGTTATTTATAGTTTTGATACGAGCTTCTTGATCTTATAACTGGTTATTCCTGTTACCGACTCAACCATGGAAGCACTGTGTGATCTATGCATACCACTGGTTGTTGGTGTCACGCACTGTACTTCCTCGTAATTTATTTTTTCAGTTATTAATTTATGGGGGATTAATTAATGCACGTTTGTATATTTGGGTCTTCTTGCTTTAAAATGACTCCATTTTAGATAACTTGCTTTGTATCGATTGGATCGCACACCGTACTTTGCATCATGCGGTAATAGACTATTTCGATTTCTACAGGCCGCAAAAAACCAATATGTTTGACGCTGGAGGCTCATACAAATTATCCCATTTTATAACGCTTGAGTTGTATAGTTATATTTTATATATATTTATATAGATTAGGCTCACATTCTGCAATCCACATCATCAATCTAATTCGTGCGTTTTTCTATTTTTGGGTTCTGCAAGCTAGTTTTTCATCAAGAGTTGTAGAGTAATAACGTTGTGCCCTGAATATGAGTACTTCTTTTCTAATTTGGTAAAACTTTATACCCGTTACCAACTCAAACACACCACTGGTTTTTGTTAACCCTTCTTTAAACATAAACGCGTTGTTTTTTAAACATAGGGGCTGTGAACCTGAGGGCTCCACGTCACCCTGAAGATGCCCGAACGGGCAAAAGTGCGCGGCCAGCCAATAAAGGATCGGAGATTTAGTTGCCTGGTTTTTCTCCTCCTCACAACCCATGGAGATAAACGTGAGAGTTTGAGAAAAGACACGCAAAGCTTTATTGTTCTCTATTCTCGAACCATATTACCTACTGTAACGGATCTATTGGTTCAAACTATGTTAATGAGGTCTTGAATCATTACTGAGAATCTGTTGATAGACTGTTGATGAGTTCGAGAAAAATATTCACATTCAGTTAAGAAAACAATTTAGCTATTATACGGTTGTTGCTTCAGAAAAGTGTTGACGACATACAGTGGACGGACAGAACTTTTTTTGCAAGTCATTTCGATTCTACTTGCGTTGGCGCGAAAGGCTCAAATTATGGGAAGTGGTTCAAAACATTTCCTACAACGGTTTATCATCGAATAATAAAACCAAAGTCTATCTGACCGCCGTATGCGGTTAACACTTTTCTAAGAAAACTATAAAGGTAGGTCTACACGTCGAGAGTTAGAGCGACACTAATTGCATAGAGCGATGTCTGCATTGTCTACACCATGAGCCGTGAGAGAGCTAGAGTGAATCTCGGAGACCACTCTCGCTCTCGCGTTCGCGAGAGCAGTGTCGAGTCTGTCTACACCATCTCCCTTTATTGCAATTGCGCGAGATTTGTTATCTTCAGTTTCATTCCGACAACCATCACGATGGTTTCGTCAAGACCAAAACATATTCGCGCGGCACTCGTGATTGCTTTAATTATTAAGAGGAAACGCGAAAGTAGAAATAAACAACGTATTTGGGTGAAAGAATGGATGTTTTACGTTTCAAGGCATGTAGAATCCGAATATCCCAAAAAAAAATTCTGTCTATCCGCCGTACGCCGTTAGCAGTTTTCCGGCCAAACTATAATAGCTAAATTATTGAAATTTTGTATTATTTTGTGTATTTGGTATCAACTTTTTGGATGCTGAATCGAGTGAGACCATCGCGGGATCGATAGCTTTATTGGTTCTCGAGTTATCGCAGCTTTTGTGTCGAATTCGGGAAATTTTTAAAAATTTGACATGAGGATATAACTCGAGATTTCTTCAAGCTATAAAAATCGTTCTATACTCATTGGAATGGTCGTCAAACACTCTCTCCAGCTGTAGGGTAAGGCAAAAATTTAGCTTTTAATTAGGAAATTAAGAAAAATAAAATTGAGATTAATTACAATAGTTGCTACGAAGTTTTCCCTTATTACTTATTGTTACCATCTGTTACCATCTGTTTTCGGTGGTATTGTTCAGAAATGTTCGAAACAATATCACAAATGGATAGTGTTCCTAAATCATTATTGAAGCGAAATAATAATAAACCACTGTACAATCATTTGCACCGTTTTTCAGGGGGGTTAGAAATTTTTTTTCTTGGGCGATTACAATGGTTTATTATTGAATAATAAACCAAAAATGGAATGTGAAATTTATTTACAACTAGGATGGTACATATTGAATCAAAATTTCCTCCAAGCGGCTGATGAAGCGTTCAGTTTCTTCATTGGTCCACTGCCGGCCAGAGCCAGAAGTCTAGCAACTAGTTTCACCTAGGTGAAACTCACCGAGACTGACTCGGAGATCAGTTGAGGAACTGTCCACACGTCGAGAGAGAGGTTGAAACGCTAGAGCGCGAGACCTCTTTCGGTCTGCTCTCGCAACTACTCTAGGAGGTGTCTCCACTTCTCTCGTGTGCTCTCAGCACTCGCTCTACCGCAATAAGTGTCCCCGTGTAGACCGACCTTAAGAGCTATATACTTAAAAATTTTTAAAGAATTCATTTTTGCGCGAACAATGGCTCAATCCTTTAACTAAATCAGTCCACACATGTCCAATCCTATAACCTCAGCGCACAAATAATGTGGATATTGTTCAAATCATGAAGAGTAAAGCCCTGCCATTTTGGTTTATTATTCAATAATAAACCATTGTAATCGCCCAAGAAAAAAAATTTTCTAACCCCCCCTCAAAATTTGATGTTTTACGTTTCAAGGCACGTAGAATCCGAATATCCAATAAAAAAAATTCTGTCCGTCCGCCGTACGCCGTCCGCCGTACGCCGTTATTTGCCCTTAGAGTGTAAATATTTCGAAGCGCTCTATCCCAACAATCCGCGATGTAATGCACCTTGCGGTCGTGTCTCTACATCATCGTCTACATCATTGGCTGAACATGCGTATCTGCCTCAACAGGAACGGATAGGCACAAACCAGCTTGGACAAAGATGGAGACAAGTTCCGACAGTATGAACATTACAGAACAAGGAGAAGAGGGAGATGATAGCGTTAGCGGGTTAAGTGCCGCCCGCTGAGCCAGCCGCAGGAAAACGGGCTAATGGACGAATGGGCGAGTGGCGCCTTGGCTATGGCTAGAAACGCTTCTGCTCCTGCTAGTGGTAATTGCTCTGGCGTCAGCACTTAAGGATAATTGAAAAATGCAAGTCGACATCTTAGAGCGGCTTTTTACTTCAATTTTTTCGTAGTTAAAGTCCTAGAAGTCGCATTTGAAACAGATGTAAGTTAGGAGAAAAAAATTATAATACCATGAGCAGTCGTACTACTTTTCTGAACATTTTTCTGTGTGTTCGACCGTCTATGATAAAAAAAATGACAAAAATCATAACATCTCCTTCTCAGGAAATTTTTTTTCCGTTGAATGTGCATGATGAGACGTGATTGAATTTCGGACACTCACAGTACTTCCGAGATATAAACTGTACCACTAAAGAAAACTATATTATACATCGCTAGATCATTGAACCCACGAGGAGTCAAAACATGAAATATAATTAATTGAATACTCTTCTCGGCATAGTTTGAAACTATTTGTTGAAAACACAGCAAATGATTGTACAGTGGTTTATTATCCCTATGCTTCAATAATGGTTTGAGTAGACCATAAATGACCATAATTATGACCATAAGTGACGATAAAATTTGGGACATTTTTGAACGTTTCGACCTAACAGCAGATTGGTAAGTATATGGGAAACTTTCGTAGCAACTATTGACATTTTAATCATTTTTATTTTATTTTCCTTCTTGTCCCATTTCTTGATGTACGGGGGTTGTGAGGTGGAGAAAACCCAGGCGACTCATTCTCCAATTCTTTATTAGCTGGCCGAGCTTTCTCATCCATTCGGGCATCCTCAGGGCGACGTGGACCCTACGGCCCTATTATTAAATAATAATCAGATCAGTTTTGGACCACAAACACTTGTTCAGAATGTGTTTGTGAGTATAGTGCGGTGAAAAATTCTTCCATATTAACCTCCATTCCAAATTCGACTTTTTGGACGATCACAGAGACACGGAAGTAAAAATAATCTAACGTTATTTGCATATTCCAAAAATGAATTATTTGAATTAGTTTTTCTTCTTCTCCAGGTGGTCGCATTCCTTCTTTCTGCAGGTTGAGGGGGAGAAAAACGAGGCGACCTCTTCTCCATATTTTAATTCAGCCGAGTACTTTCGCCCGTTCGCCATAGGTACTCGCCGTTTAGGCCATAGGTACCTTTGGTCCTATAATGCCCAGAAGAAGCCCGAACGGGCGAAAGTACTCGGTTGAATTGAAATATGGAGAAGAGGTCGCCTCGTTTTTCTCCCCCTCAACCTGCAGAAGGAATATTTGAATTACTTCACTTCTCTACCAATCGATATACGATAGGGCGATTATTCAAACATTTGTATGAGTTTCTTGATTTTATCATTTTGGTTTATTATTCAATAATAAACCATTGTAATCGCCCAAGAAAAAAATTTTCTAACCCCCCCTCAAAATTTGATGTTTTACGTTTCAAGGCATGTAGAATCCGAATATCCAATAAAAAAAATGCTGTCCGTCCGCCGTACGCCGTACGCCGTACGCCGTACGCCGTACGCCGTACGCCGTACGCCGTTAGCAGTTTTCCGGCCAAACTGTAAGAGCTAAAAATTTGAAATTTTGACCAAAAATCAATCTCGGTCCTACGACGGCCCAGTTCTTGAACCAACTAGCTAGCTCAATTTTAAGGGTATTTTTGGGGGGTTTTGAGGGGGAGAAAATTCATAGTTTCCAAGGTTTTTCAGAAAAATGTGTACGTGGTATCAAATTATATAGATTTTTCGACGCTGAATCGAATGAGACCATCGCCGGGTCGATAGCTTTATTGGTTCTCGAGTTATCGCAGCTTTTGTGCCGAATTCGGGAGATTTTCAGAAATTTGACGTGAGGGTATAACTCGAGAGTTCTTGGAGCTATAAAAATCGTTCTATACTCATTGGAATGGTCGTCAAACACTCTCTCCAGCTGTACGGTAGGGCAAAAAATTTAGTTTTTAATTAGGAAATTAAGAAAAATAAAAATGATAAAAATTACAATAGTTGCTACGGAGTTTTCCCCTATAGTTACCATCTGTTTTTCGGTGGGAACGTTCACAAATGTTCGGAATATTTAAAATGACAAATGGATAGTCTTCTTAAATCAATATGGAAGCGAAATAATAATAAACCACTGTACAATCATTTGCAGCGTTTTATACGTGTTACCGCATCAAACATGGAAGTACTGTGAACTCTATGCTTTCTACTGGTAAAACAGTATAATCTGTCCATTCTTTTTGTTTATCATTCAATGATAATATCATTGAATAATGAACAAAAAGCATGGCAGCATCAATCTTAGACAATCTTGGAAATTTATAATTATTCAACAAGGTAATAGAAAAAAAAACAACCAGTCACCTTGCATATCACCTGATTTGCCAAAAGCCCCTTGTTCTTCCGAAAAATCCTCTATCATCGTCGTACGGGTTGCACTTAGAAAATTGGTAAACGAAAGTAAGTTGAGCATAATTCACAATTCGGGTGTAAGCCTTCGACAAGGAAAACGCTCTACCGATGAGAGGGGTCTCAGATTCTTTGAGCCACTCCATTCAGAGATACGTGACGTCATGCTCCCATGCTTTAGTTCAACAGCCTCGGTGCGCTTAAGTGCGTTTTCGTGTAACCTGCCCGTTTTCTACTTAACGACATGACAAAAAGAGCTCGAACTAACAAGATGAGACACGACACTAAACGGAACCTTGGCTCTATGTTTAGATATACCTTTAGCTCTTTGCTTCGCTCACTTTTGCCCGCGTGTTAATTGCAAGTAACTGTTCCACGAGCCGGATATAAAACGTTTCCATCTGGTATAATGCTCTGATCAATAGTTTAGCGCGGAAATTTCCCATTAATTCATATTCTTAATATATTATGCAACAATAAAACTGTGTAACTGTGAAAGAAACGTTTTTCAACTCCCTAAAAATTGGATTAGTATGAATTTGATGAAGTTTTGGTTCAGAACGCGTTTCTAGGCGCCATATGTTTGATGATACTACTATGACGTAATAATATATGATACTACTGTTTCTCCTTGCTTAGTTACTTTGTAAGCGGGCGCTGAACCTACGCTGCCGACAATTCTGACTCCAGACGCATGCAGATCGCAGGGCCTCCATTGAAGCTACTGGACACCAGAGCTCTATTGAGCTACACTGCAAGCAGTAGCTTCTTCTAGGTATTTTATCGAGGCTACTAATAGCAACTGATTGGAGATTAAATGAGGAATCTAGGTCAACTCATTGCAGCTTGGATTACGAATAATGAACCACAGAACAATCATTCGACTTTTTTTTCCAAATAAGATTGGAGAATCAGCCCCATTGATGATGAGTGAAGCTATGTTATGGGAAAATAAGGGTGTTTCCAAACGCACGTATGTTGACTTTCAGGAAGGGCGTTAACGTCTGGCTGCCAGGACGGCTTTCATTGCGTCAAGCAACGGCGTCGTCCCAAGGAAAAAATATTTCTGTCCTTTCTCACCTGAAGAGCTCGCACCTTCGCGGATGAATGCTATTCCGCTGGAGCCACGTGGCATTAGGAACATCACCCTGGGAACGTAAGCGCCATCGCTTTCCAACTGAGATCGCATGTTTTTCGGGATCTCTTCAGGCGCTAAGGCAACAGGTGAGAAACGCTGGCTCAACTCGATGATGGCCGAAGACCTTGAAAACCATTCGCGGAACGATTTGCAAGACCTGTGAAAATCGAAGATTGATTAGGATCGACAGAAAGTCGAATAATGCAGGAATATTTACGACACTGAAGTGTTCACAGGAAAAAGACCCTTTCGGGCTCATTCTTCAAATAAATGTCAACATCCTTTACCACTTTGTACTTAGTTTCGTAAAATTAGAATTCTTCTGTTTGTCACATTTCCCACGTGATTGTTGGGGTGAGAGGGAGATAAACATAAACAGAAGTCCCCATCAGGTACCTATGACCATAAGGGCTACAAGATCCATCGATCATAGGTATCTGATGGACCTATTTAGCCCTGAAGATGCCCGAATGGGTGCAAGATCTCGGCAGATGAAAGAAAATAAAACGAGAAAGAGTCGCCGTGTTTGTCTCCCCCTCACCACAACAATAATCAGTATTATACAATAGAATTACCATGGGGCGTGAGGAGGAGAAAAACCAGTTGACTCATTCTCTGATTCTTCATTTGCTGGCCGAGCACTTTCGCCCGTTTCCACAGGACCCTATAGCTCTAAGCACCCTGGGGATGCCTGAACGGGTGAAAGTGTTCGGCCAGCAAATAAAGAATCTGAGAATGAGTCGCCTGGCTTTTCTCCCCCTAACACCCCATGGACATCAAGAAATGCGATGACAAGAATTTACTGTACGTTATTACTGTACTTCTTATTCAAACTAACTCTAAACTAACGTTGTACAGTATGCAACATCGCTATTAGACTCAATTGCTTAAAACATAACTTTTAGTCATCTAAAATTCTCAACGAACGCCTGCCCGGAACGCATATTAACGTCAATAGCTTCCACAACACACTCTCAGCTCTGAGAATACCTAGACGTCGTAGTGTTCATAACATACGCCTATGTAACACTAGACAACTTCAGGGGTTACTTTATGAACGCTCAACATTAAAACGCCAAATGTCGGGTGAGGCTGGTGTTTCAGAGAGGTTCATGAACTTTGTTTCAGTATCGTTCTCATGTTTCTTCGGCCTACATTCGACCTTAACTAGTAGTTCTACAGTTCTATGTCGATTTTCCTCTTTCTTTCACCCCTATCTCTCGCTAGCGTATACTTTTCGCATTCATTCTGTTCTACCGTCCTCCACCAAGCGATTCAAAGAGTTGAGCAAAGTCGTTGAGCTCTTCGTATTCACCTCACGATCGGACCTCCCACGGGTCGCGTTTTTGCAGCGTCAGCCTCTGGCCAACTCGAATCTTTTGGTTAGGTCGACAAGGCCGTAGGTGGATAGGCTTTCTCCCCTATCACAGGTTCAGAAGGGTTCACTATTTTCTGGGAAAGCATTTTACTGCTCTCGGTTGCCTACCCAGGATACGATACTGCACTCTGCCAACTTCAGTTCCACGACCCTGGGTTCGTATTCCTGGGTGAACGGCCAGGCCGAGCGAAATAAATATGAGAAGTCAGGTAGCAGGAGTATCAGCTTACAGTCGGATGTGTAAGGTACAGGAACATTACGCGCCTATTTGGGAGATACCCCACACTCTTACCACAAAATAACATTATTTATTTATAACGTATGAATTCTACGAAGCGTTAAGGCGTTTAAAAGACGGCATTCTCAAGCCAACTCGTTCTAGCGAGTTCCATACGTGAATGTTAAGTGAGTGTCAACTCAAGAATTTAAACACGGAGAAGAATTTTTAAAACAAAGTGGAAGTATGAAGTTTGTGAAGAAAACGCTGCTAATACTTATAGTTGGTTTATTATTCCATAGCATCAAGGAGGATGATTATCGACTTGTAATTGGAAAAATCCTGAACATTTGTAATGTTTCTACCTAACAACATATCGGAGAAAACTTCCACACACCTTATCTAAATAACCATGTAAAAAATTATGGTTTTCCCCCTTAAAACATTCCATGATGAGGGAGGTGGAAGAAAATGTTTTACTAATTTTTACGTTATTCCATTATATTTACGTTATTCCATTATATTGGAAGTATTGTGAACATATTAAAAGTCGAACTCGGAACGGAGGTGAATTCGGGAAGCATTTTGATAACAAACACTCAGAAAAACTAACTGAACTGATGATGTATGTTCGTGCGTCCGTCCATGCGTCTATGGTCAAATAATTGAGAAAAAACAGCCAGTGGTGTGCAAAGATCACGCAGTGCTTCCATGTTTGATTCGGTACAAGTATAACCAATTAAAAAACTTTTTTTAAAGAAATAAAACCGACTTCAAAATTATCAGGCTGTAAAATAAAACTCTGAAAAGGAAAAAAAACAAGAGGCGCCGACTCCAAAAAATGATCAATCTGGAGGCAATTCAGAGGTGAAAGGAAGGTCTTTTAATCATTTGGGAAATGAGAAATAGTAATTTCTATATTATTTGGGGAGTCCATAAAATGTGTCGTTGGTGGTTGAGTTGCTGCGAAGTTGGGACATTTTTGTTATTTTTTTCCTTTTCATAGTTTATTTTATAGGCTGATGATTTTGATGTCGGTTTTATTTTTATTTTCAAGTTCTCTATTTTTCTCTTTTTATTGTCTTACAATTATGGACAGCTCTCTCCAAACAATTTGCCCAAGCTTTCTTTATTGTGTTTTTGTCACATACTACTAACCGGCAATAAAAATCATGAATCCGTTGGACACTGAAGATCTAAACTATAATGATTACCTAACTACTTACAATGTTAGTATGTTGATTGAGAGTGAGTTTGAACGTTAGGAATAAATGGCATACTCTATCCAGTGATTTGGGACTCTTGGTCAACATACCGGATGCTATGATCCCATTGATCCATCTAACAAAACTCAAATCATTTACTACACCATTGATGTACGGGGGTTGTGAAGTGGAGAAAAACCAGGCGAGTCATTCTCCAATTCTTCATTAGCTGGCCGAGCACATTCGCCCATTCGGGCATCCTCAGGGCGACGTGGAAGGGTCCACAGGCTATATTTTTTTCATTTATGTATGTCAATTGAGAATTTACACTAAATATACTTTCTGTATTTATTTAATTATCTCTAGATGATAGTGTTATTGGGTAGAATGACTATAGTATGGCAAATAATTGTGCATTTAAGTTCAACACGATGTACGTGCTGATAAATGATTAGGGTCACTTAAAAAAAAACTTTTTAAAAAAAATAAAACCGACTTCAAAAACTTTGTCTATAAAATACACTCTGAAAAGAAAAAAATAACAAAAATGTCCCAACTTCGCAGCAACTCATTCGCCAACTACACATATTAAGGACTACTTTACTACTCGTATTGACCTGACCACTTCCTGATTGATTGGATCACCTTCCCTAATAATATAAAAATTACTATTTCTCATTTCCCAAATGATTAAAAGATTTTCCTTTCACCTCTGAATTGCCTCCAGATTGATCATCCCTTGGAGTCGGCGCCTCTCTTATATTGTATTGGAAAAGCCTATAGATTCCGAATAAAATATCATGAGTTTTCACGATTCTTGAACAGAGCACATCAGCATTTATGAGAACTGATTGTTAACAATATCGATTTGAAGAAGACTATTCACGCTTTTTCCTAAAAACCACTTCAGATTTCTCTAAGAATCTTTACGTCCAGACCCAGACTTATTACCTGTCACCTACTAATTTATCGTAAATTCATATTTATTTGTAACCATCGGTTATTTTGCCAGAGAGGCGCCGACTCCAAAAGATGATCAATCTGGAGGCAATTCAGAGGTGAAAGGAAAATCTTTTAATCATTTGGGAAATGAGAAATAGTAATTTTTATATTATTAGGGAAGGTGATCCAATCAATCAGGAAGTGGTCAGGTCAATACGAGTAGTAAAGTAGTCCTTAATATGTGTAGTTGGCGAATGAGTTGCTGCGAAGTTGGGACATTTTTGTTATTTTTTTCTTTTCAGAGTGTATTTTATAGACAAAGTTTTTGAAGTCGGTTTTATTTTTTTTTAAAAAGTTTTTTTTTATTTTTCTCTTTTTAGTGACTTACAATTATGGACAGCTCTCTTTACAGAATTTTCCCAAGCTTTCATTATTGTGTTCTTGTCACTTACTACTAACCGTCCAAACTCAATTCATAAGTCCGTTGAACGTTGAAGTTCTAAAGTATAATGATTACCTAACTATTTTCAATGTTATTATGTTGATTGAGAGTGAGTTTGAACGTTTGGAATAATCCATCCACTGATTTGGGTCTCTTGGTCAACATACCGGATACTTTGATCCCATTGATACACCTTACAAAACTCAAATAATTGTCTACACCATTGCTGGTTACTGAATTGCACCAATTCACTCGTTCTTTATTTCTCTAACGATAATAGAGTGATGATTTCCTGAAGCGTATCCGCATTCACACTGAATGAGAGAATCCGAACCAAATTTCAGAAATTCGCCAATCGTTTGTGCATTAAAATGAAGTTATTTGGCCTTCAAAACCATGTTATTTATTGAAAATTTAACGCTGAATTCAAATCTTCTAACGAGAATGCTATGACTAACATAGTTTTTTTTCTACAAGCATAAATAGTCCAAAAAACGTGATTTTGAAACAAATTTTTTAGAAATACGGCCTAAAAAGTATCTACTTTTAGTTCAATCAATACCAAATTTGAATCACGTAAACTAGACTCAAATTTGAACAATTTAAGTTTAAAAACTATGGAAAAACAGTTCTCGTTTGGAAGTTATGAGGTCTCAAACACAGGTCCATCAAAACATCGATTGCTCCCTTAATATGCCACCTAAACTTGATTTTTTACCATCGTTAGAAAGCTCCAGCTAAGTGCTTTCAAGTGCAATAGTGTTCATATTTTTTTTCTCGACGTGGTTGGGAACGGTGCTAGAAAAACCTCAAAAAAGTGAAAATCGGCATCACGTTTTTTTTACACTTTCTTCTCTACACGCTATATTAGAATGCTGAACGAAAATTTGAAGCTAGGCCCTTGTAGGCAGATAAATTATGAACAAAATGACACCAGAAACAAAACAATCGAGCAAGTATTCTAGATGTTATAAGCTTGCAAAGTCAAAACTTCCTTTTTTCGCGAAAATCACGTTTTCCGGCGTTTCTCCGCGTCTGGGGACGTAACTACTGGATGGACTCAATTGAAAACCAGTGGTGTGCATAGATCACACAGTACTTCCATGTTTGAGTCGGTAACTGGTATAACCAATTATAAAATCGAGAAAATCGTACGAAGGCCGAAACGTGACCCTAGCGGTAAAGATCAGGCGTCATTCATTCGCCATTACAAATATTAATGCCTCTAGCGTCAAACGTATTGATTTTTGCACCCTGTAAAAAGCTCAACAGCGATAAACGGCGTAGGGCGGAAGTACGGTATGTGATCAAAACAATACAAAACATGATCGTTGTTGGTCACATTTAAAGCAGAGACCCGAAAGTTACAAGAGCGCTAGAATGAAATAACTGAAATTACGAGTAACGAGGAAGTACTGCATGTGACCCCAATAATAAAAATCAAGCAAAGTTCAACTGTCATAAAGAAAAATTTGAAGTCTAAAGTATATTCACTCTTGTGGTCTATAAAAATCTCTAATGCAAAAAAACGGCATAAGGCGGAAGTACTGTGTGTTATCCAAACTATACAAAACAAGTTCTGTGAACGTGGTCAGAGTTGGTCAAATATATATAGCAAATAGCCCCAAAAAGTACAGTAACTGAAAATGCGTTTTGCGAGGAAGTACTGCAGGTGACCCCAATAATAAAAAACGAGCAATATTCAGCTGTCATATAGAAAATTTAAAGTCTAATGTATATTCACTCTGGCGGTCTATTAAAAACTCAAAAGTTAAAAAATGGCATAAAGCGGAAGTACTGTGTGTTACTCAAACCATACAAAACAAGTTTTGTGAACGAGGTAAAAGTTGGTCATATTTATAGCAAAGAGACCCTAAAAGTACAATAACGCTTAATAAAATAACTGAAAATGGTTTTACGAGGAAGTACTGCAGGTGACCCCAATAATAAAAATCAAGCAATATTAGGCTGTCATATAGAAAATTCAAAGTCTAATGTATATTCACTCTTGCGGTCTATTAAAATCTCAAAAGTTAAAAAAAGGCATAATGCGGAAGTACTGTGTGTTATCCAAACTATGCAAAACAAGTTTTGTGAACGAGGTCAAAGTTGGTCATATTTAAAGCAAAGAAACCCAGAAAATACAAATTAAACAACTGAAAATGCGTTTTACGAGGAGGTACTGCATGTGACCCCAATAATAAAAATCAAGCGATATTCAACTGTCAAATAGAAAAATTTTAAGTCCTCCAGCGTTCAAATATATTCATTTTTGTGGTCTATAAAAATCAAAATGTAGCAAATGTGCAAATAACGCGGATGTACTGCATGTGACCCATTTGATAAAAATCAGGCATCATTCAATCGCCAACCCCAACATTTTAAGACCTCAAACATTCAAATACATTGAGTTTTGCGGCCTGTAAAAATCAAAATACAAAACATGCACTTGTGAAATCGTGAAAAACGCTCATAATGTGGAGGCATTGTATGTGACCCACTATACAAAAAATCTAGTGTTTTCTGCTGGCCATAACCTACATTTCAAGCCCTCAAACGTAGAAAAATATTGACTCTAATAGCCTGTAAAAATCGAAACAGAAAAAACTTTGAACGCTTATATCTCGGAAGTACTGTGTGTAATTCAAAATCCGGAAAAACCTAATTTTGCACAATCACTGGGAAAACATTCCCTTAAAATTTCAAAGGGTTTCATCCATTTTTCAGGGAGATATGGCGATTTATGTCAGTTTGTGACCACAGACAGACGGACAGACGGACAGACGGACAGACGGACAGACGGACAGACGGACAGACAGACACACAGACACACAGACACACAGACACTTGTTCAGAAAGTGTTTCTGAGTATACTACTATGAAAATTTCTTCCATCAGGACCTCGGTTCCGAATTCGACTTTTCAGACGATCTCAATACTTCCATTTACTACGTAAACATGGAAGTAAAATTATGGGACCTACCTGGATAGTAACCCTTTCAAACAAAAAAAAAATTAACCCGATCGGACGTACAGGTACTGAACGCCGGTGGACAACACATACCGAAAAAAAAAAAAAAAAAAAAAAAAAAAAAAAAAAAAAAAAAAATCCCGCTAGACGACCATAGTAACCTCCTCCTTGTTTGAAGTCGGTTAATGAGAGCACTCTGGAACATCCCCTCGAACGTTGAAAGGTTCTCAAGGGTCAGGGATTAATATTCTCGTCATTCGTCGATTCACTCTTTACTCGAGTTTCTTTTGTGCCCGTCATATCCCGCAATATTCCCTTCTATTTCGACGGTTTTTTTTTACTTCTCTATGAAAGCTTCAAGTCCCTGAGAGAATAATTATAGCCGGACAGAAACGTCTCTCTTATACTTAACTCCGTTACTTCCCTAGGTTTTCTCCTCTACATTTTCGCCTTTCATCTAAAAATGGAAACTGTTTTTCATTAGTTGGGCTTGCTATTCTTCTTGGGGGTTAGTCCGTTGCGTCAAACATAGAGTAAACAAGACTAGAAACCGCTCTCCATAGTCTTATTATAAAGTTCAATTTTTCCGGCAGGTATACACTGTACGTATCTTCTATATGTAATAGATTAAACTATTATTTCAATTGAAAATTCAGAAAAATACGTGCGTTATAATTACGTCAACTTGAAATGAACACCCCATTCGTGGAATACCTCTGGGCGATTTTTACGAAAATAGGGAAACCCACGCCCAAAAAGCCATTATAAGTTACTTTTTACTTCTATTTTTACGTAGTAAATGGAGTTATTGCGATTGTGCAAAAAGTCTAAGTGAATTCGGAAGCAATTTTCTCAGTTCGTACTATTCAGAAACACTTTCTGAACAAGCGTTTTCTGTCCATGTGTCCGTGGTCAAAAATTGACATGAATCGTCTGTCTCCCTGGAAAATGAATGTAACTCGTTGAAATTTTCATGAAATGTTCTCCTAAGAATGCGCAAAATCAGCCGTTTCCACAGTAAGGTTCACACACAGTACGTCCGGGATATAACCGTTCAAGATGTTTTCTATTTTGAGTTTCGCAGATTGTAATAGTCAATATTTTTTTAACGTTTGAGGTCTTCGTGTTCGTTATGACAAGCAGATTATCCTTGATTTTTTATCTATTGGCTCACACACAGTACTTCCACGTTAAGAGCATTTTTCGCTATTTCACCAGCGTGTATTTTGTATTTTGATTTTTACGGGCCGTTAAACTCAATATATTTGAACGCTCAAGAACTTGAAATGTTTGGGGAGGCGATTAAAAATGACGACTAATTTTTTTATCGCACGGGGTCACCTAGAGCTCTATAAATAGTTAAATTAAATACAGGTCTTCAATCCATGTTCTTATTGAATCAATTGGCATAAACGGTAATAGTTTTCAGAAAGCTTTCGGTTACCTGCAATCTGTAGAATGCACTACCAACATGATAGGAACGTTTCTAGATTTAGCCGACTCCGTCGCTTGCTCTAGAGTCGGGTGCCACTGAATTCTCGTTGTCATTCCTTGACTGTCGAAGTTCTTGTCTTCGATGAACTTACTCAAAGTGTCGTTCCAGTCAGATATATTGCCGAACCAGTTGTCCAGCCAGTCTTTTACCCCCATTTATTCTTGGTCGCTACGGTCGAATGAGTGATGTGTTCATGGTAGTGAGTTCAATAGCTAGGTATATCATGCTCTGTAGAAATAAACAATTGGTAGATACGCTAGTTCATTGCTGTGTCGTTTCTAACCAAACCGATTTTCACTTCCATGTTCACGTAGGTAACAATCGAAGTTTTCTGATCGACCAAAAAGTCGAATACGAAGCGGTGTCGAATTTGAAAAAAAAGGTTCATAATGCAATGATTAACAAAAAAAAACTTTTTAAAAAAAATAAAACCGACTTCAAAAAGTTTGTCTATAAAATACACTCTGAAAAGGAAAAAATAACAAAATTGTCCCAACTTCGCAGCAACTCATTCGCCATGCAACTACACATTTTAAGGACTACTTTACTACTCGTATTGACCTGACCACTTCCTGATTGATTGGATCACCTTCCCTGATAATATAAAAACTACTATTTCTCATTTCCCAAATGATTAAAAGATTTTCCTTTCACCTCTGAATTGCCTCCAGATTGATCATCTTTTGGAGTCGGCGCCTCTCTTATATTGTATTGGAGAAACCTATAGATTCCGAATTAGTTAGAATATAAATATTGTTCGGTAGGCATAAAATGAACATTTATCAATCGATATTAGCTAATCGATATGAATCGTAAGCTGCATCTGTTCGCAGCGTTGTTATCATTATCTTCCGTTCGTCCGTTGTAATCGTAAAATGTCCTGTGAATATGAATAAAATGCGTTCGCGATTTAGAGTCGTTATTTGAGTTTATCATTTAACCACATGATAAAACATGGTGGCAGCTATTTTGACGAACTAAATTTGATTGCGTCCGCGAATCGTTTCGGGAATATTGCGCGGTTGTTTGATTTGTGAAATCTTTCGAACTCGGGTTTCTCTGATAAGCCGAAATGCCGGAGACTCCTGTGGCTAATCCAACGAGTCAAAGCATGGCTGGATCGTCGACCGCGAGTGTAACCCTTCCGTTGCAGCCGCCTGAGCCGTTTAGCTTCAATCCTATGGACTGGCCGTCGTGGAAAAATCGTTTTCAGCGGTACCGTCGGGGAAGTGGTCTCGATAAGGCGTCAGACGGTAGGCAAATAGACGTGCTTATTTATCAGATGGGCCATCGTGCTGAAGAGGTACTGGCTTCACTCAAACCCGAACCTGTCAGGTTCGAGGACGTCGTAAAAGGTTTCGATGCGCATTTCATTCCGAAGCGGAATATTATTTACGAGCGTGCCAAGTTCCTAAGAGCCCGTCAAGGGAATGATACCGCCGAAAAATTTATTACCGACCTCCATAGCCTTGCGAGTACGTGTGAATGGGGCAGTTTACACGATGATCTGATATTGTTGGTGCTGATCATAGGCATGAAAGATTCGACCATCAGTGATCGTTTACAATTGGATCCTAAGTTGGATTTGGAAAAAGCGAAAACCGCCTTGCGCCAGCATGAGGAATTAATTAGGCAAAAAGAGGTACTGAGTGAGCCAAGCTCTGTTAATCTCGTTGGAGGGGGTAGGTATAGGCGGCAAAAACCCTGTCCAAGCAAATCTCGTCAGTTTGATAATTCGGATAAGAATAATTATAAATCGAAAAAGCCTGTCAGTTCGGGAGGTAGAAAATGCGACAAATGTGGCCACGATTTTCACGAAAATGCTTCGCAGTGCCCGGCGAAAAATGCGCGTTGTGGTACGTGCAAGGAGATAGGTCACTACGCCCGAAGATGTCGCTCTCACCGTCGAAACGTGCATCAGGTTCTCCGACAGGACTCTTCGCATCTGACGTCGGAAGAAGAAATCGACGAGTATTTTGTTGGCTGCGTCGGCGTAGACTGCTCGGATGGGGCTTGGTCGGAAACGTTGGAAGTTGATACCGGTAGCTCCGTCAGGAGGGTTTTGTTCAAGCTGGATACAGCTGCGGACGTTACAATGGTGCCGTCCTGTGCACTCCCCGATCTCCCTCTAGTCAAATGTAGAAATAATGTATTTAGTGCTAAGAAACATGAAAGACTGAGCATAAAGGGAACCGCTGAGCTACAAATAAAATACAAAAATTCTGAAATAACTGAAAAGGTTTTTGTTTCAGATGATGTCAGTGTAGCCCTGTTGAGCCGCAAGGCGTGTCTCGGATTGAACCTAGTCAAACGTGTCTACGTCATGAAACAAGAGACGGATTGGCGTAAGGAATTTCCAACCTTGTTCAGAGGTTTAGGAAACGTCAAGGGCGATTACACCATCGAGCTCAAAGAAAATGCGCGACCCTATGCGATATCTTCGCCAAGAGCTGTACCCCTTCCTCTGCGCAAAAAGGTTGAAGAGGAGCTCCGGGATATGGTGAAAAGAGGAGTCATCGAACCTGTCGACCATGCCACCGACTGGTGTGCACCAATGGTGGTCGTCAAGAAAAAGGACGGAGGGATCCGGATCTGCGTGGACCTGTCGAGGTTGAACAACAGCGTGAAAAGGCAGTATCACCCGATCCCGAGAGTGGAGCTTTCGCTCGCTGAACTAGGCGGTGCGCGCGTCTTCTCTAAGCTTGATGCGAACTCTGGATTTTGGCAGCTGAACTTGTCGGAAGAGTGTCAGGACCTGACCACATTCATCACGCCGTGTGGGAGGTTTCGGTTTAAGAAACTGCCGTTTGGGATCTGTTCGGCAAGTGAGCATTTCCAAAAGCGCCTGTCGTTGATTCTCGCCGCGTGTAAAAACTGCTGCATCCACATTGACGACATACTCGTGTGGGGCAGGGACCAGGCGGAGCACGATGTTTGCTTGAGGGCTGTCTTGGAAAGGCTGAGGAATGCCGGGATGACGCTGAATAAGCAGAAGTCTGAATTTAGCAAGACGTCGGTGCAATTTTTGGGATTCTCCCTATCGGCTGAGGGGGTAAAGCCTGATCCGAGTAAGGTGGAAGGAATCGTCAACATGAAAGCGCCAACTAATGTCAATGAGGTCCAGCGGCTGATGGGTGTCGTTAACTTTCTCTCAAGGTTTATTCCTGACAAATCGGAAATTATGGAGCCCATTTCAAGTTTGTTGTCGTCGAAGAATGCTTTTCTCTGGGGGCAGCCGCAGGAGGAAGCGTTCGCAAAAATCAAGGAGAAGCTAACATCAGCGCCCTGCTTGAAGTTGTATGACGTGAATAAGCCAACGATGATTTCCTGCGATGCGTCGTGTCAAGGTCTTGGCGCTGTGCTTTTACAAGGCGAAGGGACTGAAAGGCACCCCGTTGCTTTTATTTCGCGTACGCTGACGTCGGCAGAGAAAGGTTATGCTAATATTGAGCGCGAAGCTTTGGCTCTGACGTGGGCTAGTGAGCGCTTGAGGAATTTTCTCGTCGGGAAGCGTTATGTGATAGAGACGGATCACAAGCCGTTGGTACAGATCTTCAAGACGAAGCACTTGGATGACTTGTCTCCTCGTCTGCAGCGATTTCGTCTTCGAATGATGCGCTACGACTACGAGATCATCTACACTCCAGGGAAGAATCTGCTTGTTGCTGACGCCCTGTCAAGACAGCCGGTTCCACATCGGGAGGAAGACGCTGAGCTAGGGGAAGAGGTTGATGCCTACGTGCATGCTGTCTCTCTGGCAGAAATCAACACTGCCGATGAGAACATTGTGAAGGTTGTGCAAGCGCAGGTCAGGGATCCGGTCTGCATTCAACTGAAAGACCTGTTGAAGGGGGAATGGCCTCAAAAAGCACACCTGCCACTTGAACTTCAAGATTTTTATGCAGTGAGAGACGAGCTGTGCGTCGTTGAGGGAATCCTCATGAGAGGCAATCGGATGGTAATACCGTCGGAGCTGCGAAATTTGATGCTGAACAAGCTTCATGAGGGCCACATGGGAATCACAAAAGCGAGACGTCGCGCATTGGGTACCATGTGGTGGCCGAAAATTTCCAGCGACATAGAGCAGAAGATAAAGGGTTGTCCAACCTGCATCCAACATTCTTCGAACCTCCACGAGCCACTTCTTCCATCAGTGTTGCCCGACTACCCATGGCAAGTTGTATCCATGGACCTCTTCAAATTTGAGGATCGTTGGTATTTGGTCATTGTGGACCATTATTCTCGCTATTTCGAAGTGACGCGCATGGCGAAAATGAGAACGTCGGACATCGTGGGAGTCTGTAAGGAAATTTTTTCGCGTCTTGGAATTCCAGTCAAGATTTGCACAGACAGCGGGTCTCAGTTCCAGCCACTTCAATCATCGGAGTTTCAGCGTTTTGCGCAGGAGTGGGGGTTCACTACAACGACCAGTAGCCCTCATTTCCATCAGGCGAATGGTGCTGCGGAGGCAGCAGTAAAGACAGCGAAGTCTTTACTGAAGAAAAATAAAGGCGACTTTGAGAAAGCTCTCCTGGCCTACCGGAATACCGCGCTAGAAACAGGGAGCAGTCCGGCTGAGCTTCTTTACGGTCGGAGATTGCGGGACTCACTACCATTTGTTCATCACGCCACAGCCGCGCGTCCGGATTCAGAGGAATTCTCTGAGCAGGAGGGGAGGTATCGGGCGAGGTATAAAGAAAACTATGACCGTCGTCACCGTTGCCGCGAGTTGGAGCCGCTCAGCATTGGAGCGTTTGTGTGGATCACGGATCTCAGGCGCCACGGCCAAATCGTCGCCGTTCTAAGTGAGCCGAGGTCTTATTTGGTTCGCACTGAGAAGCAAACTGTTCGGCGGAACAGGTTCCATCTCATCCCTGCGCCTTACCTGGATGAGCTGCCTGCCTCGGGAGTGGAGGACGCTCAAATCGATGTTTCGGAAGATGCAGGTTCTCCAGGAGCAGTTGAACCCGTGCCCGAGCCCAGAGTTTCCAGGCCGCCGGAGGCTAGATCGTCTGCAGGTGCGCCAAGGTCTGCAGGCGAGCAGCCTACTCGCTTGAGTCGCCCTAGCCGGATATCTGCAGGCTCCAGCGTCGCCGCTTCGCCTGCTAGGCCGACGCATACTCCAGCCAGCACCACCCGTTCTGGAAGAATCGTTTCTCGTCCGGTTCGTTATCGTTGAAGCCTCGTATTAGGCTTGAGGGGGGATGTTCGGTAGGCATAAAATGAACATTTATCAATCGATATTAGCTAATCGATATGAATCGTAAGCTGCATCTGTTCGCAGCGTTGTTATCATTATCTTCCGTTCGTCCGTTGTAATCGTAAAATGTCCTGTGAATATGAATAAAATGCGTTCGCGATTTAGAGTCGTTATTTGAGTTTATCATTTAACCACATGATAAAACAAATATCATGAGTTTTCACGATTCTTGAACAGAGCACATCAGCATTTATGAGAACTAATTATTAACAATATCGATTTGAAGGTGACTATTCACGCCTTTTTCTAAAAATCATTTCAAATTTCTCTAAGAATCTTTACGTCCAGACCCAGACTTATTACCTGGCACCTACTAATTTATCGTAAATTCATATTTATTTGTAACCATCGGGTAGTCATTTTGCCAGAGAGGCGCCGACTCCAAAAGATGATAAATCTGGAGGCAATTCAGAGGTGAAAGGAAAATCTTTTAATCATTTGGGAAATGAGAAATAGTAGTTTTTATATTATCAGGGAAGGTGATCCAATCAATCAGGAAGTGGTCAGGTCAATACGAGTAGTAAAGTAGTCCTTAAAATGTGTAGTTGCATGGCGAATGAGTTGCTGCGAAGTTGGGACAATTTTGTTATTTTTTCCTTTTCAGAGTGTATTTTATAGACAAACTTTTTGAAGTCGGTTTTATTTTTTTTAAAAAGTTTTTTTTTATTTTTCTCTTTTTAGTGACTTACAATAATTATGGATAGCTCTCTTTACAGAATTTTCCCAAGCTTTCATTATTGAGTTCTTGTCACTTACTACTAACCGTCCAAGCTCAATTCATAAGTCAGTTGAACGTTGAAGTTCCAAAGTATAATGATAACCAAACTATTTTCATTGTTATTATGTGGGTCTCTTGGTCAACATACCGGATACTTTGATCCCATTGATACACCTATCAAAACTCAAATATTTGTCTACACCATTACTGGTTACTGAATTGCACCAATTCACTCGTTCTTTATTTCTCTAACGATAATAGAGTGATAATTTTCTCAAGCGTACCCGCAATCGCACTGAATGAGAGAATCCGAACAAAATTTCAGAAATTCGCCGAACGTTTGTGCATTAAAATGGAGTTATTTGGCCTTCAAAACCTTGATATTTATTGAAAATTTAACGCTGAATTCAAATCTTTTAACGAGAATGCTATGACTAACGTAGTTTTTTTTCCACAAGCATAAATAGTCCAAAAAACGTGATTTTGAAACAAATTTTTTAGAAATACGGCCTAAAAAGTATCTAATTTTAGTCCAATCAACACCAAATTTGGATCACGTAAACTAGACTCAAATGTGAACATTTTAAGTTTAAAAACGATGGGAAAACAGTTTCGGTTTGGAAGTTATGAGGTCTCAAACACAGGTCCATTAAAACATCGATTGCTCCCTTGTTATGCCATCTAAACTTGATTTTTTACCATCGTTAGAAAGCTCTAGCTAAGTGCTTTCAAGTGCAATAGTGTTCATATTTTTTTTCTCGACGTGGTTGGGAACGGTGCTCGAAAAACCTCAAAAAAGTGAAAATTGGCATCACTTTTTTTGTTACACTTTCTTCTCTACACGCTATACTAGAATGCCGAACTAAAAATTGAAGCTAGGCCCTTGTAGGCAGATAAATTATAAACAAAATGACACCAGAAACAAAACAATCGAGCAAGTATTCTAGAAGTTATAAGCTTGCAAAGTCAAAACTTCCTTTTTTCGCGAAAATCACGTTTTCCGGCGTTTCTCCGCGTCTGGAGACGTAACTACTGGATGGACCCAATTGAAAAAATTATGGGACCTACCTGGATAGTAACCCTTTCAAACGAAAAAAAAAGTAACCCGATCGGACGTACAGGAGCTGAACGCCGGTGGACAACACATACCGAAAAAAAAAAAAAAAAAAAAAAAAAAAAAAAAAAAAAAAAAAAAAAAAAAAAAAAAAAAAAATCCCGCTAGACGACCATAGTAACCTCCTCCTTGTTTGAAGTCGGTTAAAAATGACTCGTCGCTATGAGTTATACGGAAATTCTAACAACAGTCGAACGACAGTTGCATTGTTATTCTCTACCAATAGAGTATAAAAGAAGGACAAGATCAGTGTGTAAAGATATACACATCCGATTTTCAGTACATAACGAAGCGTAGAGCGAAGAGCGTTTCAGTTGGCGATGGTAGGGAAAATGACAAACAAAGTTGGCAGGCCGAATTACCAACGTATTAGCTTTGATCGAGTTGAGAACCTTTTTCTTTGGTAATGGTGGAATCCTCTGACGATTCACGGTAATCTCTGAACCTTAAAACCTGCTACCTCCTATTACCTGCAGCCACCATTAACCCTCCTAAACTCTAGTGTCTCCTACTTCAATAATTACATAGTAAATAAAAGTATTGGAAACGTTGACAAAATAGTCAATTAACTATCATACACGTATGTAAGAATGATTAGATTGTGTACGGTTCGAGGCCCTAATTCCTAACCAGTGAGTATAAGAAGTTTCTTCTAACAACACTTCAACAACTACTTTAACAACAACAACTCTTACTCTAACTACTATACTCACTGTTCCTAACTACAATGGCTGGCTTTCCCTACTCCCCATGATGTGGGCACTCTGAAAGTTCAGCACGAAGATAATAAGGATAAGGATTGCATTTTTAAAAGTGGCAACTTCAGAAAATCTGATCCTAACGCCTGTGACAAAAGGAGTAAGTTTTAAGGAGTACGATTTTTAAACTTACGTTAGACAGAGACTTCTTAGGGATTTTTTGCTACTTTTCCTATGTTATTTGTATCATGTTAAGTAATGATGACATCCGTTTCCGAAGTATTGTAAAACGCCAACGACAATCGTGAAATTAGGGTTGATCGGCGACAAATTCCGGCCGAATACAAATGATCGGAACTGAATGTATTTTATTCCAGTATTCCGTCGGTATAACTTTTTTACTGGCTCTTCAGTTTTCAAAATCCCGAGTTCTCCATCCAGACCCGATTATTCTCCACCCTTATCGTTGCGACCCGAAGTAACCGCTTTTGATTATGATATCGTTTCCGTGAGGGAAATAGTGGGGAGAATAAAATATGGCGGTCTCTTCCGAATTCGAGTCACGTACAAAAAATTATTGCATAAACTTTCCGCCCGGTTTTCATGGAAGCGATGACCGGCGGCGCCGTACAGCGAATTTCAAGATTGGAAGGTCAGCTGTAATTAAACGTTTTGGCTCTGGTTTAATTTGAAAAAATAATAAAACATCTTACAATGACGACGGAGGTTTATGTTGATCGTCGAGTTTGTTCATAACGCAATAATGCGAGCTAATTATAACATTCGAACGAACCTAATAAATTCGCAGTGGAAAATGTTACATATTATTGCACAGTGGTTTATTATTCCTAATTGCATAAACTGCTTTAGTAACGTTAGAGAAGAAGATATTACAAAATCGCTACAAATTATTGTACAGTGGTTTATTACTCCTTCGATTCAATTATGATTTAAGAATACTATTCATTTGTGATAGTAATTATTCCGAACATTTGTGAACGTTCCCACCGAAAAACAGATTCGTAACTATAGGGGAAAACTCTGTAGCATCTATTCTAATTTGATCATTTTTATTTTTCTTAATTTTAGTAATAAAAGCGTTCGACGAGCAAACCGCAACGTATAGAACGATTTTCAAAGCACTCTCGAGTTATACCTGTGGCCGGTTGATAGGAAGCGAGCCAACTTCAGTAGACGATGTGATACTTAGCATCCGTTGCTGTGACAACGGCTTTTCTTTAACTCAGCTGATGCTCTCTCCGATAATTTTTGTTCTATTCTTCTCTGTATTTTGTCGAGTCATTAAAAGAGTTATTCTTTGAGCCAACATTGTTGAACTGTTTAATACAACCACATACCCAATAGATGATACCAATAAAGCTATCGACCTCATGGTTTCATTCGATTCAGCGTCCGAAAATCTATAGAAATTAAATACTAAATACACCTTTTTCTAAAAAATGATGGAAAATACGAATTTTCTCTCCCTCCAAACCCCCAAAAATACCCTCAAAATTGAGGAAGCGATAAGTTCAAAGAATTGAGCCATTGTCAGGCCAAGATTGATTGCTGGATTCTTGTTGATGGATTGTTTCAAGAATTTACCTAGCTTCGTCACGAAAATCAATATATTTATTTGACGCTAGAGGTTTTTATCATTTTTAATGGCTGTGAATGACGCCTGATCTACATGGCGAGGGTCACACACCGTACATATGTGCTACACAGTTATTCTCTGTATTATAAATTTTCACGTCCCCCACGTCAATTTATTCGAACGTTTATGGTCATGAAATGTGTTCTTTGTCGGGTGAATGATCGATTATTATCGTTAAATTTACATACTGTACTTCCGCGTTATTGAGATATTTTTTGCATCTGGAATGCTGAGGGGGAAGGTGTCCGGGGGAATCCAGCCTAATTAATGGGGCCGAAATAATGGAGACAACGCGATACGTGTAAATCGTTTCTCAGTCGATCGTTCGATTGAACGGACAAGTCAATAGTCACGAACTGGTCAACGCTGAGCGAACTTCCGATAGGTTTTGTCTCTTGTATTCAATCGAGCTGCCCGAGTTCATGAGCTCGTAGGATACATCGCCAAGAGAATAGCCAATCGTTTACTTCGATTCTAGTAGGCGGTGGTATACGGGTCGTTAAGCGCTTGAGTTGTGTTTTGAACCGCATTATGCCCTTTTGCTTCACCAGGGTGCGGTATAACTACCAACTCCCAACCGGTTTCAACTGTACTTCACATACAGTTTTGCCTCGAGGGCATTCCAGTCCTGGTCGGTTGATCGTGGTGGACATTAGAGTGGCTCTGCTAAGAGTGGAACGGAGATATGGAATGAACTCCTTGACAGTGAGGAAGAGAGAGTCGGAAGAGGCGCGAGGACGAGCGGGACTAAGTGAGGAAAATATAATGGCAAGAAAGTGAACGTTGAGGGCTTTATGATGGTGGTGGAACGTGGTACACGAGGTCGCGGGGAGATGAAGCGTGTGAACCGGGAGGAGCCTAATGGGCTCGCCCTTCTGTGAGTTGAACTCTTGCGTTTGGAACTCCAACGTAGAGTTGTTCATGTCGGAGAATGTGAGTGCGGTTCATTTTGGTTTATAATTCAACTGCTCCCCACTCCTATCAGTCAAAGAGAAAGGCAATACCAGTTTCACACTCCCGATGCTGCTGTGTGTATGGCTAATAATGCACTTTTATGGCAAAGTTGTGCTTTGGTTTATTAGTAAATAATGGACCATAGTAATCACCCCAAGGAATTTTTTGGTTTATTATAATAATAAACCATTGTGATCGCCTAAGAAAAAATTTTTATAACCCCCTCAAAATTTGATGTTTTACGTTTCAAGGCATGTAGAATCCGAATATCCAATAAAAAAAATTCTGTCCGTACGCCGTTAGCAGTTTTCCGGCCAAACTATAATAGCTACATTCTTGACATTTTCACCAAAAATCAATCTCGGTCCTACGACGGCCCAATTCTTGAACCAACTTGCTAGCTCAATTTTAAGGGTATTTTTGGGGGGTTTTGAGGGGGAGAAAATTCATATTTTCCAAGGTTTTTCAGAGAAATGTGTACGTGGTATCAAATTATATAGATATTTGACGCTGAATCGAATGAGACCACCGAGGGGTTGATAGCTTTTTTGGTTCTCGAGTTATCGCAGCTTTTGTGTCGAATTTGGGAGATTTTCAGAAATTTGACATGAGGGTATAACTCGAGAGTTCTTCAAGCTATAAAAATCGTTCTATACTCATTGGAACGGTCGTCAAACACTCTCTCCAGCTGTAGGGTAAGGCAAAAAATTTAGCTGTAATTGGGAAATTAAGAAAAATAAAATTGATTAAAATTACAATAGTTGCTCCGGAGTTTTCTGTTTTTCGGTGGGATAGTTCAGAAATGTTCGAAATAATTACTATCACAAATGGATAGTCTTCCTAAATCATTATTGAAGCGAAGGAATAATAAACCACTGTACAATAATTTGCAGCATTTTTTATTGGATATTCGGATTCTACATGCCTTGAAACGTAAAACATCAAATTTTGAGGGGGGTTAGACTTTTTTTTTTTCTTTGGCGATTGCAATGGTTTATTATTGAATAATAAACCAAAATTGTAAGCACTACTTGAACCACCCCCCTAATAATAAAAAAATTATTGGCTTGGTTGTCGTCGCATTTATTGTAGTAGAGGGGTTGTGAGGGGGAGAAAAACTAGGCGACTTATTCTCCAGGTTTTTAATGGCTGGCCGAGCACTTTCGCCCATTCGGGCATCTTCAGGGCGACGTGGAACCATGGTGGACCTCATGGTTCCACGTCGCCCTGAAGATGCCCGAATGGGCGAAAGTGCTCGGCCAGCCATTAAAAACCTGTAGAATAAGTCGCCTAGTTTTTCTCCCCCTCACAACCCCTCTACTAAAAAAATTATTGTTTCTCATTGCCCAAATGATTGAATATGCCAAGAAAACAATATGGTTATTCTATCATTTAACAGTACTCTTGAGACCTCATAACTGGATGAAACCTCGTATATATGTCTTTGTTAGTGGTCTTAATCTGTGTAATTTCTGTTCAAGTGCGTCTAGTTTGCACACTCACAGAGAATAGATAATAATCAAAGAGACGAAAAAGTGGACCCCAACAATAGCACGGATGTACGGTGTGTGACCCTAGCGTTAAACATCGTTGTCATTCACGTGCCAATACAAACATTTTATGGCCTCAAACGCCAGATATATGTTTTTGCCGCCTTTTAACATCGAAATCGTGAAAACCCGCATAAGGCGGAAGTACTGTGTGTGAAATAAAAGCAAGGAGACCCAAAAATGCAAATCAGTCAAATAAAATAACGAAAAGTACGAATCGCATGGAAGTAAAATAATACTTCCATTTACTATGTGAACATGGAAGTAAAAAGTATCAATCGTCATATTCTCCTGCCTTAAAAATATTTTCAACTCCGCAGCGTTCAAATATATCCATTTTCGCTTCGATTTTGGTGGCAATTTGAACCGGGTAGAAATTTAACCTCTAAATTTTATCCGAAGTCTCAATGCAAGTGTTCTAAGTAGATAGGTACCTAAATACTCAAATTGAATCCATTATGGGAGAGACTAATGGTTTACGTATTTAAATATGATCTTTGATTTTGTGGTTGGTTATTCCATCTTGCCGACTCTAACACGGAAGTGCTGTTGTACGCGCTGTTATACTGTCATACGCGTAATTGTAGGAACTAAAGCCAAGAATATGAGTGGGATTCATATTTTCCCAAATGAAGTTCCAGAAAGACCCCAAGCGTCCATTTACTTTGTGCTTGTCGAAATTCGACAAGTTATAATAATAAAACCATTCGTAAAAAAATTTTTAAATCGTACAGAGGTCCCTGCACCTGTTGACGTAGGTTGGGCTTGGCGTGTGACCTGTTGTGGTAAGGCTCAAGAAAAGAGGTGTCCAGCCGCTGGTAGCTACTAGCATTGATTGGTAGCAGAGCGCTTGCTCAGACCTTAGCTAACCCATCTCATACATACCCCTCCCTCCCCCATTGTTCCACTCTCACCTCATTTAACCCTCAGCTACGCTCCAAGCTTCCTATCGTAGGCGGCCTCAGCCGAGCACATGCGAGTGCCAGACGATTTTTGTAAACTGTCAGAATAATCAGCAGCCCTCAGTCAATCGAGTTAATGATTATAGACGGTGAGCATGCAGAATCAAAGGCAACATCATCCTAAACAACATCATCTGTAACTGTCCTAGGAACAAAATTGTTAAAAATCTCTAAAAATGTGACATTTTAGATTTTGTAGCATTTATTATTGAATTAATTAACTCATTCAGTCCACTAAAGGGGGATTTCACCAAAAAAACGCTGCAAATGATTGTACAGTGGTTTATTATTATTTCGCTTCAATATTGATTTAAGAAGACCATCCATTTGTCATTTTAAATATTCCGAAAATTTGTGAACGTTCCCACCGAAAAACAGATGGTAACTATAAGGGAAAAATCCGTAGCAACTATTGTAATTTTAATCATTTTTATTTTTCTTAATTTCCTAATTAAAACCAAACCTGTTGCCTAACGATACAAATGGATAGAGTGTTTAACGATCATTCCAATGAGTATAGAACGATTTTTATAGCTCCAAGAACTCTCGAGTAATACCCTCGTGTCAAATTTCTGAAAATCTCCCAAATTTTTCACAAAAGCTGCGATAACTCGAGAACCAATAAAGCTATCGACCCGGAGATGGTCTCATTCGATTCAGCCACAAATATATATATAATTTGATACCACGTACACATTTCTCTGAAAAACCTTGGAAAATATGAATTTTCTCCCCCTCAAAACCCCCCAAAAATACCCTTAAAATTGAGCTAGCAAGTTGGTTCAAGAATTGGGCCGTCGTAGGACCGAGATTGATTTTTGGTGAAAATTTCAAGAATGTAGCTATTATAGTTTGGCCGGAAAACTGCTAACGGCGTACGGACAGAATTTTTTTTATTGGATATTCGGATTCTACATGCCTTGAAACGTAAAACATCAAATTTTGAGGGGGGGTTAGAAATTTTTTTTTCTTGGGCGATTACAATGGTTTATTATTGAATAATAAACCAAAATTGAGTTGAAGTTAGACTTAGAGTTAGCTTCGTTTCTTTAGCTTTCAGATCACAGATAGTCTCATAATGAGCACAAGGAAAAATTGGGTGTGGATAATTTGTAAAACAAAGGTATGATAATATTTTTATTATCTTTCTTTTGTTAGTAGTTTGTAGATTACAGATTCATTTCCTTTTACGATGCTTAACTTTTTTGTGATTCCCTTTGGAGCCGTTATTCAACTTTTCCTTCACATTTTTCTTACTAGTAACAAAAAGTTTGGCTCTCACTCCAGAGTTCGAGCCAACAAGATCGGCCATTTTGCCTTGATCAGCAAGCATAAGCAAGAACGTACAAATGAACTCATCATAGTTGTGTGTCCTTCGGCTGTCGTCGATTTTGTACTTGCGCCTTTTGTCGTTTTCTTCCCGTATCGATGTTTCACACAAATTCACTTCAGCTTCAAGATTGTTCAACAAGGCGACAAGATCTTTAGGTGAAAACGTGCGTTGGATTCCATCATTGCTATCGTGAGATTCATGTGATGCTGACGAATTTTTGGGAACATGAATCACAACGAATTTGTCTTCCTGATCAGCTGACGTGCGTATTTTGATAGGGGCCGAGTAATCTTTGACTTCGTCGCCGATTACCAGCGAGAGAACATCATCGCCACCTGGTCCAGGAGAAGGGCTGACCAGTTGCTGTAGGGCGTCACGCACAATCTGCCAATTGGTTTTTAGCATGCTCAGTCTGTGAGAAAGAGCCAATCTCTTATCAGGAACTACTGCCATCAAGTTGAATCTGTATTGAAACATTTCAAGCGTCAACATAATGGAATGAAATAGAAGAACTGAGCCAGATATTTTGTAAGAAATCGATTGAGTCATTCAACACTTCCTCCAGATTGAGAGTGTCGATTTCCAAATACCCATGAGCTGTGCAAATTCCGTCACATAGACTCAAAATTAAAGCCATGGTCCATGTGAAGTTTGAGATGCATTTCAACTTTACTGAACATATTTTCCACTAATACTACCAACACCACTCGATCCTCCTGATTACGTATGATTATTGCATCAGGCCAGTTTGTGAAATAATTAACAGAAACATTATACAATTTGTTATAAAAGATTGCTCCAACTGATTTTGGGAAATGGCCGTAGAATGTCATCACCCATTCTGCCAAATGGACTCCTACAGCAACACGACGTAATTTTGCTACGACTCTACACCCCAGCCCTGTGAATTTTCTTTCTAAACGGACCCAAGGCTTGAAAAATTTCTGACCCATCAACCTACATTATTATTGTGTTATCAACCTACATTGAAACAAATGTAAATCTCTGTTACTCTTTTCTTTTTCGGTGAGTGAAATTGCAGACAACACTGAAAGGGCCCCGACCTAAGCAAGCATCTCAAACTTCACACGGACCAAGGGCATAACTTTGAGTACATATAACTGAAAGAGGTGGCATAGCATATGATTATTTCAGAAATGATAACAACTCCATTACACGCTCAATTTGGAGGGCACTAACAAAACATCTGCATCAGTTCATCCACCAATAAATGAGTCAATAAATTAAATACCTCATTAAATAACTAAAACTGATATTAAATAACTCATGAATATACCTGAAGAAGAGCATGGTTGTTTAAGCTACAGACACTAAAAAACCTCCTTTGAATTTACGAGGAACGACCATAAAGAAACAAGCTGACAAACCATGACCATAGGAAATTTTCTCAATTTTGATCACTACGTCAGGGAGGGATGTAACAGTCCACTAGTCAACGCCACAGTGATTCCACACATCTCATTCTTTCAGGGCAGCTGTTCTAATGGTTTGCAATCATTTTCTCTGAGGGTGGCTGATAAATCATGGTCAAATGTGGGTTTTTGTTTCTATTTAGTGCTTCTTCTTGAAAACCAAGGTGATCCTTCATGAAATCATCTGCAGCTATGAAATGAGATGAAAGTAATTCACTGGTGCATGGTTAACTTCAAACTTAGGTTTTCAATCGTTTAGCAGTTGTACTAAACTAGACAATGCAGGGAACATTGCCGGGTTGTATACCTTTACACTGAGGTGTGTGGTGTCAACTTTTTTTTAACGTGATTACATTATTTATGAGAAGCAAATTATTACTTTTTTTGTGGAAGAATGCATATTTTTGCTTCCATGTGTACGTAGTAAATGGAAGTATTGTGATCGTCTGAAAAGTCGAATTCGGAACAGAGATCCTGTTTCATAGTGCAGTAGTCCCTTGCTAGTCCGGCAGATATCGGACAAGGGCAGTGCCGGATTAGGGAATATGCCCCATTAGTGGATTTTCGAAGAAAAAAAAAACAACTACATTTAGCAGAAAAAATAGCTTTTAAGAAAACAGTGATAACAACACTACGTCAGAAACAAAACATAACAATTGAACTTTGAAGGAAGCGTGAAATATGACTGAGTTGAGACAGGTTATTGTTTTTGTTCACGCCTAGTGGCAAAACGGGCAAGACCCACCCTTTCGAAAAATCGTCGGATTACTGGAGGCGCCGGACTAGCGCAGGGCCGGATTATAGAGGAACTGCTGTACTGAACTCAGAATCACTTTCTGAACAAACTGTCTGTGTGTCCGTCTCTCTGTGGTAAAAAATGACATAAATGGCCACATCTCCCGGAAAAATGAATGAAACTCAATGATACTTTCAGGAAATGTTCTTCCAGCGAATGAGCAAAATTAGTTTTCATTGAATTTTGATAAAGACACCATGCATTTGAGATATAAAGGTTCAAAGATTTTTCTGTTTCGACTTTTACATGTTCTAAGACTCAATATTTTTCTACGTTTGAGGTCTTAAAATTTTGTTGTTGTTGTTTTTTGTTATCCCGAGCAGATTACACTAGATTTTTGTTTATAAGGTCACAGACGGTACCTCCACGTTATGAGCTTTTTTCACAATTTCACTCGTGCACATTTTGTATTTTGATTTTCACAGGCCGCAAAACTCATAAGGGGTATTCATGGTCGGTGTCGAGACGTCGAGCAATTCGAGATCGATAAGGTTGCCATGGAAACTTTCTCGACCGGACATGCACAGTACTTAATTCACATATCGATCGAGAAATCAAATTTGATCCAAAAAAGCGTCAAGAAATCCGTCGAGAAGTCGAGATTCGGCGTTCCTGCCAAATGTTGATGTAAACTACAACGCGAAACGACAGCTATTCGACGAATCTTTCTTCAAATTCCGATTTTTATCCGTTATTTTACTTAGCGTTTGTGATGTTCATGATTTGTGTTACCAAAAACGAATGGAATTGTCACCGAATAGGCAGAAACCAAATTCATTCGGTTTGTATTCGGCCATGGAGGCCTTAATAGATGAGTCCATTTCTCGATCTTGTCACGGGCTTCACTGGATCATCATGGTACGCGCAGTTCTCGACAACTCGACACCGACCGTGAATATTTGAACGTTCAAGGTCATAAAATGTTCTGGACGGCGATTGAATGATGCATGATTTTTATCAAGTGGGTCACGTACATGCTAGAAAAATGACTCCATTTCACAAAACTTATTTTGTATTGATCACACGCTGCACTTCCGCCATATGCCTTTTTTCGCTGTTACGATTCTTTGACGTTAGAGGTCATGAAATGCTTTCTTTAGCAATCGATTTCTATTGTAATGTCACATACCCTACTTCCTCGTCATCGAAATATTGTTTGCATCTTGAATGCTTTTTGGCAGCAAAAACTATGTGGAAGCTCAAGGTCTAGGAACGTCCGTTGATGGTGGGGAATCACGCTTGATTTCATAAAACTAAATTGATATACAGAAATGATAATTTTCTATGATTATGATGGGTTTTTATCTAGAATTGAACTAATCCAACATGATTAACAATAACAACATGCCAAAGACTTTTTGCTGTAAATGAAGGTGAAATTATTTCCAATCATTCCATTGTCCATAGAACATAGGAAATTATTTCGTCTGTTTTATTAATTTGCATATAATTCAACAAGGTTTAAAATCCAGAAAAAATACAAAGCCCACAATAAATTGTCAAATAAAATGAAACTGCGTGAGTAGAGGTGATATTCCTTAAAAATCTTCTGTCTGCTTTACCTGAACGTTTCGCGTGTCTTCTCCTAGAGCCCTCTGCTCACTTTTTGAACAAGTGTCTGCTCGTCCTTCTGTTTGTCTATCAGAGTATCCGTTTGTCCTTGCATCCATCTGTCTATGGTCAGAGTGAAAAATATTGCCCTATCTCCCAGAAAAATACTTAAAATTCGATTAAATATTTTCTGAAACTGTTCTCCCAGTGCAAATAAGCCAACGTGATTGGAATTCCAATACCTAACACCCACGGTTTCAGGGGTATAAGAATTAAAACATTTTTCATCTTGTTTATTGTTATTTTTACCTGCCATAAGTCAGATTTTCGATAGGTCAAAGCCTTGAAGTGTTCTTCATGGCATGCAGATTGTGAGGTTATTTGATTTTAATCTTTGGCATGCACAACCGGGTAGTTCCATGTTGTGAGCTTTTTAAGTGGCTGTCTTTAACTGGCTTCAAAAATCAATACATTTGAATACTGGAGGCTCTTAAATGTTTGTAATAATGAGTGAATAACACTTAAGGGCTGGAGAGACATTATTAGATGTCTTTGCTACAAAAATGATCTCATTTTTTCAAAACTTGGCCTGTATCGTTAGGGTCACATACTGCAAAAGCATTATCAACCTAATTGGTGCGTTTTTCTATTTTTTGGTCTCCTGGCTAGTTTTACAATAACAGTTGTAGTAAACTAACGGGGGGGGGGGGGTTTACGAGTTTCTTGATTTTGTAATTGGTTACACCGGTAACCGACTCAAATATGGAAGTATTGAATGATCAAGGTACATCACTGGCTTTAATACATGTAAGGGCCAAACTCAAAAAAATCAAAAAGATATGTGTGGAATTACTGGCGTTGGAGTATTTCTAGATGGCGTCACTGAGATGAAGATTAGAGGCGTTTTAAAACGTCAAAATATCTAACCAGAGGAGGGACAGCAAGGGTTGAGTCATCGCGTAGGTGCCCCTTCCACTAACATAACTGAATATTCAAAGTGTTGAGAGAGTTTTCTCGGTTTCCTTGTACAAGAAGAAGCCTCAACCACTGAAATCAATCATTGACATATCTGGGTATACAGACCAAACGTTGAAGGAATCTTTGGAAATAAAAATATTTGAAGCACCTCAAGTTTTTTTATGACCTGGAGGGCTGAAGGAAATGGCGGGAACTGAGTATGGCGCCAGCAAACAAAATCTCAACCCCCGTTATTAGAAATGCGTGGAACACAATGGCAATATTAATGTTGCCAACTGACTATCTGTTTGATTGCTTGATAAACATCAAACTTTTTTTAAATCAAGCTCAAGAAAGATAATCTTGCATTTTGAATCAAAAGAAAACATTGCCTTGCTCGCCCGTAATTGTACAACTGAAGCATTCAGATTAGTTGAACTGACCTGATGTCATTGTATTTTTCTCCCAGGCGGTCAGTAATTACTTGGTGAAACTTGTCTGTCCATTCTTCGTTGTCATTCCATGGGCCATGATCAATGGGAGATGGCTTGAGACCATCGAGTTCAAACAGATGCCCATTAATCGGTACGTAACTGACGAAGTGATAAGCTTCTCCAGTGTACCTATCGGTCGTTATAATTTCCTCCATGTCAGAAAATCCAGGCCAGATGGCTTCAATATTACGGTTATGTTTCATCTCAATTTGAGTGATTCAAAGTAAATGAAAAGAAACTTTTACTGAATATTGGATAACATTTTAATCATGAAAAATAGCCTCTCACCTCCCAGTAGGAACCCCTGAACATTTGTCCGGTCTCCTTCTAGCTTGAGGCATTGCATGCGAGTTGTGGGCCTTGGCTAGTTCAAAACTATTGCCAATAGCCCATCCTTTATTTTCAGGGTCCATTCCAGCAGTGTCACTTTTCAGTCTACTTAAAGTTGAACCGAGCTGAATACTGCCACAGTTTAGCAAGACTGAGAGAAGAGAATGTGTTGCACAGCTATTTGGTACCTGAATAGATGAAAAATATTTAACAATTTTTTTATACTAAGTAATGGTTTTATCGCCAGAGAATATCGAAGCAAAATCACAAAACAGCTACCAAAATAAAAATGTTTTATTAGTTTACCATTTGTTGTGCGAAGAAAATACTGTTGACAACTTGAACATCGCCAACAGACATTTCATTCTGGTTTCGGCGAGAGCGTCTCTCTTCATTCCAACGAAATAGGAAAATGAAACCGTAAACCGGTCCTTCAAGAGGTTTACTTAGATCATAAATCTCTTCCACTTGGACACCTTTCACGCCAAAGTCTTCAACCAGTAAAGTGAATAATCCTGGGTCACTTTCCAACTCTAGCCAACCGTCTGTTAGACGCGTTATGTCCACAGGCATCGCTCGCGAGTTAGCGTGTCCAGGCGCTGAATCCGAGTCGTTCCCTCCCTGGCACATTCGCACTGAAAATAGAAACGATAACAACATAATATTGAATCTTTGTTATTAACCAGATTATGTAATTTTGATCAAAAGTAATACCTATGACAGTTCATTAATGCTACATTATGGTGTTTGTTGCACAAAGCAGCCTGTTGGCAGAAAAACCAGTGGTGTGCATAGATCACACAGTATTTTCATGTTTGGGACGGCAGACAGGTGGTATAACCAACTATGAAATCAGGACACTCATTCAAAGGCTGCTAAGTTGGTATGATACAATATTGTTTCCAAAAAAAGCTAGCCAGGAGACTGAAAACACGTGAAATAGGTCGAGGACGCAGAAGTACGGTGTGTGGGTCAACTGATACAAGACAAGTTGTGTGTAATGGGATCATAACGAAGAAGTACGAAGTATGAGCAAACGGTAAAAATCAAGCATCATCTCCTTGTCAAGACAAACATTTTAAGACCTTCATCGTTCAAAAATATTGACTATTATACTCTTTGAAAATGAAAATAGAAAAGATTTCTAACGCGTACATCTCGGAAGTAATGTGTGTTATCAAAAGTCCAAAAAGGCTAAAGTTGCACAGTTACTTGGAGAACATTTTCTGAAAAATTCATTGAATTTCTCTAGTTTTTCACAGGGATATGGCAATTTTCATCACTTTTTGGCCACAGACAGATGGACACACACAAACCTGTTTGAAAAGTGTTTCTAGGTAGAGTGCTATGAAAATTTCTTCCAAATTTACCTCCGTTCCGAATTCGAATAATTTGGGCAATCACAATACTAGTATGTACCATGTAAACGTGGAACTAAATACAAATTTGGAAATTAAAATTACAGCAGGATTGAGATGGGACCCATTCTCTGAAATAATAGGTCACAAATCGAACAGCCTTTCTCTCCCTTTCGAAATTATAAATATAAACCTCACACAATCAAAAGGTAGGTGAGTGAATATGGTAATTGAATATTGACACAGTGCAGCTTAGCTATCTGAGAAATATTTTGGCACCATCAAGGTACGAGAATGAAGGTGGAGGATGTATGAGGTACATCTTAGTAAGTCCCTCTCTTCTCCTTCGGTCATTGAGAGTACTCGATTAGCCATAGGTTAGGTAGGAATAATCAATGTGTAGGATATTATATATAATACCAATATTTATTAATTTTATAGTGGTGAGGGGGAAGCGAAGCTGTTACTTAAATAGATTTTTTCTTGCTGGCCGTTGGCTGTTGATGCCCTGACGGGCGAAAGAGCTCAGCTAGACGAAGAATATTGTTTTAAATACAAGCACCATGCCTTTTTAATTGGTTCTCCCCACTGCCGTCACAACTCTTGATGCAGCTCGAGGGGCCAATGACGATTCTGTCGCCACAGTACCTAGCTATTCATGTCATGACGTATGAAAATCCGAAAAGCTAATAAACACTTATTATTACCTTATCACTAATTATATGAACTTACAAAGTTCCTTAACGTTTCTGATGTGTTTTGCCTTCAGAAGGCGTAGCTTGGGAGGTACTCCGCTTAAAAGGTGAAGTAAAACGTATATTAACAACTAACTTGTCACCTTGATTATAGCTGAGTTTACATAGTTGAACATCGCTTAGCAACGCACTGTGTAACACTAAAGACTTGTTACTTCTTAGCTTCTTTCTTGTTTACTGTGCTTCTGATTGATAATAATTATTAACAAAAATTGTTTGAGTCGGTTTCATTGCCAGGCAGCAGTCGTGGGGCCATATTGGAGCAAACTTTGACGCCATCTTAGTAATCTTCAGAATTTCGAGAACAATTATAAACACTACGTTACTTTATTAAAAATTATTATTTACTGTCGTTTTACTACTTTAATAATATAATTAACAATTTCACGAGAGCCATTAGTTACAAAACTCGGATTCATAACGTGAGTACATAAATATATACGGTTTCAAGTGAACACAACTTTGAGATATATATAAATAATAAACAATGTTTGTCTCTGTCCGTTCGTATTTTTGATCAATAAAATAACAACTTAGTTACATTTATGAACGAGTTCGATACCGAAAATACCAAACTTGATTTAGCCTGATTTTCTCCAAAATTTATCTCTACCACAACACACAAACAGGGCCACTAAACAGGATAACTACAACTATTATTTAATCAGTTTATCTTTTTCTATTATGAATTTATTAATCATTGTGGTCTCTTGTCTCTTGCCTCTCGTCTGCACCATTGCTCTGTGAATAGTAATTAATTGTGGCCCATGATTAACAGTTTTCGATAGTTTTTAATTATTTTACTCGGATTAGTGCTTGAACTTATAATTTTACGGCCCTTGGACACTTTGTTTCTTTTTTTTAAGTTGATCAAGTTTGGCGAGTAGTTATAATAATAAATCAGTTCAAAGTGGATTAATAAATTTGTTTCTGCTAGAGAGGAGACCCTAGGCAGCTGTGTGGCGAAGTTGCTGACATCGTCACCTCTTGGAGTCTTTAAGAATGGCGAATCTGTTGAAAGACGTTGCAATCGATGATAAAACTCGGACGAAGCAGTTGCTGTTGGACAAGCATATCGATTATTTACTAAAATATGGCAAAGTTAGTCACTAGCTGTATTTAAAAGTCTAACCTTAATTGATTTTGATCATTTATTCCACATATTTTTCTTCAAATTACTCTGGTACAATTACAACTAGGTACTGCTTTCTCGTATATAAATTTCCCGGTTTTTTTTTTTTAACCCAAAAACTTATTTTATTTGGGTTTCGAGTGCCCAAGTTTCAATAATTGTAATAAAGAAAAACTTGTTTTTTTTTTTTTTGCCTGAGCGATTGAAATTAAACTGTTGACATGTTATTGTAACTAATGAACACGGTTTTGTGGTTGAAGGATACTAACGACTTCGAATTCTGCTCAACCGAGTACCTACGCATGTCTGGCATGTACTGGGTTTTGACTACTTTGTCTATCGCCAAGAAACTAGACAACGTCCAACGGGATCAGTTCCTTGATTTCATTGACGAATGTTGGGATGCAAGCAGTGGTGGCTACTCCGCGTGTTCTGGGCATGATCCTCACATTTTGTACACTTTGAGTGCTGTACAAATAGCAGCCACGCTGGGCGCGATTGACCGTCTGCCTTCTGACGAAATCGTTCGCTATATTCGTAGTCTTCAGTGTCCTGACGGGAGTTTTGCAGGTTGGTGTGAATGGTTTATATTTGATATTTGACCAGTCTCTGGAGCCTTTTTTTTTCTTTTTTACTTCCATGTTAATGTAGTAAAGGAAAAGTCGAATTCTTAATATAGGTGAATTACGCTTGATTTTGGTTTATTATCAATAATAAACTATTGCAATCGCCCAACTAAAAACATTTTCTCATCCCCTAAAAATGTGATGTTCTACGTTTCAAGGCATGTAGAATCCTAATATCCCATTTAAAAAAATTCTGTCCGTCCGCCGTCAACACTTTTCTGACGAAACCATAAAAGCAATAGCTTGATTGGTTCTCGAGCTATCGCAGCTCTTGTGTAAAATTTGGGCGATTTTTACAAATCGGGCATGAGGGCCTAACTCGAGAATTCTTGGAGCTCTTAAAATCTTTCTATACTCGTTAGAATGCTCGTCAAACACTCTCTTCAACTACTTTCGGTACGCTTACCGATAGACAACACATTTAGCTTAGACCGTTAGACAAAACATTTAGCTTTAATTTGAAAATTAAGAAAAATAAAAATGATTAAAATTACAATTTATTATTGCAACAGAGTTTTCCCCACCAATCACTTGTTTGGTGGAAACGTTCACAAATGATTGGACGTGATATTATTGCAATAGCTCGTCATATCTCCGTGAAAAGTGGATGAAACTCAACGTTTGCTCCCTGTAAATGTGCAAAATTAGCTTTCATTGGTATTTTGGATAACTCCCAGTGCATTCGAGATAATAACCTTTCAACTTTTTTGCTTATTTCAATTTTATGAAGCGCTTTCTCCTGTTTGTAGGTGATCGATGGGGGGAGGTCGATACTCGATTCTCTTTTTGCGCGGTTGCAACATTGGCGCTCTTGGGCAGGCTTAATCTTGATGATAACGACAATGATATGAGCAATAGTATCAACCTGGAAGCTGCTGTCAGATTCGTGCTGAGCTGTCAAAATTTCGACGGTGGCTTTGGTTCTCGGCCGAATGCAGAAAGTCATGCAGGCCTGATATACTGCTGCGTTGGCTTCCTTTCTGTTACTCATCGATTGGCATCTCTTGATTGTGACACTCTCGCATGGTGGCTCAGTGAACGGCAGCTGCCATCCGGAGGATTGAATGGTCGTCCTGAAAAACTGCCAGATGTTTGCTACTCGTGGTGGGTATTGCAAAGAAGCCATTTTAGATGAGGGGTCACCTCTTCATGCAGGGTTCATAGATATCCGTCATTTGCTTTGATATGATGTTCTTTTTCAGACGACAGCCAAAATAACAAATAGGGCATGATTTTTTTCTGCAGACACAAATGCATCCAATTACTTTTGTCTCGTATTTTTCCTACTCACCTGGATCTACACTGGAACTACTCAGTTCCGGGGGAGCTTGGAGTCTCCTCTATGTTTGCCAAATACATTGCTAATGACAGACGCCTGTGAACCCTGCTTTACTTGGTATTACACTGATTTGATAAAAGAGTGGAAATTCCACTCACCAATGTTTCAGCAGCTAACTATTTTTAATGACTCAATTCATATTCAATGTTTACTTTTTTTTGTGTTTGTTCTTCTTTACTCCTCTGGAGGTGGGTCATTTCATCCTTGACGATGCTCGGCAAACAACAGTGGATAGACAGCGACCGTTTGAAGGCGTATATCCTTGCCAGTCAGGATGTGGAAACAGGTGGCTTTAGTGATCGTCCTGGTGATCTTCCTGACCCGTTCCATACAGTATTCGGTGTGGCTGCTCTGTCTCTTCTCGGCGAACCTGATCTTCTCCCGGTTAACCCTACTTTTTGCATGGCTCAGCAAACCATTGATGGGCTAGGAGTTACCTCTCAGATTTTATTGTAATTTTCTTCCTTCAAATTCGAAGTTTCTCCATCGATAATTTTTCTCCATTATATTAACATTATACACCTTTGAGCTTTTCAACATTTTTGAGAGGAATTTAATATTATAATAAAGGATTAATGTAAAGGTGAGTCAGTTACAACCCCCACTCCAAAGGTTTTTTCACTCTGGAAATCAAGTATTTGTAGTTCAGAAAGGGTCATAGGCTTATAATTTTTTAGTATCCGTCTTCAAGTAACCAGAACAACCATCTACAGCGGGGACACAAAATTACACCACCGCTCTCACAAATTAAACCAAGGCATTGAAAGGATTCTGTCAAATAATGAAGCACATTTCATTAAAAAACTTTTAAAAAAAATAAAACCGACTTCAAAATTATCTGCCTATAATATAAACTCCGAAAAGGAAAAAATAACTAAAATGTCCCAACTTCGCAGTAACTCTCTTTTTTTTTTTTTTTTTTTTTTAGCATAACAGTTAACTGTATTTGAATTTTTAACACGGTAGTCGAGTATGGGAAGACGGTTGCATTGATTGGGGAAAACTGAATAAATAAATAAATAAAAATTAATCTTCTATAGCTGGAAGCCCTGCCCCATCTTCCAGACCGAGGAATTTGATTGGGCTCCTTCCTCATCTCAACCGCATAGAGACGGCGCGAATGATGGCCATTTGGGTCTTCACTCTTACCCACCCAATCACCGAGGAGTACGTCTTCTCCCACTTCCTTGACAATACGTCCGCCAACCGTTTCTGAAATACGCCATACTCACGATGTAACGCTCCGTCGCAGGAACAAATGAGGGGCGTGAATGATCCTCGCTTATCTTCCGCAGCCTGGTCGTATTTCGTGTGTTTTTCTCTGGCAGCGGATTCGGCGATTGCGTTCCAGGTGCGGGCCTCACTCTGTCCCACACTCCATGGAGCTTCATGTCCGCTACAAGCTCGGGGTTCTCGTCTTCACCATGTCTCAAAACTGGCTCGCGACCTGCCCCTCCCCAAGCAAGTTTGGCCATCTCTAACGTTGTCATGCCCCTTTTTCACTTGGCCTCCCTTCTTGCAGTTGAGGGCATGATTCAAGTTGAATGCTGCTCCACAACCGTCGCATGAGCTTGGGAGGTTGAGCGGGGTATGGCCATACCGCATGGCTAGCTACACATTTTAAGGACTACTTTAGTACTCGTATTGACCTGAACGCTTCGTGATCAATTGGATCACCTCCCCTACTAATATAGAAACAACTATTTCTCATTTCCCAAATGATTAAAAGACTTTCCTTTCGCCTCTGAATCGCCTCCATATTGATAATTTTTGGGAGTCGGCGCCTCTATTTCAGAACGACTTCCGCATGGTAACAAATAAATAATGAAGTGCAGGACGTCTGTTGCTCAAAACACATCGGGGTACGAAGTGATTCCACCGATCGAAGGATTGTGTCGCAATTCGCGCTGAACAGCTGTGACGAACTCATTATTTCGCACGTAACTTTCATACGCGTACACACGGTGTTCCAACATCCACAGGGCCATGGCTGCGACTGGTTAAAAAAACGCTGCAAATGATTGTACAGTGGTTTATTATTATTTCGCTTAAATATTGATTTAAGAAGACTATCCATTAATTTGTCATTTTAAATATTCCGAACATTTGTGAACGTTCCCACCGAAAAAAACGCTGCAAATGATTGTACAGTGGTTTATTATTATTTGTCTTCAATATTGATTTAAGAAGACTATCCATTTGTCATTTTAAATATTCCCAACATTTGTGAACGTTCCCACCGAAAAACAGATGGTAGCTATAGGGGGAATTTCCTCCCCCTCAAAACCCCCCAAAAATACCCTTGAAATTGAGCTAGCAAGTTGGTTCAAGAATTGGGCCGTCGTAGGACTGAGATTGATTTTTGGTGAAAATTTCAAATTTTTAGCTCTTACAGTTAGGCCAGAAAACTGCGTACGGACAGAATTTTTTTTTATTGGATAATCGGATTCTACATGCCTTGAAACGTAAAACATCAAATTTCGAGGGGGGGTTAGAATTTTTTTTTCTTGGGCGATTACAATGGTTTATTATTGAATAATAAACCAAAATGCTATGACCGGACGAACCTAACGGTCCCAGCCCTACACGCCTCGGCCCTTTGGGGGGGAAGTACTAGCCATTTGAAAAACGTCCGTCCTTTTTGACCCACCCTGTAGAAAGATTTTTATTTAGGGTCACAAATGTTCGAGTATTTATCGTTACGTCCAGAAGAAATTTTCCCCAACTCATTTGATGCTATACCTAGTAGATCTCATTTGATTCAGTAATAAAAACCCTGCAAATGATTGTACAGTGGTTTATTATTCCTTCGCTTTAATAATGATTCAAGAGGACTATCCATTTGTGATAGTAAATATTCCGAACAATTGTGAACGTTCCCGCCGAAAAACAGCTTGGTACCTATAGGGGAAAAAACTCGTTCGGCACGTAACCACGCCTGGTTTACACGCACAAGCCTCGAAACATCCAAGAATTGAAGGACGCAATCTGCGAGGAAACTGCGAACATCGACCGGCAGATGCTCGAGCGAGTAGACGCCAACTTCGCCAAACGGCTTCAGCGCTGCATCGACGAACGCAGTCACCACATGACAATAAAAAAATTTTTTAACGGTTTTTAACGGATTTATGAATTTTTGAAAAACGTCCGTCCTTTTAGACTCACCCTGTATATATTATCCTCTGAACAGGCCTCTGTCAGACGCTTTGAAAAGTCGCTTGCAAGGCCATGCTCATGACCTGAACTTATTCTTGTATCAACAAATAACGCTTTATTTTTAATTATTACTATTATTGTTTTCTTTTTTTTAGTCAAAGTAAACAACTGTTCATCTTCTATTTATTCATTTTTTTTTACCACAATTTAGGATTTTTTAGATGAATTTAGCAACAATGTGCGGCCAACGTAGCCACGCATACCTATGCGATTTGTAGGCTGATCTACTCCAGCTGTCGCTTCGTTCAGACTAAATGCGGCAAGGCAGCAAAAAGGCCCACCCATTTAGTTTCGTATTACCTTCACCTACAAACATAAGATAAAGGATGGGAAAATGGTCGATAGGTATTCATAAGTTTTCGAAAAAAGAAGATAATTTCTGGATAGGGGTGAAATTAAGTATGCATGGATTTAGAATTTAATCCTTAAAATAACTAAAACATAACTTCTATTCGTGAAGAATTAGAACATACACATTTTGGAAACTACAACCAGCTAAGGAAAAACGACGAACATTGTTGAAACGGTAGGAATTCGTACATGGAATTTTGGTAAACTGTAGAAGTGTTGCTATAATATTCACCTTAGAAAAACATCTGCAGGTAGCATTTGAGGATATTTCACAACTCAACAACAAAACAACCCATTTTGTTCAATGGAAATGTCGATTTTATAAATAAAACAGGACATAGAACTCTCGAGTACTTGGGAAGTTTCCTGTATTGTTTAGTCATCAGAGACAGGCAATTTTTTGATAATATATATGTTAAACTTCATACAGCAGGAGAAATTCACCTGCCACTTGATAATATTTCTTAAAAGAGAAGAGAGAAATGTAAATAGCTCCTGAATATTTCTGCAATAGATTGGAGGACTTGTAGTGGTATTCCTTCGCTATGCGTGAGACTCTTACTCCTCCGAAGCGCTGGCTGCTTGGTCCAGTATAATTTCGAACGAAAATGGCTGGAAGCCGTATCCTAGACCAGAGTAGAATTTGCTCTGGAATTCGACCCTGCAATTTCGTAAGGTAAAGAAGATTTACTAAAAATCAGTACACACAGCAGTGTATGCTTTCCATGTAATGAAGAGAAAAGAAATATTTTAGACTCTTCCTGCCATTCTCCTAACTAGGTCGGTGTGAGGGGGAGAAAAACCAGGCGATTCATTCTCCGTGCTTATATTTGCTAGCCAAGCATTTCAACTGATTTGGACATCATCGGATTTCCACGGCGTGGAAACCTCATGGTTCTACATCTCCTCTGAAGATACCAAAATCAGCGCAAGTGCTCTAAAAGTATGGAGAATGAGTCACTTGGTTTTTCTCCACCGTACCACACTGACCTAGTATTAAAATATTTATAGATTTCCCTTAGTTTGAACCTGCCACCATTTTTCCCCACTAGACAAAAATCATCATTTTGGTTGTCCAGCAATATCCTTGATCACTGAATTCACAAAAAAATTATAATCTATTGAAATTCAACAAGTGAGAGCATTAAAGATTATCATACAATATCAGAGATAAAGTGAACTTGAATTGGCACACAATTTCTGGGTGTGATGTTTTTGAAGTATTCCTTTGTCTATTGAACAATCAACCTCCTGATTATTTCTATTTCATGAAAGCATTATAATGTGAACATTACATAATAGTACTGACCAGTGGAGTCGGAGTGTATGTAGGAAGGCGGAAAGCCCTTCCATAAGAACGAGAATGCCCACGGTTAGGACAGACCAAAAGGCAAAAATAAACCAGAGCACAAAACCGCCCACCCAGCTTTCAAACTTGAGTCCGTTTGACAGAACCATGTTCCACAATACTTCGGACAGCTCTGTAACACATACATTGCAATGTAGCCTCAATGTTTCATAACCAAAGAGTACAATTATTAAAGATTTGTACCGGGAGCATGAGATTACAGAGCAGAAATTAGAACTCATAGAGAAAGCTTACGCGCATGGGCCAATGAAAGAGCCCAAAGTCGAAGGTAGGACGCAGTATGGGAAACAGAGCCCAGGACGTACTCGATGGTGTGAATGCCCTGATGAATGTACAATTCTGTTGGGTCGTGCTGCTCTTCACGCTTTCCTTCTGCAGGTGTTTGAGTAGCTGGAGTCATACTGCCATCAATGCCACCATTTTCACCGCCACCCACATGGTTGCTACTTAACTAAGAGTCAGTACACAACAAATTAATTAGGTCGACCAGGAAATAATTATACACTTTAGGCAGGCATCAAAAAGGTATCACACCCAAAGAGACACTTCTTTTTTTATTTTTCACTCGTATATGAGGAGAGCAATATTCTGGTAACGTGTTTGCACAAATATTGGATACTAACAAAATCTCCTAAATCTCTTCCTTGGGATTTCATCATCTTCTTACAACTGCGTACTGATAGATTACCAAATATGACCTAAAATAAAGCTGACAGCGGAAATCCAAGATGAAACTACTCTTGCTGACAAAAACTGGAAATATGATAGTTTGAAGAAAAAAACAAATTGAGTAAAACATTTTGGGCAGCGAATTCAGATCTGTATTGCAAACCTTAGGGTGTGAAATATCAAAACATTCCACAAAGAACATCTAGCCAGTGGACAGAGACTATTATTGAAACTGAAAGTTTAGTTCTTGGTATGCACCATGACAATCAAACTAAACCCACCAGTTGGTGTTCTTTTTTTTGCCCCCGCAGAATAAGGATGGGCTTAGCCAGCAGCATCCAAGGTACGCAGATGAGCGCACAGATGACAAGCAATTTCTGTATGAAGCCCTGCAAAAACAGAAAGTTCTATCAAATAGTGTAATTATTATTTAACGGTCAACTACAACAGAGTGCACAGTCAGGAATTCACATCAATTTTTAATCCGAGGGTGATCATCAATAATAAATTATACATTCCTAAAAACACAATTCACGAGTGAAATTGAAATCCTAAAGAGAGGAAAAAAACTTTTTGAAAAATAATAAAACCGATTTAGGGTTGATCGGTGATGTCAGCGAATGATATATATCGGTTGAAATCAAAGCACAGAATAAATTTATTGCATATTTTGGATTCGAGGTAGATTTGGAAACGCGAAATGTTTTTGGAAACTAATTTGAAAACACCTGGAATAATCTATTTAAAAAAATAAATATAAATCATAAATGACGTAGCCGCCACACCGACTTCAAAATTATTTGCTTATAAAAAAAACTCTGAAAAGGAAAAAGATAACAAAAATGTCCCAACTACACATTTTAAGGACTACTTTACTACTCGTATTAATTGACCTGACCACTTCCTGATTGATTGGACCACCTTCCCTAATTATATAAAAATGACCATTCTCGTATCCCAAATGATTGAAAGACTTTCCTTCCACTTCTGAATCGCCTGTCGGCGCCTCTCTTATTATGTCTTGGAGAATCCTATAGAATCCATTTTTTTTTTTTTTTTTTTAAATAATGGAAATTTTATTGTATTGTATACATTACAGTTAGGCGAACAATACATCATTTAGGATTGGAACGAGAAACATGTTGTGAGGTGACACCCAGTGGTGTGCCTCGCTTAGTTATTATCACAGTATATCGCTAACACAAGGAGAAGAAAGAAATGAGGATCAACAGCGCAGTACGGAGGTCACAGTGTTCAGTCATCAGCAAGGTCCGAATGCCTTTTCCGTTTCAGCCGTCTTCTGGCCCTTGGGGGTGGCGGGTTCTCACCCATGGTTCGAAGGAGGTCGTTTGTGTGGGCAAGCAGCGAGCTACGGTGCGGTGCCTGGTGCATGTCTCATGGACCACCTCAGGTGCTGACCTCAGGGACGTCCAGGTCACGGTGGAGGTTTTGGTTCCTCACGTACCAGGGGGCTTCCGTGATGATCCTGAGCACCCGATTCTGAAGAGTTTGAACCCTTCTGATCTGGGAGTCGGACGCTGAAGACCAGATTGCACAGCCATACTGCCAGATGGGTCGTATCAGGGTGAGGTACATGAGCCTTTTAATGTGAAGAGCGATCGCGTTGCTGGAAAGGAGATGTTTTAGAGCGCGCAGTGTCTGTCTAATTCTGGTGACAACTTGCGAAATGTGTTCGCTCCACGTTAGCTTCTGGTCGAGGTGAAGGCCCAGGTACGTCACCGACGAGCCCGCTGGCACCACCCCTCCCTGCAGCTGAATGGTCTCATAGGTGACGTTGTGGAGGTAGGTGAGTCGAACAAGTGCGGATTTTGTGGGGTTCACGCGGACTCGCCATTTCCGACATAATTTATCTGTACTCCCAGTACTAGTAATATGGGGGACAATTGATTAATTCATAACTATATAATATATGAGTGTTTAAATAAAACTTAGAATTTACCAGTCTTCGGGCTGTAGATAATCCATTTCAAGAACATGAGCAGGACCATGCAGAGGAATAGGAACACAGTGAGAGTGAGTTTGAACATTAGGAATAAATGGAATAATCTATCCACTGATTTGAAACTCTTGGTCAAGGTACCGGATGCTTTACAAAACTCAAATAATTTACTGCACCATTGTTATTCGTTTGGTTGTCGTCGCATTTGTTGTAGTGGAGGGGTTGTGAGGGGGAGAAAAACCAGGCGACTTATTCTCCAGATCTTTAATGGCTAGCCGAGCACTTTCGCCCATTCGGGCATCTTCAGGGCGATAGTGCTCGGCGAGCCATTAAAGATTTGGAGAATAAGTCGCCTGGTTTTTCTCCCCCTCACAACCCCACTACTGCACCATTGTTGGTTACTGAAATGCACCAATTCACTCGTTCTTTATTTCTCAAATGATTTTCACGGTTATGATTTTATCATGCCTGTTCCTAGTTTCACTGAATGAGAAAATCTGAACAAAATTTCCGAAACTTGCCAAACGTTTGTGCATTATAATGAAGTTATTCAGCCTTCAAAACCATGTAATTTCTTGAAAATTTCACGCTGAATTCAAATCTTTAAACAAAAGATCTATGACTAACGTTGTTTGTTTTTTTCTACAACCATAAATAGTCCAAAAAACTGGATTCTGGAACAATTTTTTTAGAAATATGGCTTAAAAAGTATCTACTTTTAGTCCAATCAATACCAAATTTGGAAGAACACGTAAACTAGACTCAAATTTGAACTATTCAAGTCTACAAACTATGAAAAATCAGTTTCCGTTTAGAAGTAATGAGGTCTCAAACATAGGTCCATTAAAACATCGATTGCTCTCTTATTATGCCATCTACAATTGATTTTTTACCATCGTTGGAAAGCTCTTGCTAAGTACTTCCAAGTGCAATAGTGTTCATATTTTTTTTCTCGACGTGGTTGGGAATGGTGCTTGTACATTTGAAAAAAATTTAATCGATGCAAACTTCCCATCCTCAGCAGCAATAACTAAATTGAAAAAATCTTAACAGATTACATAGACAGGCATCGCACGTGAACTGCATCATGCACTTGTAATTTGCTAATGGCTAATGGAAATTAATGCAAAAATAATTTCTCAACTTACTTGTCCACTGTACATATTAACGTCACAAACGTCAGGTGCAGTGCTCGGCTTGAATAGTACCATGTTAATAAACGTGATGAGAATGGAAGGAGCACAATGGGGTGACGTTTTTACATCATCTGACAAAGAAGAGTGAAAGCTCCGTCATAATTTATCTGTACTCCCAGTACTAGTAATATGGGGAACAATTGATTGATTCATAACTATATAATATACATATGAGTGTTTAAATAAAAGTTAGAATTTACCAGTCTTCGGGCTGTAGATAATCCATTTCAAGAACATGAGCAAGACCATGTAGAGGAATAGGAACACAAGAAATACAAGCTGGGGGATGAACTCGCAGTAGACTGACAACTGGTTTTTGAAATACCTGCAATTTCACAACAACTTAAGAATGGATTCAAAATATGAGAGGATTGAGTTGCATACAGAGACATCCGTTTTTTTCATAACTGACGTACTTGTAAGAAATTTTGACAAAACAATTTTGATGTCCACCTGATCAAATGAATGTTTCAAGGTATTAAACACTACATCCAAAATGTTTAATAACATAGGAAACAACGTAGTCAAAACTCACTTGTGGTTCTTCAAACTGAGCATGACGCCAAACAACATGTGCAGAACACCGAGAGTAATCGAGAGTTTCATTTTGTAGCCGTTAAGAAAAACGATTTTATTATCAGCGAGCTGTGAAAATACAAATTATACTCATCAGCTGGGAGCAATTCTATGAACCAAAGCACTGGTTTAGTGTAGAGACTGACCATATGAAAATTGAATAGCTAACTCTTCCTCCATTTACATCTTTTTAGCTGACTTCTAACAAAGGACAAGTTGACTTGCAGGTTTTTTCAGAATGTGTTGTACGCTGCCGTTCAAGACTTGTTAGATTTTAGTTCATATAAATTGATATAATTATGGAAAAAACTTGTAATTGTTTCTTTGAATAAATAAATTGCTCATTTCAACACAATCCACTGCTCTGATCTGGCTGAACAATCAATGAGCCTTGCAAAAAAGGATCTTTCAGCAAAGAAACAAATTTTTATCTTGAAAGTTATGTGTTATTTTCATCAAAACCATTATTGTGCGAAGAGAAATGATTTCTTGGATGCAAAAATGAACAGAACAACGCTGCCAACGATGATAGTGTTATGACGCAATCATGTCTGTCATTACTTAATAATAATTGTCCTCAATGATAAGTGCTATTTGATAGTAAGATGATAAGATTATGTGATCAGTTAATAAAAATTCCATGAATCAAACGCATGTAGTTTATTCAAACTGAATGATCAGAGTTATTAATTGAGTATGAGCTTGGTCACCTAAGATGGTGCAGCCTCATCAGAATAGATAGCAATTATTCCAAACATTTCCCACCAAAAAAACAGATTGGCAACTATGAGGGAAAACTCCGTAATTTCAATAATTTTTATTTTTCTTCATTTTCAAATTAAAAGCTAAATTTTTCGCCCAAGAGTATAGTTGAAGAGCGTGTTGAAAATCTCCAGAATTCAACACAAAAGCTGTGATAACTCGAGAACCAATAGAGCTATTGACCCGCAATGGGCTCATTCGTTTCAGCGTCCACAAATCTATAGAAATTGATAGCAGTGAATTTTTTAAAAAGACCCTCTTGCTGATCACAACTAGATTCTCTGTTCGGGAGGCGCAGCGGTAACACTATTTGACAAATGGAGTGCACTAACCTGCCAAATAGGATCGATCCCGATTGGATACGGTGTTGACTCATAGTCTATTGCAGAAGGATTCAACTGTAAGAATTTATTATCCATGATGGTAGATTTATTGTAGTTCACTGTCCAATGGGATGAGAACAAATTAAGCGACTTGGAGAAGATATCATTGTAGATAAGGCCTGTGTACATTGAGAAGAAGCCCATTAGGAGGATGATGTATCTGCCGCCAAAGAAGATGTTCCAAATCTACAAAGAAGATGAAAACATTAGTTTCAAACCAACCAGTTGTGAGGATTCAACCAAATTACTCAAGTTGGTCTGACGTAAGTGGATGGAATTCCACCTGTAAGACTTGCATTTTTTTCTAGGTCAAAGTGGTGAGGGAAAGAAAAACCAGGCGATTCATTCTTCTTCAGCTGGCCAAACATTTTCGCCCATTCGGGCATTGACTCATAGGGCTGTGGAAACCATATCAACCTGGGGATGCCGAAACGAGTGAACTGCTTGGCCAGCTAACAAAATTCAATTATCAAGTCGCCTGGTTCTTCTAGTAATGAACCGCTCAAGTTGCTTGGTTCTCCCAGTAAATAATTACGCCAGTTGCCTTGGACAGTAAAGAATGAATGCTTTTTCTAGTTCAAGGTTCACCTCATTATCAGATTTCTTAGCAGCCAACGGTTTTTCTTGAAGAACCATCCAAGCTGCAAACGCAGTCATGATCGCACCATGACCAAGATCGCCAAACATGACAGCGAATAAAAATGGAAACGTGATGATTGTATAAGGTGCTGGAATTAAAAAAGGAATTTCTGTTGATACAATTCATATTCTTCCTTATACATTGACACACTGGTTCTAAAAAAAATAGCCATCTGATTAATTGAGAACAATTTGTAGATATTATTTAGGGATTTAAAAACTCAGCCACCACGAAGACTTGGCAGTTAATTTTTATTTTTTATTTTTTTTTATCAGTATGGATAAAACATTGAGTTTTCCTACTGTCCTAATAGTTGACTTACAAATTTGTTTAAAAACTCAGGGCATTGCGCATCGTACCCCTGGATGCTTTTGCTTACAGCCTACAACTGAAATTCAAGAAACGCGGAACATGCTTTCTACATACATACTTACACACATCCAAATGTTCCTGTGTGACATTCCCACTTCAACCTAACGCAACGTTATCAGGTAGTTGGGTGATGGCTAATGCATATTCTATGCTGAAATTATCTTAAATAACTGCCACTCCTCCTGCATAATTTTATTTTGTCCAAGCTCTCCCGATCTAATTATAAAATGGACTTACTAGGATTCATTTCCCTGTAAGAAGCTACACCATACGCATCAACAAGGGCTTGAAATCCATTGGTGAACTTATTCGTCCGGTTGTAAGTGGGCGGATCCTCAAACGTATCCATACGATTGAGAATGGGAGGGACTGAACTTCCGCTTCTCTCCTGGAAAAATTGAATTTCAAATAATTATGTAGGGGCTAATTCATCACAGTGTATCCGAATTTCCTCAAGTACCCTCAGTAGTATTATAATAAATAATGTTAAAAACTTATTTGAAATTCTCATCTTGATAAGGAAAATCAGAAATGGATTCTCACAGTGCCTCGGCGTAATGCAAGCTGTATCATTTCGATGTCAAGGAGGGGGACCCAACATTCGGCGATCAAACATTTCTGCGTGACGTCCAAATTGAACAGGTTCAAAGTGTGGTAAATGGCCTTGATTTTCCTCACTTTGACAAACCAGTTCTTGATATTTTTAGCAGCTGCAACCAGAACTCGGTGCCTATGGTCTTGAGTTTGTCCCAACACCTAATACCAGGAAAAACCGTTAACAGCTTCCAAATGAATATCAATAAAATTCTCCCAGTCGACTGTGTATAATTCCTTCAAACTTACAGTGTTGAGGTCTTCAATGCGTGTCATGACTCCCATAGCCATCTCTCGCCTGTCAGCTGGAGCCTCAGGACAGGGATACAGAGTAGCACGGAATCCTTCGCAAATCTTTTTTACCCGGGTCTTGAGTTGATCTCCTTGGAAAAATATTATGAATACTGATTTGTAGACCTGGTCACCCTGAAAATGAAAACCCTTCAAATAATAATAGCCCATTCAGTAGGTGAAATCGCAAACTTTCAGGTTAGGGATTGTCTTTATTGTTTCACTTCACAACATCCTCTCACAGGTCTTTAAACTTGGATTACAACAGTCGAGCGAGTAAGTAAATATAACGAGTCAGTAAATATAACGACCAATTTACAAAAAAGAATCTCAAAACTTACAGTTGATGGATCTTCAAGGGGTTTTTCTATCTCAGCTTGACGGAGAAAGACGTTTCCTCGGCAAGCGCGCCAGAGCATTCTTTCAAAAGCAGGGATTCTTTCCCTGAGGATGACCCCAGCCACAAACCTATTATAGTGATCAAAAATTATTCCGTGAACGTACAAAATTAGCAGTTATTGAATTTTAGATAACACACAGAGCTAATTAACCTGTCTTGTACGTTTTTGTTTTTTGGTCTCCCAACTAGCTTTTCCATAAGAATAATAATTGTAGTAACCCACCGTTGCCATCTTTAAATAAGTTCTTGATTATAGTTAAACGAGTTTATTTTCTTTGTCATACCTGATTGCCGACTCCAACTTGGAAAAGTACTATGTGATCAACACAACACAGGTTTAAGGTGCGTTTTTGCATGACGCGGCGCGGCGCGGCCTGAGGCTGGCTGCGGTTCACTGCTTTGATCAAAATAATATAAGGGTTTACGAGAACGCACGGCTGACCGTTGCGCGTGAGGCTGCGGCTCGATTGCTGGGAGAGGAGTCCAACTGAGCAGCTGTTGGCCGCATCATTGAAAAACACATACCAATTTAGCGGTGGGGCTAGCCCTACCCATCTAGCAGCAGCCGCTCGCACTGCGCCATATGGAAACGCACCTTTACATGGCAAATAGTTTTAGAACCCATCATAGTGTAAAATGAAAAAAAAAATTCGACGGTGACACATAATTTATCATAGTTAGGTGTTGAGGGGACACAGATCATGCAACTAGTTTTCAGCATAATAATTTGTTTGCCAAGTTCCTAAATTTTGGCATAATTCGAGGTCATCAACTACGTGATGACCCAAGAAGTGAACCACTTGCACAACTAATAGTGATGCGGAGAACGAGTCGGCTAACCCCCTCTAAACACCCATAAAGGTCGAAATAGTATTACAAAACAGATTGCACTCGGCACGTCACAGTCTCACTAGAGGCCATGGTATCAAGCTGCCTTCAGACTTTTTTCAAAAATTTTCAATACATCAACCTCATGCACAAAACGCAACGGCCGAATTCTTGTCAGGACATTCTCTACAGAACTACAAACTGCATCGCTTTCACTTGTAAGCTTCGAACTCCTCACCTCATCATAAGTTTTCGAGCTCCTTCCACATCAACCCTTCATGATGATCACGATAGAAAGCATTAACAGAATAATACACGCATTTATTTATTTTCAGCCACATTTAATTGCGCTTAAATATGATTTTAAAGCATAATTAATGGTCTTGTACCATGATCTAGAAATCATGCCAAGTTTGCAACAAATACAGTGGTGTTCTCACAGCTTCTTGCAACAACAAACTCAAGCACACAAAAAAAAAAAATTGCATACCTACATGGTCTATTCCCTGGTCTGAATTATATTCTAATAATGATTGGATGTTCTTGAAAAGCTCAATTTAAGTGCTCATGAGATCACTCTTAGCAATTAACTGGAAGCATATACAATCGTTAGTGTGCTTATGGTAAAAAGTAGGGCCAAGTTAGCTGAAAAGAGAAGTCAGTTACGCGTCTGGTAGATAGAATTTGAGTCAAATTCCATGAAAGACATAATCAGGAAAAGGGTGTAACGGAGTTAGTTCTCTAAACCGCTAAACAAAATTTCCACGTTGGCCCTCAAATAGCTTCCATATTTGTTCCCAATAATTGCCTTTGTATTTTCTCCAGACTTCACATTTCGAGTGTTAATCCTCTTCATTTTCATGTAAGTGCTACTCAGGATAGTCTTGATCACCTAGATGAGATAAAAGACGGCAGAGTGGGCGTGAAAGGATTCACGCTGAGAGGGGTCCCAATTACCTCTGTGCCGAGGCTCACTTCAGAACTGGACTTGATCCAAGATTTTTACTGTAAGAATTCTATTTATAAAAAAAAAGCAACTAACGTTATTTTGGCTGGATCACGGACTAATAGAGTAACTGAATCAGATCAGTTGCAGATCCAATAGTACAGTACTTCAGCAGTCAGTAATCAAAACTTTCACAAAATACAGTCCTTGAGGCAAGGAACTGACTTCCATACAAGCACACAATGTGACTGACCACCTACTTTCAATTCTTTGGACATATTGCTCATTCGTTTTCAATCGTACATACAGCTGGAGCTCTTAACGGTAGCAACAAGCCACAATATTACATATTATAAAATTAAGCAATTGAAAAAGCGTAGACATTGGTTACATACCCAAGTTGGACAGGGCCAGCGTTGGTTTGCCTAACGGAGTCATCACTTATGAGGGCTCGGGTCATAGATTCTGTCGAATTGAGCCCTCCTTCTTGCTGCAAGCCCAAATTTAAAACAAACCCACACCGTAACACCAAACACATGACAACACAAACTAGGAATACATAAAAGCTGCAACGATTTATAGTTCAAAATAAGGAATACTGAGATTTATGGAGAAGTTCTAATCTTGACAAAACTAAATAAAAAGCATGGTAAAAATTGAAAAATCAATTCCAAATCTCGTATCATAGAGGAAAGCGGGCATTACAGAAATAATTTGAAAATTAAAGCCATTGGACTTATGTTCATCACATTCCATCGAATTTACTCATTTCTAGTGAACAAATCCAGGTCGAAGGAATGCTACGCCACTCATTCATTAGAGCAAACAAACCAACTGAGCAGACTGATATCGCTCATTCAGTTTGAGCAGGCCAACCCCCCCCCCCCTACTCCTCACCAAATAAGTGACGAGCCACTGTGTTACATGCAGGAAACGATGAAGCAGGAATGAGACAGTTAGGTCTGCTCATTTTGTTCAGTTGAGCTTAAGATTAAAGTCCGTACTCACTGAGCATGAACCAATACGTGCTCACTTTCATGAGCCAAAAACCAACGGAAAAGCTGAGCCGTTCAGTTCGGTTCAAACCCCCACTTACCCCTTATACATTTGAGCAAAACACCCCCTAACCAGTGCTCATTAGGTTCATTTGCTATAAAGTTTACATGCGGCTTTAGTCATCAGAGGTTAGAATGTATTGAACTTGAATGTTTGCCCAGGGTTTTCAACTGGAACACAGGAATGGCTGAAACTTACTCAAAGGTGGCCCAATTTTTCAGCCAGACCACAATTGATCATCATCCATAGATATTTTTTGGAAAAATCGAGTGGGAGAAAATTTCCATAATGCTGGGAGTTCATTTATTTGATTTTAAAAGGATGTATCAAATGAGATAACCCAGATCGCAATCTAAAGCAGCTTTATCCTCAAACAAAAGTAATTTTTGATAAATATTATATCGTTTGATAAGAAGGGAAACATTGAAAATGAGGATAAGAGCAGTCAAATCTTGGCTAGAAAATTCACTTTTTTTAACAAACGTTATGATTCAACAAGCGATCCATCAAAATTTAGAAAAGTGCATTGTTCACAACACGTTCGCCGATAATTGTACGTTTCAGCATTAATGTTGTTGAATTGAGCAAAACATGTTTGTTAAACATTAGCTTCTGCTGTAATTTTGGAATAAGGTAGTAAACACAAGTTGTGGAAAAAATCAAGCTTAGCTCAAACAGTGAATTTTGTTTGCAGTCAATGGTTCTACAAAGCCATGGAGATCCCTACAGCCTCAAAGAGGCGAATACATTTGGCCAGGGGAGGTATATGGAAATTCAGAGGAGAACTTTCTTCTCGGACTACCTTCATAACATTTTCGTTACTATATTGTCTCATGAAATCTCACTTCCCCAACTTCCCATATATCTACATATTCAATAAGAGCTGTTCAATAAGAGCTCAGCTTCAGGAAATTGAAACACTATAGGAAAAATCTATCCTCAAGACTATAAACATTTGAGAAATAGCTATGGTTTCATTTTTTATTTCTCCTGAAAAAATAAGTACTTGGAGATTCGGGTACAATATAGCCCATGATAATAAGAAAAGGGATGAATTTCTCACAATGCACCTATCCATGTCGGCCACACAATGTATCAGCATTTTTTCTTAATTACTGGTGTATTATTGGTATAGTTTTTTCAGAATGTTGGGGAAACAATCAGAAGAATTTCTTATGCTAGGAATATTTTTTATGCAATTGAGTCAGCAAACTCCAAGCTTGCACTTAGGTTGATGCATTTAGCGAGATGGTGCACATAATATTTTACAAGCACAAGCATGACTCACTTATAGGTTAGGTTAGCACTTAGGCTGGTTTTTTACTACTTCCTATTGCAATGATAAGAGTAGATGACGAGTTTAATTTTTCTCTCCCTCCTTCCCCACATCTGCGTTAATGTTTAGCATTCTCAAACATTAGCTCAGGTAAAGATTTATTGCAAAAAAAAACAAGTGATTAATTTTATCTCTCACTCAACGTCACCTCTAGATTGAAGGTATTTTATGAGTCGGGACGTTGAATAACCACCTATAGGCTGATCCCTTAGGTATGAACAGTACTTGGCTTCCGAAAGAGTATTCCAAAAACACTACATGGATAATAATTCTTTACTACCAAAATTAAAAACATGAAGAAACCCTAGTAACAATCGAAAATTGATGCAATTATACCAGGCCACTTAACACTAATCCATCAGATTACGGATAAAGACGTTCAGTGGAGTAAATCCCTTGAGGAAATCGGTCATCATAATCCTTGGAAAACAAATCAGCCCGTAAAATGTAATCACCTCTTGAGACAACGTAATATAGAGCCTGGCAATTTCAACAGGGAAGTAAAATCACTTGCCTCAAGATTTAGAACATTTGGGCGATAAGTTAAAAAATTTACCACTAGTCCTTGAGCCCAATAGGTATTACCCAAGTCGATGAAAATGAGTAGAAACTGCTGGAGAAAATTATTGAGCATAACACCTAGTTTACTATCTCATAAAGATATAATGTTTAAAACGAGAGCCAATCAATTCAACAGTTTGCATGTCATCCCTTTGCCACGTAAAGTAGTTGTATCATCAACAATAAAGATGTATAAGTATTAATAAATATAATTTGATCTGAAGTCGTTCTGGATTTGGACCAATTTCGATACGTCTATGAATTGTCCGGTTGGAAAATATGTTTGAATATCTTCAAATATAGGACAGGAATTTTTACTTCCAGTGAATCTACAAAATGAATTAATGTAACCTGCCGATGAAGAAGTTATCAATAATACATTTTTTATTTAAGAAATACACTCGAAATCTTGACGGTAAGCAACAGCAATTTGTTTTTTTTATAGAGGCGACTGCACAGCAAGACATGTGCACTGTCTCGGTAGCTATTCTCAATAACTTTTTCAACTTAAATAGTTGTAAAGCAACTTTCAACAACTTCTGCCCTTATCAAGGTTCAGGAAAAGAAGAGAATGGTTAGTACCTATACAATGTAAATGAAAAACATAGCAATAATTTTTTTTTTTTAATTGTACTTCAACGTTAGATACATGCAGGAAAATTTAAAAGCATGCAAGAAATAATGTGTTCTCTTCAACCTGGTTAACAAAGTAACAACAGCGTCGTTCCAGCATGTACAATCAATAAACAGAGATACTTTATTATGATAAGAGTGCTTTTGGAAAACATTACTTCCATTTTTGGTTTATTATTCAATAATAAACCATTGTAATCGCCCAAGAAAAAAAAATTTCTAACCCCCCTCAAAATTTGATGTTTTACGTTTCAAGGCATGTAGAATCCGAATATTCAATAAAAAAAATTCTGTCTGTCCGCCGTACGCCGTCAACACTTTTCCGGCCAAACCATAAGAGCTAAATTCTTGAAATTTTCACCAAAAATACATCTCGGTCCTACGACAGCCCAATTCTTGAACGAACTTGCTAGCTCAATTAAAAGGGTATTTTTGGGGGTTTTGAGGGGGAAAAAATTCGTATTTTCCAAGGTTTTTCAGAAAAATGTGTACGCAGTATCAAATTATATAGAGTTTTGGACGCTGAATCGAATGAGACCATTGCGGGGTCGATAGCTTAATTGGTTCTCGAGTTATCACAGCTTTTGTGTCGAATTTGGGAGATTTTCTGAAATTTGACATGAGGGTATAACTCGAGTGTTTTTCAAGCTATAAAAATCGTTCTTTACTCATTGGAATGGTCGTCGAACCCTCTCCAGCTGTAGGGTAAGGCAGAAAATTTAGCTTTTAATTAGGAAATTAAGAAAAATAAAATTGATTAAAATTACAATAGTTGCTACGGAATTTTCCCCTTTAGTTACCTATCTGTTTTTCGGTTGGAACGTCACAAATGTTCGGAATAAATTACTATCACAAGTGGATAGTCTTTCTAAATCAATATTGAAGCGAAGGAATAATAAACCACTGTACAATCATTTGCAGCGTTTTTTAATAAATTATTGATGTGGAAATTAAATCAAATTGAGGGATGGAATCTACTAGTAACAGTTATAAGAGAGTTTTTGCTTTTTCGTGTGTTAGTATTGGTTACTTAGTAAAATCATACGCATCTCGTTGATTACCGTCATATTTTTCGAACAGTGGTTTCTATTAGTAACGAATGATTTTACAAAGTAACCAAAATACCCCACGGCCACCGTTTAAAAACACCGATAAAAGCAAAAACTCTATAAACTCAGGCCAAAACACTAGTCTTCAAACACGTATTCGAACGGTTCATATAATTTAGCACAGTTACGTATAACAGGTTAAATAATTATGGAACTCGGTAATAGAGAAATCATAAAGAAACGAGATGAGCGTTCAAGAGCCTCAAGTTCAATTGAATAAGAAAATAGTTTAGAAGAGAGCCCCATCTTTGATTACAAAAAAAAACTTTTAAAAAAATAAATAAAACCGACTTCAAAAAGTTTGTCTATAAAATACACTCTGAAAAGGAAAAAATAACAAAAATGTCCCAACTTCGCAGCAACTCATTCGCCAACTACACATTTTAAGGACTACTTTACTACTCGTATTGACCTGACCACTTCCTGATTGATTGGATCACCTTCCCTAATAATATAAAAATTACTATTTCTCATTTCCCAAATGATTAAAAGATTTTCCTTTCACCTCTGAATTGCCTCCAGATTGATCATCTTTTGGAGTCGGCGCCTCTCTAATATTGTATTGGAGAAGCCTATAGATTCCGAATTACCAGTAGTATGAATATAAATATCATGAGTTTTCACGATTCTTGAACAGAGCAAATCAGCATTTATGAGAACTGATTATTAACAATATCGATTTGAAGGTGACTATTCACGCCTTTTCCTAAAAACCATTTCAGATTTCTCTAAGAATCTTTACGTCCAGACCCAGACTTATTACCTGGCACCTACTAATTTATCGTAAATTCATATTTATTTGTAACCATCGGTTATTTTGCCAGAGAGGCGCCGACTCCAAAAGATGACTCAAATAATTGTCTACACCATTGCTGGTTACTAAATTGCACCAATTCACTCTTTCTTTATTTCTCTAACGATAATAGAGTGATGATTTCCTGAAGCGTATCCGCATTCACACTCAATGAGAGAATCCGAACCAAATTTCAGAAGTTCGCCAATCGTTTGTGCATTAAAATGAAGTTATTTGGCCTTCAAAACAATGTTATTTACTGAAAATTTAACGCTGAATTCAAATCTTCTAACGAGAATGCTATGACTAACGTAGTTTTTTTTCTACAAGCATAAATAGTCCAAAAAACGTGATTTTGAAACAAAATTTTTAGAAATACGGCCTAAAAAGTATCTACTTTTAGTCCAATCAATACCAAATTTGGATCACGTAAACTAGACTCAAATTTGAACAGTTTAAGTTTAAAAACGATGGAAAAACAGTTTTGGTTTGGAAGTTATGAGGTCTGAAACACAGGTCCATTAAAACATTGATTGCTCCCTTATTATGCCACCTAAACTTGATTTTTTACCATCGTTAGAAAGCTCTAGCTATGTGCTTTCAAGTGCAATAGTGTTCATATTTTTTTTCTCGACGTGGTTGGGAACGGTGCTCGAAAAACCTCAAAAAAGTGAAAATTGGCATCACGTTTTTTGTTACACTTTCTTCTCTACACGCTATATTAGAATGCCGAACGAAAAATTGAAGCTAGGCCCTTGTAGGCAGATAAATTATGAACAAATTGACACCAGAAACAAAACAATCGAGCAAGTATTCTAGAAGTTATAAGCTTGCAAAGTCAAAACTTCCTTTTTTCGCGAAAATCACGTTTTCCGGCGTTTCTCCGCCTGTGGAGACGTAACTACTGGATGGACTCAATTGAAAAAATTATGGGACCTACCTGGATAGTAACCCTTTCAAACAAAAAAAAAGTAACCCGATCGGACGTACAGGAGCTGAACGCCGGTGGACAACACATACCGAAAAAAAAAAAATGAAAAAAAAAAAAAATCCCGCTAGACGACCATAGTAACCTCCTCCTTGTTTGAAGTCGGTTAAAAAATTGATCAGCCAGATGATGTAACAAGTTAGTTAACAGTGTTGACTGATAGGTCACTCTTGACACCATAGCCAAGCAAGGAATACAATTAAAAATAAACCACATGCAGTCCAAAAGAGATGGATGGCATTAGTCAAGATCAAAATTATAAGCAAGAATGTGCAATTTGAGTGTCAAACTGAAATATTAATGCCTACATCACCAGTACTTAAAATATTCCATTCACTTGGAATTCTAGAACGAACTGTCTTTCAAAGGCAGCTCAAAACACATGGCTGAAGTGATGCTTGATAATGTCACCACACAAGAATTCATTAAACTGTCAAAAGTTGGCCGCGGCTATTTTCAGTGTTAAGCTATTGCTAGGAGTACTATAAACAAAACGTCTCTTATCTCTAATAGTATGTTTGGCTGGGTTTAACGCATGATACTTTGAAAAATCTGGTTACCCTAGTTTGAGTGATTGGTTGCCAGATTTGAGCCATTCGTCGCTGAGCAAAGATTGTTCCTCCTCTCGCTTAGAGTCGGTCATCTGTGAGTAGTGCACGTGCGAAGTGAAGCCCTGTGTCTGGTAAATATAACACCACACTGTCTCAAGGGATAGGGAGGGAATTCGGGGAATTTTCAAAGGTAGAAAGGAACAGAGGGGAAAAGCAAGATGCGTCGGCAAGTAGAACACACATTATTGCTTCTCAAGCTCGAATTCGCAAGGATGGATTATATGAAATGAAGCACCAAAGGTACAACTGCAGATTCCTGATACCAAGGTAAGTATACTAACAAAGACAACAATGGGTGAATGGAAAAATAGCCAACACTGCCGGACGAAATGAAGTTTCCAAAAACCCAGGTATTCGCAAGATGAAGAACCAAATCAACAACCAACTAGAGAGCTCGGATAGATAACGTAATTGAGCAGCCAAGTGAGATTATAGTATTCAAGTTATGAGTACAGAAATTATGACACACATAATTATATGACTGGAAAGCTGGCAAGATAACTTACTCAAGAAAATAATCAATATTAGTTAATCGCATGTAATGGTGAAACTGTTATGAATTGATCTGCTAAACAGAAATAGTCCTGACCAAAATTGTAAAGAACTTAAGGTGATTCACATTTATCAGATTTCTGCAGGCTTGTACAGACAAGGTAGAAAACAACCAAATATTAGAGACGTAAAAATAGCGAGAGAATTAAAAGTGGGTATCAATAGTCGATTTATGATTTTGCATTTCCCAATTGAAGAATATCTCCAAATACTTATCATCAGAAAAAATCGCTGTTAATGCTAGTAATTAAATTTTCCAACTTGAGATATTTTGCTCGAATTTATGGTCCAATTTCCATTTTCTGAAGTTTCCACAGTTTTCAAGATCATTATATCTTAATGGCATTGTCTCAAATAGTTCTACTTAAAAAATAGATACCTTACAACACTGAATGGCGGAATACTGAATACCATTTAGCTCACAAGGTCATTTAGAAGATAGTTACGTACCTAGTCAATTGTGAAAATGATTCAATCATCAGATGATATTGGTGTTAAAAAATAAAAAAATGTAATGAGATCCTCTAGAAGATAGAATGAAGATGAATTCAGAAGAACGCCAGCGGCTCTACCGTCACATGGAGAAATCCTACACGTAGAAAACATTAGACAATATTGACACTACGTTATTTGGATGTCCAGGGGGCGTGAGGGGGATAAAAACCAGGCGATTCATTCTCTGATTCTTTATTTGCTGGCCGAGCACTTTCGCCCGTTTGGGCACCTTCAGAGCGACGTGGAGCCATAGGGTCCACAACCCCTATGTGCTCAGCCAGCAAATAAAGAATCGGAGAATGAGTCGCCTGGTTTTTCTCACCTCAAAAATGCAACGACAAAGAAAAGAATAGTATAGAATAGCAGGACCAAAATCAGACGCCAATCATCAATCCGGAGGGAAATAGTCAACTTGAGGAGCACTAGGATAGTATCACTTGTGACTACCACTAGCCAGAGCTACTAATGAAAGTCACAAGCGATTCCCATGAAAAGGATAAAATACTAAATTAAGTCAAAGAATTCAAAAGTTGACCAGCAGGTCAAAACAGAAAGAGGTTGGAGCAGTAAACGAACCAACGCATGGAAAGCGCCAAGAAATTAGCTCCATGCTCTAGACCAGTAGGTGGGTTGTACAGGAAGCATTGTTGTTTTGTACAACACAAATTTATGGGGAAAACACGCACGGCCAACGATTTCTTAACAGCTGAAATAATTGTGAATTAATGAAATAAAAACAAAGCAAAGATGCAAAACACTACACTAGCTGCATGGACTTAAGTCACCTAAAAAGAACAGTCCAACGTAGAAAACTAATTTTTCTATTTATTAGAATTTAATGGACCGTGTATATATGTTGTTAGTTAACATAGCTGTTGCAATTATTGAATACGCCGTTTCTATTTGAGCGAGTTAAGGTCAGGGTAGTCACTGATGAATGGAAGAGAAAAACGAAATACCACTGCATCAAGCTGCAAAGGAAAGCCCAACACCGATAGGCGATTGTATTGTAAGTTTTCTAAAGCTAACAGTAAAATTGTTCAAAGAAACAAAAATACAACATGCGAAGTATTGTTGAAACAGAGTAAACGAAAGGAATAGGTTAATACTTCGTTTTTCATAGGTCAGACTCTTCAAAATAGGGAGAGAATGCAGAACGAGCGTGGTGATAAGTTATACCAAATTAGCACAGAGCTGAAACTATTTAGAGTTTAGAAAATAAGTATATCAAATGAAGTTACAAGAGTAGAACATAGATAAGTGTTAAGACATGATGAGAAAAATTTAACATACGATCAAATGAGTTTGACACTACCGAAAACGACAGTGCACATAATCAGGCTGGTAGCAATGGCTACCTAATAATAATGACGACAATACAATCCGATAAATTATTTGCACATTCGAAACTTATTTATTATTTAAAAAAGTTTAATGTCAAATCGAATCACGAGTCATAGCGTTCATCTTGATAAGCAATTGAAGTACTATTTCATTTCAACACTGGTAAGAAATAATAAAAACCACACATACCTCGTCAAAAAAAACTTGCGTTTTCCTTAATATATGTTTCAACTCGGTCAGTTCGAGGAAATTCCTTTTCAAGGCTTCAGCGTTTTGGTTTACCTCGCGCAATTCATTTTCAAGCTTCTCAAAAGTGGCCTGAAAATAAGCTTCAAGTTGACTAACACTGTTGCTAGAAGTGAGACGATAAAAGTTCAGATAGAAAAGAAACTTATAGCGTTGCTGTCGGTGGAACTTTCTGTTGTAAGATTGAAGAGCTTCAACAGAAACAAATTTTTTCTGGGAGCGAATAAACTTGAACGTGTGATATCATTGTACAAGTTCTCACCCAATGCTTTTAAAATTTGGACCAACTTTATACCTAAATGCCTGAACAAGGGAACAAAAAAATTCTATAGGTACTAATAGATCGAAACACTCTAAAGCCAAGATCACATCCAGCGTACAATCTGTAATCTGCAACGCCTTGTGATTGAATAAATCTACAAACAGCATACTTCATTTCCTAGCAATGTTGAATTACTCGGCAAAACGCAACATTCAATCATTCATTCATTTCATTAGCATTTGAATTCAACTTACTGGGTTACTATCACATTAGGAATACTGGATACTAAGAAAAAACGTCCTTCCTTCCTTAAAGTTTTAGAAGAATGTGAATTTGGTAACAATTTCTAGAGATTGTTTGACGCTGAATCGAATGAGACCATCGTGGAGTTGATAGCTTTAATGGTTCTCAAGTTATCGCAGCTTCATTGTTGAATTTTCAAGGTTTTCAGAAATTTGTATGAGGGAGTTCACGTTCATGAGGGAGTTCACATTGCTGTTGCGAAAAAGCAACGGCAACCCAACTACCAGCTGATGTCAACAATATTATATATAGAATAGATTCTGGGCCATTTGTAGAGAACCTAGTTATTGAGTAAAAAGTTTATTTTCTTCCGTTCTATTTTATTGGTTTATTATTGGTGCAACACCAAAAGGGTATTGCTCGAGAGTTCTTGGAGCTATAAAAATCGTTCTATGCTCGTTGGAATGGTCGTCAATCACTCTCTTCAGCTGTACCGTTAGGCGAAAAATTTAGCAGTTATTTTGGATATTATAGGGGTATTCATGGTCGGTGTCGAGACGTCGAGAAAGTCGAGACTGATAAGGTTGCCATGGAAATTTTCTCGACCGGACATGCGCAGTACGCCATTTCACATCTCGTTCGAGAAATTGAATTCGATCCAAAAAAGCCTAGAGAAATCCGTCGAGAAATCGAGATTCGGCGTTCCCGCCAAATTCGATGTAAACAACAACGCGAAACGACGGCTATTCGACGAATCTTTCCTCAGATTCCGATTTTTATCCGTTATTTCGCGTTCGTGAGTTTTGTGTTACCAAAAACGAATGGAAATTGTCACCTAATAGGCAGAAACTAAATTCATTCGGATTCGGCGTTCCCGCCAAATGTCGATGTAAACAACAATGCGAAACGACGGCTATTCGACAAATTTTTCTTCAGATTCCGATTTTTATCCGTTATTTTATTTTTATCGTTCGTGATGTTCATGATTTGTGTTACCGAAAACGAATGGAATTGTCACCGAATAGGCAGAAACCAAATTCAATTGGTTTGTATTCGGCCATGGAGGCCTTAATAGATGAGTCCATTTCTCGATCTAGACACGGGCTTCACTGGGAGGATCTTCATGGTACGCGCGGTTCTCGACTTCTCGATTTCTTGACATCTCGATCTCTCGACACCGACCATGAATACCCCTTATGAAAAATAAAAATGATTGAAATTACAGTAGTTGCTACGGAGTTTTCCTTACAGTTACCAATGTGTTTTTCTGTGGAAACGTCCACAAATGCTTGGAATAAATAGGTACTATTTATAAATAATAAATAGGTACTATCACTATCACTGCTATGGTATTTTTAAATCATTATTCAAGCAAAAAATGAATAATAAACCACTGTACAATCACTTTGACATTTTCATAGGGGTATTCATGGTCGGTGTCGAGAGATCGAGATGTCGAGAAGTCGAGAACCGCGCGCACCATGATGATCCCCCGTGTCGAGATCGAGAAATCGACTAATCTGTTAAGGGCTCCATGGCAACCATATCTAATCGTCCGATGTAATGATAGTGAAACCGTTGCCGCCATTTGCTTTCGTTTTTTCGTGGTTTTCAAAAGTGCCTAATCGACCGTTAGCATGCCGAGAAAAAGTCGGAAAGAGTTGAAAAATGGAAATCGAAAATCGGATTTTCGTGGAAATGTGAGTCGGAGTCTCGCTTGTTTACAATTGTTTACATGGACACGCCGAATCTCGACTTCTCGACGGATTTCTCGACGCTTTTTTGGATCGAATTCGATTTCTCGATCGAGAAGTGAAATAAAGTACTGCGCATGTCCGGTCGAGAAAGTTTCCATGGCAACCTTATCAATCTCGACTTTCTCGACGTCTCGACACCGACCATGAATACCCCTAATGTCTTTGATATGGCACACAAACTTGAAAAGCGTTACGAAAAACCGTTATGAAAAAGCGTTAGAAAAATTTGTGATGATTTCCGCTTACAACCAGTCGTTGCTAAAGAAGAGTAACTTCCGCATTTTCCATCCTACAAAAACCGTTCACCACTCGTTCGAAAGCCCTGATTAAACTACAAATTTTTATATATTCACCTCACCAGTTACTATCCCGAAAACTGGGATTTAAGGTCATTCATAAATTATATTATAAACAATTCAGTGATCAACTTTGCATTTTTTTTGTGTTGATATATAGTTGAAACAAACGTTAGAGAAAAGCGTGTAGGTATAAATTCATGTTGCTATTTAGATTAAGGCATTTACGTTTTCCATACGATTTCCACAGAGGGGGGTTGCTTGACCCAAGAAGCCAAACCTTGGGGGCATAATATGTTGTATTATTTATTTGAACACTCTAATTTAATAACTACTGTATTTCGTCCGCCTTCAGTTGCCATGGTAGCACAGTCTATTAGATACCGCACTTGATTGGACTTGATCTTTGTCTTTCATTAATTTATTGTATTTCATTATTTGACAACTTAAAAATTTTGTCTTTCATTCTATCTTTTTACTTAATGGCGAAGCTCAACCATGACGAGCGGTACGTCGGGGTTCGGTTCGTATTTACGCTACCCAGACAATTTCCAGAGGTGGTTGCTTGCGAAGCACATAAAAATGTTTAAATGTGTTGGGGACTTGTACGCAACCATTATGTCATTTTGAGATATTTACTTCCATGTTTACGTAGTAAATGGAAGTATAGTGACCGTCCGAAATGTCGAATTCGGAACCGAGGTCAATTTAGAAGAAATTTTTTGTAGGTAGCGTTTTTATATGTTTTTGAATCGATTTTTTCGAGCCAAAAGCATAATTTGCGGCAAACATTTGCCAACAGCTATAGTCGGAAAGCAATTTTATTTACTCTTCTTATCCCGCCCTTTTTATTTGTCAGGGCTCCATATCCAGAAAAGAGAAAACCAGAAAAAAAGAAAAAAAAAGAGACAACCCCAACCCCAGTGGCCTTGGTCTGAACCTACTACCTACCAGGCACCTAAATGAACGTCTATGTAGGTCGACCTTGAAGTGCATAGTGCGACAGAGGAAAGAGAGAATCCTAGTAATTATAATTGCAAACCACACCCGGTAAAAAGGGGAGCTGGGAATGGAGAATTTAAATAAAACGTAGGCAGGAACCAAGTGAACTTGAAATCTATGGGCGTAGATACTAAAAAGACTTTTCGAATCATAGAAGAATATTTGTACTGTGGCTCTTAAATCCCAAATTTGAAAAAAGGCACTCACCTCCAAATCTATCATTTCTCGTGGCTGAGGTGCTTCGGGATTTTCACCCGTGTCCAACATGGGGATCTCATCTTTCTTAATTTCTTTTTCGAGATAGCGCAGCTTCCGTTCCATTTCGTCGCACCGGCGGACTTCATTGACAAACTTACGTTGAAAGGCGTTGACATCTGGATTTAACTGAACAAGAGATCGAACAGTTAAGACAATACAATGGTAAATCAGCCCAAAATATCGTCGGGGATGGGCGTAGGACGTTTTCATCAGTGCATGAAACGAAGAATAATGCTACTAGTATTAAGTATTGTACATCAATGCGGTAGTTAGTACTTACATCTCGAAATTGAACGAGCCCAAGTTCTCCCAGTTCAGAAACGCAGGCGTATGCAGCTTCGCTTTGGAGGAAAAGTTGACATAAAGTCATTTCCTCGCTCCGAAATAGGGACCCCATTGCAGAAATATATAACGGAAACTCTGGACGGGAAACTATCTCCCGATTGTGCTGACGAACCGTACGACAAAATGAATGCTCTACCTATCTTGTATCTTGTACTTGTACTATTGATCGGATCGCTAAAATCTGCTTGGACGGAAGAACACACCCACTTCAGCCGCGAGAACCCTTGACGTCACACGAGACGTTTTTTTGCCTTCAACTACTTGCGTGTTGAATCGATTAGTCATTTCGATGGACGAACTATTCGATTGATTTGACTGCGCAACCGAACAATTTTTCATGTTTGACTAGAAACATTAAAAACAGCAGGGATAAAAACAAGGGATAACAAACAATATTATAACCAACACTACAACCATGCATGCTTGATAATAATAATACTTCCAATATGTATTCTGTCAAATTGGCACTTCTCCCCTTCTCTCATTCTCAATGAAGGAAAAAAATGATGTTGTTTGAGCGAAACGTGGTATAAGTCGTTTCCCCCAACGAACGATAAAATTTTAGCCATTATTTATAAAAAGAATGAGTTATGGTGTGCTTTAAAACCTCCATAATAAAGAGCCGCATGAACTGAAAACACGATAGTACTTGAATCGATACTAGATTGAGCGATAATTGCATAATATGAAATTCGGTTTCCGTTTTTGTGGGCGAATTAAATTCATAGTAGGTAATCTAAAATATTGTTTTTTTTTGTTTTTTGTTTTTTGTGCGTATAGAAGTAATAACGATGATGGTGATCTAAATCTAACCAAATTTTGGTTTAAATCAAGTATCTGTATTGTCTTCGGGTCTTAACGATTTGGTGAGCTTTGTGTCGAGTCGAGGGAGTCAACCCCGCCCTTGTTTGCCGTCCGATCTGATCTGCTAATTCGGTAGCATAGACCATAGAGAGAGGTAGTATCGTGTAGACAGCTCGGTAATCTGCTGGTAGGATCGGTAGTCAGTCAATAGCAGTGCAGTGTGCACTTGTGCGGTGCAGTGATTGATTACATGAAATGCGAGTTATGACCGCTGCTATGAACGGTATTATACTAACCGATTAGACAAGGTATTTAGGGGGTGTTTGTTTCATTTTCGTGAGTTTGTGCAGTGCCTGGCAGTACCCTCCACGTATGCTCAATTTCGGGTTGACCCTTTGTTTTCACATCATAATATTAGGTGGTTATCCTTAACCTGAGGAGCAGTACAGTTCAGCCAGTTGGCCCTCAACAGTTTACTAGTATCTATTATTTTATGATGAGTCCGATTCGCTGATCTTCAGCGTTAGTTGCCAGCATCTGCTGGGCATACGATGAAGAAGTCGAGCAAGAACAAGAGTACAGAAAGCAATGTGGCTGCTGAAAGGCTGGCTGATTACAAACGTTCAGGTAATTTGCCTTTGGCAGGCTCTGTAGGAGCGAACGCTTTGGATCCGCTCGATTTAGAATACGGAGGTACTACCAGTGGAGGAGCTGACTTGCCAACCGTCGAGGCGAGTGAAGCTACTGGTACCAGAGATAACAGCATGCGAGATAAAAAGCTATCTTCAACGTCACTTGGGGGCGGGGACGGCGTTCGACCCAAAGTCGTCACTGTCAAGCATCCAGAATCGAACAAGCCAAAGCCTACGGTTAAAAAAAATAAGCCAATTCAAGCGGATTTAGATATTTCCAAAGAATTCTTGCGCTGTCGTGACGATGGCATTTCCAGGCTTGATTTGAGCAAATCTTCAATTACAAACCTCCCCCAATCAGTCCGCGATCTGACTCATTTAGTCGAGTTCTACCTATATGGCAACAAATTGGCGACATTACCATCTGAAATCGGATGTCTTGTCAATCTGCAAACATTGGCTTTAAGCGAAAACTCACTTACCAGTTTGCCAGAGTCGTTATCCTCTCTCAAATCGATCAAAGTTCTTGATCTTCGGCATAACAAGCTCAATGAAATCCCTGATGTTGTCTACAAGTTAATATCTCTTACGACGCTATTCTTGCGTTTTAACAGGATCAAAGTTGTAGATGAGGATATCCGAAATTTAAACAATTTGACCATGCTAAGCTTGCGGGAAAATAAAATCAAGGAGCTTCCAGCTGGAATTGGAAAATTAGTGAATTTGACCACATTTGACGTGTCGCACAACCATTTGGAGCATCTTCCTGAAGAAATTGGCCACTGTGTCAATCTATTGACTCTTGATCTTCAGCACAACGAGCTACTTGACATTCCTGAATCCATTGGGAACCTGCGGGCTCTGAGCAGACTTGGTTTACGTTACAACAGACTGCAAAGTGTTCCCAAGTCTCTGAGCAATTGCAAACATATGGACGAGTTCAATGTCGAAGGTAACGTACTAAATGCACTACCTGATGGACTGTTGTCCTGCCTGCAAGAGCTGACTAGTATCACTCTTTCAAGAAACAATTTCAGTGCTTATCCGTCCGGAGGCCCTCATCAGTTCACTACTGTTTATTCCATCAACATGGAACACAATGAGATTGACAAGATACCGTATGGCATATTTTCAAGAGCTAAGAACCTTACAAAGTTGAATATGAAGGAGAATGTATTGACATCATTGCCATTAGATCTAGGAACATGGTGCAACATGGTTGAACTGAACTTAGGAACAAACCAGTTGAAACAATTGCCAGAAGATATACAGTACTTAACAAATTTAGAAGTCCTTATCTTGTCCAACAACCTGTTAAGGAGGATCCCCTCTACAATAGTCAGTTTGAAGAAATTGCGAGTATTGGATCTTGAAGAGAATAAGTTGGACCAATTACCTTCCGAAATTGGGTACCTGAGGGACTTGCAAAAGTTGATACTGCAGTCTAACCAGTTGCAGACATTACCACGAGCCATTGGCAATTTGTCAAATCTTCTTTATCTTGGAGTCGGTGAAAACAACCTCGTCCATATTCCAGAAGAGATTGGAACATTGGAAAATTTAGAATCCCTGTACATCAACGACAATCCAAACCTACACAACCTTCCATTTGAGCTTGCTCTTTGCACAAGTCTTCAGATCATGAGCATTGACAACTGTCCTCTGACTCAGATCCCCCCAGAGATCGTCGCCAACGGACCATCACTCGTCATTAAATATTTGAAAATGCAAGGCCCTTATCGAACAATGTGAAACGTCAACAATGCTTGTTATCGGTGAATATGCCATAATGCTTAATGACAAAATAGTCGAGTTGGTGTTGATTAAGTTGAGTTATTCATATATTTCTTAAGAGCCGTCCGTGGCAAAGCTGCTGTTTTTAGGGGTTACTTTTAAAACCCTTTTAATTGTTATCAACATGGACGCAATTGATTATCCATGCATGCCTGTATCAAAATCGATGTTTTCTCATTCTATAAGTGTTTTTGCTGTCATATAATAATTGTTTACAACATTCATGTGTTCATGAACATTAGAAGCGATAATAATGTTCAAGACTGTGATCATTGTGGGCACTCGTCTGTTTAGTGAATTGTCCATAAATGTCCCTTATGGATCAAAAAATATTTTTCTTCAAGGGAAAGCATGTCCCTTATTGATGATAGGCATTGCTGCTGCTCATCTTTGAAGAATTGGATAGAGTGGTTGCTGCGTCTTCTGCGGTCTTCGATTTACCCAGTCACGTGATTCGCTTTCCGGCTCATAAACCTCTTTTGACGAAAGAGTTCACTACCGGAAGCCCATACATTGCTAGGTAATGCAATGATAAGTATCCATCACATAAGTCTAGTGAACCGTAGAGGCTTGTTTACCTAGTAAATGGAAGTATTTTGATCCTTTGAAAAGTCGAATTTGGAACATTGGTGAATTTGGAAGGAACTTTCACACTAATATACTCAGAAACGTGGTCAAAACATCGCATAAATCGTCATACCTGTGTGAAAAGTGAATGAAACTCCGTTAAATTTTCAGAGAATGTTGTCCTTCCAAATATTGGTTAACACACAGTACTTCAAACTAACTATTCAAAGGTTTTTCTTTTTCGATTTTTACAGGCAATAAGAGTCAATATTTTTCGAACGTTTGTGGTCTTAAATGTTCATTATGGCAAGCAGATGGTGCTTGATTTTTTATATATTGGGTCACATACCATACCTCCATATTGAGAGCTTTTTTCATGATTTCACTAGTGCGTGTTTGTATTTTGATCTTAAAAGGCCGCAAAAATCAATATATTTGAACGCTCAAGGTCTCGGTGTTGGGGACGGCGATTGAATGAAGTCCAATTCTTATCACGTGCGTCACATACAGTACTTCCACAGTATATGCATATTGACCATATTTTAATTTTTTTCAGATCTCAAAAATGATGAATTAAAACCTGGGAGATTTGAAATGTTTCTTTATGAATTCAAAAGGAAGAGGTTACTATGGTTGACATGCGTTTAGTTTTAAATTTTTTATTTAGGTATGTGTTGTCCGCTGGTGTTTGGCCCCTGTAACTTCGATCGGATTCCTTTTTCCTTTGTTTGAAAGGGTTTCTATCAGGTAGGTACCATTATTTGTTTAATTGAATCCATCCAGAAATTACGTCCCCCGATCGGAGGGAATGCTGGAAGAATTGATTTTGCAAATACGGTAACTTTTGATTTGCGAGCTTCGACCTCTTCTCCATTTTTCTTCTTTTTATTCCGCCGAGTACTTTCGCCCGTTCAAGCTTCCTCAGGACATTATAGGACCAAAGGTACTTATGGCCCAACCTCTATACTCGTTGAAATGGTCGTCAATCACTCTCTTCAGCTGTACCATTAGACGAAAAATTTATCTGCTATTTTGGGAATTATGAAAAATAAAAATGATGGAATTTAGGAATGTTCCCTCATAGTTACCAATCTGTTTTTTTGTTTTTTTCTGTGGGAACGTCACAAGTGTTTGGAATAATTAGGTACTATCACAAATGGATGCTCTTCTTAAATTATTATTGAAGCGAAGGAATAATAAACCACTGTGCAATCATTTGCAGCGTTCATTGATCTGAGTACCCATATGTAATTAACCTATTACAAATTACTTGTGATGACAACACAAGAATGACATTTTTATTGTAACATTTACGGTCTCCTAACATTTCATGTTAGGCGAATTTCATGTTAGCCAGTCCTGATTTTGCAGCCAGCTGAAAGCTGATAACATGGATTTCAGGGTTGTGTGCCACAAGTTAAAAATTGAACATCATCTGCTTGCCATAAGGAACAGTTTAAGACTTTGACCTATCACAATTATTTGTTCTTGTAGCTTGTAAAAAGCTTGTGCGTATATCTTGGAAGCGCTGGTGTATTAGGTATTCAGAATTCAATCACGTTGCCTTATTTTGCATCACTCGGAGAACATTTTGACGATATGACGACTAGTTGTCACTTTTTGACCTTGGACGTACAGTGGTGTGCAAAGATCACACAGTAGTTCCGTCAGTTGACAGGTATAACTTGTCTGTTATGAAATAGAGAAGCTCATTGAAAGGCTGCAGGGTTAGTGCATTACAATCTTTGCTGAAAAACTAGCCAGGACACCTTAAAACGAAGTAGGTACCTTATTTCTCTTATGTTCATAAGAATCAAAATAGAAAAAAGAACTTGGCGTTATCCAAAATTTTACAAGAGCTAATTCTACACTTTCACTTGGTGATCAATCGCTGAAAATTTCATTTTTTTCATGGAAATACAGCTACAGTTCTTCAGTGGACGACTGATGGTTTACCATTGAGTAACATATTCTGCCAGTTGCTGCCAACAGTGTAAACGTCAATAAAGTTTTTATAATAATTATTGCAAAGAAAACTGAATGTTCGTCTAGAATGCTGATTTTTAACATTTTGCAGGCGTGCGGTGATGGACCCGACGTCAACGATTGATTTTATCAGCTAGTTGGTCTCCTTCCTGATCCTAATGGCTTAACAAATGATATGCTGCCCTCCTTTAGTGGTATGAATTATATATTTTCACATTGGAAACTAATTAATAGCTCTTTAACAAACTCCCTGGCGTATTCTCATAAGGACCCTTGAAACATACCGCAATCTACATCCCCTTCCTTAAAACTACTCAGTTCGTTTCACACTGGAACCCTTTTAGAAAACCTAAGTTCTTCGGCTTTCAATTTGCATATATAAATGTTTTCATCTTTACTGCCAACTTTCCCCTTGCAGGGTAGTTGAAAGTCCAAAATGTAATTTGTAATGTAATTATTCAATCCAATATGTAATATTTCACCGATGCAAATTATTCCCCCCGGGAGGGAACTAATTTTGAAAAGTTCTACTTGATAACTTGAGGTAAATCATGGTTGTAAAAATTGGGCAGTATTTAATCACAAAATAGCGGAAGAGGTGAAGTTATTTTATCTTCGCCACCACAGACAACCACGTCCTTTTCTCTATAACTATGATAAAATTAAGGCTTACTAAAATATTGCTAATCCATCATAAAAGTTAGCTTAAAATATTTCCATAATTTAATTGATTTATTGGCATCGCTATTTAATTTTTTTTTTCAGGAAAAATTCGCCCCTAGCCCTGCGCAGCCGCACGGCTCTGCCTATCTCAACAAGTAATAATCCTTGATGTTGTTGAAGAGGAATTGTAATAGCTTAATAAAACTGAACTTCAGGGTTTTCTTTTTAATTTTTCCTTTTTATAAACTGTTCAACAGTAAGAACAAATAAGAGTATGCGCAGACAACAATCCCATTTTCAGGACGGCAATTTCTCAAGGATGGTAGGAAAATTCTCAAGTTGGAAAATGATGAAATGAAAATTCTTTCAAACTCAGAGTTTGAGATGCATTGCTTAATTTATAACATTGGCTATCACCATAAAGTGTAGAACATCATAAATTCAACGCAATTACAAGGTATTTGTTGGTGAAACAGTTTTTACTGATAAACTTATTTTGCATTGAAGGCTTTACTGCTACATTCGTTTTGCATCATTGCTCCAATTTGAGACTTGAGTTAATTTAGACTGGAGGCCAACCCATCTGTGTTCCACCGAAAACGTGAATATGCAAGTGATAAACTGATTGAGCGGCATCTTTTCCATTGTTAACAACAAGGCGGAAGCCATTTCCGAGGCCTTGAGCTTTAGCCAAATTCTTTGCAGTAATCATAAGATGGCCCAGCAACTAGAAATAAAGAGAAAACATTAATTTGCACCAAATCATGCTAGCTGGTAACTGAATTGAATTTCGGCAAACAAAAATGCTTAGTATCTTACATCAGCATCGCCATCTTCAGCACTTGACAGCATTGGTATTGGTTTACGAGGAATTACCAAAAAGTGCACAGGAGCCTGTGGGTTAACATCGTGGAAGGCTATGCACTGAAAATAAAAGGATTAATACAGAATCCAGTTGTCCTTGGTATCTTCACGGCAGCAAAGGTAAATTGGCTATCAATGGCATAGCCACTATACTCAACCAATGACCAATTATGCCCAGATGGTCGAAAGGACTCAGCCAAATACAACAATGAAGATGGAGAAAAGTCCTCAAATTATTCTCCCCCTCAACACCTAAAATAAAATTATTAAATGGAACGAACTGTCAAGGAAAATATGAGTTCAGAAGGTCAACATTACCTTATCGTCTTCGTGAATTATCTTTGCTGGTATCTCTTTTCTGAGAATCTTTCCGAAGATGGTATCACCTCCAGGAACAGCCGTTTGAGCCTTCTCAACTTCAGACATTGTCACGCTCTTTCCACGAGAGCTGTAAAGTCGTGAAGACCAAGAATTAGTCGCTGAATCAACTCTTGCTAAGGTCAGAGACCACGCCGGCATTACCCGAAGCAGGGGTCGAGCAAACGATATCATGCTATCCACCAGCGTTTGGCTAATTCCTGGCACAAAACATTACAATAATACGTAGATGTTTCAAGTTATCATACCCCACGGTCGTAAGGAAAAATCTTGCGTAATTTACGAATTCGGCCGGCCAAACCAACATTTTTTAAACAGAGCTTATACAATCCATTTTTCCCTTCCACATCCTGCTACCTTACTTTTAGCATCCAGTGCGTAGCGTCAGAGGGAGAGATTAACGAATATCGGTATTTATTTAGGCAGCCCACAGAATTGCTGCGGGTTTTTAAAAGATGAAAATAATGGTGGGGCATCCGATATTTCTTGACGAAGGTCCCATCAGTTCTGAAAAGCTCTGCGCAGATAGTTTCGGAGGCCAGCGATAATAATCCTTTCGCAGGAAAAGACAGAGCTTCCTCTGCGTCAGTGCTTGGTTCCTTGAACTCCTATGAGAACAGGATGGAAAAAATCGGATCGTGTAAACCCGGCTCTGTTAGGCCGAACAACAGCGACCGAAGAAGCAGCACCAAGTAGGTAAGCAAACTTCGATGATTGATAATACGCAAGAGTTCAAACAGCAAATTACTAATCCATGGCGAATTGGATAGCCAGAAAAAAAAATACGAGTAGTACCTGGTGGAACTTCAGAGAACCAAAACACTTGAAAAGCTTTAAGAATATTACCAGAACAGTACCAGCAAACTTGGTCCTTATATAAGTACGAACGGAAACCGGAAGATTTCTATTAATAGGGATGGGTATCGATTAATCGTAATAATCGATGTATCCGCTTTTTTAATCGATGTCATTAGGGTCCGATTAATCGAGTTATCAGAAGGATTGAAGAATAGCTTGTTTGAAGAAGAAGAAGAATAGTTTGTTCTTTGTTTGAGTATCTATTCTGTTTGTGTTCTACTTACCACTTACCAACTTAGTTCTTCTGTTTTGTGTAGCGAAAAATTTTGCTAGATCTCCAACATGCCCCCTAAAAGCTTTGTTTGGAAACATTTTGATAAATTGGATGGTGATAATAAACATTTAGTGAAGTGTCGACATTGTGGAGTGAATCTAAAGAGCTGTGGGAACACAACCAACTTATTCGACTACTTAAGTCACTATTAATCGGGATATCGATTAGCTAGTAAAAAAAGTAGTTATATCATTAATCGATGTTATGCTGGTCGATACCCATCCCTACTCTTACGGAAATGATAGTGATTTCGATACTCTTCATAGTGATAGAGATATCGATATTTCACTGTCGGTTATATCGGAAGAGGAATTTTTACTATTATGATGAGCTGTAGTGTCACAGTTTTTTTTTTCTTTTCATTCGAGCACCGAATTGAGCAGTTTGTGTCACAAAATAAGGCAGGTTTCACTGATCCAAACCAGATGATACATCAATACAGACATGTGAGATGAAATTGTATCGATTCCACGAACAAATCGATATTTTGATAATCCAACCATCTTTAACAGCTTGAAATTCAAAAAATATTTATCTCGATCTCGAGTTTTCGTAATTTGCCAACTCATCGCTGCATGCCATCACGTACAATATCTGTGGGGAATAACGATAACTGGTTGCACAATATACGTTAATTTTGTCTGTAAGGATGTTATTTACTTCGGTAAATCTAAATCATAGTGACCGTCAGAAAAGTCGAAGTCGTAACAAAGATGAATCCAGAAAAAATATACACAGTACCTATTACTCTGAAACACTTTCTCACTTGATTGATTGAACCACTGAAAATACATAGCATATTCTAGTTATAATCGTTCGAAGTTTTTTCTAACTCGATTTTCACAAGCCGTTACAGCTATTATTCTGACTTTCATGTTTTGGGCATCGAGAAATAATTATAAAAATAAATGCGTAGTTAGTGATTGCGTTGCTCTAAAGTTGGGACATTTGAAGTCGGTTTTATTTTAATTTTTGTGGGATTTGGGAAGCCTGATTCTTAGCTTCACAAATAATACGCACTCAATCACGCACATTCTATGTGCGTTATTCGCATGTGTTTGTGTTATTTCTCATCTCAATTGGCTAAAACCTCAAGACACCACTTTATTCGTGACGTCATTCGGTTCCCATGCTTGCCACCCCTACGTTCGCTTACTTCAACAACGTTGCTAGGAGCTCCATGACGACGAAAATAATGCTGCTTGATATTTGAAGTGGAATGAAAAATTCACGAGACCCACTTCCGGGAAGTCTTTAAAAATGTTGCTGCTTAAATTTATTTCGATCTGAGGAAGCGAGACAAGAGTAGCAGAAAGGGAAGAGGCACCGGTACGGCCTAGAACTTTCCTGAATCTCGCTCCCCCTCCGCCTCCCCTGACTATCAGCTAGCAGGCTCAGGCCATAGTCAGTTCGTCAGTTGCAGTTGATTATCTTCATTCTTTCCTTTCGTTGTTACGTGTGCAGCTCGCTTGCTAGAGTTTTTCCACGCTCGCAAGTGTCCATTTCGACCAGTTCGTATTTTCTGCAACAAGTAAGTTCATCTCTAGTTTGTGTAGAAGTGAACATTTCTGTAGTATAAAACCTACCCCAGGGAGGGCTCGAATTGATCGTAACTGGCGGCCAATGGTGGACGGAAGTCTCTTTAATTCTTGGCCTTCAAAGTACGAATTTCGGAAGCCGTAATTATTGGCAAAAGAAAAATTAGCGAAGATGTTTGCATTTAGAGTAGATTTAATTCGAAACGTTCGTACCACTTAGCACAACTTGAGCATTACTTCTGTACAACTTATTATTCGCCATTCCTTTTGTCCTCGAACTGAAGGTACCTAGGGCTGAAGTGTTTTCTAGCTATGACTCATCGGTTTTTAAAGTAATTTTGCGAAAATTTTGCACGATTTTTGTGACCAGTAGAGCAGTTGGGTAGTTACAGATCCAAGAATGTGCGGGTGTGCTGTACTGCACATGCATTTTTGTGTATGTTCCATGTTATGGAAAGAGACAAATTCGGGTCCTCGTGGTCAGGTTTAATTAGGAATCGACCATTCAAACAAGTGATAGAATTCCTGTCTGTGATACTAACCTTTGCTGCGGGTTATTACGTAGAAATTTCCATTCGAAAACTCCGCCACGTTATGATTTCCTTCCATTGAAGAATTGTCATACCTCGACGTCTTTCTTCAACCAGATCTTGTGAGAATGACAGCGAAAATCGCTCCGAATTTTACTCGAAAATGTAGTATTCACTCATTTTAGTTCTCACATAACTTTAGTAGGTAATAAGTTTATGTTATAAGTTTATGTTATTCCTAAAAATAAAAGTCAGTGGTGTGTATAGATCACTCAGTACTTCCATGTTGTTTCAAAATCTCGTTTTATGGACTATTTATGGTTGTAGAAAAATAACTATCTGAGCTTAGGCATTTTCGTTATGAGACCAGAATTCTGAATTGAAGTGTGAACAAATAGCGTGGTTTTCAAGGCCAAATATTTTCCAAATCTATAAAATATATCTATAATATAAAATCTATGATATAAATAATATAATTATCTATCTATAAATTAATCTATACCTAATCTATATTGTAATCTATAATATAAATTGTCCAAAAATCTATAGAAATTGATACCAAATAGGTACAACTTTTTCTGAGAAACGTTGTAAAATAGAATGGCTCAATTCTTTAACCAAATCGCTACCTTAATTTCAAGGGTATTTGTGGAGGGTTTTGAGGGGGATAATATTCGTATTTTACAACGTTTTTCAGAAAAAATTGTATTTGGTATCAATTTCTATAGATTTTTGGTCGCTGAATCGAATGAGACCACTGCGAGTCGAGAGCTTTATTGTTTCTCAAGTTATCGCAGCTTTTGCGTTGAATTTGGGAGATTTTCAGAAATTGGGCTTAACTCGAGAGTTCTTGGAGCCGTGATAATCGTTCTATACTCGTTAAAATGGTCGTCACTCTCTTCAGCTGTTCCGCAAGGCAAACAATTCAGCTTTTAATTGGGAAATTGAGCAAAATAAAAATGATAACAATTACAATGTATCGGGTAGGTGAGGGGGAGAAGAACCAGGCGACATATTCTCCGATTTTTTATTTTCTGGCCGAGTACTTTCGCCCCTTCGGGCATCCTCAGGGCGATGTGGAACCATAGGTTACCACAGGCTGTGGTAACCGATGTGGAACCATAGGTTACCACAGGCTGTGGTAACCTATGGTTCCACATCGCCCTGAGGATGCCCGAAGGGGCGAAAGTACTCGGCCAGAAAATAAAAAATCGGAGAATAATTATGTCGCCTGGTTCTTCTCCCCCTCACCTACCCAATACAATGAGAGATGCGACGACTCAACCAAGAACAATTACAATGGTTGCTACGGAGTTTATCCCTCCTGTTACCAATCTGTTTTTCTGTGGGAACGCAAATGTTCGGAATAATTACTATCACAAATGAATAATCTTAACTCATTATTGAAGCCAAGGAATAATAAACCAATGTACAATCATTATTTGCGGCGTTTTTTATTTATTTCATTTTGATGACACACAATCCTGGACATTTCTACTCGTAGGATTTGCCCGAGGTTTCTTAATTGATCTTCTGTCCCTTACTACTAACCAACCATATAAAATGCATATATCGTAGTTGAGCACTGAAGTTCCAAACTATAATTATTACCTAACTACTTCCATTGTTATGTTGTTTGAGAAGTGTGGTTGAACTTCTGAAATAATATATCCCTTTTTGTCGAACCTTTTGTCAACATATTGGATGCATTGGTGCACCTTGGAATTGACCATTACTTAAAACATTCAAATAATTTATATCACCATTGTTGGTTATTGAAATGCACAAATTTACTCTTTCTTCATCTTCTCAAATGATGATAGAATTTTGTTTTTCTCAAGCCTATCCGCAATTACACCTAATGGATGAATGCGAACAAAATTCCAGAAATTCAACATCCATTTGTGCATAATAAAGAAAATATTCAGCCTTCAAATCCATGCTATTTGTTGAAACTTTAATTCAGAATTCTAGTCTCATAACAAAAATGCTATGCCTTATATAGTTGTTTTTTAATCCAATCAATACTTTTCTAGCATTATGGGAATACTCTTGCTAAGTACTTCCATGTGCAATCATTTTCTTTTTTTCTCAACGTCGTTGGGAATGGTGCTTGAAAAACCTCAAAAATGTGGTAATCGGCGTCACGTTTTTTGTTAGACATTTTTCTCTACTCACCATATTAGAATTCTGAATGAAAATTGGTGCTAGGTCTTCATAGGCTGATAAACAAACAAAATGACATATAAACCGAACAATCGAGCAATTTTTCTAGAAGTTATAAGCTCAGAAAGTCAAGACTTCCTGTTTTCGCTGTACCAAAAACCTGCATGTCAACCTACTCCTTTTGAAGTGGGTTAAAAATCAATATATTTGAGCGGTTAAGGTTATAAAATGTCAAGGATGGTGATTGAATGAAGTCTGATTTTTATCTCGTTGGTGACATACAGTACTTCCGCGCTTTACGTATATTGACAATATTTTGATTTTTCATTCTGCAAAAATGATAATATTTCATAACGCTGGGGGACTTGAAATTTTTCTTTCTGTCAGCTGAAATTTGTTTGGTTTTTCTTATTGGAGTCACACACCGTACTTCCCTGTAATTCGCATTGTCAGTTATTCCATTCCCAGGAGGTGTGAGGGAGAGAAAAACCTGGTGACCCATTCTCCGATTCTTTATTTTGCTGGCTGAGCACTTTCGCCTATTCCGGTACTTTTAGGACAACGTGGAGCCATAGGGATGCCCAAATGGGCGAAAACGCTCAGCCGGCAAATAAAAAAAATCGAAGAATGAGTCGCCTGGTTTTCCTCTCTCTCACACCCCTCGACATGGAAAAAGCGATGGGAAGAAAAAGAAGTTTTTTCATTTGTGTACTTTTGTATCTTTGGGACTCCTTGCTATAAAAATGACTCCATTACACAAAACTTGTTTTGTATCGATTGGATCATACTCGTACTTTCGTCTTGTATGGTTTATTGACTATTTCGATTTTTATAGGCCGCGAAAAAATCAATACCTTTGACGCTGGAGGTCCATAAAAATTATCCCATTTTACAAAACTTGGCTAGTTATGTTGGGCTCACATACTGCACTTCCTCATTATTAACATAATTTGTGCGTTTTTCTATTTTTGGGTTCTTCTAGCTTGTTTGTCAATTAAAGTAAAGTAGAGTAATATCGTTGCGCCCCTAGGACGAGCTTCTTCATTTTGAAATTGGTTATTCCTGTTACCGACTCAAATAAGGAAGTACTGTGTGCCCACCACTGGTAGAGTTTGACATGAGGGTAACTAATGAATTTTTGAAGCTATAAAAATCGGTGTGTACTCGTTGGAACGATCGTCTAACACCATAGTTGCTACTGAGTTTTTCATTACAGTTACCTATCGGTTGTTAGGTGAAAACGTTGAAAAATGTTCTGACAAGTTATTATTACAAAAATGGATGGTCTTCTTAAATCGTAATTGAAGGATAGGAATCATCTGCTGCGTTTTTCATCATTCTGTCTAGTTCTTGAGCGAAGTTCGAAATGGTGAAGGAGACATCGTATTATGACATTCTCGGAGTGCGTCCAGACTGCTCGACTGATGAATTGAAGAAGGCGTATAGGAAATTGGCGTTGAAATACCACCCTGACAAGAATCCTAATGAAGGCGAGAAGGTGACTAACTCAACAACCCATCCTATCAGTTGGTATATTTAGAGAATGCTTAAGATTCGTTTATTGAAAATTACTTTCATTTCTAATGATATCGCGTTATCGTAAGAAAGGGAAATTGAGAAGGTGGTTTGTTCACTGTGTTATAATCTGTTGTCTGAATATTTTCTTTCCTTCGGGGCATCTTTAGCGTTCAATAAAGTACCTGTGAGTTATAAGAATCAGATGAATTTACAAAAAGAGCCCTGAAGAAGCTAGCAAACTTCAACAACAAATTATAACACGGAGAACTAGTGGCCTTGTTTATATCCTCTTCTATTCCCCAATATGTACAGCTATCTATGCTTCAAATCGCTGTGGATCTCCGATTTTTTTTCTAGTTTAAACTCATCTCTCAAGCCTATGAAGTTCTTTCGACTCCAGAAAAGCGTCAATTATATGATGAAGGTGGAGAACAGGCATTAAAAGAAGGTGGATGTGGCCCCAGCGGTTTCACTAGCCCTATGGACATATTTGACATGTTCTTCAATGGAGGCTTCCGAGGAGGCCGCGGCCGGCGTGAGCGTCGTGGTAAGAACGTCGTTCATCCACTATCTGTGACCCTGGAGGAACTCTATAACGGTAACGTGCGCAAGCTAAAGATTGAAAAGAGCATCCTCTGTGAGAAGTGCGAAGGTGAGTCGATTTTTCAAGTTGTGACACTTGTTATCTAACATGATTTTCCGTTAAGTCTAATGAGCATTCTCAAGATGATTTTATGAAAAAAAAATGTATATATAGATATATAAATATATATAAAACATTGTGCATACACAGTACTTTCATGTTTGAGTCGGTATTTTTGTATAACAAATTATAAAATCAAGGAACTTGTATGAAGCAACGTTAGTTTACACTAAGTGTTATTGAATGAATGATACCTAAAAATGTGTCACCAGCTCTTTTTAAATGTTTGTAACAAGAGTGAATGACACCACTTATACAAATATTTAGAATCCTCCAGCGTTAAAATATATTGATTTTTGAAACCAGTAGAAGATTGTCACTGAAAAGCTCATAACATGGAACTACACTGTGTGCAAGCCAGAGATATAAATTGAAAAAATCTTTTGGCAATCTACTTGCCATGAAGAACATTTTGAGGATTTGCACCATCAACACTTTGACTTTTATGGCTGGTAAAAATCATAATAAACATAAAGTTTTATTTCTTTATTATTTTAATAACTCTGAAGCAGTGTGTGTTAGGTATTGACATTTCGATCACGTTGTCTTATTTTCATTGTGACAAGAGTTTCTGAAAATATTTTATAAAATTTCAAGAATTTTCCTGGGAGATATGGCAATATTTATACAGGGACCATAGACAGATGGAAACACTGACAGACAAATAACTGGACGCACAGACACTTGTTCAGAGAGTGAGCAGAGCGCTCTAGGAGCAGGCGCGCGCAACGTTCAGATTAAGCTAACAGAGGATTTCTACGGAATACACCTCACCTCTACTCAGGCAGTTTCCTCTTATTTAACTATGTATTGTGGGTTATTTTTTCTGTTTTTCAAGCCTTGTTGAATTATACAAAAATCAACAAACAGACGAAAAAATTTCCAATGTTCTATGCACGATGTAATAATAATTGTAAATAAATCCACCTTCATTCTCCGCAAAACGTTTCTCGCATCTTATCATTGTATATTATGTCATTATGGGGCCTAAAAGCAATCGAGAAACAAACAAAACAAGTTTTGTGTACCTGATCAAAGTTGGTCATAATTGAAGCAAAGAGCCTCGAAAAATACAATAGCGCTTGAATCAAATAACTTGAAAAGCGTTTTACGAGGAAGTACTGCAAGTGACTCCAATAATAAATCAAGCGATTTTCAGCCGCCATATAGAAACATTCAAGTACCTCAGCGTTCAAATACCTGTATTTATTTCCGCCAGCCTTAAAAATTAAAATATAGTCAATATGCAATTACGCGGAAGTACTGTGTGTGACTCACTTGATAAAAACCAGGCATCATTAAATCACCATTCCAAACATTTTAAAACCTTGGAAGTTCAATTACATGAGATTTGCGGCTTGTAAAAAAAGATTTATGAATTTTGTTTGGTCGGTTATTAGTTATGAGTTTCATAAGCGTGAAGAGAGATGTCCAAGGTTGTGTGTCACTAAAAGGGAGAGGGGAATTTCTAATATTTAAATAAAACCGACTTCTAATGTCCCAATTTCAGAGCAACTATGCATTTTAAGAACTACTTTACTACTCGTATTGACATGACCACTTCTTGATTGATTGGACCATAACCTCTAATGATATAGAAAATAATTATTTCTTGATTCCCAAATGATAGAAAACTTTCCTTTCACGTCTCAATTGCCTTGAGAATAGTCACTTTTTGGAGTCGGCGCCTCTCTTATAATGTCTTGTATTAGCTTATAGAACCCACAAAAAATGCTCATAACGTGGAACTACAAAGTGTGTGAGCTGAAGATAAAAACAAATCATCTGATTATCTGCTTGCCATGAAGAAGGCTTCGACCTATAAAAAATGTTGACTATGGCTGGTAAAAATCCCAATAAACAGCGTGGGATAATGTTTTAATTCTTATACCCTTGAAGCAGCGTGTGTTGGGTATTGAAATTTTGATAACATGGTCTAATTTGCACTGGAAGAACATTTTTTGAAAATATTTCATTGAATTTCATGAATTTTTTTGGGAGATATGGCAATATTTGTCACTGTGACTGTAACCAGATGAGCTCTCTGACAGACAAACATACGGTGGTCGCACAGACACTTACTCTGCATACAATAAGGAATAATACGAGGCTTGTCCCAAAAGTGAGGTCTCCATATTTTTAAAAACGCTGCAAATGATTGTACAGTGGTTTATTATTATTTCGCTTCAATATTGATTTAAGAAGACTATCCATTTGTCATTTTAAATATTCCGAACATTTGTGAACGTTCCCACCGAAAAACAGATGGTAACTTTAGGAGAAAACCCGCAGCAACTATTGCAATTTTAATCGTTTTTATTTTTCTTAATTTCCTAATTAAAAGCTAAATTTTCTGCCTAACGATACGGCTGGAGAGAGTGTCTTACGACCATTCCAATGAGTATAGAACGATTTTTATTGCTCCCAGAACTCTCGAGTTATACCCTATGTCAAATTTCTAAAAATCTCCCAAATTCGACACAAAAGCTGCGATAACTCGAGAACCAATAAAGCTATCAACTCGGCGATGGTCTCAAAGCGTCCAAAAATCTATATGATTTGATGCCACGTACACATTTTTCTTAAACACCCTGGAAAATACGAATTTTCTCCCCCTCAAAACCCCCCAAACATACCCTTAAAATTGAGCTAGCAAGTTGGTTCAAGAATTGGGCCGTCGTAGGACCGAGATTGATTTTTGGTGAAAATTTCAAGAATGTAGCTATTATAGATTGGCCGGAAAACTGCTAACGGCGTACGGCGGACAGACAGAATTTCTTTTATTGGATATTCGGATTCTACATGCCTTGAAACGTAAAACATCAAATTTTGAGGGGGGTTATAAAATTTTTTTCTTGGGCGATTACAATGGTTTATTATTGAATAATAAACCAAAAATCGAAAAAATATTTTATTGAACTTTTTTGACATGAATGTATTCGGTATATGTTCACTATCTTTCAACGTAGTAACTGTTCACATCGATGCACTTTTTTAATCGATCTGGTAGCTTTTTTATCCCTGCGTCGTAGAAATTTCCGTCCACCTCTTTCTCAAAATATTCCTTCACTGCAGTCTTCACTTCTTCATCTGCTTCCATCCTTTTTCCACCCAAATGTCTTTTCAGATAAGTGAACAAGTGGTATTCGGATGGGGCGAGGTCTGGGCTGTAAGGGGGATGGGGGAGAACGTCCCAACCGAACTGATCCAAAAGGGCTTTTGTGTCCCGGGCCACGTGAGGTCGAGCATTGTCGTGCAGGAGGCGCACTCCCTTGGTCAGCATCCCAGGTCTTTTGGATTTTATGGCTTTCTTCAATTTTCGTAAGGTCTCACAGTAAGCTGCTGCGTTTATGGTGATCCCAGTTGGCATGAAGTCTATGAGAAGGACTCCTTTCCTGTCCCAAAACACACTTGCCATGATTTTTCTTGCAGATTGAGTCACCTTAAACTCTCTCTTTTTTGGGGAAAATGAATGCCTCCACTCCATTGATTGCTGTTTCGACTCAGGGGTGAAGTGGTAAACCCAGGTTTCGTCACCTGTCACGATGGAGTCTAAGAAACCTTCTCCTTCATCACCACAGAGCTGCAAAACCTCGCGGACGTCTCAAGGCGTTGGCGTTTGTGATCCTCTGTCAGCATCTTTGGCACCCATCTTGCACTCAACTTTCGGTATCCAAGTTCATTCAGGATTCTGTTGATCGAGGATTTGGGTATGTCAAGCTGTTCTTCAAGTTGTCGAACTGTCAAACGTCAATCTTCACGAACTGCAGACTCAACTTGTTCCTTGACATCGTCAGAAAAAGAAGGCCTTCCGCTTCTGGGCTCATCATGGATATCCGTCCTCCCTTCTGCAAATTCTCTGCACCACTTTCTTACATTTTTAATAGACATACAGGTCGATCCATAACTGTCACACAATTGTCGATGGATGGCCGAGGGTGTCTCACCACGGTTCTGAAGAAAACGAATCACCACGCGGATTTCGCACTGAGCGTGTACTATATAGAGGTGGACGCGGACGGCCTCGAAGCGTTCATCGTTATCGCTTGTCAAAGCTGCACTAACCGTCCAATCCGATTGTTCTTTTTTTTACCTGAAAGGGGATGAGCCAAGCTTTACGGCAGTGCAGCCAACTTTTGAAACAAAAAATTCCCTTGGCCACAAGGAGCTTGGAGACCTTACTTTTGGGACAAGCCTCGTACTTTAATCTTTGGAGAACTGGGAAATTCATCGTCTTAACTGGGAGGAAAATGTCTGAAAAACAACATTTAATTTGAATGATTTTTCAGGGAGGCATGAGATAATTATCACCTTTTGACCATAAACATAGAGACGGACGCAAGGACATAATATAGACAGGCAAACAAATGGACGCACAAATGAGCAGAGCACTCTTGGAGCTGGCACGCAAACCATTCAGATAAATCAGAGAGAGGATTTCTGAGGAATATCACCTGTGATCAAGCAGTTCCCTCTTATTTAACGATATGTTGTGGGTTTTGTAATCATTTTGCTTTTTAAACCTTGTTGAATTATACAAAAAATAACAAACACACAAAATAATTTCTTATATTTTATGGACGGTGGAATGAGTGAAAATAAATCCTCCTTCATCCAACGCAGAACGTTTTTGCATGATGCCGTTGTCTATAATGCTGGATTAGTTCAATTCGCGATGAAAACCGATCATATATTATTATTATTATTATATTATCATTTCTGTATCAAGCATGATTTCTGGCTGCCAACCAATGGCTTCCTATTTCAATAACGAGGAAGTATGGTATGTGACTCTAACGTTAAAAATCTATTGTCATTTACCCGCTAAAGAATACATTCATGACCTTTTAAACGTTCAAATGGGAGCCATTGGTAGAGTTGTGAATATTTCTATTACAAAATAAAGCCGACTTCAAAAATGTTGTAGCTTTGTCGCTTTTATCGTTCTTCGTGGTTGGGGTTGAGGAGGACCCCATGATATTTATATTCTTACTAATTCGGAATCTATAGGCCTCTACAAGACAATATGAGAGAGAAGCGCCGACTCCAAAAAACGCAGCAAATGATTGTACAGTGGTTTATTATTATTTCGCTTCAGTATTGATTTAAGAAGACTATCCATTTGTCATTTTAAATATTCCGAACATTTGTGAACGTTCCCACCGAAAAACAGATGGTAACTATAGGGGAAAACTCCGTAGCAACTATTGTAATTTTAATCATTTTTATTTTTCTTAATTTCCTAATTATAAGCCAACCTTATTGCCTAACGATACAGCTGGAGAGAGTGTTTGACGACCATTCCAATGAGTATAGAACGATTTTTATAGCTCCAAGAACTCTAGAGTTATATCCTCATGTCAAATTTCAGAAAATCTCCCAAATTCGGCACATAAGCTGCGGGAACTCGAGAACCAATAAAGCTATCGACCCGGCGATGGTCTCATTCGATTCAGTTCGATATAATTCAAAAATCGATATAATTTGATACCTCGTACACATTTTTCTGAAAAACCTTAGAAATAGAAAATATGAATTTTCTCCCCCACAAAACCCCCCAAAAATACCCTTAATATAGCTATTGAGTTGGTTCAAGAATTAGGCCGTCGTAGGACCGAGATTGATTTTTGGTGAAAAGTTTGAATTTTTAGCTCTTACAGATTGGCCGGAAAACTGCTAACGGCGGACGGACAGAATTTTTGGTTTATTATTCAATAATAAACCATTGTAATCGCCCAAAAAAAAATTTTATAACCCCCCTCAAAATTTGATGTTTTACGTTTCAAGGCATGTAGAATCCGAATATCCAATAAAAGAAATTCTGTCTGTCCGCCGTACGCCGTTAGCAGTTTTCCGGCCAATCTATAATAGCTACATTCTTGAAATTTTCACCAAAAATCAATCTCGGTCCTACGACGGCCCAATTCTTGAACCAACTTGCTAGCTCAATTTTAAGGGTATGTTTGGGGGGTTTTGAGGGGTAGAAAATTCGTATTTTCCAGGGTGTTTAAGAAAAATGTGTACGTGGTATCAAATCATATAGATTTTTGGACGCTTTGAGACCATCGCCGAGTCGATAGCTTTATTGGTTCTCGAGTTATCGCAGCTTTTGTGTCGAATTTGGGAGATTTTCTGAAATTTGACATGAGGGTATAACTCGAGTGTTTTTGAAGCTATAAAAATCGTTCTATACTCATTGGAATGGTCGTAAGACACTCTCTCCAGCTGTATCGTTAGGCAAAAAATTTAGCTTTTAATTAGGAAATTAAGAAAAATAAAAACGATTAAAATTGCAATAGTTGCTGCGGAGTTTTCTCCTAAAGTTACCATCTGTTTTTCGGTGGGAACGTTCACAAATGTTCGGAATATTTAAAATGACAAATGGATAGTCTTCTTAAATCAATATTGAAGCGAAATAATAATAAACCACTGTACAATCATTTGCAGCGTTTTATTGGATATTCAGATTCTACTTGCCTTGAAACGTAAAACATCGAATTGTGAGGGGGGGTTTAGAAATTTTTTTTTGGGCGATTACAATGGTTCATTATTTCTGCAGGTTGAGGGGGAGAGTAACGAGACGACCTCTTCTCCATTTTTTTTCTTTTTATTATTATAGGACCAATGGTCCTATAATAACCCGAAGAAGCCCGAACGGGCGAAAGTACTCGGCGTAATAAAAAGGAAAAAAAATGGAGAAGAGGTCGTCTCGTTACTCTCCCCCTCAACCTGCAGAAAGAAGGAATACGACCACCTGGAGAAGAAAAATGGTTTATTATTGATTAACAAACCAAAAGGATCAATCAGGAGGCGAATCAGAGGTGAAAGGGAAGTCTTCTAATCATTCGGGAAATGAGAAATAGTAATTTTTATATTATTAGGGGAGGTGATCCAATCAATCAGGAAGTAGTCAGGTTAATACGACCAGTAAAGCAGTCCTTAAAATGTGTAGTTGGCGAACGAGTTGCTGCGATGTAGGGACATTTTTGTTATTTTTTCCTTTTCAGAGTTATTTTATCGACAAATATTTTTGGAATCGGTTTTTTCAACTTTTTTTTTTTCTCTTCAGAAAGTTGTACCAAGCTTTCAAAATAGTGTTCGTGTCACTTACTACTGGCCGTCCAAACTAAATTCATAAATCAGTTGAACGTTGATGTTCCAAAGTATAATGATTAGCTAACTACATTCAATATTATTATGTTGATTGAGAGTTAGTTTGAACGTTAGGAATAATCCATCCAATGATTTGGGTCACTTGGTCAACATTCCAGATTCTTGGTGCCCATTGATCCACCTTACAAAACTCAAATAATTGACTACACCATCGTTGGTTACTGAATAGCACCAATTCACTTGTTCTTTATTTCTCAAACGATAATGTAGTTATGATTTTCTCAATCACACTGGATGAGAGAATCCGAACCAAATTTTAGAAATTCCCCAAACATTAGTGCATTATAATGAAGTTATTTGGCCTTCAAAACCATGTTATTGATTGAAACTTTAACGCTGAATTCAAATCTTTTAACGACAATGCTATGACTAACGTAGTTTTTTTTTCTACAAGCATAAATAGTCCCAAAAACGTGATTTTGAACAATTGTTTTATAAATACGGCCTAAAAAGTATCTACTTCTAGTCCAATCATAAACGTAAACTAGACTTAAATTTGAATAATTTAAGTTTAGAAACTATTGAAAAACAATTCTCGTTTGGAGGTTATGAGGTCTCAAATATAGGTCCATTAAAACACCGATTGCTACCTTATTATGCCACCTAAAGCGGATGTTTTACTATCGTTGGAAAGCTCTAGCTAAGTACTTCCAAGTGCATAGTGTTCATATTTTTTTCTCAACGTGGTTGGGAACGGTTTTCGAAAAACATGAAAAAAGTGGCTTTATTTGACAAAAGTACTGTGTGTGATTCAAACGATACAAAATAAATTTTGTGAACGTGGTCAAACTTCGTCATATTTATACCATAGAGAACCAAATAATACAATAGTGCTAGAATACTACTCTGAAAATTTCTCACAACAGGACCTCTGTTCCTAATTCGACTTCTTATAATATCACAATACTTCTATTTACTATGTAAACATAGTAGGTACTGCTCTTTCTTGACGTCACATTTTTTGATGGTGGGTAGTGAGGGGGAGAGAAACCAGGCAACTCATTCTCCAATTGTTTATTCTCTGGCCGAGTACTATCGCCCGTTTGGGCATCATCAGGGCGACGAAGAGCCACAGGCTGCGGACCCACGTCGCCCTGATGATGCCCGAACGGGCGATAGTACTCGGCCAGAGAATAAACAATTGGAGAATGAGTCGCCTGGTTTCTCTCCCCCTCAGAACCCACAATAGTAGGTATTGTGAAATAAAAATAAATAATAATGAAAAATAACCGTCTGTAGAACATTTTTTTCTATTCATGTATGGGTAAATTGAAGGCCATCCTTCAGTTGATCTGACGTTAACTAGTGCCATATATTCTGAAATTTTCGCCTTACATTTTAATGAATCCAGTGATAACCAGTGGTGTGCATAGATCACACAGTACTTCCATGTTTGAGTCGGTAACTGGTATAACCAATTATAAAATCGAGAAAATCGTACAAAGGCCGAAACGTGACCCTAGCGGTAAAGATCAGGCGTCATTCACTCGCCATTACAAATATTTAATACCTCTAGCGTCAAATGTATTGATTTTTGCACCCTGTAAAAAGCTCAACAGCGATAAACGGCGTAGGGCGGAAGTACGGTATGTGATCAAAACAAAACATGATCGTTGTTGGTCACATTTAAAGCAGAGACCCGAAATTTACAAGAGCGCTAGAATAAAATAACTGAAATCGCGTTTAACGAGGAAGTACTGCATGTGACCCCGATAATAAAAATCAAGCAAAATTCAACTGTCATAAAGAAAAATTTAAAGTCTAAAGTATATTCACTCTTGTCGTCTATAAAAATCTCTAATGCAAAAAAACGGCATAAGGTGGAAGTACTGTGTGTTATCCAAACTATACAAAACAAGTTCTGTGAACGTGGTCAGAGTTGGTCAAATATATAGCAAAGAGCCCCAAAAAGTACAGTAACTGAAAATGCGTTTTGCGAGGAAGTACTGCAGGTGACCCCAATAATAAAAAACAAGCAATATTCAGCTGTCATATAGAAAATTTAAAGTCTAATGTATATTCACTCTTGCGGTCTATTAAAATCTCAAAAGTTAAAAAATGGCATAAAGCGGAAGTACTGTGTGTTACCCAAACCATACAAAACAAGTTTTATGAACGACGTCAAAGTTGGTCATATTTATAGCAAAGAGACCCTAAAAGTACAATAACGCTTACTAAAATAACTGAAAATGTTTTTACGAGGAAGTACTGCAGGTGACCCCAATAATAAAAGTCAAGCAATATTAGGCTGTCATATAGGAAATTCAAAGTCTAATGTATATTCACTCTTGCAGTCTATTAAATCTCAAAAGTTAAAGAAAGGCATAATGCGGAAGTACTGTGTGTTATCCAAACTATGAAAAAAACAAGTTTTGTGAACGAGGTCAAAGTTGGTCATATTTAAAGCAAAGAGACCCAAAAAATACAAATTAAACAACTGAAAATGCGTTTTACGAGGAGGTACTGCATGTGACCCCAATAATAAAAATCAAGCGATATTCAACTGTCATATAGAATAATTTTAAGTCCTCCAGCGTTCAAATATATTCATTTTTGTGGTATATAAAAATCAAAATGTAGCAAATGTGCAAATAACGCGGATGTACTGCATGTGACCCATTTGATAAAAATCAGGCATCATTCAATCGCCAACCCCAACATTTTAAGACCTCAAACATTCAAATACATTGAGTTTTGCGGCCAGTAAAAATCAAAATACAAAACATGCACTTGTGAAATCGTGAAAAACGCTCATAACGTGGAGGCATTATATGTGACCCACTATACAAAAAATCTAGTGTTTTCTGCTTGTCATAACCGACATTTCAAGCCCTCAAACGTAGAAAAATATTGACTCTCATAGCCTGTAAAAATCGAAACAGAAAAAACTTTGAACGCTTATATCTCGGAAGTACTGTGTGTAATTCAAAATCCGGAAAAACCTAATTTTGCACAATCACTGGGAAAACATTCCCTGAAAATTTCATGGGGTTTCATCCATTTTTCAGGGAGATATGGCGATTTATGTCAGTTTGTGACCACAGACAGACGGACAGACGGACAGACGGACAGACGGACAGACGGACAGACAGACACACAGACACACAGACACACAGACACACAGACACTTGTTCAGAAAGTGTTTCTGAGTATACTACTATGAAAATTTCTTCCATCAGGACCTCGGTTCCGAATTCGACTTTTCAGACGATCTCAATACTTCCATTTTTACTACGTAAACATGGAAGTAAAAATGATGTGAGAAAGTGAATGGCTTATTGGCCCTGTCGTTTTGTTTGTTTTCAACTCTGTAGGCCGAGGCGGTAAAAAAGGCGCAACTCAGGTGTGTACAACTTGCGGGGGTACTGGTATGATTGTTGAGATTCAGCAGTTTCAGCCTGGTATCGTTCACCAGCTGCAACGCCATTGCAGCAGTTGTAATGGTGAAGGTGAGAAAATCAACCCGAAAGATCGCTGCCAAGGATGCAAAGGGAAAAAGGTAGCTAACTGAATTAAATTGATCAACATTTTCCATTGAACGAGTTATTGAGTTCCGTAGTCTTTTATTATTCTCGCTTTATATTCTTTAGATCCTCCCCGAAAAGAAGGTTTTAGAACTTCAAATTGAAAAAGGAATGAGTGATGGGCAGAAAATTACGTTCAGCGGGGAAGGAAATCATGAACCTGGTCTTGAGCCTGGTGATGTCATTGTGGTGCTCGAGGAGAAAGATCACCCCGTTTTCAAGTGAGTCCTGCCAATTCATGGTCACCTGAGTTCAAATTTAACTATTGTGCATTTTTTGTCTTCTCCAGGTGGTCGCATTACTTCTTTCTTCAGGTTGAGGGGGAGAGTAACGAGGCGACCTCTTCATTTTTTTCCTTTCTTTTTATTCAGCCGAGTACTTTCGCCCGTTCGGACTTCAGGGCTATGGGGTACCTACGGCCATAGGTACCCTTAGTCCTATAATGCCCTGAAGAAGCCCGAACGGGCGAAAGTACTCGGCTGAATAAAAAGGAAGGAAAGAAATGGAGAAGAGGTCGCCTCGGTATTGTGCATTTGTTATGCACTACCAATTTATGTTGAAGGGAGGCAAGTGCTTAAGTAATTATCAGTTGGCATAATTTTTTGATGTCCAGGGGTTGTAAGGGGAAGAAAAACCAGGCGAAACATTCTTCCATCCTTCATTGGCTGGCTGAGCACTTTCGCTTGTTCGGGCGTCTTCACGGCGACGTGGAGCCATTGGGTCCATAGCCCAGGCTGACCCTGAAGATGCCCGAACGGGCGAAAGTGCTCGGCCGGTAAAGAATGGGAGAATGAATCGCCTGGTCATCCCCTGGACATCAAGAAACGCGACAACAAGTAAAAGAATAATTTTTTTCAATTCAATATATATTTTTTATAGGCGAGCTGGAATCGATTTGGTGATTCAAATGGAACTCCAACTAGTTGAGGCGCTTTGTGGCTTCCAGAAAGTGATTCACACTCTCGACAATCGTGACCTCGTCATCACAAGTATCCCAGGTTAGCAAGTTGTAGTCCTTTCGAGGTTAAGACTGCTTATCTAGCATTACTTACAGTAACATAAAGTTGATGTATTTCAAAGTGGTAACTATGCTCGAGTATTCTGATTGGTCTCAGCTTGGGGTATATTGCTATGTATTTCAGAATGAAGAAGCTCTATACTATAAAGGTTATACATTTGAAAAAAGATTTATTAATCTTTCCCTTGCAGGCGAAGTTATCAAACACCGTGACATGAAGTGTATTCCTAATGAAGGCATGCCAACTTATAAGAGTCCGTTTGACAAGGGCCGTCTCATAATTCTGTTCCTAGTGAAATTTCCCGATTCAATTCCGCCTGAGTCAATTCCCCTCCTGGAATCAGCACTTCCTCCAAGGTGAGCTCAAATTTTCATGTCTGAATGAATCTTCAAGGAAAGAAAATAGTGCAAAATTTGATTATTTCATCCATTACTTGAATGGGGATTTTGCATAGAACTTTTTTATTTCAAAAGTAGTTGCCACAGGGATAACAGAATGATAACTCCAAGGCCTAAAAGTAGCATTTGTAAAAATAACAGACTGTCGTGAAGTAGTTGAGTTTCAAAAATGGCTCAAACCAAATGGAGAGACCATGTTGCCAAAAGCCCGTATCATACGACAGACACTTCTCCCCAACCCAACAGCCCACAGTGACAAACCATCGACACGGCCGCTCTCGTACGAGAGTGGGGATGAAGTTGGCAAACGACGGCACGTGAACCTGACATGGAATCCCTTACATGGAATCGTATTGCGATATGAAAAGATAATCAATAGTTGATTCTTCTCTCCCACAGAAGGCAGCCGGCCATCGGTCGCGTTCCTGGCCATGTACAGTTGTGTTTGTTCTAATTGAAAACAAAACGCCGCAAATGATTGTACAGTGGGTTATTATTCCTTTGCTACAATAATGATTTCTAAAGATCATCCATTTGTGATAGTAATTATTCCGAACGTTCCAACAAAAAAAAAAGATTGGTAACTGTAGATATAAGCTCCGTAGCAACTATTGTAATTTTAATCATTTTCTATTTCCAGCATCCAAAAATCTATAGACATTGGTGCTAAATACTAATTTTTCTTGAAAGCGTAGGAAATTACTAATTTTCTCCCCCTAAAAACCCGCCAAATTACCCTTTTAAATTGAGGTAGCTATTTGGTAAAACAATTGAGCCGTTGTCATGCCAAGATTGATTTTTGGTGAAGATTTAAAAAATTTAGCTTTTATAATTTTGCCAGAAAAGAGTTGAAGGCGGACAGACAGAATTTATTCAAATAATAAACCATTGTAATCGCCCTAGAAAAAAATTTCTGTCGTGTGATATGGGCTGTCAGCAGTTTTCTAGCACTTCTAGCATCTTTTTTAAAAAATGGAGAAGAGGTCGCCTCGTTCTTCTCCCCCTCAACCTACAAAAAAAATTACAATTTCTATAGTTGCTGCGGAGTTTTCCCTTCTAGTTATCAATTCATTGTTAGGTGGAATCGTCCACATATTGTTTGAGATTGTTACTATCCCAAAGGGATGGTCTCCTTAAAACGTAACTGAAGCAAAGGAGTAATAACCATTGAACAATCATTTGCATTATGAGTTGGGAAACCTACCTTGCGAAGCTCGCAGAAGCCAATGAGTGCCTAGCAAAGTTTTGTTCAAGCGCATGGTACTTGAGGGTGGAAACCATGAAAGAATATGGTCTCCAGGGCTCTCCATAGCCGGGAAAGAGCCATGGCTGTTCCGCTATATACATATGTTTTATTTGTTATCTTCCGTATTTTTTTTTGTAAACACGTTACTTACTTAGAATATAAGATTGAAAAGTGACTCATATTGATGCTAACTCATCAGACGGTCATTGACCATGATTATGCATGACTTCTCAGTTGTTCCTATAAAAAAAAAAAAAAAAAACTGTCTATTTCATAATTGTAAAACAAAGCATGCTTTCTCTCTCTCTCTCTCTCTCTCATTTGCAATGTTTTCTATTCGCAGGCAAGAAATTATGATACCAGACGACGCCGAAGAAAAGGACCTGATGGACATAAACCCAGAGGACGATTCTAGACGACGTCACCGCGATTATCAGCCGGAATACTCAGAAGATGACATGACCTCTGGTGGTCGACGTGTTCAATGTACCACGCAGTAGAGTTAAATGAGCGGTCGTGCGTTCTGTTCTCGTGTGAGACAAGTCTTCAAACAAAATGTGCGCGGGCATGTATCCCAACTCACACTTTATTATTGTCTTATTAGGTGCCTAAATATTAAAATTTTTGCAAATAGTAGTTGCCCAGTAATAAATCTTTTGGTTCGATTCTTACAACTAGTTCTATTCAAATATTCAGTTCCTCTTATCTGATCATTACTATAACATTTAATGGTGTTTAATCTAACTGTCGTGAGGATGGATTATTATCATTTACTTACAAATACCACTTTAAAAAGTAAAATATGCTTGATCTGTGGTTAGTTGGAGCTAGAAAGTTTGCGAATTGGTGTGGGGCTGATAGTCACTCAGTAGCTATTCTTGAGGTTTAGGAATGTTGCCCATATCTGTGTATGCCCATTAAAGTCCTTTGGTTTAGGAGGTTTTTAGGGATATGGTTCCTGTAATATTATCCTATTTGAGTATGTACTTCCACCATCCATAAGACACTCATGGTGTGTGTAAACACAAAAACAATACTCTCTATAACAAGCTATTTGCAGAAAAATACAGGCAATGAGGTGTTTTAATCAATTTTCCATACATGCGCAGGGTTATTTTCTGACCATATTTCATTGATCATAAAGTCATGATCAATTTGGTCACTTGGCTTGGATCTATAAATTCCAATGTCCAGGGGTTGTGAGAGGGAGAAAAACCAGGAGCCTCATTCTCCAATTCTTTATTTGCTGGCTGAGCACTTTCACCCATTCAGGCATCATCAGGGCGATATGGAGCCATAGGGTCACAGGCTGTGGACCAAACAAAAGTGGTCGTCCAGCAATTGAAGAATCTGAGAATGAGTCGCCTGGTTTTTCTCCCCCTCTCGACCCCTGGACATCAAAAAATCAGACAACAATGAAAAATTTTAAGTTCATAAGAGGCCCGCAGTTCCTGATGCGACATGATTTTTTAAAGGCAGCTCAGGTAATTGACTCCTTTTATAGACAGCTTCAAGGATAACTGATTATATTGGAAAGTTTCTCTGTGCAGGCCAGTTGTACACCCTGCCAGTGCCCAGGCACAACAAAGAGTATCACCCCTATTTGTACCACGGCAACCCCCCCCCCCCCCATTGCCTAGCGCCCTAGGCATGTGCCTATTCAGTAAAACAGGGCTGACTCTTGGCCTTTCTTGTGTTAGTTGAGGATGTCCTGGTCATGTTGCAATAGATTACCCTTCGTCAGGATAACCTTCCCTTCTCTACCTGTCCCGCTGAAAAGGTGTTTTTGCTCTCTGCTGTGCTGCCTTGGCGCATGGAGAACATAACACAAAATTAGGTGGGAAAATTCGGATTACCTGGCCAATTGTTCTATATTGCCAGTAATTTTACATAGATTTCAAGTTGTTGAACTCGTTTTGGACAGAAAGTAAATTTTTGACTTGTTTATGTATTTACGCATTATAATAACCTCATTGTCAAATTTTGAGAATTCAATTGGGAATATCCTTAATTCATGATAACGTCGTTCAATGAAAATTCTTGATTATTTGAGAATTTATAGAGGGGTTTCGCCATCAAGCCTAGTGTTGATGTGGTGGTTCTGCGAATGAATTTGTCCACATCCAGGGTCAACTGGTAATTAACTTGGTCGCGGTGGTGTGTGATTGAAAAAAAAATAAGGCCACATCAATACCCGATGGTTCAAAGCTTTGCAATTTTTAACAACTGTTATTACCTTAGTTAATTTGATTGAAGAGCAACACTTAGTTTTTTTTCCAAGTTGCTTTATTTCTGTAGGTAAGATGAAATAATGATTGAAACGCCAACCTCCACTAATTCACTCAGCCTTTAGACATGCTATATAATATCCCCCTTTTTGTAACCTTGCTCCATCCCAGGAAAGCGGTTTTTTTACCCAAGTAAGGACACTTGGCAGATTCTACTGGTCAGTATTTTCCAACAGTCAAATGCATTATTTACATATTTGTTTTTTTTTTTTTAGAGGAAAAGCTTGAACTGCTTCATAATGTTGCCGAAGTATTCATTTTTACAGTTGATTATTTTAAAATATTATATTGGTTTCTTTCTTGAACTCGCGACGTCTCGATCTTACGCGTCTTTTTTTATTTCTAGGTGATTTGTAAAGTAAACATTCTTAACAATTATTAAGACGTGTTTCATTCAACTGTTCCCCAGCGTTATCTAATTAGCAGGCTAAGGGCCAGTTACTTGAACCGCTGCAGATCACGGTGTTAGCCAACCCGCTGTCAAATCCAATTGACACCGGATCAACAAAAAGCGTTTCTCGAACCACGATAACTGGCGGGTTAGCTATCAATGGGGAATCAACCGCCATCTTCCCTGAACTGCCGAATAATCTCCCCAGACTGAGTTTTGTAGGAGGTGTGTGGGTTTAATCGTCACTTTTTCATGAACATCGTCAGTTGATGTTGTCGGGGTTTATTTTCTTCTTCCAATGGTAGGAAACCTTTTTGATGAAAATAACACGTAATTTTCAAGATAAAAATTTGGTGGTTTGCCGAAAAATCCTTTTTTGCTAGGCTCATTAATTTGTTGGTCAGCCAGATCAGAGCAATCCAGAAGAAATCAAAATAATCCAGAAGAACGAAAGAACCGAATTGAACTGAACGTACGAACTGAGAAAGATAAACAACAAAGATGTCGGCGAATGCAGTCTCAACTCGGTTTCAACACGGGTGTGAATTCTCGACCAATGACAGGCCTCGTCAAAGTGCTAATTGTGGTTCCTCTGCCGATGATAGTTAAGGCGAACTGACCTGTGGTCAAACGCTAATATTGATTCAAGAAACGCTTTTTCCGAGCCATTGTCAGCTGACACTGCTGTCATCGTGGTACGAGAACCTTTCACACCGAACGCAAGATTGTTGGCAACAAATGTTATCAACATCGGGCGAGGAATTGTTAATAACATTGTTACGGCACTTGATAAATGTTGATAACAATTCCTCCCCCGAAATGTTATTGGAAACATTGTTGGCAACATTTTCTGTAACATTATTTTTTCCGTCAACATTGTTAGTAACATTGTTGGCGACACCGAGTTTTGTTATCGAGCCATGAGCGATAACAAACCGGCATTTTTTTGTGACTAACATTGTGGATAACTTTTATGTATCTTAACGGTTTAACCGGATAACAAAAACGATCTCGTGAAAGTGACTATGTAATGTGTGGAAGGTACTTCAAGCTACAAAACTGTTATCAATAACATAACCTTCTGGATAAACATAACTTCTTCTTCTGTTTTACGCGTCCTCTGTACCTGACAATAACATTGTTAGAGAACTAGACCCAAATAAAACAGACGGAAGAATTGTTGGCAACAAAAAAGTTGATGACATTGTTGTCAACAATGTTGGTAACATATTTTCTAGATCATCTCATTTTGTTACAAACATTATTGTTATCAACATCTTATGTTAGTAACATTTGTTTTCACTAACATTTGGTCTGTAAGCACCTTTAGAGAGACAAATAAAGGGATTTTTTAAATGAAATTGACATAGTAATAAAACAGGTTGTATGCAGAAAACACAGCATTAAATTACAAGGATAGCATTAGAGAAAGAAAGGATCGTTTATCAGATAACGTTATTACTACTGGAAAAAAAGTAACAAAAACATTTATGCTGGTGAACTTTACACTAGGTTATAGAAGCAAAAAATCAATATTGAATAGTAAATGGGGGTTATCATAGCTTCAAACAGGCCTGGGCACAAAATGCTGATAGTAGTTTCTAGTATAATCTACCATAATGTCCTGTGTACAGTCAGGCATATTGTCCATCCGTGTAGCGGGAGATCCTGCATACATGGTGAACGAAGGCACAACCGTTTCTGGGGGTAACACTGAGCCGTCTTCAATCATGCAGCAATCCTTCAGCACACAACGCCTTCCCTGCAAATAGTAAGTTAATCAGCGTACACCCAGAAGAATGTCTATAAATGATGGTTAATCATTCCTTTGTTCAATAAATTTTGATCCAAGGAAACCATCCACTTGATTGAAAAAAACCTGCTTAAAGCAGGCATCGGCTGAATGCGTTTCAGGTTAAATCTGACAAAACATGGGGGCATTTGTAAGTTCCACCCATGACAATAATCAATGCAAAGCAACTGATACATACTCCTATACAAAAGAGTGAGAAAGTTTTCGGAAATGTTGTTTTATTGCAATCAAAATAGGAAGGAAAATATTTAATGAAAGAAATCGGATGCGTCCAAAACCACAACCATCCCAAAATTTCAAGTGCCAATCAGAAGGCCCAACGCATTTGACGGTCCTGTGAACCCTTGTCCCACCTACCAACTGATCGTTAACTATTAGGGAAAACCCTAGAGCAACCTACTGTAATATTAATTTATCTTCATAATTTAAATCGAATTTATGGCATATATGGATACAGCTGAAAAAAAGTGTTCAACAAGCATTCCAAAGAGTAAGAGTTTTATAGCTCTACAAATTCTCAAGTGATGTCGAATGAAATCTCAAAAATTCTACAGCTGCGATAATCGAGAACCACTAAAATATCGACCCTATTTGGTCTTATTCAATTATTAGTCAAAATATATCAAAAGAAATTGATCAATCAAATTGAAATCAAACGCGCCCATCTTTCCCAATCACTGGCAAATAGTAAAACCCCCACCCCAGAACCTCTAAAATTAGGACAGAAATTAGGCTAAAGACTTGAGCCATTGTCAGGCCATGAATGATTTAGATGAAAATGTGGAGTATTTAAGTCGTAACAGTTTCCTCAGAAGTGTGTTGACGGCAGGACAGATTAATACATTAACATGGCATGAAGGTAAAACATAACATTTTGAGGAGGGTTTATAACCCCCAGCAATGAAATATACTGATTTTTGAAGCCAGTAGAAGCTCATCACATCATAATAAAGTAAATCATAATAAAGCTCATCACATGGAACTACACTGTGTGCAAGCCAAAGATAAAAAAAAAAAAAACTGACTTCAAAAATATTTGCCTATAAAATAAACTCTGAAATGGAAAAAATAACAAAAATGTCCCAACTTCGCAGCAACTCATTCGCCAACTACACATTTTAAAGACTACTTTACTACTCGTACTGACCTGACCACTTCCTGATTGATTGGATCACCTCCCCTAATAATATAAAATCGCTGCAACTGATTGTACAGTGGTTTATTATTCCTGGTCTTCTTAAATCATTATTGAAGCAATAATGATTTAAGAAGACCATCCATTTGTGATAGCAGTAATTCCGAACATTTGTGAAAATTCCCACCGAAAAACAGATGGTAACTATAGGGGAAAACTCCGTAGCAACTATTATAATTTTAATCATTTTTATTTTTCTTAATTAAAAGCTAAACTTATTGCCTAACGATACAGCTGAAGAGAGTGTTCGACGACCATTCCAATGAGTATAGAACGATTTTTATAGCTCAAAGAACTCTCGAGTTATACCCTCATGTCAAATTTCTGAAAATCTCCCGAATTCGGTACAGCAGCAGCGACAGCTCGAGAACCAATAAAGCTAGCGACCCCGCGATGGTTTCATTTGATTCAGCGTCCCAAAATCTATATAATTTGATACCAAATACATATTTTTCTGGAAAACCTTGGAAAATATTAATTTTCTCCCCCTCAAAACCCGCCAAAAATACCCTTAAAATTGAGCTATCCATGTGGTTCAAGAATTGCGCCGTCGTAGGCAGTGATTGATTTTTGGTGAAACTTTCAAGAATGTAGCTACTATAGTTTGGCTGGAAAAGTGTTGATGGTGTACGGCGGACGGATAGAATTTTTTTTATTGGATATTCAGATTCTACATGCCTTGAAACGTAAAACATCAAATTTTGAGGGGGAGTTATAAATTTTTTTTCTTGGGCGATTACAATGGTTTATTATTGAATAATAAACCAAAATTACAATTTCTCACTTCCTAAATGATTCAAAGACTTTCCTTTCACCTCTGAATCGCCTCCAGATTGATCACTTTCAGGAGTCGGCGCCTCTCTGGCGAAATGACTACCAGATGGTTACAAATAAATATGAATTTACGATAAATTAGTGGGTCTGGACGTGAAGATTCATAAAGAAATCTGTCATGGTTTTTAGGAAAAGGCGTAAGTAGTCATCGTCAAATCGATATTGTTAAAAATTGCTCATAAATGCTGAATTACTCCGTTCACGTATCATGAAAACTGATTATAGTCTTACTAATGCGGATTCTATAGGTTTCTCCAAGATATTATAACAGAGGCGCCGACTCCAAAAAATGATCAATCTGGAGGCGATTCAGAGGTGAAACGAAAGTGCTTCAATCGTTTGGGAAATGAGAAGTAATAATTTTTATATTATTAGGGGAGGTGATCCAATCAATCAAACCCGGAAGTGGTCCGGCCAATACGAGTACAAAAATGTTCTACCATTTTTGTTATCGTACTGGGTTGGTGAGGGGGAGAAGAACCAGGCGACTTGTTCTCCGATTTTTTATTTTACTGGCCGAGTACTTTCGCCCCTTCGGGCATCCTCAGGGCGATGTGGAACCATAGGTTACCACAGCCGTGGGTTGTGGTGGGGGGCTGTGGTAACCTATGGTTCCACATCGCCCTGAGGATGCCCGAAGGGGCGAAAGTACTCGGCCAGTAAAATAAAAAATCGGAGAACAAGTCGCCTGGTTCTTCTCCCCCTCACCAACCCAGTACGATGAGAGATGCGACGACTCAACCAAGAACATTTTTGTTATTTTTCCCTTTTCAGAGTTTATTTTATAGGCAGATAATTTTGAAGTTGGTTTTTCAAAGTTTTTTTTTTATTATTATAATGGGTCACGCACCGTACCTCCACGTTATGAGCCTTTTTCAAGATTTTACTAGTGCCTATTTTGCATTTTGAGTTTTACAGGCCGCAAAAATGAATATATATTTGAACACTGGGGCGGAATGTTGGAGATGGCGATTGAATGATGCCTGATTTTTATCAGGTGGATCACATGCAGTACTTCCACGTTATTTGCATATTGTCTATATTTTGATTTTTACAGACCGCAAAAATGAATAAGTATATATTTGAACACTGGGGGACTTTAAATGTTTTTATATGACAGCTGAATATCACTTCATTTTTAACCAACTTCAAACCAACCAACCCACCAACTTCCACTTTGCTTGACTTGCGATTTTATTATTTTTTTTCTTGGTTTATTATTCAATAATAAACCATTGTAATCGGCCAAGAAAAAAAAGTCTAACCCCCTCAAAATTTGGTGTCCTAAGTTTCAAGGCATGTAGAATCCGAATATCCAATAAAAAAAATTCTGTCTGTCCGCCGTTAGCACTTTTCTGGCCAAACTATAATAGCTAAATTCTTGAAATTTCCACCAAAAATCAATCTCGGTCCTACGACGGCCTAATTCTTGAACCACATTGCTAGCTCAATTTTAAGGGTATTTTTGGGGGTTCTGAGGGGGGGAAAATTTGTATTTTCCAAGGTTTTTAAGAAAAATGTGTATTTGGTATCAAATTTTATAGATTTTTGGACGCTGAATCGAATGAGACCATCGCGGGGTCGATAGCTTTATTGGTTCTCGAGTTATCGCAGCTTTTGTGCCGAATCTGGGATATGTTCAGAAATTTGACATGAGGGTATAACTGGAGAGTTCTTGGAGCTATAAAAATCGTTCTATACTCGTTGGAATGCTCGTCAAACACTCTCTTCAACTATACCGTAAGGCGAAAAATTCAGATTTTAATTTGGAAATTTAGAAAAGTAAAAATGATTAAAATTGCTACGGAGTTTTCCCCTATAATAGTTACCATCTGTTTTTCGGTGGGAACGTTCACAAATTTTCGGAATAATTAAAATCACAAGTGGATAGTCTTCTTAAATCATTATTGAAACGCAGGAATAGTAAACCACTGTACAATCGTTTTGTATGTGTTGTGAGCTGGCAGCCCTTTCAAACAAAAAAAAGTATCCCGATCGGACGTACAGGAGCTGAACCCTGTGCGTCCGATCGGGATACTTTTTTTTCTATTTTTTTTTTTTTTTTTTTTTTGTTTGAAAGGGTTGCTATCCAGGTAGGTCCCATAATTTTTTCGATTGAGTCCATCCAGTAGGTACGTCCCCAGACGTAAAATAAAATTTTGTCGGATTCTCTCATTCAGTGTGATTGCGGAGAGGCTTGAGAAAATCTCAACCCTATTATCATTTGAGAAATAAAGAGAAATGCTGGAAAACGTGATTTTCCCGAAAACCACTTCTTCTCCAAGAAATCATAAGAGAGACGCCGACTCCAAAAACTTATCAACCTGGAGGCGATTCAGAGGTGAAAGAAAAGCCTTTCAACTATTTGGGAGATGAGAAATAGTAATTCTCAATTAAAGGAGGTAATCCAATCAATCAGGAAGTCGTCAGGTCAATATGAGTAGTAAAGTAGTTCATGTTAGCTTGTAAACAGTAGTTTCATGGGGAAGACGCCTATTTTTTATTTTCATTCCTAATGGCCTGAATTCTGTTATTTGGTGTCAGCTGAAGACGGAATGACCAATTTTTCATGAAAATTGTGAGTTTCCGCGGGAAAATCGCTAATGAAAACCGATGATTTTGAACGAAAAACGCTGCAAATGATTGTACAGTGGTTTATTATTATTTCGCTTCAATATTGATTTAAAAAGACTATCCATTTGTGATTTTGAAAATTCCGAACATTTGTGAACGTTCCCACCGGAAAACAGATGGTAACTATAAGAGAAAACTCCGTAGCAACTATTGTAATTTTAATCATTTTTATTTTTCTTAATTTCCTGATTAAAAGTTAAATTTTTTGCCTTACCCTACAGCTGGAGAAAATGTTTGACGACCATTCCAATGAGTATAGAACGATTTTTATAGCTTCAAAAACCCTCATGTCAAATTTCAGAAAATCTCCCAAATTCGACACAAAAGCTGCGATAACTCGAGAACCAATAAAGCTATCGACTCGGCGATGGTCTCATTCGATTCAGCGTCCAAAAATCTATAGAATTTGATACCACGTACACATTTTTCTGAAACACCCTGGAAAATATGAATTTTCTCCCCCTCAAAACCCCCCAAAAAAACCCTTAAAATTGAGCTAGCAAGTTGGTTCAAGAATTGGGCCGTCGTAGGACCGAGACTGATTTTTGGTGAAAATTTCAAGAATTTAGCTATTATAGTTTGGCCGGAAAACTGCTAACGGCGTACGGCGGACAGACAGAATTTTTTTTATTGGATATTCGGATTCTACATGCCTTGAAACGTAAAACATCAGATTTTGAGGGGGGGTTAGAAATTTTTTTTCTTGGGCGATTACAATGGTTTATTATTGAATAATAAACCAAAATGAATAGTTATTACGTCATAACTTGTCCGTTGAACGTGAATATTGACACTAGTGCTTTTATCTTCGGAGAATAAACTAACATTGGGAGCAATGATTTGAGGTTGCTGTGAGATTAGCAAACCCCCCTCAGCAATTTATTTGCTTTACGAGGCATTTCGGGCGGTACTAACTCGACGATTAAAAAAACCTCACAAGTAGCAGTGAAGTTAGCGTCACTTACTCGATTTAGCATGACTCCAGTCTTAAAGACCGTCTTGTTGTTACTGTCTGTCTTTCAGCCGTCTGCAGAGCGCTCTAGGAAGTTACTTCAATCGGTTGGAGTTACATCTCCAGGTTTATTCAAACCGCTGATTTTCCTTAGCGATTTTCTCCGCGGAAACTCACAATTTTCATGAAAAATTGGTCATTCCCTCTTCGGAGGACACCAAATAACAGAATTCAGGCAATTAGGAACGAAAATAAAAAATAGGCGTCTTCCCCATTCTCCCCTCAAACCTCATATAAGTTGTAATACTCACAATCACAACGTTTTTACCAATATGAACGTAGGAGCCAACAACAGCCGCATTCACTTTTGAGTTTTCACCAACGTAGACGTGGTCGCCCATGTGCAACGGGAAAAAAGCCACACTGAAAAAGCAGTAAAGTTAAGCAGGGTGCAGAAGCCTCCGCCAAATGAGTTGATGCGTTTTGAGCTGTCTCCAGCAAAACATAGATTGGACTCTTACGCTCTGCCCATCTGAATTTGGCAGTTCATAAACAATTATCTACACTTAGCTTCAACTGATTTATTGGCTAAGCTACTAATGAGAAAGTTATTGATATTCTTGGATACCAACAATTGCTAGTTGCCAGAGCAGATCAGTCTGGGCAAGAAAATATTTTATGAAAGTAATCTGATGCGTCTGCATTAGCGGAAAAAACCTCGCCCACCTCTGATTGGCTACCAATCAGAACATAATAAAGCATTTGATGGAGGCCTGCGAACCCAGCTCTATAGTCTATAACCTGGTGAATCTCATAGCTACTCAACTCCATATCAAGTACCTAGACCGGAAGAAAAAAAGTAACACTGAGGGTGCCCGAACGGGCGAAAGTGTTTGGCCAGCAAAGAAAGAATGGATATCGAGACGCCTGGTTTTTCTCCCACTTACACAACCTGGACATAAAAAAAGGGACGACAAGGAAAATAACTAATTTTTAACCGACTTCAAACAAGGAGGAGGTTACTATGGTCGTCTTGCGGGTTTTTTTTTTTTTTTTACCGACTTCAAACAAGGAGGAGGTTACTATGGTCGTCTAGCGGGATTTTTTTTTTCGGTATGTGTTGTCCACCGGCGTTCAGCTCCTGTACGTCCGATCGGGTTACTTTTTTTTTTGTTTGAAAGGGTTACTATCCAGGTAGGTCCCATAATTTTTTCAATTGAGTCCATCCAGTAGTTACGTCTCCAGACGCGGAGAAACGCCGGAAAAGGTGATTTTTGCGAAAAAGGGAAGTTTTGACTTTGCAAGCTTACAACTTCTAGAATACTTGCTCGATTGTTTTGTTTTTGGTGTCATTTTGTTCATAATTTATCTGCCTACAAGGGCCTAGCTTCAATTTTTCGTTCGGCATTCTCATATGGCGAGTAGAGAAGAAAGTGTAACAAAAAACGTGATCCCGATTTTCACTTTTTTGAGCACCGTTCCCAACCACGTCGAGAAAAAAAATATGAACACTATTGCACTTAACGTACTTAGCAAGAGCTTTCCAACGATGGTAAAAAATCAAGTTTAGGTTGCATAATAAGGGAGCAATCGATGTTTTTATAGACCTATGTTTGAGACCTCATAACTTCTGAACTAAAACTGTTTTTCATAGTTTGTAAACTTAAATTGTTCAAAGTAGAGTCTAGTTTACGTGATCCGAATTTGGTATTGATCGGACAAAATGTAGATACTTTTTAGGCCGTATTTCTAAAAAATTTGTTTCAAAATCACGTTTTCTGGACTATTTATGTTTGTAGAAAAAAAAACTACGTTAGTCATAGCATTGTCGTTAGAAGATTTGAATTCAGCGTTAAATTTTCAATAAATAACATGGTTTTGAAGGCCAAATAAATTCATTATAATGCACAAACGTTTGGCGAATTTCTGAAATTTGGTTCGGATTCTCTCATTCAGTGTGAATGCAGATACGCTTCAGGAAATCATAACTCTATTGTCGTTTGAGAAATGAAGAACGAGTGAATTGGTGCAATTCAGTAACCAGCAATGGTGTAGGCAATTATTTGAGCTTTGTAATGAATCTGGAGGCGATTCAGAGGTGAAAGGAAATTCTTTTAATCATTTGGGAAATGAGAAATAGTAATTTAAAAAAAATATTATTAGGGGAGGTGATACAATCAATCAGGAAGTGGTCAGGTCAATACGAGTAGTAAAGTAGTCCTTAAAATGTGTAGTTGGCGAATGAGTGTATTACAGAGTGTATTTTATAGACAAAGTTTTGGAAGTCGGTTTTATTTTTTTTTTTTTCAAGTTTTTTCGATGCACGTGTCCGTTGACCAAACAGAGCGTTTACGACTTGATGTGACTTATGAAATTGAAAGCTACATTCACGTACCTCTCTCTGTATGAGGTTAGCATCAGGGTTACCCGCTCTAGCTGTGTCTTCATGCTAACGTCTGACGTTAAAATTTGGTCAGGCGTTTGTGGCTTGCAAAAACATAATGGCCAAGTGTAATGTTAGAAACTCACAAGCTCACTTTCCGTAATTACTCATTATGGTATCAACTGATAGAAGTATAACAGGAAATGAGCAGTAGAGCGGAAGCTGGTTAGCGGGATTCACAAACTGGTATTGGATAAAAACGGGTAATTGTGGTTGTATACAGGGCGTCATTTTGAAGTATGACTGTAACTTAGCACCAGGGATTTAGGACTCTGGGTAGTTTTCAATTATACAGTTTTAGCATGATTCGATTAGATTAGACCAACCACCAATAGCCCTGTAATTGGCAACTCTGATTGAGATACATCCATTACCTGAGGTTCAACACCTCATCTCTTACCCTTTGCTGAACTTTTTGAAAGGAGGCCGAATGACAGCATTTTTACTGATGATGCAATACCGTCCAGTTCTCACATTGGCCAAGTCCCCTCGAATAATCGCGTCTGACTGAACTATACACTTCCCATTTAGAACGATATTCTGTGAGCCGCATAGGACGGTTTGGCGGCTCACCTTGTTGCCGGACGTCTGCACAAACAGGTTCTAATTATTAATAGCTCGGAAAGGCAGTAACAAAAAATTATAAGTCAGCTTAGAACGATTCGTGGCATGATTTTTTAATCAAACGCTGAGAGTTCGACATTATTTTTTGTGAAGATGAATAATGGAACTCTATGTCGATATACCTACTTACCGTTTCCACGTACTCAGTTTTGTCGTAATAGAGGTCTTGAAGCTCCATTGCTCCAAGTGCTATAAACACAATCTACAGACAATTTCCATGAAGAAATAATCGGAGCAGAGGATAGTGTCTCAGCGACACAAGTTAATTATGCATATCATCAGAACGTCAACTAGTACTAGTGTTTTACATAATATATTATTTATCTTGCAAATAGAGAGTTTAATCAGTTGAATGCTGTGCACTACATCGACCTTTGATAAGAGGGACACAACGAGTAATAAGGTTAAAATAACCAAAAACCAAGGTGATTAGAACACAGGTGGGCTCATTCGGATATTAACCCGCACGGCATGACGTCATTGGTATAAAGACAATCACTAGTTAGATAGCTTTTCACGAACTTATTCAGCGGAATTTAATTACTTACTATTAATTATCATTATTTCTCGATAACAATTTTTTAAATCTATAACCATACTTAAAATTAAAAGAAACAAAAATAATCTGATAGAATTCAAATAATTTAAAAATTGACTTTTAAAATACTTAATCGCAGAGATTCAGATATTTCATTTTCGAAACACTATTTTCTCATTTCTAACGTTCTTCACTGATGAAGTTAAAAAAAAAATCACTGTAGAAAATAGTGGGAAAAAATGATCGATGTTGATAATTTTACATCAGATTTCAATAAATTTTATTGAACTGGGTTGGTGAGGGGGAGAAGAACCAGGCGACACTGGGAGGATCATCATGAGGGGTATTCATGGTCGGTGTCGAGAGATCGAGAAGTCGAGAACCGCGCGTACCATGAAGACAAGGTGGGTAAATGACAGTGTTCTAGTCACCTTGCCATGAAGATCCCTCGTGTGGAGATCGAGAAATCAACTAATCTATTAAGGCCTCCATGGCCGAATACAAACCAAATGAATTTGGTTTCTGCCTATTCGGTGACAATTCCATTCGTTTTTGGTAACACAAATCATGAACATCACGAACGATAAAAATGAAATAACGTTTGATATGGAGCGTGAGCGGTCGTGGACTCTCCACGCTTCCGGAGGCTACTGAGGCAAACTCACTACACATCGTTCAGACGGGTCGTCTTCGGTCGGCTTAGGGTTCCAATTAGAAAATTGTTTATCGGCCAACTAATGGATATTAGTTTGAGTTCTTTTTTTGATCAGTCTGGATTAGGGATGGGATATCGGAGCCTCAATATCGATATTGGCATCGGTGTCGATATCGTACACCCAATATCGATATCAACGATATATTGTTCCCTTAACATCGATATTTATCGATATATCGGTTAACTATCGATTTTTTCAACATTTTAAAAAATTACCATTTCGTGCAGCTATGTATCGTGATAACATCAGTTCACTGGAGAGTTTTAGTGCATTTTGCATTTTTTGAAAACTAAAACGTAGGAGTATTGGTTACTTCATTAAATCATACGTTTCTTATGGTTACCGCTTGTGGATGGTGGATTGTTGTGACCATTAGAGACATATTATGATTTAACAAAGTAACTAAATCTCCCACGTTTAAGTTTTCAAAAAACTCGAAAGTCGCTAAAACTCTCTACTATCTATGTACCGGTACTTATATCCCTAAAAATTTATTTTGTAGTACCACAGAGCAGAATTTGATAAAACAACAACACAGTATTATTATGACACATCAATACAATACAGCTACAGCATGGGGTGGAGATAACATAACATAACCCTGGTGAAGGTTACTTTACTTGGTCAATGTCATCAGTCGATTGGTCAACGGTCGATGTGAATGGTCAATTGTATGAGATATGTTATTCGGTATTGATGAGATTCAATGTCGATAAATAATTAATTTTATTTAAAAGAAGCCGATGTTTCACAAATTTTTCCGATATCCGATATATCGGTAAGGTACAATCGATCATCGATAAATATCGACAGATCAATATCGATTTTAAAAAATCGGTTCTTCGTGACCGATTATCGATATTTTTGAAATATCGATTATCGATTCCCATCCCTAGTCTGGATTCTTCAAGGTGGGCGGAGTTCTCGCCTGTATATTTTGTCGTTTTGATTTAGTGCGTAGAGCCAAAGCTGCGGTCAAATCAGTACAGACTATGAGCATGGTGCAAAATCAGACTAGTGACACAAATCGTTTTTACGGTGAAGTTCCAAATTTACGTCTCTTAGAGTTTTTGTCATAGGAACCATCCGAACTTGATATTTTACCGTTAGTTCATTTCTTTTTTTATGAAGTCTTGGCTGCCATTCTATTTACGGTTTTCATATATATTGAATTATTATTTTCGACGTCGAAGCGTTCAAAATTTTGGCGAAGTGTTCTCGGGCAAGTCGAGAAATAAAAGGTTCTCGAACTTGCAGAAAAGAGTACAAAAATGGCAATCCGTACATCCTCATAATCATATAGTTTCTGCGTCTGCATCTTGTCTGCTGTCATGTACATAGTGGACTTGGGTACAGGTACAAGTGGCGATATGCACTTGTGACACTGTCGTCATTCGCCCGTACGTGGACTTACTTTGTCCAGTACCTTCCCCATATTTTGAGGAGCAAATTAAATTATATTTCCAAGGTTGGACAGATATTAACATCTTTATGATGACCAAAGGTACCTATCATTTTTTGGTGAACTGCGATTCACGTATATTTTCGGATTTTCTCTGGAGATGATTATTTGACGCCGAATAGGCCATCACTTATGAAAATTATCACCATAATTTTGGCGGGCGGTATGTTATGTTACCGAATAATTTGGGGTTTGCTTCCTTTTTTGTTTGTTTCATTTTTATTATATTTTATTATTATTTTTTTAGTTATAATTTTATTATGACAGACTCTATATTATGTTTACCGATCTAAGTTTGTACCGGGTACGGGCATCAGATGCAGTTTTTACTGCACCTGCGCGATGATAGCTACAGGTTGAGATTGGATAGGCAATGTATCTCGGTCGTCCGTCTGTCGTGACGTCTCGTTTCTTCCGTCATCGGTGTTCGGAGTGACCGTATGTCCTCTCGCCTCGTCTTGCTTCGTATAAGCACTGTACCGTTTTCCATCCGAATTTTCTGTCCGTGGATACGTTTTTCGTCCAACAGAGAATTACGGCCTTCCACGTCTATCGTCGAAGGGTTTTGTGGTTTGATCCGAATCGCTCGTCTGAACACCACGTCTGTCGTGTACCACGTGTACGCATACTCTCTCGGTAGGACTCCCGCGCATCCGGAAGCGACGTCTTTGCCGTTATTCCGAGGATCATCTTTAGTCGACCAGGTGAGAGTACGCATAAGTGCAGTGGTGAACTTTTTCGACGTTTGAACAGTTCCGTCATGCGCGTCTTAAGGCCGTATCACACGACAGACACTTCCCCCGTTACGCCGGCACAGCAAAAAGATTCCTCCGAGAGATCTTTTGTACGTTGCAGTTGATGGGAGAGCCGAGTACAACTCGAGCCACTCTGATTGGCTGATCCGTTCGCCCCTCTCTCAACCGCGTCCATGTCGACGTGCCGGTTTGGGGGCTGTTGGGGAGAAGTGTCTGTCGTGTGAACGGACGATATCGCGCCGTTCCGCTCGCGACCGGTTGGAACTCTTTCTTTTATTTATTATCAAGACAATTTTCATTTTTTAATATTTTTGGTCATTTATTGATTTATTTATTTCATTAGTTTGAAAGGAAAGGCAAATTAAAGCCCGTAACACCAAGATCCTTTTTATTTTTTCATAAATCCATGGTTGGATAGTGAGATTATACTTTATTTTACTTTAATCCCTATCCCCACAAAACAGGTAAGTATAGGGGAAAACTCCATTGTAATTTTAATCATTTTTATTTTTCGTAATTCCCAAATTGAAAGCTATATTTTTTGCCTAAGGGTATACATGAAGAGAGTGTTTGACGACCATTGCAACAAGTATGAAATAGAACGACATGTCAAATTTCGGAGAATTTCCTGCCTTCAACACAAAAGCTGCGATAATTTGGGAACCAATAAAGCTATCGACCCCGCGATGGTCTCATTCGATTCAGCGTCCAAAGTAATTCAGACTTGGATTACTTACTTATAAATTCGCTGTATTTATGCTTACTCAACAACGTACAGTCAACTTATATTGATTGATTGATATTGACAGGCTGTGGACCCTATGGCTCCACGTCGCCCTGAGGATGCCCGAATGGGCGAAAGTGCTCGGCCAGCTAATAAAGAATTGGAGAATGATTCGCCTGGTTTTTCTCCACCTCACCACTCCCGGACGTTAAGAAACTTTTATGTTTTTATGATTTCATCAGGAAAGTCGTGCTAAGAATTCAAAGTGCTGAAATCGTCTGAAATAATGCAGTTTTAGCATTGTGCTACCAATTTTGGAAGTCACCTAATGTAATATCGTTCTATCGAAAGTGGAAACAATCGATTGGGCTAATCGACTCTTTCGCCACCTCCTACACTTCCCCGCCTGGCTGGTTGCGGTCATTGTCGTTGCGCGCACAAGTCGCTCCACCTCAGCCTGGCAGCTCGGCTTGGCGGGGTCGCTCTTCAGTCTTGCCCCTCACTCCTCAGTCTCAGCTCAGTAGCTCCTCGTTGTCAGAGTCTCCTCTTAGTGGTTCAGGTTCAGTGTCGTCGTCGAGATCGGCAGATACGTTTGGCTGGTTGAAGTTCCCAAGTTTTTCTAGTCGCTAAAATCGTCACGGCGAGATAATAATCTCTGTGGAGAATTATCTCAGTGCGCGGGTCCGCGATGGCTGACGACGAGGCGAATTCGAACGACGATTGCGGAGGCGGAGATATGAAGACGGCCTACGGTTTTGGTGTCCGCGGACGGAAAGGAGCTTTGAAGAAGAAGAACGTCTTCAATGTCAAAGGACACAAATTCATACCTAGATTCTTCAAACAGCCGACTTTCTGCTCCCATTGCAAGGATTTCATCTGGTATGCGCAAAATTCATGAATATATTTTATCACTTATTTATGTATTTATTCTTAAAAAGCATTTTCATTTAGTAATGTTGATATCGTAAGTAAAATAATCGACTGGGTTTTTTATTTTGGTGGAAACTCGGTGTTATTCATTAACTTTGAGAAACTAAGTAGAAACAAGGATAGAAGACAGATATTGTCGCAAATTCCAATGATTGTAAATTAGTTGTATTTTCATACCTATTTCGGCGATTAGGCCATCATCAGTAGCAATCTTACCAATAGGTAAGAAGAATTACATCTGAATGCACAGAGATTTATCCTATTTTCTAATTTAATTTTTGCCAACATTGCTTTAACCTATGTTCGATCGCGCAAGCCGCGGAGAATTTAGGTCACCTGCCTTGTAAAACCATATTTACTTATGTCTCCAATTGAGACCACAGTGCACTGTCCGGTAGACCCCAAGCACTTGATTTTATAAAGTAACCATAAGTTCCCCTTTATTATGACGTCGGAGCCGATCGATCAACCCTGGTGATGCCTGATTGGCAAAAGTGCTCAGAGCAAAATAATATAACTGTCCACCCATCTCATACTCAATACAGTTGAAAAACTTCCACATATATAAATACATTCCCTGTAACGTGAAAAATTAGCCATCATTGTATGAACACAGTACTTACTGACCTCTATGATATTGAGGTTTGCTGAGTTTTCAATTTTAATTTGAACTGTTCGCAAATATGACTAATAGGTGAATTAGGTCATCTAATGAACTTCGTAGATGGCAGAAAAAGCCCGATTTTTATGGCTATTTTCGGTCATATTCCTCAAGCGATTTTTTTATAATTTCGGCTTTCGGGATAATTAAACAGTCCATTTTGGTTTATTGATAAACCATTGTAATCGCCCAAGAAATTTTTTTTCTAACCCTCCTCAGAATTTGATGTTTTACGTTTCAAGGCATGTAGAATCCGAATAAAATTCTGTCTGTCCTCCGTACGCCGTCAACCCTTTGAAATTTTCACCAAAAATCAACTCGGTCCCACAACGGCCCAATTCTTGAACCAATTTTAAGGGTATTTTTGGGGGGTTTCGAGGGGGAGAAAATTCCTTAACCGACTTCAAAAGGAGGAGGTTACTATAGTTGACATGCGAGTTTTTTTCCGGAATGTGTTGTCCGATGGCGTTCCAGATTGATGATTTTTTGGAGTCGGCGCCTCTCTGGCAAAATGACTACCCGATGGTTACAAATAAACATGAATTTACGATAAATTATTAGGTGCCAGGTCCCAGGTAATAAGTTTGGGTCTGGACGTGAAGATTCATAGAAAACTCTGAAATGGTTTTTAGGAAAAGGCGTAAATAGTCGTCGTCAAATCGATATTGTTAAACATCGGTTCTCATAAATTCCGATTTGCTCTGTTCAAGAATCCTGATATTTATATTCTTACTAATTCGAGATCTATAGGCTTCTCCAATACAATATAAGAGAGGCGCCGACTCCAAAAAATGATCAATCTGGAGGCGATTCAGAGGTGAAAGGAAATTCTTTCAATCATTTGGGAAATGAGAAATAGTAATTTTATGTTATTAGGGGAGGTGATCCAATCAATCAGGTCAATACGAGTAGTGAAGTTGTCCTTAAAATGTGTAGTTAGCGAATGAGTTGCTGCGAAGTTGGGACATTTTTGTTATTTTTTCCTTTTCAGAGTTTATTTTGTAGGCAAATATTTTTGAAGGAGGTTTCATTATTTTTTAACCGACTTCAAACAAGGAGGAGGTTACTATGGTCGTCTAGCGGGATTTTTTTTTTTTTTTTTTTTTTTTTTCGGTATGTGTTGTCCACCGGCGTTCAGCTCCTGTACGTCCGATCGGGTTACTTTTTTTTTTTGTTTGAAAGGGTTACTATCCAGGTAGGTCCCATAATTTTTTCAATTGAGTCCATCCAGTAGTTACGTCTCCAGACGCGGAGAAACGCCGGAAAACGTGATTTTCGCGAAAAAAGGAAGTTTTGACTTTGCAAGCTTATAACTTCTAGAATACTTGCTCGATTGTTTTGTTTCTGGTGTCATTTTGTTCATAATTTATCTGCCTACAAGGGCCTAGCTTCAATTTTTCGTTCGGCATTCTAATATAGCGTGTAGAGAAGAAAGTGTAACAAAAAACGTGATGCCGATTTTCACTTTTTTGAGGTTTTTCGAGCACCGTTCCCAACCACGTCGAGAAAAAAAATATGAACGCTATTGCACTTAAAAGCATTTAGCTAGAGCTTTCTAACGATGGTAAAAAATCAAGATTAGGTAGCATAATAAGGGAGCAATCGATGTTTTAATGGACCTGTGTTTGAGACCTCATAACTTCCAAACCAAAACTGTTTTTCCATCGTTTTTAAACTTAAATTGTTCAAATTTGAGTCTTGTTTACGTGATTCAAATTTGGGGTTGATTGGACTAAAAGTAGATACTTTTTAGGCCGTATTTCTAAAAAATTTGTTTCAAAATCACGTTTTTTGGACTATTTATGCTTGTAGAAAAAAAACTACGTTAGTCATAGCATTCTCGTTAAAAGATTTGAATTCAGCGTTAAATTTTCAATAAATAACATGGTTTTGAAGGCCAAATAACTCCATTTTAATGCACAAACGTTTGGCGAATTTCTGAAATTTGGTTCGGATTCTCTCATTCAGTGTGAATACGGATACGCTTCAGGAAATCATCACTCTATTATCGTTAGAGAAATAAAGAACGAGTGAATTGGTGCAATTCAGTAACCAGCAATGGTGTAGACAATTATTTGAGTTTTGTAAGGTGTATCAATGGGATCAAAGTATCCGGTATGTTCACCAAGAGACCCAAATCAGTGGATGGATTATTCCAAACGTTCAAACTCACTCTCAATCAACATAATAACATTGAAAATAGTTAGGTAATCATTCGTTCAACTGACTTATGAATTGAGTTTGGACGGTTAGTAGTAAGTGACAAGAACTCAATAATGAAAGCTTGGGAAAATTCTGTAAAGAGAGCTGTCCATAATTGTAAGTCACTAAAAAGAGAAAAATAAAAAAAAACTTTTTAAAAAAAAAAATAAAACCGACTTCAAAAACTTTGTCTATAAAATACACTCTGAAAAGGAAAAAATAACAAAAATGTCCCAACTTCGCAGCAACTCATTCGCCAACTACACATTTTAAGGACTACTTTACTACTCGTATTGACCTGACCACTTCCTGATTGATTGGATCACCTTCCCTAATAATATAAAAACTACTATTTCTCATTTCCCAAATGATTAAAAGATTTTCCTTTCACCTCTGAATTGCCTCCAGATTGAACATCTTTTGGAGTCGGCGCCTCTCTGGCAAAATAACCGATGGTTACAAATAAATATGAATTTACGATAAATTAGTAGGTGCCAGGTAATAAGTCTGGGTCTGGACGTAAAGATTCTTAGAGAAAGGCGTGAATAGTCACCTTCAAATCGATATTGTTAATAATCAGTTCTCATAAATGCTGATGTGCTCTGTTCAAGAATCGTGAAAACTCATGATATTTATATTCTTACTAATTCGGAATCTATAGGCTTCTCCAATACAATATAAGAGAGGCGCCGACTCCAAAAGATGATCAATCTGGAGGCAATTCAGAGGTGAAAGGAAAATCTTTTAATCATTTGGGAAATGAGAAATAGTAGTTTTTATATTATTAGGGAAGGTGATCCAATCAATCAGGAAGTGGTCAGGTCAATACGAGTAGTAAAGTAGTCCTTAAAATGTGTAGTTGGCGAATGAGTTGCTGCGAAGTTGGGACATTTTTGTTATTTTTTCCTTTTCAGAGTGTATTTTATAGACAAAGTTTTTGAAGTCGGTTTTATTTTTTTTTTAAAAAGTTTTTTTTTATTATTTTGAATGTTTTTTCTTCCTTGGACGATTTCAGTGGATTATTATAGATAATAAACCTAAACGGAGAACGATTGGTATGGCCTAATTAATAGGTATTAATGTATTTTGCAAAGTTTGCCGCAAAAGCTGAAACGCTGCAAATTATTGTAGTTTTTTATTCCGTTGCTTCAATAATGATTTAAGAAGAACATCCATTTTTGATAGTAATTATTCCGAACATTACATTTAAACGTTCCCACCAAACAGAAGATTGGTGACTGTTTGAGAAAACTTCATAGCAACTGTTGTAATTTTAACCAGTTTTTTATCTTGACTTTCAAATTGAAAGCTAAATGTTTCCCCTAATGGTACAGCTGAGGAGAGTGTTATATTTTCCAGCGAGTATAGAACGATTTTTATAGTTCCAATTCCAAGAACTATTGAGTTATAACCTCATGCTAAATTTCTGAAAACCTCAAAACTTCTACAGCAAAGCTGCAATAACCTGAGAACCATTGAAGCTATCGACCCCGAGATAGTCTCATTCGATTCATCGTCCGAAAATTCATTGAAATTGATACCAAATACACCTTTTCCTGAAAAACATTGGAACATTTCAAAGTTCGTATTTTTTATTTCGTCGAATGAATAAATTTCTCGTTTTGAAACAACCCACTGTTTGACCTGGCTGACCAACGTATGAGCCTTGCTAAAATGGATTCTTCAGCAAAGAACCATATTCTTATCTTGAAAGTTACGTGTTATCTTCATTTAAAAAAATTATTGTGCCAAGTGTCAGCGTTTCTTGGATGAATAAATGAAGATGTTAAAAACGAGTCAATCCGGTCCGGTCAAAGTTGTGAACAAAATTGGGAAAGCATGGTGGCACTCTTCGGCAAATTTGTATGAATTTTATTTTACGCATGGTAGTAACAGCTTTGACGGTGTTCTTAACTGACCCCGAGTGATCGTGGTTCAGAAAACTGGTAGCCAATTGAATTTGTAACAAATTACGGCTTGTAACTAACTACTACTGATGATACTAATTGTGGCAACTATTTACCCTCCAACTCATAGGTACTTATTGCAGTTTTAACTGATTAGAAATCGTATTTACAAAGCTATTTAAGTGTAATCAGTTTTGTTGACTACAGCCAGTAATTCACTATTTTCGATCTTCTTCGCCAATGGCAATTATTACAGAGAGTGTTAGCAAAAATAAACCGTAAGAAAATCATTGGTATCGCTCTTCTACGGCAATGAGCGTAACGATACTGAAGTGATGCACGCGAGCATAACTTTTTAACGCTACTTAGCAATTGAAAAATGCCTTCGGTAACAATCTCTATCTGTCGTAAGAACTTCTTGGTAAAATTTGCTGTGCTCTATTTTTGCGCAACAAGCCAATATGCTAGTAGTCGAAATTGAGTGAATGTCTCCAATTTCGCTTTCAGTGGCTCATCCCTCTAACTGAGTTGATTGGAAAAGAGAAAATAGGGGATCGTGGAGTATAGGATAGAGAGCATGAGGAAAGGAGAATATCATAACGGCCTTACGTCATCGTCCTTGGGGAACGTCCCGAACACCATCGTTCCGTGAATAGGTATACTGCTATTGACACGTTGTCGTGCCGCCGCTTACCTCTCAGATACCTCGATAACTGATCTAGACATTTTCCTCGCCTATTTGTAAAGCGAGTCGCATTTAACGATTAAAACTCTGAACCGTTCGACTATGTTACTTCCACGCTCACATAGTAAGTAGAAAGAATTGTTATTATCTTCAAAAAGTTGAATTCGGATCGGCGAACCATTTTGTAGTTGGTAAAGGATACCTTCTAAATTAGTTCCATAGTGTCAATCTGTTGGTGGTAAAAAAAAAATTGCATTATTATAAAATATGATTTAATAACGCTTGTTTGAAAACTTCTTCTCATTATTATTTCTCAACGTTTGAGATCTGGACGCTGACTCCAAAAAAATGATCAATCTGGAGGCGATTCAGAGGTGAAAGGAAAGTCTTTCAATCATTTGGGAAATGAGAAATAGACATTTTTATATTATTAGGGGAGGTAATCCAATCAATCAGGAAGTGGTCAGGTAAATACGAGTAGTAAAGTAGTCCTTAAAATGTGTAGTTGTGTATTTCAGAGTTTATTTTATAGGCAAATATAAATAAGTCGGTTTTATTTAATTTTTTTTTTTTTAGTTTCTTACGATCATGGACAGCTCTCTTCACAGAATTTCATTAATGTGTTCTTGTCACTTACTACTAACCGTCCAAACTAAATTCATAAATCAGTTGAACGTTGAAGTTCTAAAGTATAATGATTACCTAACTACTTTCAATGTTCTTATATGTTGATGGAGAGTGAGTTTTAACGTTCGGAATAATCCATCCACTGATTTGGGTTTATTGGTCAACATACCGGATGCTTTGATCCAATTGATCCACCTTACAAAACTCAAATAATTGACTACACCATCGTTGGTTACTGAATTGCGCCAATTCACTCGTTCTTTATTTCTCAAACTGTATAGAGTTATGAATTTCTCAAGCGTATCCGCAATTACACTAAATGCGAGAATCCGAACAAAATGCCAGAAATTCGCCAAACGTTTGTGCAATATAAGGAAGGTATTTGGCCATCAAAACCATGTTATTTATTGAAAATTTGACGCTGTATTCAAATATTTTAACGGCGATGCTATGACTAACGTAGTTTTTTCTCTACAAGCATAAATAGTCCAAAAAAGGCGATTTTGAAACAAGTTTTTTAGAAATACGACGGCCCAATTTTCGAACCAACTTGCTAGCTCAATTTTAAGGGTGTTTTTGGGGGGTTTTGAGGGGGAGAAAATTCATATTTAACCGACTTCAAACAAGGAGGAGGTTACTATGGTCGTCTTGCGGGATTTTTTTTTTTTTTTTTTGGTATGTGTTGTCCACCGGCGTTCAGCTCCTGTACGTCCGATCGGGTTACTTTTTTTTTTGTTTGAAAGGGTTACTATCCAGGTAGGTCCCATAATTTTTTCAATTGAGTCCGTCCAGTAGTTACGTCTCCAGACGCGGAGAAACGCCGGAAAACGTGATTTTCGCGAAAAAAGGAAGTTTTGACTTTGCAAGCTTATAACTTCTAGAATACTTGCTCGATTGTTTTGTTTCTGGTGTCATTTTGTTCATAATTTATCTGCCTACAAGGGCCTAGCTCCAATTTTTCGTTCGGCATTCTAATATAGCGTGTAGAGAAGAAAGTGTAACAAAAAACGTGATGCCGATTTTCACTTTTTTGAGGTTTTTCGAGCACCGTTCCCAACCACGTCGAGAAAAAAAATATGAACACTATTGCACTTGGAAGCACTTAGCTAGAGCTTTCTAACGATGGTAAAAAATCAAGTTTATGTGGCATAATAAGGGAGCAATCAATGTTTTAATGGACCTGTGTTTGAGACCTCATAACTTCCAAACCGAAACTGTTTTCCCATCGTTTTTAAACTTAAATTGTTCAAATTTGAGTCTAGTTTACGTGATTCAAATTTGGTATTGATTGGACGAAAAGTAGATACTTTTTAGGCCGTATTTCTAAAAAATTTGTTTCAAAATCACGTTTTTTGGACTATTTATGCTTGGAGAAAAAAAACTACGTTAGTCATAGCATTCTCGTTAAAAGATTTGAATTCAGCGTTAAATTTTCAATAAATAACATGGTTTTGAAGGCCAAATAACTCCATTTTAATGCACAAACGTTTGGCGAATTTCTGAAATTTGGTTCGGATTCTCTCATTCAGTGTGAATGCGGATACGCTTCAGGAAATCATCACTCTATTATCGTTAGAGAAATAAAGAACGAGTGAATTGGTGCGATTTAGTAACCAGCAATGGTGTAGACAATTATTTGAGTTTTGTAAGATGTATCAATGGGATCAAAGTATCCGGTATGTTGACCAAGAGACCCGAATCAGTGGATGGATTATTCCAAACGTTCAAACTCACTCTCAATCAACATAATAACATTGAAAATAGTTAGGTAATCATTATACTTTAGAACTTCAACGTTCAACGGACTTATGAATTGAGTTTGGACGGTTAGTAGTAAGTGACAAGAACACAATAATGAAAGCTTGGGAAAATTCTGTAAAGAGAGCTGTCCATAATTGTAAGTCACTAAAAAGAGAAAATAAAAAAAAAACTTAAAAAAAAAAAAATAAAGCCGACTTCAAAAAGTTTGTCTATAAAATACACTCTGAAAAGGAAAAAATAACAAAAATGTCCCAACTTCGCAACAACTCATTCGCCAACTACACATTTTAAGGACTACTTTACTACTCGTATTGACCTGACCACTTCCTGATTGGTTGGATCACCTTCCCTAATAATATAAAAATTACTATTTCTCATTTCCCAAATGATTAAAAGATTTTCCTTTCACCTCTGAATTGCCTCCAGATTGATCATCTTTTGGAGTCGGCGCCTCTCTGGCAAAATAACCGATGGTTACAAATAAATATGAATTTACGATAAATTAGTAGGTGCCAGGTAATAAGTCTGGGTCTGGACGTAAAGATTCTTAGAGAAATCTGAAATGGTTTTTAGGAAAAGGCGTGAATAGTCACCTTCAAATCGATATTGTTAATAATCAGTTCTCATAAATGCTGATTTGCTCTGTTCAAGAATCGTGAAAACTCATGATATTTATATTCTTACTAATTCGGAATCTATAGGCTTCTCCAATACAATATAAGAGAGGCGCCGACTCCAAAAGATGATCATTCTGGAGGCAATTCAGAGGTGAAAGGAAAATCTTTTAATCATTTGGGAAATGAGAAATAGTAATTTTTATATTATTAGGGAAGGTGATCCAATCAATCAGGAAGTGGTCAGGTCAATACGAGTAGTAAAGTAGTCCTTAAAATGTGTAGTTGGCGAATGAGTTGCTGCGAAGTTGGGACATTTTTGTTATTTTTTCCTTTTCAGAGTGTATTTTATAGACAAACTTTTTGAAGTCGGTTTTATTTTTTTCTTTAAAAAGTTTTCTTTTTCCAAGGTTTTTCAGAAAAATGTGTACGTGGTATCAAATTATATAGATTTTTGGACGCTGAATCGAATGAGACCATCGCCGGGTCGATAGCTTTATTGGTTCTCGAGTTATCGCAGCTTTTGTGCCGAATTTGGGAGATTTTTAGAAATTTGACATGCGGGTATAACTCGAGAGTTCTTGGAGCTATATAAATCGTTCTATACTCATTGGAATGGTCGTCAAACACTCTCTCCAGCTGTATCGTTAGGAAATAAGTTTAGCTTTTAATTAGGAAATTAAGAAAAATAAAAATGATTTAAATTACAATAGTTGCTACGGAGTTTTCCCCTATAGTTACCATCTGTTTTTCGGTGGGAATGTTCACAATTGTTCGGAATATTTAAAATGACAAATGGATAGTCTTCTTAAATCAATATTGAAGCGAAATAATAATAAACCACTGTACAATCATTTGCAGCGTTTTTATTGGATATTCGGATTCTACATGCCTTGAAACGTAAAACATCAAATTTTGAGGGGGTTATAAATTTTTTTTTCTTGGGCGATTACAATGGTTTATTATTGAATAATAAACCAAAAATGGAGAAGAGGTCGTCTCGTTTTTCTCCCCCTCAACCTGCAGAAAGACTGACACTTGTTCAGAAAGTGATCCTGAGTTTCTTTGAATTTCTTCCAACAGAGACTTTTCGGGTCTCTTTGCTTTATTATATGACTAACTTTGACCACTTCCGCAAAACTTGTTTCTATATTTGGAGAACACACAGTACTTTCGCCTTATGCCGTTTTTTGCTTTTAATTTTTTATAGACTGCAAGAATGAATATATATGAACGCTGGGAGACTCCCTATATGACAGCCTAATGTTTCTTCATTTTTATATTGGGGCACACACAATACTTCTTGATAACATGCATTTTCAGTTATCTTATTCTAGTGCTTTGGTAACTTTAGGGTCTCTTTGCTTTAAATATACTTCGACCACGTTCAAAACACTTGCTTTGTATTGTTTTGATCACATACCGTACTTACACTTCATACCATTTTTCATTCATACATACATGTTAGTCTAAACATAGTAACCTCCTCCGTTTGAAGTCGATTAAAGTAGAATATTTCAAGTGTTAAACCAGCCGTTACAGCAATACGAAGGTAACATAGCTCAAAGTTAGTCTTCGAGCCACTCCTCTATTGTGGTTTTTTTATTTTCATGGCCCTTACGTACCTATTCACTTAGTGAGAGCATAGGAGATAAAAAAAAACGAGAACTGCACGTTGATGAACTTGGTAGGGTCTGCCGAGCTATTTGCGTAATAACCCGTGTGAAACGTTCTCGATCGCTTGATTGCTGACTCGCTATTCGTGCGTAATACAATATTATAATGGACTAAAATTTCATAACTCCATCCAACTGGTATGGTAGACCTTGGACGAGCGTGTCGTCCGTGACTGGAACGATTTTCTCGTCAGGCCTCGGACGATGTTGAGATAATGAGGTCATTCTGTCCTTTCTCGGGACGTAGGGGCCGTTTCTTTTTGAAAACTTGCTGATCTGATCGGTGGTTCAAGGTCGGAATCCGCGTCCGGCGGCGTGACTGATGAACGTTGAGTCGATGATATTCCCCGTGTGGTTTATTGTGAATCCGAGAATGGGGAAAAGGCTGGAAGGTTCGAAAAAGGCAAGGGCCATCGTTACGGTTTTTAAAGACCCCTGGCTTAACAATTACGCTGCACGGTATGATTCAAATTATATTATTTCTTTATTAATTTCTTTTTCTCTCTTCTAATCGGTGTCAAAACGGGAAGGAGGTCTCTGTAGTTGACTTGCGGTAATTACTTCTAGGTTTTGCTTAGAGTTTCGTTTCTTTTTCTTTGTGTCCGTCTGCCTTTCTGTGTGTTTGTGGTCGAAAAGTGATATAAATCGCCATATCTCTTTGGTAAATGAATGTAACTAAATGAAAAAGTCAGGAAATGTTGTGCAAGATGATCTTTTATTCGATTTTGGATAACACGCTGTGCCTTCGAGATATGATTGTTGAACGTTTTTTTCTGTTTCGATTATAAAAGGCTATTAGAGTCAGTATAATTCGAGAAGGTAACCGATCATAATCATAATATATTTCATTCGTGTATATCTATTTAGCATTTACTTTGTGTATAATTTTTTTAACCAGTGGCGCGCGTAGATCGCACATTCCTTCACAATTATTCTTGAAAAACTTGCCAAAGGAAATCCAAACACTGAAATAGCTCGAATTAAGTTCAGAATACAAAAGAAAGATCATTAAATCGCCGTAACAAACATTTCCTAGCCATGGACCTTAGCGTTCAAGTATAATGATTTTTTCGCACTGCCTGAATCAAAATACATTAAAATAAGGTCTAAAGTGTGTAAATAAGGCGGAGGTACTGTGTGTCATCGAAACTATACAAAACGATTTGTGTAAACGTGGTCATAGTTGATCATATTCAAAGCAAAAAGACCCAAAAAACTACAATAAAACTCAAATAAAATAACTGAAAGTGCGTTTTACGGGAAAGTACTGAGTGTGACCCCAATAATAAAAAATCAAGCGATATTCAGCTGTCATATAGAAAAATCTCAAGTCCCCCAGCGTTCAAATATATTAATTTTTGCGGTCTATCAAAATCTAGCCAATATGCAAATAACGCGGAAGTACTGTATGGGACCCACTTGATAAAAATCGGGCATCATTCAACCGCAATCCCCAACATTTTAGGGCCTTGAACGTTCAAATACATTGAGTTTTTCGGCCTGTAAAAATCAAAATACAAAACATGCACTAGTGAAATCGTTAAAAAAACTCATAACGAGGAGGTACTGTGTGTTACCAAATATTAAAAAAATCTGGTGTAATCTGCTCACTACAACAAACATTTTAAGACCCCAAACGTAGAAAAATATTGACTCTTATAGCCTGTAAAAATCGAAAAGGGAAAAACTTTGAACCCCTACATCTCAAAAAAATGCACAGTGTGTTATTCAAAATTCAATAGATGCTAAATATGCTCATCCTCTAGAAAAACACTTCCTAAAAATTCCGTTGAGTTTAATTTATTTCGCAGGGAGATATGGCAATTTATGTCATTTTGTGACCACGGACAGATGGACAGACTGACACTTTTTCTTCTCCAGGTGGTCGTATTACTTCTTTCTGCAGGTTGAGGGGGAGAATAACGAGACGACCATGTTCATCCATGTCCCATGCCTCCATGTTTTTCCTTTTTATTACGCCCTGAAGAAGCCCGAACGGGCGAAAGTACTCGGTGTAATAAAAATGAAAAAAATGGAGAAGAGGTCGTCTCGTTTTTCTCCCCCTCAACCTGCAGAAAGACTGACACTTGTTCAGAAAGTGATCCTGAGTTTCTTTGAATTTCTTCCAACAGAACGTCGGTTCCAAATTCGACTTATTCAGACGATGACAATACTTCTATTTAGGTACTATATAAACATGGAAGTAAAAACCCTGTTATCAACCATAGTAACCTAGCTCATGAAAGTTAGTCTTCGAGCTATTCCTCTATTGTGATTTTTTATTATCATGGACGTAATTCACCATTCACTTAATAAGAGCATAGGAGATCACATAGTGGTAAAGTAGTCCTCAAAATGTGTAGTTGGCGAATGAGTTACTGCGAAGTTGGGACATTTTTGTTATCTTTCCTATTGGTTTATTATTTGATAATAAACCATTGTAATAGCCCAAGAAAAAAATTGTCTGACCCCCTCAAATTTGATGTTTTACGTTTCAAAGCATGTAGAATCCGAATATCCAATTAAAAAAATTCTGTCTGTCCGCCGCCGTTCGCCGTAAGCTAGGCTCTTATAGGCACCCAATCGGCCGTACAGGAGCTTAATGCCATTGAGCAACACATACCGAAAAAAAAATCACAAGTCAACCATAGTAACCTCCCCCTTTTGAAGTCGGTTAAAAATAAACCAATGGTGTGCATAGATCACCTAGTACTTCCAAGTTGGAGTCGGTAACAGGTATTACCAATTTCAAATCGAAACAGCTCATTCAAAGGCTGCTACGTTAGTAATCAACAACTTTTATTGAAACCCTGTCAAATAAAAACCAGTGGTGTGCATAGATCTCACAGTACTTCCATGTTTCAGTTGGTAATAGGTATAACCAATAATAAAATTAAAATAATCGTACGAAGGCCACAATGTTGATTTACAACAACTTAAATTCCAAGGATTTTTCATGGAGGTATGGGAATATTTGTTACTCAGACCATAGACAGATGGACGTGAGGACTGACGGACACGCTGATAGACAAACAAATGGACGTACACTTGTTCAGAAAGAGAGCAGAGCGCTCTAGGAGGAGGCGCACAAAACGGTCAGTTTCAGATAATGCGGAGTAAGGATTTCTAAGGAATACACCTCTACTCAGGCAGTTTCCTCTTATTTAACGATGTTTTGTGGGTTTTGTATTTTTCTGTTCCTGCTTTTGAAACCTGGTTACAAAAATAGACATACAGACGAAATAATTTCCACTTTTCTATGGACAATGTTGTGATTGAAAATAAATTCAATTTCATCCTCCACGAAACGTTTTCGGCATGTTCGATTAGTTCAAATCAAGATGAAAACCCATATTTTTAACCGACTTCAAACAAGGAGGAGGTTACTATGGTCGTCTAGCGGGATTTTTTTTTTTTTTTCGGTATGTGTTGTCCACCGGCGTTCAGCTCCTGTACGTCCGATCGGGTTACTTTTTTTTTGTTTGAAAGGGTTACTATCCAGGTAGGTCCCATAATTTTTTCAATTGAGTCCATCCAGTAGTTACGTCTCCAGACGCGGAGAAACGCCGGAAAACGTGATTTTCGCGAAAAAAGGAAGTTTTGACTTTGCTAGCTTATAACTTCTAGAATACTTGCTCGATTGTTTTGTTTCTGGTGTCATTTTGTTCATAATTTATCTGCCTACAAGGGCTTAGCTCCAATTTTTCGTTCGGCATTCTAATATAGCGTGTAGAGAAGAAAGTGTAACAAAAAACGTGATGCCAATTTTCACTTTTTTGAGGTTTTTCGAGCACCGTTCCCAACCACGTCGAGAAAAAAATATGAACACTATTGCACTTGAAAGCACTTAGCTAGAGCTTTCTAACGATGGTAAAAAATCAAGTTTAGGTGGCATAGTAAGGGAGCAATCGATGTTTTAATGGACCTGTGTTTCAGACCTCATAACTTCCAAACCAAAACTGTTTTTCCATCGTTTTTAAACTTAAACTGTTCAAATTTGAGTCTAGTTTACGTGATTCAAATTTGGTATTGATTGGACTAAAAGTAGATACTTTTTAGGCCGTATTTCTAAAAAATTTGTTTCAAAATCACGTTTTTTGGACTATTTATGCTTGTAGAAAAAAAACTACGTTAGTCATAGCATTCTCGTTAGAAGATTTGAATTCAGCGTTAAATTTTCAATAAATAACATGGTTTTGAAGGCCAAATAACTTCATTTTAATGCACAAACGATTGGCGAATTCCTGAAATTTGGTATGGGTCAAAGTATCCGGTATGTTGACCAAGAGACCCAAATCAGTGGATGGATTATTCCAAACGTTCAAACTCACTCTCAATCAACATAATAACATTGAAAATAGTTAGGTAATCATTATACTTTAGAACTTCAACGTTCAACGGACTTATGAATTGAGTTTGGACGGTTAGTAGTAAGTGACGAGAACACAATAATGAAAGCTTGGGAAAATTCTGTAAAGAGAGCTGTCCATAATTGTAAGTCACTAAAAAGAGAAAAATAAAAAAAACTTTAAAAAAAAATAAAACCGACTTCAAAAAGTTTGTCTATAAAATACACTCTGAAAAGGAAAAAATAACAAAAATGTCCCAACTTCGCAGCAACTCATTCGCCAACTACACATTTTAAGGACTACTTTACTACTCGTATTGACCTGACCACTTCCTGATTGATTGGAACACCTTCCCTAATAATATAAAAATTACTATTTCTCATTTCCCAAATGATTAAAAGATTTTCCTTTCACCTCTGAATTGCCTCCAGATTGATCATCTTTTGGAGTCGGCGCCTCTCTGGCAAAATGACTACCTGATGGTTACAAATAAATATGAATTTACGAAAAATTAGTAGGTGCCAGGTAATAAGTCTGGGTCTGGACGTAAAGATTCTTAGAGAAATCTGAAATGGTTTTTAGGAAAAGGCGTGAATAGTCACCTTCAAATCGATATTGTTAATAATCAGTTCTCATAAATGCTGATTTGCTCTGTTCAAGAATCGTGAAAACTCATGATATTTATATTCATACTACTGGTAATTCGGAATCTATAGGCTTCTCCAATACAATATAAGAGAGGCGCCGACTCCAAAAGATGATCAATCTGGAGGCAATTCAGAGGTGAAAGGAAAATCTTTTAATCATTTGGGAAATGAGAAATAGTAATTTTTATATTTTAGGGAAGGTGATCCAATCAATCAGGAAGTGGTCAGGTCAATACGAGTAGTAAAGTAGTCCTTAAAATGTGTAGTTGGCGAATGAGTTGCTGCGAAGTTGGGACATTTTTGTTATTTTTTCCTTTTCAGAGTGTATTTTATAGACAAACTTTTTGAAGTCGGTTTTATTATTTTTTTTTTTTTAAGTTTTTTTAATAGTATACTACCTTATACTATACGCTATACTATATACTAGACCTTGAGTGATCAAACAATTATTTTTGTTGCCGAAAATTATTCTAGATGCAAAAAATATTTTAGTAACCCGGAATTACGTCATGTGACATCAACGATAAAAATCTATCGGTCGGTTAAAAAATAATTTCACAATTTTCTATATGGATATTTACGTCCAGAGCTAACCTTATTACTTAGTTACCTATTATATAATTGTAAATTCACATTTATTCGGAAACGTTCGGTTGTCATTCTACCAGAGAGGCGCCGACTCCAAAAAGTGACTATTCTGGAGGTGAGTGAAAATGTCTGATATGAATTTCCTTACGATCGCACTGGCTACCCAGTTGACAAAAAATTAGCCAAGGTTTTGTTCAAATTTGAAAATTCGAAAAAACAACTAAGTATTATTAAATTTCCCCTCGCACTAGCGGTGGTTCCGTTTTGATAGGATCATGCGAAGTCCGACAAAGGCCGATAGCAAAGAGGATTGCCGGGGCCTTATGGTGCTTCTCCGTCCGCAAATGCACTCGCTCCCAAACTGGTTCACCCGCGGTCGTAACATGCGAATACGTCTCACGCGTCTTAAACCCTAGTTACGTAGGTGAGATGCCTGGCCCTAATCTTTCAGAACAACTTTTGAGACCATGATAATTTCATGTCCATTATGTAAGAAGGCCGAATACTTATTGATTTATTCTTGGTTGAGTCGTCGCATCTCTCATTGTACTGGGTTGGTGAGGGGGAGAAGAACCAGGCGACATAACCAGGACTGTGGTAACCTATGGTTCCACATCGCCCTGAGGATGCCCGAAGGGGCGAAAGTACTCGGCCAGAAAATGGAAAATCGGAGAATATGTCGCCTGGTTCTTCTCCCCCTCACCAACCCAGTACAAGTCCATAAAAACATCGATTGTTCCCTTATTATGCCACCTAAAATTGATTTTTTACCATCGTTGGGAAGATCTTGCTAAGTATGTACTTCCAAGTGCAATAGTGTTCATATTTTTTTTTCTCGACGTGGTTGGGAACGGTGCTCGAAAAACCTCATAAAAGGGAAAATCGGCATCACGTTTTTTGTCACACTTTCTTCTCTACACACCATATCAGATTGTTGAACAAAAATTGGAGCTAGGCAGATAAATTATGAACAAATTGACACCAAAAACAAAACAAAACAATAGAGCACTTATTCTAGAAGTGATACGCTTGCAAAGTCAAGCATCCGGCATTTCTCCGCGTCTGGGGACGTAACTACTGGATGGACTCAATTGAAAAAATTATGGGACCTACCTGGATAGTAACCTTTTCGAACAAAAAAAACAAGTAACCCGATCGGACGTACAGGAGCTGAACGCCATCGGACAACACATACCGAAAAAAACCCGCAAGTCACCCACAGTACCCTCCTCCTTTTGAAGTCGGTTAAAAATCAATTTATTTGAACGCAGGAGGTTTTTTAATGTTTGTAACGATGAGTGACGAGTAACGAGTTTCTTGATTTCATAATTAGATTCACCTGTTACCGACTCAATCATGAAACTACTGTGTGATCTATGCGTACCACAGGTTTCCTTTGTTGAAGTTGAACTCGAGGTTGTCATTCCCGTGAGTTATGTACCCTAGTTAAGAGGAGCATGAGTACTCGGAGCCTAAGTTCATCGATCTCCCCTTTTCCCGGACATGCGACTGACTATTCTTTCTCAAATGCAGTCGCTAGGCTCTTCGTTACCGTGTAACTGTGAGTTGGAACCATAGAGTTATCCGTCACCCAGTGACCTCCGTGAGCCTTGACCTCTCCCATCGCTCCTGCTCCTCAGCCCGAACACGTTCCTGGCGCAAGGTCGATACGCGCGCGCGCGCCGTACCGTGCGCACCTCGTCCCGTTCAGGAGATGCCGACCTGTCCGCCTCGCCCTATCGTCGTCGGTAGGCCGAATCTCATTTTCGAATCGGTTAGACTCGGTACCGTTCGGCTCCCGGACTCCCTCGCCTCATGAAACTGTCGGGTGGCAATAGTAGTAGCATCAGACAAGGAGCTCAATGCTCCTGATCCATAGACGGCGGCAAATCCACCACCCTCTGGTCGCTCTAGAGCGTTGTCCTGTTTCTAGAGGCACATCACACTACCCACATATTTCCTCCCATTCCTTGAATGATGAGACTAGAAAATACCGCCTGTTGTTGAAACGAACCGTTGTCTCTACCGTAGAAAAAACGGAATGAACTAAACAAACGTGCCCATATTCGAACGTTACTAACCGCTCGTCTTCGCCTGTTGCTGCGACTTCTCTCTAGAGGATGAAGAATTCTTTGAAGACTTGTCCTCCCTCCGCAGCGTCGTTATTGCGCTTGTACGCCATTTCCTCCCTTCAGTATGGAGATATCTTCTCAAGTTGTACTCTATAATTCTAGGTTCAAATACCAGCGGAAAAGCTGTGCGTAAAAGAGCAGACTGCCTTTTAATTGGTCCACGCTACTGATTTTACCTATCAGATCGTAATCTGTTCTTACGGTTTCGTCAACGATTTTCACTGAGAATTAAGCTATTAGAAAAGCTAGAGCAAAAAAATAAAGCTATCGACCCGCCGATGGTCTCATTCGATTCAGCGTCCAAAAATCTATATAATTTGATACTACGTACCTACACATTTTTCTGAAACCCCTGGAAAATATGAATTTTCTCCCCCTCAAAACCCCCCAAAAATACCCTTAAAATTGAGCCAGCAGGTTGGTTCAAGAATTGGGCCGTCGTAGGACCGAGATTGATTTTTGTGAAAATTTCAAGAATGTAGCTATTATAGTTTGGCCGGAAAAGTGTTGACGTTGTACGGCGGACGGACGGAATTTTTTACTTCCATGTTTACGTAGTAAATGGAAGTATTGAGATCGTCTGAAAAGTTTAAATCGGAACTGAGGTCCTGAAGGAAGAAATTTGCATAGTAGGTAGTATACTCAGAAACACTTTCTGAACAAGTGTCTGTGTGTCGGTCACAAACTGACTTAAATCGCCATATTTCCCTGAAAAATGGATGAAACCCTATGAAATTTTAAGGGAATGTTTTGCCAGTAATTGTGCAAAATTGGGGTTTTCCGGATTTTGGATTACACACAGCACTTCCGAGATATAAGCGTTCAAAGTTTTTTCTGTTTCGATTTTTACAGGCTGAGAGTCAATATTTTTCTTCGTTTGAGGGCTTGAAATGTCGGTTATAGCAAGCAGAAAACACGAGCTTTATTGTATAGTGGGTCACATACAGTGCCTACACGTTATGAGCGTTTTTCATGATTTCCCTTGTGCATGTTTTGTATTTTGATTTTTACAGGCCGCAAAACTCAATGTATTTGAACGTTCAAGGTCTTGAAATGTTGGGGTAGGCGATTGAATGATGCCTGATTTTTATCAAGTGGGTCACATACAGAACTTCCGCGTTATTTGCATATTGGCTACATTGTGATTTTTACAGACCGCGAATATGAATATATTTGAACGCTGGGGGGCTTATATTTTTTTGTATGACAGCTGAATATCGCTTGATTTTTTTTTTTGGGTCACAGGAAGTACTCTCTCGTAAAACGCATTTTCAGTTATTTTATTAAGAGTTATTGTACTTTTAGGGTCTCTGCTTTAAATATGACCAACTTTGACCTCGTTCACAAAACTTGTTTTGTATGGTTTGGGTAACACACAGTACTTCCGCCGTATGCAGTTTTTTACCTTCTGAGATTTTTATAAACGGCAAGAGTGAATATACTTTAGACTTTAAATTTTTCTATATGACAGCTGAATATCGCTTGATTTTTATTATTGGGATCAGATGCAGTACTTCCTCGTAAAACGCATTTTTAGTTACTGTACTTTTTGGGGCTCTTTGCTATATATTTGACCAACTCTGACCACTTTCACTGAACTTGTTGTGTATAGTTTGGATAACACACAGTACTTCCGCCTTATGCCTTTTTTTCTATTAGAGATTTTTATAGACCATAAGAGTGAATATACTTTAGACTTTAAATATTTCTTTATGACAGCTGAATTTTGCTTGATTTCTATTATCGGTGTCACATGCAGTACTTCCTCGTTACACGCGATTTCAGTTATTTCATTCTAGCGCTTTTGTAACTTTTGGGTCTCCTTGCTTTAAATGTGACCAACAACGATCATGTTTCTTTTTATTTTGATCACATACCGTACTTCCGCCTTACGCCGTTTCTCGCTGTTGAGCTTTTTACAGGGTGCAAAAATCAATATAATTGACGCTAGAGGTATTAAATATTTGTAATGGCGAAAGAATGACGCCTGATCTTTACCGCTAGGGTCACACGCCGCACATCCATGCTACCCAGTAGTTTTTTAGATCAGAAATATTCACATTAGCCATAAGTCAATATAGTTGAACGTTTGAAAGGACGTGAAATGTTATCTATGGCGGGTGAATGACGATAGATTTTTATCATTAAAGTCGCCGCATACCATACTTCCGCGTCCAAAAATACCTTCAAAACTGAGGTAGCGATTTGGTCCAAAATTGAGCCATTGTCTGGCCAAGATTAATTTTTGGTAAAAAGTCCAAGAATTTAGCTTTTATAGTGTCTTCGCTAAAGTGTTGTTGGCGGACGGGCAGAATTTTACTTTCATGTTCACGTAGTATATGGAAGTACCTATTGTATTCTTCCGAAAAGTCGAATATGGAACCGAGAAGAAATTGGAAGAAATTTTCATGGTACTATACTCAGAATCACTTACTGAACAAGTGTTTGTGTGTCCGTCTGTCCATTGTAACAAAGTGACATAAATCGTCATATTATCTTCCTGCGAAATATATGAAACTCAAACTATTTGGGGCTGGAGGTGGTTAATATTTATAATGGCGCGTGATCGTCATCGCCTGGGTCACACACCGTACATCCGTACTATTCTGTCATTTTCTGTAGCAGAAATATTCACATCCCCCAAAAGTCAGTTTATTCAAACTTTTAAGGTCATGAAATGTTTCCTTTTACAATCCAAACAGTATTTCAGAAATCGACCAAACGTTAGTGGCGACAATTAAATTATTTGGCCTCAAAACCAAGCTATTAGATGAAAATTTAAGCTGATAAACAAATGTGATAATACAATAAGATGTTCGAGTTGTTCTATCAAATTATAATCCGCATGGTCTTATGCGGGGTGTTTTTATCTCCTTTCGAGTTGTTTATAACTTATTTAATTGTTCGACATTGAGGTTTTAGTGCCGTGGCCGGCCATATTTCCTCTGTTAAATTTAGCTTAGGGATTCCAATTCAACCCGTCTAAAACCAAGGTTTTTTTCTTCTTTTTACAGGGGTTTCGGCAGACAGGGATTCCAGTGTCAAGGTGAATATTCTTTTTACCTTGATAAAAATATATATCATCCGCTGCAAGACTATGCAGACTGGTACGAGCTTAGTGTAGCTGACTTGCGAGCATGTGCTACGGCTTTGTGCTCTATGATTATTGTGCTCTAATTCCTCACCCTTGCAGTGGTCATAATTAAAACGCATTAGTCAATTAAATCCCTACACAACTGTCAGCTTCGAAATGTATTGGTTAGCCATGAAAATATAGTTTTGAGATCTAGAAAATTCTCTCGCACTTGAATCTCACTGCTACGGTGTAAGGCGGCTTGATTGGTGGTTCATCCATTCATGACCCTCTTCCGTCCTATTTAGTCCTTATCTACCTGTGTCCCCTAGAGTGAATGAGGTCAGTCTAACACTTGAATAGACGTATTGCAGAGCTGGATACTTGATTTCGGTTTATCATTCAATAGTAAACCATTGCAATCGCTCAAGAAAATTTTCTTTCTAACCCCCTCAAAGTTTGATGTGTTACATTTCAAGGCTAGTGGAATCCCAATATCCAATAAGAACGCTGCAAATGATTGTACAGTGGTTTTATTATTCCTTCGCTTCAATAATGATTTGAGAAGATTATCCATTTGTGATAGTTATTATTCTGAAGATCTCCCAAATTTGACACAAAAGCTGGATCAATAGGATCAAAGCATCCGGTATGTTGACCAAGGAATCCAAATCAGTAGAAAGATTATTCCATTTATTCCTAGCGTTCTAACTCACTCTCAATCAACATAATAACATTGAATGTAGTTATGTAATCATTATCGTTTAGATCCTCAGTGTCCCACTCAATCATGATTTTTTTCGGCCGGTTAGTAGTAAGTAAGGTACAAAATCACAATTAAGAAAGCTTGGGCGAATTTGTGAAGAGAGCTGTCCATGATTGAAAAACACTAAAAAGAGAAAAATAAAATAACTTAAAAAAATGAAACCGACTTAAAAAACATATGCATATAAAAATTAACTCTGAAGAGTAAAAAATTTTTTGAAAAAACCGAATTAAAAAATATTTGCCTATAAAATAAACTCTGAAAAGGAAAAAAATAACATAAATGTCCCTACTTCGCAGCACTTATTCACTAACTACACATTTTAAGGACTACTTCACCACTGGTATTGACCTGACCACTTCCTGATTGACTGGATCACCTCCCCTAATTTAGCAATGACTATTTCTCATTTCCCAAACGATTGAAAGACTTTCCTTTCACCTCTGAATCGCCTCTAGATCGATCACTTTTTGGAGTCATATTTAACAATATCGATTTGACGACGACTATTTACTCCTTTTCCTAAAAACCATGTAAGATTTTTATATGAGTCTTCAAGTCCAGACCCAGTCTTATTACCATGCACCTACTAAATTATTATATATTCATATTTATATGTAACCATCGGGTAGTCATTTTGCCAGAGAGGCGCCGACTCCAAAAAATGATCAATCGGGAGGCGATTCAGAGGTAAAAGGAAAGTCTTTCAATCATTTGGGAAATGAGAAATAGTCATTTTTATATTATTAGGGGAGGTGGTGCAACCAATCAGGAAAAGGTCAGGTCAATACAATTAGTAAAGTAGTTCTTAAAATGTGTAGTTGGTGGTTGAGTTGCTGCGAAGTTCGGAAATTTTTGTTATTTTTTCCTTTTCAGAGTTTATTTTATAGCAAATATTTTTTAATACGGTTTTTTTCAAAAACTTTTTTACTCTTCAGAGTTAATTTTTATATGCATAATATGTTTTTGAAGTCGGTTTCATTTTTTTAAGTTTTTTTATTTTTCTCTTTTTAGTGTTTTTCAATCATGGACAGCTCTCTTCACAAATTCGCCCAAGCTTTCTTAATTGTGATTTTGTAACTTACTTACTACTAACAGGCCGAAAAAAATCATGATTCAGTGGGACACTGAGGATATAACGATAATGATTACCTAACTACATTCAATGTTATTAGGTTGATTGAGAGTGAGTTAGAACGTTAGGAATAAATGGAATAATCTTTCTACTGATTCCTGATCCTTGGACAACATACCGGATGCTTTGATCCCATTGATCCACCCTAAAAAACTCAAATAATTTACTGCACCATCGTTGGTAACTGAAATGCACCAATTTACTCGTTCTTTATTTCTCCAATGATTTCCCAAGTAATGATTTTCACGAGCCTATTCGCAATTTCACTGAATGAAAGAATTCGGACATAATTTCAGAAATTCGCCAAACGTTTTGGTTTATTATTCAATAATAAACCATTGTAATCGCCCAAGAAAAAAAATTTTATAACCACCCCTCAAAATTTGATGTTTTACGTTTCAAGGCATGTAGAATCCGAATATCCAATTGTTATGACAGTGCTCAACGGATTGTAGTAGCTTTGAGATGGATTGTCAGAACATGATCCCTTGAGCCACTGTCACATTGGCCTTTCTCTCCTCTGAGGAAAGGACCAGTTAGTTCGACCCCGACCAGGGCGGTGCATTGTAATATTTTCTGCGAGTACATAATTGAAGTAATCGTCCGTGGCGTTATTAATTAAATTACCCGAACTCTACATGGTGTCAGAAGTTAAGTGGTGGTGATCGAATCGGAACTGAAGTCCGCGGAATAAGAAGTCGGACATTAATCGGAAAGTTTCGTTAATCCTCGTCGATTCTACACCACGCGATGTCGGATGCCCGCTCCCCTCGTCTGTTTAACTTCGAAGCCGAAAATTTAAAAAAAGAATGGGAGATATGGTTTCAAAATTTCGAAATTTATCTCTCGGCAACAAAAAAACAGAACGAGTCGAATCCAGTAAAAATCGCGATTCTACTGAACCAGCTGGGTGCACAGGGAGTAGAGATTTACAACGCTCTGAAAGCCGACGCCGAATTAAAGGATCCGACGGCTACTACAGAAGGAATTGGAACAGCGAAAGACGTTTTTAGTAAATACGTTGACGTAATCGCCGCGTTTGAAGCGCATTTTGCTCCGAGGAAAAACATCCTCCACGAGCGTTGTAAGTTTCATAAATTATCGCTATCAGCAGGTCAGTCAATAATTGAATTCGCAACGTCATTAAAAAACGCTGCCGCTTCCTGTGAATTTACTGATCGCAACGATCAAGTCCGCGACAGACTTATCGCTCAGATTCCTGATGAGTCATTGCTGAATCGGCTATTGGATGAAGGCGAGAAATTGACACTCGAACGCACCATCGACCTCCTCAAACTTCATGAAGCTCGTAAAACACAGCTACTTGATTTTACTAATAACGACGGAAGGATCGACGCGGTTCAGAGGAATAAAAACACGCGTCAGAAATCGTATATGACAACCTCGAAACGTGATTCATCGGAAGCGAGAAACAGAATGAGCAAACAATACTCGCAACAGGAAATAACGTATCACTGTAAGAAATGTGGATACGAACATTCAGCCGGTAAATGCCCTGCATTTGGCCAAACCTGTTCATTCTGCCAAGGGAAAAACCATTTTGTGATTGGATGCAAGGCTAAGAAAACGAACTCCAAGGACCGAAAAAAACGAACCAACGCTATCGCCGAACGATCGGACGACAGCGACGAATCTTTCTACTTGGACTCTATTCATGCCAACGTCGCAAAAATCGAATGCCAGGATGAATGGTTTGTTATGGGAAAAATCTCAGGCCACAAAATTAAATTTAAACTTGATTCTGGAAGTCAGGTAAATATCTTACCATTAAGATGTTTCAAGGAAATAAATTCCGATCTAAATCTTGTTTTGAAACATAGTAAGATAAAATTGAACGCGTATAATAATAATGCTCTCCGTGTCGAAGGAAAAATTCGGCTTGAAACTAATATTAATAATAAATTTGCTGTCATTGATTATTATGTAATGGATACGGCTGATAAGCCTATTCTGGGTATAGGTATCTGTGAAAAATTAAGTTTAATAAAAAAAATGGCCGTAATTGAAACAGTGCCGTTGTTCGAAAGTAAGGATTCGATTTTGAAAGCGTATAATGCTGCGTTCAATGGGCTTGGAACATTCCCGGGGGAACCCTATCAATTTAAATTAAAAGAAGGCTACACTCCTGTATCTCATGCGCCTCGGCGCATTGCGAAACATTTAATGAGTCGCGTAAAAAAGAAATTGGAAGAACTGTGTAAGATAGGAGTAATAGAAAAAGTTAATTTTCCTACTGATTGGCTAAATCCACTAGTAATAGTTGAAAAACCTAACGGATCTTTAAGGCTTTGCCTAGATCCGAAAGATTTGAACGGGCTATTGATAAATGACTCGTATCAAATTCCTAAGCCAGATGAAATTCTGTCTGATTTAAATGGGAACAAATTTTTCTCATCGCTAGATCTGCGGGACGGTTTTTATCAAGTTCCAATTGATAAAAAATCGTCGGAATTCACTTGTTTTGGTTCTCCTTTCGGAAAATATATGTTTCGAAGGCTTCCATTCGGCGTCAAAGTAGCAAGCGAAATATTTCAGCGAAAAAATAACGAAATTTTTGGTCACATAAAAAATGTCAAAATATTTATTGACGATTTAACGATCTGTGGCAAATCAATAGAGGAACATGACCGCACACTAAAGGAAGTTCTTGATGTTGCCGTGAAAAATAACATAACATTCAACCCAACTAAATTCAATTTCCGAAAAGACAAAATTAAAATTCTAGGACATGTGATTTCAGAAAAAGGATTAGAAATAGACCCAGATCGAGTGAAGGCAATAACAAAAATGCCAGAACCGGATAATAAAAAAGCCTTAATGCGTTTTCTGGGCATGGTTAAATACGTAGCCAAATTCATTCCATCCATGTCCGAAATAACAGCACCGTTAAACGATTTGACACGTAACGATGTAAAGTGGACGTGGACTTCTCAACATTCGATTTGTGTTAAAAAGTTAAAAAAATTAATTGCAGAGAGCCCCGTGCTATCATTCTATGATGAAAATAAAAGGCTCACGGTTCAGAGCGACGCGAGCAAAGAAGGGCTAGGATGCGTCCTGCTGCAGGACGACAAACCCATAGCATTCGCGTCACGCACACTTAACAAGTCAGAAAAACGATATGCAATGATTGAAAAAGAACTACTAGGAATTTGCTATGCTTTAGAACACTTCCACTATTTCGTGTACGGTCGTGAGGTTTTGGTCCAGACGGATCATAAACCGCTAATAAATATCGACAGGCGTAACATTGATAAAGTGCCAAATCGTTTACAGCGCATGCTGCTAAAAATAATGAAATATAAGTACGAACTAAATTACCTCCCCAGCAATAAAATGGTTTTGTCAGATACTCTATCACGAGCTGTAGTTGACCCTGCTCCCAAAGAGGATGAAGAGTTAACATACATCATTCATTCATTAATTGAGAGTTTGATGTCAGAATCAAGAAAAAAACAGTTCATTGAAGAAACAAAAAATGATCCCTTGTTAAAGCTCGTCATACAGTGCCTGGATAACGGTTGGCCCAATAGTGTTCCTAAATCGCTAATGGTATTTTTTGAAATTCGAGAAGAAATAATCTATGAGGAAGGCCTACTCATTTTTCGAGATAAAGTGATTGTACCAAAAAGCCTACACAAACTTGTCCTCACCCTGTTACACGAGGGTCACCTCGGCGTAGGAAAAACCAGAGCAAAAGCAAGACGAGCATTTTATTGGGTGGGAATGGCTACGGACATAGAGTCGTACATAAAAAATTGTGATGTTTGTCAAATGAATTTGGACTCGAACCGAAACGAACCAATGATCTCTGTGGACATTCCATCTCGTCCATGGTCTAAAATCACAATGGACATTCTCGAGTATGAGTGCAAAAACTATTTGGTTACGATAGACTACTATTCGAAGTGGATAGACCTTTCCCCAATTAAATCAAAAACGACAAAAGACGTAATAAAAAGCTGCGATTTGATGTTTGCTACTCATGGTTATCCAGACCAAATAATATGCGATAACAACCCCTTCGGTAGCCGCGAGTTCGCAAATTATCTAAAAAAGCTTGGTGTGGTATTAGTCACGAGCAGCCCAAACTATCCAAAGGGCCATGCCCTAGCTGAGTCAGCAGTGAAGATCTGTAAAAAGATTTTAGCGAAATCAAAAATGTCATCTCAGAGCCCTTACGTTTTACTGCTCCATTACAGAAATTCGGAGATCCCCTCAGTGGGGTTATCTCCAAGTCAACTTCTGTTTGGAAGAAGACTAAAGGATAAACTAACCCTGAGAGAGACCGAGCTGATTCAGACTATCCCTGATCCCGAGGTAGTGCGACAGTATATGAAACGATCCCAACTTAAGCAAAAACAAAACTACGATAAGGGTACGTTAGAACTGGGAAGGCTTGAACAAAATGACTGTGTACTATTTAAAAAAAAAGATGATTGGAAAAAAGGGAGGATTGTTGGAAATGCGGCCACCCCAAGATCTTACGTAGTGAAATCCGACTGCACAAACAAATTATACCGCAGAAATCGAAAGGATTTAAGATGTGTGCCAGCTGTCAAAAAGAGAGTTTTGTGGATCGACAAGGTAGCGCGATTCCTGATATCTCATCACCTAAAAAGAGATACTTTTTGCGTGACAGGCAAAATGTCAAAATGCCTGAGCGCTACCAAAGTGAAATGTTTTAGAAGTTTTGTGTTCATGTAAAAAAAAAAATAAAAAAAAATAAAAAAAAAATAAAAAAAAAAAATAAAAAAAATAAAAAATAAAAATAAATAATAATAAAAAGAAAAAAAAATCTTGTGTGCCTGAAGATACATATTATTTTGGTGTGGTTATTGTACTATTTTTCTGGTATATTAATGGAATAATGCTGAAACAAGATTATGATACAAGACATGTTATGATGTAAGAGCAAAATTAATTTATATTGTAATCATACGACAAGATCCTGTCACTTGTATATCTATGGATATTGTTTATTTTGGTTTCTTTTCAACAAATTCAAATTATAAAAAAAAGAAGGGATGTTATGACAGTGCTCAACGGATTGTAGTAGCTTTGAGATGGATTGTCAGAACATGATCCCTTGAGCCACTGTCACATTGGCCTTTCTCTCCTCTGAGGAAAGGACCAGTTAGTTCGACCCCGACCAGGGCGGTGCATTGTAATATTTTCTGCGAGTACATAATTGAAGTAATCGTCCGTGGCGTTATTAATTAAATTACCCGAACTCTACACAATAAAAAAAATTCTGTCTGTCCGCCGTACGCCGTACGCCGTTAGCAGTTTTCCGGCCAAACTGTAAGAGCTAAAAATTTGAAATTATCACCAAAAATCAATCTCGGTCCTACGACGGCCCAATTCTTGAACCAACTTGCTAGCTCAATTTTAAGGGTATTTTTGGGGGGTTTTGAGGGGGAAAAAATTCATATTTTCCAAGGTTTTTCAAAAAAATGTGTACGTGGTATCAAATCGTATAGATTTTTGGACGCTCGTTCTATACTCATTGGAATGGTCGTCAAACACTTTCTCCAGCTGTAGGGTAAGGCAAAAAATTTAACTTTTAATTAGGAAATTAAGAAAAATAAAATTGATTAAAATTACAATAGTTGCTAAGGAGTTTTCCCTTATAGTTACCATCTGTTTTTCAGCGAGATTGTTCAGAAATGTTTAAAATAATTACTATCACAAATGGATAGTCTTCCGAAGTCATTATTGAAGCGAAGGAATAATAAACCACTGTTCAATAATTTGCAGCGTTTTTGGATTATAATGAAGTTATGCGACCCTCATAACCATGTAATTTCTGCCTTAAAAACCATCTTATTTATTGGAAATTTAACGCTGAATTCAAATCTTTTAACGTTAATGTTATGACTAACGTAGTTTTTTTCTACAAGCATAAATATATTTCAAAAAACGTTATTTTGAAACAAATTTTTTAGAAATACGGCCTGAAAAGTATCTACTTTTAGTCCAGTCAATACCAATTTTCGATTACGTAAACTAGACTCAAATTTGAACAATTCAAGTCTACAAACTATGAAAAAACGGTTTTCGTTTAGAAGTAATGAGGTCTCTAACTGAGGTCCATAAAAACTTTGACTGCTCCTATATCATGCCACCTAAAATTGATTTTTTACCATCGTTGGAAAGCTCTTGCTAAGTACTTCCAAGTGCGAAAGTGTTCATGTTTTCTTTCTCGACGTGGTTGAGAACGGTGCTCGAAAAAACTCAAAAATTTGAAAATTGGTATCACGTTTGTTGTTACACATTCTTCTCTACACGCCATATCAAATTGTCGAAGAAAAATTGGAGCTCCTGGCTCCTTTACAACTACCGATCTGTTTGTGGAAACGTTTACAAATGTGTGGGTTCGTTGCTATCGCAAGTAGACGGTATTCTATAATGATTATTGAAACAAATGAATAATAAATTACGAAAATGGTATTGCTTTGTCGATTTGGGCTATGTGTAATTTCAAAGTGGCGATTCTGCAACACTTGTTCGTAACCTGGATACGGCTGTTACTTGAGCGATGTCAAGGGTTGGAACTGTCGAAGGGCTGGGTTCGGCAGTGTGTGGCAGGAGGACTGGACCGGCACCCGACCATCGCGGATGCTGAGAGCTACCCGCTCGAATGCGAAGCATTGAATGCGAAGCGGTGATGGACAGGCGAGATAAGATAACTTTTCGCTTCCCTGCCAACCATCCCCCTCCATTCATCTATACCAGATACGAGTTTTCATAGGGTGCCATCAGGTGGAGGATACCGACTGAGGGGAATGTCAAGCTGCCACTGGACGATAGATCCTGGTCCTGATTTCTGCTCTTCAGAACGTTGTTAATGAGTTGGAGATCATGATGGCGTTTATATCACCATTGGAGCCAATCCGGTTCTTTAAACGGTCTTCGTTCCTCCTTCCCCGAATGTTCACAGGCCGCAGCCAGGCTCGCGCTTGCATCGCGTTGTGGGTATAATTGTACTCTTTACTCTGTGTTCAAGCTCTCGATTCACCGCTTCCGAGCGAGAAGATGGTTATCGAATAAAACTAAGTGTAACTCGCGTTCCGCGTTCGTCTCTGTGTTGATTTTAGTAGTGAATCGATATTAGTCTTTCAGATCAAGTAATATGTCGAAAGTTTCCAAATCATTGACAATTCAAGTCAAGAGAAAAGGAAGTGTTATTCGCGCGTATGCAGCAGATCTATGATTTGAGTACGAAAATTGTTGGATTCCGAGATACAATGCTGACGAGTGACTTCATCGGTAAGTCGAAAACAATTGATGTATTACGATCTGATTTTTTGGATAAGATCAATGAATTTGAGTTTTATCTGTCGGAGGATTATGAACCAGACTTTGCCGCTTTGAGAGCTTTCGACGATTTACCTTCATAGTTCCGTTAAGGGAGTCGTTCATTCTTTTGAATCTGCTCAGGTGAGCAGTGAGGCAGTGCCGAGCGAGCGAAGAGACTTGCCATCCAGTTTGGCTAGGTTGACGGTCCACCCTTCTATGGAGCAATTGAGGATTGGCCGGTTTTTTATCAGATGTTCATGCAAATGATTGATTCCAATAGTAATTTATCGATTGTGGAAAAAGTATCCTACTTACCTGGTAGGATATTGCAGGGTAAAGCTTGCTCTGTATTGTCGGCGGTAACTCCGACCGCCGAATATTATCCGTTTTTATTGAAAGCATTATTTAAACTTCGATATGATCATGAGAGAACGGTTGCATCAACATTGTTAGATAAGATTATGCAGTTTAAGAATATTTATACTGATTCAGGGAAATCTATTAATACTATCACTGATGGTGTAATTGTCCCGATTAATGCTTTAAAGAAATTGGGGGTTCCTGATCTGGCCGTTTTCATGCTACTGCTTATAGTTTTGAGAAAATTAGATAGCACCACCGATAAAATGTTTGAAAATGACCACCGTGATGGTGACTTTCCTCGATTTTCAGAATTGGAAAATTTTTTATAGTAGAGGGGTTGTGAGGGGGAGAAAAACCAGGCGACTCATTCTCCAGATTTTTAATGGCTGGCCGAGCACTTTCGCCCATTCGGGCATCTTCAGGGCGACGTGGAACCATGAGGTCCACAGCCCCGGGGCTTGCTGATCCCAAGTTCTTTGAGCCCCAAGAAATCGATATGATCTTCGGAGCAGAATTTTGGCCTATTTTGATTGGACAACGCAAATATTTTGGATCACCAGGTTCACCGGTTGCCATTGAATCAACTCTTGGAGCTGTTGTGGTAGGTTGAGCTCTCCTTGAGAATACGCCTAAAACTGTATGTTTCATGTCACTCACTCCGCTAAATGAGTTAGTGGAGAAGTTCTGGAAGTTGGAGGAAGTTCCGCAGAAAGTTTTACTATGCAAAGAATTGTTGAATGTCAACAAATTTTTGCAGACACCATTTCCCGAGGTAATGATGAGCGATTTTCAGTGCGACTCCCTTTCCGACTATCCCTTTCCTCTAGAGGATGCGCTGTTCTAAGATTGCTCAGTAATGAGCAAGGATTGCAGAGGTGCTCTGATTTTCGAAAATTGTATTGTGGACTCATTAAAGAGAATGAAAAAGATAACGTAATTACCAAAATAGGTCTGCTTCAAGATGTAGCTGAGAAGGGTTTTTATTTGCCACATCATGGGGTATATAGACCTGGACACCCATCAAAGCCGCTTCACATCGCCTGGAAAGCGTCTGCTCCTTCAAGTTCATAATTTATGCATTTCATCAGCTGTTACATACGGGTCCTAAACTTCAGGCATATAATTTTGAGGTGCTCATTCATTTTCGGCTCATTCCCTTTGCTGTAACAGGAGACGTGCGGAGAATGTTCTACAGATAGGCATTATAGATAGATGCATTCAGCGCTTTATTTGGAGAGACAATTCAGAGGATCCTTTGGCAGTTTATGAAATTAATACTGTGGTTTTTGGTAGGACCAGCTCCCCGTATCTAGCACAGGCCGTGGTACATCTCCTGGCTGAGCAAGAGAAGGAAAGGTTCCTTTTAGCAGCACGAGTCACATGTATATTGACGATGTTACTAGCTCGGTTGAAAACGAGTCTCAACTTATTAAGCTCTGCAATGAACTCATTAAAATGTTCTCGTCTGCTGGGCTGTATCGTTAGACAATAAGTTCAGCTATTAATTAGGAAATTAAGGAAAATAAAAATGTCCGTCTGTCCTCGCGTCCATCAGTCTATGATCTGGGTGACAAATATTCCCATATCAACTAGAAAAATTTTTGAAATTTGAGTTGTTGTAAATTAACGATGCGGCCTTCGTACATTTATTTTAATTATAATATTGGTTATATCTGCTACCGACTCAAACATGGAAGTACTGTGTGATGTATGCAACCACTGGCAACCGACGGTCTCATTCGATTCAGCGTCCAAAAATCTACATATAATTTGATACCTACCAAGTACACATTTTTTTAAAGTCTGAAAAATATTAATTTGCTCTCTCTCAAATCCCCAAAAATACCCTTAAAATTGAGCTAGCAATGAAGTTCAAAAATTGGGCCGCCGTCGGACCAAAATTGATTTTTTGTAAGAATTTCGCTATTATAGTTTGGTCGGAAAACCGTTAACGGCGTACGGCGGACAGACAGAATTTTGGTTTATTATTCGATAATATACCATTGTAATCGCCGAAGAAAAAAAAAATTCAACCCCCACCACTCAAAATTTGATGTTTTACGTTTCAAGTCGTAGCTCGATAGCTCTATTGGTTCTTGAGTTATCGCATCGTTCTATACTCATTGGAAAGGTCAGGTTTTCATAAAATGTGTATTTGGTGTCGAATTATATTGATTTTTGGATGCTGAATCGAATGAGACCATCGCGGGGTCGATCGCTTCATTGGTTCTCGAGTTATCGCAGTTTTGGTGTCGAATTTGGGAGATTTTCAGAACTTAAACAGGAGGGTATAACTAGAGAGTTCTTGGAGCTATGAAAATGTTTCTATACTCATTGGAATGGTCGTCAAACACTCTCCTCAGCTGTACGGTAGGGCACAAAATTAAGCTTTTAATTAGGCAATTAAGACAGATAATAATGATTAAAATTACAATAGTTGCTGCGGAGTTTTCCCTTATAGTTACCAATCTGTTTTTCGGTTGGAACGTTCACAGATGGTCGGAATAATTACTATTGGAAATGGAAAGTCTTCTTAAATCATTATTGAAGCGAAGGAATAATAAACCACTGTACAATCATTTGCAGCGTTTTTTTCTTCAGAATCTACTTTTCAGACAATTACGACACACCCAGTTAGTATTACTTCCATGTTTACGTAGTAAATGGTAGTATTAAGATCGTCTGAAAAGTCGAATTCGGAACCGAGGTCCTGATGGAAGAAATTTTCATAGTAGTATAGACTCAGAAACACTTTCTGAACATGTGTCTGTGTGTCCGTCTGTCTGTGGTCACAAACTGACATAAATCGCCATATCTCCCTGAAAAATGGATGAAACCTTATGAAATTTTAAGGGAATGTTTTCCCAGTGATTGTGCAAAATTAGGTGTTTCCGAATTTTGAATTACACACAGTACTTCCGAGATATAAGCGTTCATAATTTTTTCTGTTTCGATTTTTACAGGCTATGAGAGTCAATATTTTTCTACGTTTGAGGGCTTGAAATGTCGGTTATGGCAAGCAGAAAACACTAGATTTTTTGTATAGTGGGTCACATACAATGCCTCCACGTTATGAGCGTTTTTCACGATTTCACTAGTGCATGATTTGTATTTTGATTTTTACAGGCCGCAAAACTCAATGTATTTGAACGTTCAAGGTCTTAAAATGTTGGTGTCGGCGATTGAATGATGCCTGATTTTTATGAAGTGGGTCACATGCAGTACATCCGCGTTATTTGCACATTTGCTACATTTTGATTTATTTAGACCACAGAAATGAATATATTTGAACGCTGGAGGACTTAAAAATTTTCTATATGACAGTTGAATATCGCTTGATTTTTAACCGACTTCAAACAAGGAGGAGGTTACGATGGTCGTCTTGCGGGATTTTTTTTTTCTTTCGGTTTGTGTTGTCCACCGGCGTTCAGCTCCTGTACGTCCGATCGGGTTACTTTTTTTTTTGTTTGAAAGGGTTACTATCCAGGTAGGTCCCATAATTTTTTCAATTGAGTCCATCCAGTAGTCACGTCTACAGACGCGGAGAAACGCCGGAAAACGTGATTTTCGCGAAAAAAGGAAGTTTTGACTTTGCAAGCTTATAACTTCTAGAATACTTGCTCGATTGTTTTGTTTCTGGAGTCATTTTGTTCATAATTTATCTGCCTACAAGGGCCTAGCTTCAATTTTTCGTTCGGCATTCTAATATAGCGTGTAGAGAAGAAAGTGTAACAAAAAACGTGATCCCGATTTTCACTTTTTTGAGATTTTTCGAGCACTATTGCACTTGAAAGCACTTAGCTAGAGCTTTCTAACGATGGTAAAAAATCAAGTTTAGGTGGCATAATAAGGGAGCAATCGATGTTTTAATGGACCTGTGTTTGAGACCTCATAACTTCCAAACCAAAACTGTTTTTCCATAGTTTTTAAACTTAAATTGTTCAAATTTGAGTCTAGTTTACGTGATTCAAATTTGGTATTGATTGGACTAAAAGTAGATACTTTTTAGGCCGTATTTCTAAAAAAATTGTTTCAAAATCACGTTTTTTGGACTATTTATGCTTGTAGAAAAAAAACTACGTTAGTCATAGCATTCTCGTTAGAAGATTTGAATTTGGCGTTAAATTTTCAATAAATAACATGGTTTTGAAGGCCAAATAACTTCATTTTAATGCACAAACGTTTGGCAAATTTCTGAAATTTGGTTCGGATTCTCTCATTCAGTGTGAATGCGGATACGCTTCAGGAAATTATCACTCTATTATCGTTAGAGAAATAAAGAACGAGTGAATTGGTGCAATTCAGTAACCAGCAATGGTGTAGACAGTTAGATTATTTGAGTTTTGTAAGGTGTATCAATGGGATCAAAGTATCCGGTATGTTGACCAAGAGACCCAAATCAGTGGATGGATTATTCCAAACGTTCAAACTCACTCTCAATCAACATAATAACATTGAAAATAGTTAGGTAATCATTATACTTTAGAACTTCAACGTTCAACGGACTTATGAATTGAGTATGGACGGTTAGTAGTAAGTGACAAGACAATAATGAAAGCTTGGGAAAATTCTGTAAAGAGAGCTGTCCATAATTGTATGTCACTAAAAAGAGAAAAATAAAAAAAACTTAAAAAAAAAATATTAAAACCGACTTCAAAAACTTTGTCTATAAAATACACTCTGAAAACGAAAAAATAACAAAAATGTTCCAACTTCGCAGCAAATCATTCGCCAACTACACATTTTAAGGACTACTTTACTACTCGTATTGACCCGACCACTTCCTGATTGATTGGATCACCTTCCCTAATAATATAAAAACTACTATTTCTCATTTCCCAAATGATTAAAAGATTTTCCTTTCACCTCTGAATTGCCTCCAGATTTATCATCTTTTGGAGTCGGCGCCTCTCTGGCAAAATAACCGATGGTTACTAATAAATATGAATTTACGATAAATTAGTACTTCTTCGCTTGGTTGTCGTCGCATTTATTGTAGTAGAGGGGTTGTGAGGGAGAGAAAAACGTCGGAAAAAACGTCGGATTTATTGTAAAAGAGGGGGGGCTGTGGACCTCATGCTTCCACGTCGCCCTGAAGATGCCCGAATGGGCGAAAGTGCTCGGCCAGCCATTAAAAACCTGGAGAATAAGTCGCCTAGTTTTTGTCCCCCTCACAACCCCTCTACTACGATAAAAAAGTAGGTGCCAGGTAATAAGTTTGGGTCTGGACGTAAAGATTCTTAGAGAAATCTGATATGGTTTTTAGGAAAAGGCGTGAATAGTCACCTTCAAATCGATATTGTTAATAATCAGTTCTCATAAATGCTGATGTGCTCTGTTCAAGAATTGTGAAAATTCATGATATTTATATTCTTACTAATTCGGAATCTATATAGGCTTCTCCAATACAATATAAGAGAGGCGCCGACTCCAAAAGATGATAAATCTGGAGGCAATTCAGAGGTGAAAGGAAAATCTTTTAATCATTTGGGAAATGAGAAATAGTAATTTTTATATTATTAGGGAAGGTGATCCAATCAATCAGGAAGTGGTCAGGTCAATACGAGTAGTAAAGTAGTCCTTAAAATGTGTAGTTGGCGAATGAGCTGCTGCGAAGTTGGGACATTTTTGTTATTTTTTCCTTTTCAGAGTGTATTTTATAGACAAAGTTATTGAAGTCGGTTTTATTATTTTTTTTAAAGTTTTTTTTTATTATTGGGGTCACATGCAGTACCTCCTCGTAAAACGCATTTTCAGTTATTTTATTTGTATTTTTTGGGTCTCTTTGCTTTAAATATGACCAACTTTGAACTCGTTCACAAAACTGGTTTTTTATGGTTCGGGTAACACACAGTACTTCCTCTTCATGACATTTTTTGGCTTTTGAGATTAATTATAAACCGAAAGAGTGAATATACTTTAAACTTCAAATTTTTTAATATGATAGCTGAATATTGCTTAATTGTTATTATCAGAGTCACATGCAGTACTTCCTCGTAAAACGCATTTTCAGTTATTTTATTAAGCGTTATTGTACTTTTACCAACTTTGACCTCGTTCTCAAAACTTGTTTTGTATGGTTTGGGTAACCCACAGTACTTCCGCTTTATGCCGTTTTTTAGCTTTTGAGATTTTTATAAACAGCAAGAGTGAATATATTTTAGACTTTGAATTTTTCTATATGACAGCTGAATATCGCTCGATTTTTATTATTGGGATCACATGCAGTACTTCCTCGTAAAACGCATTTTCAGTTACTGTACTTTTTGGGGCTCTTTGCTATATATTTGACCAACTCTCACCACGTTCACAGAACTTGTTTTGTATAGTTTGGATAACACACAGTACTTCCGCCGTAAGCCGTTTTTTTGCATTAGAGATTTTCACAAAGCACAAGGTTGAATATACTTCAGACTTAAAATTTTTCTTTATGACAGTTGAATGTTGCTTGATTTTTATTATTGGGGTCACATGCGGTACTTCGTCGTAAAACGCAATTTCAGTTATTTCTTTCTAGCGCTTTTGTAACTTTCGGGTCTCTTTGCTTTTAATAAGAGCAACAACGACCATGTTTTGTTTTGTTTGGATCACATACCATACTTCCGCCGTACGCCGTTTATCGCTGTTGAGCTTTTTACAGGGGGCAAAAATCAACATATTTGACGCTAGAGGTACTAAATATTTGTCTGGTGAGTGAATTACGCCTGATCTTTACCGCTAGGGTCAAACGCCGTACATCCATGCTATCCAGTAGTTTTTTGGATCATAAATCCTTTGTTAGCTTTATCTGAACGTTTCACGCACCTGCTCCCAGCGCGCTCTGCTCACTTTCTGAACAAGGGTCTGTGCGTCCATTTGTTAGTCCATCAGAGTGAGACTATGGGTCTCCAGGCTCGTTTTTCCATAACAGCTGTTTTAAATTAACGTTTCGGCCTTCGTACGATTTTCTCGATTTTATAATTGGTTATACCAGTTACCGACTCAAACATGGAAGTACTGTGTGATCTATGCACACCACTGGTTTTTATATGGAAGCAAAAAATCCGCATGTCAACTATAGCAACCTCATCCTGTTGAAGTCGGGTAAATAAACGACTTGAATTTTAATCGTCTCCACGTGAGGGCAAAGTTAATTCTGGGCGAGTGCTATAATTATTATGTGATCTCATAATCTTCGTCAAACGAATGAACGTCACATCACGTTCGAAAACGATTGATTTTAACGGGTTTTTGCTGACGTGACGGACTTTAATTGTCAACAAGCAATTTTTCGCTTCAAGATCTCAGGTCGGTATCAGTGAATATTTAAATTTTTTTCTACACTGACTGGTCGCGATGATAGGTGAGAATAGGTCGGGGTATTAAATTACGAGCAACGTTTCAATTGATTCGTTTCGAAAAGTTATTGGTTTTTTTACGTCCATCTCGATATTAAATTCTGACGAACCGGAGTAAAGTGAACTTGCTCAGATGAATATTTGTAGCTCCGGTTGCCTTGGAAAAGGAATGAACCAGATTTCTCAGCCAATAGCTATACTTTATGTATTTCGAATATCATGAGTCTTCGATCAGTGCTTTGATTAATATCAGCCGTTCTTCTTCCTCCTTATTTTTACTTCCATGTTTGCAAAGAGTAAATGGAAGTATTATGATCGCCTGAAAAGTCGAACTTGAAATTCTAACTTTGAATCTTAATTTGCAAGAATATAATTATCCTAAGTTTTCATGATACTTGAGAAGAGCAAGTCTGCATTTATGAGAGCCAATTTTCAACAAGACCAATTTGACGATGATTAGTCACGCCTTTTCCGACGAACCATTTCGGGCTTTAAGATTGTATTATGGTATTGTTGGGTTTACGTGACAAGGTGTAGATAAAGCAGTCGACAGTTCGGAATTCAAATCTATTACCTATAATCTTTTTAATCTAATTGCAACCAAACAACAACACAACATGTCTGTCGATGGCAACCGTAATAACTATAATTGCTACTCCTATCAGTATCTATTGGTAGTTGAGATCCTCATGGCTTCGTTAAGACATAATGAGACAGGCGCCGACTCCAAAAAGTAACCATTCTGAAGGCGAATTGGAAAGGTTGTTGTAAAGAAGTCCTTGAAATTTGTAGTGGGTGATAACTGTGGGCAAATAACTTTGAAGTTTGGTTTTTCCAGATTTTTTGTATTTTGATTTGAACACCGGAAAACTGAATGTATTTGAACGTTCAATGCCTTAAGATCTGTTTCAACAAGCGTGATCATCCTTTTGGTTTATTATTCAATAATAAACCATTGTAATCGCCCAAGAAAAAAGATTTTATAACCCCCTCAAAATTTGATGTTTTACGTTTCAAGGCATGTAGAATCCGAATATCCAATAAAAAAAATTCTGTCTGTCCGCCGTACGCCGTACGCCGTTAGCAGTTTTCCGGCCAAACTATAATAGCTACATTCTTGAAATTTTCACCAAAAATCAATCTCGGTCCTACGACGGCCCAATTCTTGAACCAACTTAATAGCTCAATTTTAAGGGTATGTTTGGGGGGTTTTGAGGGGGAGAAAATTCGCATTTTCCAGGGTGTTTAAGAAAATGTGTACGTGGTATCAAATCATATAGATTTTTGGACGCTGAATCGAATGAGACCATCGCCGAGTCGATAGCTTTATTGGTTCTCGAGTTATCGCAGCTTTTGTGTCGAATTTGGGAGATTTTCTGAAATTTGACATGAGGGTATAACTCGAGTGTTTTTCAAGCTATAAAAATCGTTCTTTACTCATTGGAATGGTCGTCAAACAGTTTCTCCAGCTGTTGGGTAAGGCAAAAAATTTAACTTTTAATTAGGAAATTAAGAAAAATAAAATTGATTTAAATTACAATAGTTGCTACGGGGTTTTCCCTTATAGTTACCATCTGTTTTTCGGTGAGATTGTTCAGAAATGTTTAAAATAATTACTATCACAAATGGATAGTCTTCCGAAATCATTATTGAAGCGAAGGAATAATAAACCACTGCACAATCATTTGCAGCGTTTTTTACTTTATGTTTCTAAATCAATGCATCTATAATACTCAATACTTTTAAACGTTTGAGGTTTCCAAATGATAACAAGCAGACGACCGTTGATTTTTCATCTATTGGCTCACACACAGTACTTTCACGTTATGAGCATTTCCCCTTGTTTTGCTAGCGTGTATTTTTAACCGACTTCAAAAGGTGGAGGTTACTATGATTGACTAGCGGTGTTTTTCTCTTTATTTCCCCCCCTCCCCACACAGGTATGTGTTGTTCGCTGGCGTTCAGCTCCTGTACGTCCGATCGGGTTACTTTTTTTTTTTGTTTGAAAGGGTTACCATCCAGGTAGGTCCCATAATTTTTTCAATTGAGTCCATCCAGTAAGTCACGTCTCCAGACGCGGAGAAACGCTCATAGCCTGTAAAAATCGAAACAGAAAAAACTTTGAACGCTTATATCTCGGAAGTACTGTGTGTAATTCAAAATCCGGAAAAACCTAATTTTGCACAATCACTGGGAAAACATTCCCTTGAAATTTCATAGGGTTTCATCCATTTTTCAGGGAGATATGGTGATTTATGTCAGTTTGTGACCACAGACAGACGGACACACAGACACTTGTTCAGAAAGTGTTTCTGAGTATACTACTATGAAAATTTCTTCCATCAGGACCTCGGTTCCGAATTCGACTTTTCAGACGATCTCAATACTTCCATTTACTACGTAAACATGGAAGTAAAAATGACCGAGGCTCACATAGTGCGGAAGCATAATCAACCTGTGTGGGTTTTTCTTTTTTTTAGGGTTTTTCTCCTAGCTAGTTTTTCATCTACAGTTGTTGTATCCAAACGTTGCAGCTTTCGTACAAGTTTCTTGATTTTATTATTGATTATACCTCTTACCGACTCAACACCAGAAGTACTGTGTAAACTATGCACACCACTGGTTCTTACATCTCTCGTCCTAAAATGTTTGTTTCACTTCAAATCACTTTTCTCCCTCCCTCATTACGATTAAACGTTTTTTCTCATATTTAACGGTTGTTCCACTTTTTTCAGTTTGCAGTTTCGTCGTCCACAAAAGGTGTCATGAGTACGTTTCATTCACGTGTCCCGGAGCTGATAAAGGGCCCGATTCTGATGTAAGTAAATCGTTTATTTTCCGTTCCTTCATAGCTATAGTGTACAATATCATCTTCAAGGTGGCTATTTTATATTCGATGGAATATAACGTGTGAATGCATCAATGGGCTATAGGGTAAACTCAAAACGTCGGTTAGAGATTTTCACCTGAATATTTATTTTACCGAACGTGATTTTAGTACCCGATATTATCGGTGGATATTGTATTTTTGTTTATAATTCTATTACTTATAGGTTGTTCGATGTAATATGACCTTATTCGCCACATTGCGTTTCGATTCGTATGATATTTGTTGTCGCTTCATGAATTACCGAAAAGCTATTTTCTAAATCAAATATGAGTATAATTCTAATGTTGTCGTTCCTCCTGCTTATCAGATTTACCGGGTATTGTAAGGAGTTTTACGTTCATAATTCGCAATGTGATTCCGTGCCGATAGGCTCAAGGTTGGTCTGCGGGGTTCGATCTGCTTTTTTTGCTAAGATCTTGCCTCGTTCTCCCGTCAGTTTTGATTGTTAGGAAAAATCCCGAATTTTCGATTTGTGTTTTGGTCAATCGATAGTAGCTCAGTTAATTGAATTTTGATTAATGGTAAAAAATAAGTTATTGTTTTATTTGCTATTATTATGCGAGAGATAATACCTACATCTTGTGCTGCCGAAATAAGTTCTGAATGTTTCAGCTATTTATTAATACCTCGGTACCTTTTTGCGATTTTCAACCAATTTTTCATTCGCAATATTATCGTTTTATCGAACTAAAAAAAAAAAATATATATATATATAAGCTATATTATGTATTTTTATATATAATATATACATTATATCTTGTACCTAATAGCCGAAAACGCTCAATGGCCGAAAAATGTACTCATTCCTAGGACTGAGCAAATGAAAATGCTCAATTCGGATAGTCCAATCATCGAGTTGACAGAACAAATGGGAGTGGCAAGCCTGTTTCGGGGATGAGAATTTTTAAAACGTCCAATGGCCGAAAAGGACGTCCAATAGCCGAAGATGATGCCCATTGCCCGAAATAAAGCTCAGTGGCGTAAACGTCCTTGTCATACTCTCAAACATGACATAAATCACTCACTTTGCAGGGATGTTGCCTACCTACTTGTTCTTTTAGGTATCACCAAGTGGTAACATTTAGAAAGAGGTAACAGTTTGTCAGACAGGGGTGACTACAGAAAATTTGATAGAAAGCGATAACATGTAGGTAGGGGTGCCTTCTCAATTTGATATGAAACTGAAGAGAGGTCGCTGTCGTGCTTTTCAAGAATGATCATTCCTAAGATTCTCTTTCTTGACGTCGCATCTTTTGATGTCCGTGGATTGTGAGGGGGAGAGAAACCAGGAAACTCATTCTCCAATTGTTTATTTTCTGGCCGAGTCCTTTTCGCCCTTCGAGCATCATCAGGGTGACGTGGAGCCATAGGTTCCACAGGCTTCCCAGGATTGAGCACTTTCAGTTTGCCCAGTCCTAGGTTTGAGCATTTTCATTTGCTCAGTCCTTGGAGTGAGTAAATTTTTCGGCCTTTGGGCGTTTTGCCCTTTACTACTTATTAAACACTCGTGTTGAGCTTTTCTGAAAACGGAACCGTTCATGTTACGAATTTCGAATGATGACAACTGGAGCACTTTCGAACAAATTTTTGTCTTCCTTCAGAATTTCTACCTTTCACAACCTATCACAATAAACATCTTGTAAGCATATTTCAATCCATATAATGTGGAAATACTGGTTGTTAGATATCCCAAATTTGATCACGTCTTCTTATTTTGCCTCGGGAGAAAATTTCCCGAAAACATTGCATCGATCTGGATTTTTTATTGGACCGACGGGATCGGGGACACATGGACACACACACAACAGACAAACAATGGACGCACAGATGATCACATCACTTCCCTTTACTATGTAAACATGGAAGTAGAAACGTGATATTATAATATGAAGACAAATTTATACTCCCCCAGGATTGGAACCTATCAACTTCTGTGGTGTGTATAAATCAAAATTGTATTGGGTAGGTGAGGGGGAGAAGAACCAGGCGACATATTCTCCGATTTTTTATTTTCCGGCCGAGTACTTTCGCCCCTTCGGGCATCCTCAGGGCGATGTGGAACCATAGGCTGTGGTAACCTATGGTTCCACATCGCCCTGAGGATGCCCGAAGGGGCGAAAGTACTCGGCCGGAAAATAAAAAATCGGAGAATATGTCGCCTGGTTCTTCTCCCCCTCACCTACCCAATACAATGAGAGATGCGACGACTCAACCAAGAATAAATCAAAATATTGTCAATATTCGAATAATCCGGAAGTACGGTATGCAGCCCGCAAGATAAAAATCAGCCGTCTTTCAATCGCTCTCCCGGATGTTTCAAGACCTTGAGCGTAAAATATTATACTGAGTTCTGCGACCTAAAAAAACTAAATACATTGAAAAAATAAAACCGACTTCAAAATTATCAGCCAATAAAATAAATTCCGAAAAAGAAAAAAAACAAAAATGTCCCAACTACGAAGCAACTCAACTACCAACTACGCAACCAACCACCACTCGTATTGACCTGACCACTTCCTGATTGATTGGATCACCTCCCCTAATAATATAAAAATTACTATTTCTCATTTCCCAAATTATTGAATTTCCTTTCACCTCTGAATCGCCTCCAGATTGATCACTTTTTGGAGTCGGCGCATCTGTTTTAATTTCTGGGAGAAACCTATAGAATCCGCATTAGTAAGACTATAAATATCATCAGTTTTCATGATATTTGACAAAGCAATTCAGCATTTATGAGAGCCGATTTGAAACAATATCAATTTTACGATGACTATTTACGCCTTTTTCTAAAAACCATTTCAGATATCTCTATGAGTCTTCAAGTCCAGACCAAGTCTTATTACCTGGCCTCCCACAAAATTATTATTATATTCATATGTTACCATCCGGAAGTCATTCTGCCAGAGAGGCGCCAACTCCAAAAAGCGATCTATCTTGAGGCGATTCAGAGGTGGAAGGAAAGTCTTTCAATCGTTTGGGAAATGAGAAATAGCAATTTTTATAACTTATTAGTATTTAATATCATTCTATCCTCGTTGGATTGCTCGTCGAACACTCTCTTTAACTATACCGTAAGGTGAAAAACGCTGCAAATGATTGTGCAGTGGTTTATTATTATTTCGCTTCAATATTGATTTAAGAAGACTATCCATTTGTCATTTTAAATATTCCGAACATTTGTGAACGTTCCCTCCAAAAAACAGAAGGTAACTATAAGGGCAAACTCCGTAGCAACTATCATAATTTTTCATCATTATTATTTTCTTAATTTCCTAATTAAAATCTAAACTTATTACCTCACAATACAGCTGGAGAGAGTGTTTGACGACCATTCTAATGAGTATATAACAATTTTCATAGCTTGAAGAACTCTCGAGTTATACCCTCATCTCGAATTTCTGAAAATCTCCCAAATTCGGCACAAAAGCTGCGATAACTCGAGAACCATAACCAGTGGTGTGCATAGATCACACAGTACTTCCATGTTTGAGTCGGTAACTGGTATAACCAATTATAAAATCGAGAAAATCGTACGAAGGCCGAAACGTGACCCTAGCGGTAAAGATCAGGCGTCATTCACTCGCCATTACAAATATTAATACCTCTAGCGTCAAACGTATTGATTTTTGCACCCTGTAAAAAGCTCAACAGCGATAAACGGCGTAGGGCGGAAGTACGGTATGTGATCAAAACAAAACAAAACATGATCGTTGTTGGTCACATTTAAAGCAGAGACCCGAAAGTTACAAGAGCGCTAGAACGGAATAACTGAAATTGCGTGTAACGAGGAAGTACTGCATGTGACCCCGATAATAAAATCATGCAACATTCAGCTGTCATAAAGAAAAATTTAAAGTCTAATGTATATTCACTCTTGTGGTCTATAAAAATCTCTAAAGCAAAAAAACAGCATATGGCGGAAGTACTGTGTGCTATCCGAACTATACAAAACAAGTTCCGTGAACGTGATGAGAGTTGGTCAAATATATAGCAAAGAGCCCCAAAAAGTACAATAACTGAAATTGCGTGTAACGAGGAAGTACTGCATGTGACCCCGATAGTAAAAATCAAGCGATATTCAGCTGTCATATAGAAAAATTCAAAGTCTAAAGTATATTCACTCTTGCCGTTTATAAAAATCTCAAAAGCTTAAAAACGGCATAAAGCGGAAGTACTGTGTGTTACCCAAACCATACAAAACATGTTTTGTGAACGAGGTCAAAGTTGGTCATATTTAAAGCAAAGAGACCCTAAAAGTACATCAACGCTTAATAAAATAAATGAAAATTCGTTATACGAGGAAGTACTGCAGGTGACCCCAATAATGAAAATCAAGCAATATTAGGCTGTCATATGGAAAATTTAAAGTCTAATGTATGTTCACTTTTGCGGTCTATTAAAATCTCAAAAGTTAGAAAATGGCATATTGCGGAAGTACTGTGTGTTATCCAAACTATGCAAAACAAGTTTTGTGAACGAGGTCTAAGTTGGTCACATTTAAAGCAAAGAGACCCAAAAAATACAATTAAAATAACTGAAAATGCGTTTTACGAGGAGGTACTGCATGTGACCCCAATTATAAAAATCAAGCGATATTCAACTGTCATATACAAAAATTATAAGTCCTCCAGCGTTCAAATATATTCATTTTTGTGGTCTATAAAAATCAAAATGTCGCAAATGTGCAAATAACGCGGAAGTACTGCATGTGACCCACTTGATAAAAATCAGGCATCTTTCAATCGCCAACCCCAACATTTTAAGACCTCAAACATTCAAATACATTGAGTTCGGCGGCCTGTAAAAATCAAAATACAAAACATGCACTAGTGAAATCGTGAAAAACGCTCATAACGTGGAGGCATTGTATGTGACCCACTATACAAAAAATCTGGTGTTTTCTGCTTGCCATAACCGACATTTCAAGCCCTCAAACGAAGAAAAAAATTGATTCTCATAGCCTGTAATGATCGAAACAGAAAAAACGTTGAACGCTTATATCTCGGAAGTACTGTGTGTAATTCAAAATCCGGAAAACCCTAATTTTGCACAATTACTGGCAAAACATTCCCTCAAAATTTCATAGGGTTTCATCAATTTTTAAGGGAGATATGGCGATTTATGTCAGTTTGTGACCACAAACAGACGGACACAAGGACACTTGTTCAGAAAGTGTTTCTGAGTATACTACTATGAAAATTTCTTCCATCAGGACCTCGGTTCCGAATTCGACTTTTCAGACGATCTCAATACTTCCATGTACTACGTAAACATGGAAGTAAAAAACGCTGCAAATGATTGTACAGTGGTTTTGTATCCCTTCACTTCAATAATAATTTCAGAACCCTATCCATTTATGATAGTAATTATCAGAACATGACGTGTAAAAGTTTAACCGAAAAACAGATCGGTAACTATCGGGAAAATTCCGTAGGAACTATTGAAATTTTAATTAATTTTATTTTTCTCAATTTCCTAATTAGAAACTAAAGTTTTCGCTTAACAATACAGCTGAAGAGAGTGTTTGTCGACCATTCCAATGAGTATAGATCGATTTTTATAGCTCCAAGAACTCTCAAGTTATACCCTCATGTCAAATTTCTAAAAATCTCCCGAATTCGGCACAAAAGCTGCGATAACTCGAGAACCAATGAAGCTATCGACCCCGCGATGGTCTCATTCGATTCAGAGTCCAGAATTCTATATAATTTGATACTACATACACATTTTTTTTAAACACCTAGGAAAATATGAATTTTCTCCCCCTCAAATCCCCAAAAATACCCTTAAAATTGAGCTAGCAAGTTGGTTCAAGAATTGGGCCGTCGTAGGACCGAGATTGATTTTTGGTGAAAATTTCAAATTTTTAGCTCTTACAGTTTGGCCGGAAAACTGCTAACGGCTGACGGCGGACGGACACAATTTTTGATTTATTATGCAATAATAAACCATTGTAATCGCCTAAGAAAAAAAAGGTTCTAACCCCCCCTCAAAATTTGATGTTTTACGTTTCAAGGCATGTAGAATCCGAATATCCAATAAAAAAAATTCTGTCCGTCCGCCGTACGCCGTACGCCGTTAGCAGTTTTCCGGCCAAACTGTAAGAGCTAAAAATTTGAAATTTTCACCAAAATTCAATCTCGGTCCTACGACGGCCCAATTCTTGAACCAACTTGCTAGCTCAATTTTAAGGGTATTTTTGGGGGGTTTTGAGGGGAAGAAAATTCATATTTTCCAAGGATTTCAGAAAAATGTGTACGTGGTATCAAATTATATAGATTTCTGGTCGCTGAATCGAATGAGACCATCGCTGGGTCGATAGGTTTGTTGGTTCTCAAGTTATCGTAGCTTTTGTGCCAAATTTGGGAGATTTTTAGAAATTTGACATGAGGGTATAACTCGAGAGTTCTTTGAGCTATAAAAATCGTTCTATACTAAAATGGCAAATGGATAGTCTTCTTAAATCAATATTGAAGCGAAATAATAATAAACCACTGTACAATCATTTGCAGCGTTTTTTATTGGATATTCGGATTCTACATTCCTCGAAACGTAAAACATCAAATTTTGAGGGGGTTATAAAAAGTTTTTTCTTGGGCAATTACAATGGTTTATTATTGAATAATAAACCAAAGTTCTGTCCGTCCGCCGTACGCCGTTAGCAGTTTTCAAGCCACACTGTGAGAGCTAAAAACTTGAAATTTTCACCAAAAATCAATCTCGGTCCTACGACGGCCCAATTCTTGAACCAACTTGCTAGCTCAATTTTAAGGGTATTTTTGGGGGGTTTTGAGGGGGAGAAAATTCATATTTTCCAAGGTTTTTCAGAAAAATGTGTACGTGGTATCAAATTATATAGATTTCTGGACGCTGAATCGAATGAGACCATCGCTGGGTCGATAGGTTTGTTGGTTCTCAAGTTATCGCAGCTTTTGTGCCAAATTTGGGAGATTTTTAGAAATTTGACATGAGGGTATAACTCGAGAGTTCTTTGAGCTATAAAAATCGTTCTATACTAAAATGACAAATGGATAGTCTTCTTAAATCAATATTGAAGCGAAATAATAATAAACCACTGTACAATCATTTGCAGCGTTTTCTGAAAGATATGGCCATTTATGTTAGTTTGTGACCTCAGACAGACGGACACACAGACGCACACAGAGATTGAGAGTGAGTTTGAACGTTAGGAATAAATGGAATATACTATCCATTGATTTGGGACCTTTGATCAACCTACCGGATGCTTTGATCCACCTTACAAATCTCAAATAATTTACTACACCATTTTTGGTTACTGAAATGCACCAATTAACTCGTTTTTTATTTTTCAAATATTTTTCCAAGTAATGATTTTCTCAAGCCTATTCGCCATTTCACTCACCGCAATCACACTGAATGAGAGAATCCGAACAAAATGTCAGAAATTCGCCAAACGTTTCTGCATTATAATGAAGTTATTCGGCCTTCAAAACCATTTTGTTTCCTGAAAACTTACCGCTGGATTCAAATCTTTTAACGAAAATTCCATGACTAACGTAGTTTTTTTCTACAAGCATAAATATTCTACAAAACGTGATTTTGAAACAAATGTTTTAGAAATACGCCCTAAAAAATATCTCATTTTAGTCCAATCAATACCAAACTTTGATCACGTAAACTAGACTTAAATTAGAACAATTTAAGTTCACAAACTATGGAAAAACAGTTTTCGTTTAGAAGTAATGAGGTCTCAAACATAGGTCCATCAAAACATGGATTGCTCCCTTATTATGCCACCTAAATATGATTATTTACCATCGTTGGAAAGCTCTAGCAGATAAATTATGCACAAATTGACTTAAAAACAAAACAATCGAGCAATTACTCTGGAAGTTATAAGCTTGCAAAGTCAAAACTTCCTCTTTTTGCGAAAATCAAATTTTCCGGCATTTCTCCGCGTCTGGGGACGTAACTACTGGATGGACTCGATTGAAAAAATTATGGGACCTACCTGGATGGTAACCCTTTCAAACAAAAAAAAAAAAGTAACCCGATCGGACGTACAGGAGCTGAACGCCAGCGAACAACACATACCTGTGTGGGGAGGGGGGGAAATAAAGAGAAAAACACCGCTAGTCAATCATAGTAACCTCCACCTTTTGAAGTCGGTTAAAAAATACACGCTAGCAAAACAAGGGGAAATGCTCATAACGTGAAAGTACTGTGTGTGAGCCAATAGATGAAAAATCAACGGTCGTCTGCTTGTTATCATTTGGAAACCTCAAACGTTTAAAAGTATTGAGTATTATAGATGAATTGATTTAGAAACATAAAGTGAACCAGTGGTGTGCATAGATCACACAGTACTTCCATGTTTGAGTCGGTAACTGGTATAACCAATTATAAAATCGACAAAATCGTACGAAGGCCGAAAAGTGACCCTAGCGGTAAAGATCAGGCGTCATTCACTCGCCATTACAAATATTTAATACCTCTAGCGTCAAATGTATTGATTTTTGCACCCTGTAAAAAGCTCAACAGCGATAAACGGCGTAGGGCGGAAGTACGGTATGTGATCAAAACAAAACAAAACATGATCGTTGTTGGTCACATTTAAAGCAGAGACCCGAAAGTTACAAGAGCGCTAGAATGAAATAACTGAAATCGCGTTTAACGAGGAAGTACTGCATGTGACCCCGATAATAAAAATCAAGCAAAATTCAACTGTCATAAAAATAAACATTTAAAGTCTAAAGTATATTCACTCTTGTGGTCTATAAAAATCTCTAATGCAAAAAAACGGCATTAGGCGGAAGTACTGTGTGTTATCCAAACTATACCAAACAAGTTCTGTGAACGTGGTCAGAGTTGGTCAAATATATAGCAAAGAGCCCCAAAAAGTACAGTAACTGAAAATGCGTTTTGCGAGGAAGTACTGCAGGTGACCCCAATAATAAAAAACAAGCAATATTCAGCTGTCATATATAGAAAATTTAAAGTCTAATGTATATTCACTCTTGCGGTCTATTAATATCTCAAAAGTTAAAAAATGGCATAAAGCGGAAGTACAGTGTGTTACCCGAACCATACAAAACAAGTTTTGTGAACGAGGTCAAAGTGGGTCATATTTATAGCAAAGAGACCCTAAAAGTACAATTACGCTTAATAAAATAACTGAAAATGGTTTTACGAGTAAGTACTGCAGGTGACCCCAATAATAAAAATCAAGCAATATTCAGCTGTCATATAGAAAATTCAAAGTCTAATGTATTTATTCACTCTTGCGGTCTATTAATATCGCAAAAGTTAAAAAAGGCATAAAGCGGAAGTACAGTGTGTTACCCGAACCATACAAAACAAGTTTTGTGAACGAGGTCAAAGTGGGTCATATTAAATATGACCCACTTTGACCTCGTTTTATAGCAAAGAAACCCAAAAAATACAAATTAAACAACTGAAAATGCGTTTTACGAGGAGGTACTGCAGGTGACCCCAATAATAAAAATCAAGCGATATTCAACTGTCAAATAGAAAAATTTTAAGTCCTCCAGCGTTCAAATATATTCATTTTTGTGGTCTATAAAAATCAAAATGTAGCAAATGTGCAAATAAAGCGGAAGTACTGCATGTGACCCGCTTGATAAAAATCAGGCATCATTCAATCGTCAACCCCAACATTTTAAGACCTCAAACATTCAAATACATTGAGTTTTGCGGCCTGTAAAAATCAAAATACAAAACATGCACTAGTGAAATCGTGAAAAACGCTCATAACGTGGAGGCATTGTATGTGACCCACTATACAAAAAATCTAGTGTTTTCTGCTGGCCATAACCGACATTTCAAGCCCTCAAACGTAGAAAAATATTAACTCTAATAGCCTGTAAAAATCTAAACAGAAAAAACTTCGAACGCTTATATCTCGGAAGTACTGTGTGTAATTCAAAATCCGGAAAACCCTAATTTTGCACAATCACTGGGAGAACATTCCCCTGAAATTTCATAGGGTTTCATCCTTTTTTCAGGGAGATATGGCGATTTATGTCAGTTTGTGACCACAGACAGACGGACAGACGGACAGACTGACAGACGGACACACAGACACACAGACACTTGTTCAGAAAGTGTTTCTGAGTATACTAATATGAAAATTTCTTCCATCAGGACCTTGGTTCCGAATTCGACTTTTCAGACGATCTCAATACTTCCATTTACTACGTAAACATGGAAGTAAAAAGGATGATCACGCTTGTTATTGTAGATTCCCTTTTTTCTCATAGGTACTGGAATAATAAGATAGTATTATAAGAACTCAAGAATTATTCTTTTTACTGATTTTAAATGCAATCTAATTACTTTTAAACTCAGTCCTGAGTATAAGAACTCTATTTTCAAATTCGACTATCCAATTTAAAAAATAAAATAAAAAAAAAAGAACTTTATGAAAGACGATTTTTATGAATGGTGCTTTGTTGTGTTCGAATTGCTTTTTTCTCACTCTATAATGAAAATAGAATACATTTATAACCAAAATATAACTAAATAATTATAATCTACATCAATAATGACAACCATCTTGAGAATGAGATAACAATTCTAGATACTGTTGAGCTTTTCTACTGCCTTAATGCAGGGTTACAGGCCTCCGTCAAAAGCGTTTGCGTTCTAGTTAATTAAGGGATAGCATTCCCGCGTCGCGTAGTCAATCAAAATACAGAACGCAGCAACGCACAGGCATTTGACGGCGATCTGTGAACCCTACCTGTTCGTTTCTACAGCCTCGCGTTCAATAGGTAGTTTTTGATTTTAGCGTTGCTTTCCACGGTTGCCGTGGGGAGTTTTGGTTACTTTGTAAAATCATTCGTTTCTAATAGAAACCACAGTTCTCGGTCCATATGACGATTAATTACGCATGGTTTTACAAAATAATATATAGAGTACTCCCCACGGCCACCGTGGGAAACACCGGTAAAAGCAAAACTCTCTATTGGTCGACGTGCGACCTATTTTCATGTGCACGAATTTCCACTGAATACATTCAACTGTCCCCTAGTTGCTCAATTGAACCGTTACTAGGTAAAAAGATATATCGCAACCTCCTAGACCAACCTTGAGAAACCACACTTGGGCGTCTGCAGCACACATAAAAATAAAGAATAAAAAAGTCGAATTCGTTGGTATGCCGCCTGTTGTATAGCGGTCGTGTTGTTCCCTGGTTTCTTAGCTTTCCATTTTCTGTCTGAGCACGAGTACTTGTGATAGTGACTGTTGAAAATGTTACAAGCGAAAATATAGTTCCAGGCAGCCTCGGATTCTCGAATGTTTTCAAGATACGAATGTTTCTCTATGTAGACAGGCGATTTTCTGGGAGAAACGATCTCCTTATTGAAGCGCTTCACAGAGATTGAACGAATTTGAGCAGAAAACAAAACTATGAAATTTTTCTTTTTTCTATTTTTATTGCTTTGTTACTATTTTATCTGTCTGATAACAAGATAGATCTGTTTGCGTCTCTCGTAAAAAGTCAGCCGCTTCAGATGGACTGAAAGGTTTCCCTCGGTGTAAAAATATTGCAGAATCGAATGATTGGGTGAGTTTTTAACGTCTTTTACGAGACTTAAGAACTAAGTACTAGCTAAGAACTACTTCAACAATTTTTCAACGATGTCCGTTGAAAATAATTTGATGATGTTTCAATCTGATAATGATTAAAAAAATTTTTTTAAAAAACCCAAGTCAACCATAGTAACCTCCTCCTTTTGTAATGTGATACGACTTGATCCTTTCGAAGTCCCCTATCGTTTCCACATGAATTTTTCTGCGAAAGTTGGGATCTCAATTAATCTCATTCCTGGCTGCCTGGATCGAGCGAATGTGGGTCTAGTTGCACGGATTTCTGGCGATCATTCAATATAATTCGTAAGCTGTTGTAAGTTCATCTATCTATTCAGTGAAAGGATATAATACAATTAATTGTCTAGCTTGTTTAATTCTCTAACGGGCGATGAATGTTAGAGAGCTAGAGGGATCTGTTGCGTTTGATCATTTTCTTATCTGAATTCATTTTCATAATAATCAACTCTCCTTAATTTTGTCATTTTATTTCACTTTTATTTCCAGTTTTTTAATTAGTATTTTTTAATTAGTATTTGTTCCTAAATTTTTATTCATTCGTCTTTCGGGTGGTTTAACCGGCTTAATCTAGCAGGGAAATAACTTTGAGAATTTTTTAGTTTTGCTTTCTTCTCTTTTGTATTTTTTCAGTTTAGAGAGTAGATGGAGGGTAGAGCTGTGTGTTTTGTACAATTATTGTGTCGTAGGCCTCTCGTACCAAGCACAAGTTCAAGGTTCACACGTACGCAAGTCCAACGTTTTGCGACCACTGCGGGTCCCTTCTGTACGGTCTCATCCACCAAGGGATGAATTGCGAAGGTACACTTTGCCAAGCCCCCAAAAATTGAAAGCAACTGCCTTGAAATATTCGATTTGAAAAAAGAAAACAATATGAGCCATGAAATAGTTGTTTTGAACAAACGAATAAAAGAAAAAAAATGTTCCGAAATTCGGTTTTCATCGATGATTGATTTTACATCGACTCGTTCTTTATTGTTGCTTTTTTTTCAATTTTCGCTTTCTGAATAACTGGTTAATATTGAAAAAAAGTATTTCGAGAAAAGTTCCGACTGAGGCTGCTTCAGAAATTCTTCAGTTGCGTCCGTGCAGTAATAGACCAAAAAACGAACCGCATCAGGCTGACAAATTTTTTAATGCGGTCATTCTCCCTGCTTTCCTCAGTCGCCCTGATCTTCTCCCCCTCTGAAGATGTTAGATTATTAGATACTATTGCAGCCCGATTATTGGTGATAAATGGACCAATATGCAGGTGCTGTATCCACACAATCAGTGATATGATGATAATCCAGGGGTTGTGGGGGGAGAAAAACCAGGCTACTCATTCTCCGATTCTCATATGGCTGGCCGAGCACTTTCGCTTGTTCGGGCATCTTCAGGGCGACGTGGAACCATAGGGTCCGCAACCACAATCTACAGGCCACATGCTGTGGACCGAATGGTGCCACGCAGTGAGTATAGTAACTTCTATACTCACAGTTCTTTCGCCCGTTCGGGCATCTGCAGGGCGACGTGGAACCAGTGAGTACAGTAACTTCTATACTCGTAACTTCTACACTCACTGGTTCCACGTCGCCCTGCAGATGCCCGAACGGGCGAAAGAACTCGGCCAGCCATTAAAGAATCGGAGAATGAGTCACCTGGTTTTTCCCCCTCACAACCCCTCGACGTAAAAAATGCAATGACGAGGAAAAAGAAGATTCCTTATAATGGCTCTTACTTGGTCTAAGGTCACCTGTGGTTCAAATTTTCGGGAAGGAGTGTCCTAAATGTTGAGACCGTGTATGAGGAGAAATTAGGTGGCCACACTCTCGAACTATAAATTCGACAACTGCAGTTTGCAGAAACTGAACTTGTGTGGGCGGGAGGCAGGAGGTGACCTGATGGGAAGTCGTTGTCGATTTTGAGCCTGCCAGAGCTTGATACCAAAGCCATCCACTTACAGCCAACTGGCAAGGGATCTGTTCTGAATAATTTGCTTAGTTTTCGTCTGGTCATTTTCGGGATTGTGTTTAATTGCAAATTTTGGACTAATGCGCGCACTGTTGAAACAAAGTTTGCGGTACAATGAGAATAACCTCCGCAGTCCACTGTGCCCGCCTGCCGGTGGTTGAATGTTGGTGTGTTCTAAACGAGATTGGTCATCAGTTCTGCTGTCGAGGCTACGGTCGGCGTGCTGTTGTAGTGCATGGGCCGCTTAAATCAAGGATTGGTTGGATGCTCCACATTCTCTCTTTGAGGCGATCAAAATGACGTTTCCCTGTCTAGTGGAGCCTTGACTGCTTCAGCCAATATGAACGTATATAACCTTTTGCCTGAGGGGTATCTTGTGAGCTTTTTATTTTCTTTGCCGTTGGTCAACAGCGATCAGTTGCGCTGACAGTCTAGCTCTTGGTATGTTATATTATTTCGAGCTTCTGCCATTGTAGCCTACTCAGGAAACTATCTTCTTAAGTATAAAGTTAATTATTTAGTCGCCGTAGAAATGTTTCGTTAGTATTGGTAGAAGAGAGAGAGAGTGAGAGAGAAAGTGAGAGACTGACCGACTTTTTATTGAAAAGATAAAATTAGGACCTAGAGGTCCTCTCTTACATTCCACCTGTAATATTAAATTTTCATAGTCGAGCCGTAGAGTTCATACTTCAAGAACAACAACAACAAAAAAAAAAGTATCATGCAATATAAATGCACTAACCTAATTACAATAATTTTTGAAATATATTGTGTATACCCAGTAAATTAATAACATTAGTATCAACAATTTTTTCACTTTACATGCTTGGCTAAATCAACAGTGGAGGGGGGTGAGTTCAGTATTAACTATTCAATTGACAACATCAATATCGCTGGAGTAACATGTTCTTGAATTTTGCCTTTAACTTTACTACTGAAGAGAGAGAGAAAGAGGAGGGGGAGATGGAAGCAGAGGATTGAATAAAATAGTTTATTTTAACCACCAGTGAGAGGTAGGGCCATGTGGCCCTCTGTTCCTCTCTCCCTAGATAAAAATTAATTACATTCTCGAGATTCCATAAAATATACATAACGATCCTTCTCGTATAAAAATATTACTAATATTACTCATCGCTAACATAAAATTAATTTTCGCATTTGAGCATTTTAACATAACATTAAACGTCGCACTTCGATGTGATTAGTATCAATACTTAATCTCGTATAAAAATATTACTAATATTACTCATCGCTAACATAAAATTAATTTTCGCATTTGAGCATTTTAACATAACATTAAACGTCGCACTTCGATGCGATTAGTATCAATACTTAATCTTATTAACATTGAAGATCTTGAAAAGGCCACGGTAGCGAAAGCGCTCTACTTAATAAAACATACAACAGAGAAATTGTCGCAACCTTTTTCTCACTCTTAACCCCAAACACATGAAAAAGTATCGTTTCACGACTAATTAAGTCCATTGCGGTAAAAGCCGTTGATTGATTGTGATCTTGGCCGAGAGGACTAGCATGAAAACGTATTTTGATTGACCCTCGATCCCGAAGCGCGAGCTCCAATTTTCGTTTCGACGGCGGAAATGATTAAAAAGCTTTGACCTGAAGTTATATTTGCACTAAGGTCCAGGCATATTTAATTCTATTCAGAAGCTCTTCCGCACTTCTCACCTTTCATTTGAGCCTGCATTTTTTATGGATTGATTCTGGATTCTATGTTAGTTAGTCCGCTCCGGCTTAAATAAGAATTTTATCTTCCTGTATAGGGATAGAATTGGGTGAATTTACCTCTTAGTCGTTTACAGTCACAACTGAATCCTGCTATTGTTTCATCGCTTTGAGAAAACTAAAACTGCTTTCGGGAAAAATTATTATTTTTCGTAGTCATCTTTGAAGCACCTTAAATACGAGTCGCGTGTGGAGTTTATCGTTGATGAAACCGTTTGGTCGAGTTTGACAACAAATTTGTTGTTTTTTACTCCTACCGCTCTGTTTTACCGTTTTACTATCTGTTTATTGCTTGCACACCCCTCTTTCTCTCACCCCTCCTCGTGATTTGAGCACAGCCCGAAAATCGCATTCGTAATTCATAATAATTATACGCTGTAACTCTTACATCTATAAATACATGCTTATCTAAGAGATACTTTTTCCCGGCAAAATGCGACGCACTGAGAATGAATGGCATCCCTGAACAATGATGTCTATGCAGACAGTGTGCTCTAAGCGATTTTAGTGCGACTGAACAATTGTTACTTCGTGCAATATTTCTTTTTTCTCCTACTCCTACTGAGCACACGGGGGTATTTTCATTTTTTATTCCGTCACGCAATTCACTAGATTATCTCTTTGCACTCACTACGCGCACTTCTAACACCCGTGAGAACGTCCCTGTTTCGTTTTTGTCGCCAGGGCTCCTGTTATACTCTTCCGTAGGTGTGATTGAAACTGCATTTTTTCGGGCAATTTAGCTACGTCTACCTATACAGGACGATAGAAACCAGCCTATGCCTAGTTTACCACTGAATTTTTATAGCTTTGACAGCAAGATAGCAATTTACATTCTTTCTGCCTATAATTTTTTTTTTTTATAATTCAATAATAAACCATTGTAATGCAAAAAAACCCTCAAAATGCGACGTTTTACGTTCCACGGCACGTGGAACCCAAAATCCAATTGAAAAATTATGTCCATTTTTTCCCAATAGTTACCAATCCGTTTTTCGGTGGGAACGTTCACAAATGGATAGTCTTCTTAAATCAATATTGAAGCGAACGAATAAATAACCACTGTACAATCATTTGCAGCTTTTTTTATAGCAACAAACAAAACTCTCGTGAAAGTAAATTAGTAAGCCAAGGGTAAACTCCTTGGCTAAAATCGTAATTATAATGTTTTAAGTATTCTCATTCCATTAGCGAATTGAAAAAAAAAACCCTACTATAACTCCAATTCAATTTTTCCGGTGAAATCCACCGTTAAAAGTTTAATTTATCGCCTTTAGATACAGCTTGACAGTGTTTGACGAGCATTCCAACGAGTGTAAAACCATTTTTGGTTTATTATTCAATAATAAACCATTGTAATAGCCCAAGAAGAATTTTTTCAAACCTCCCTTCAAAATTTGATGTTTTACGTTTCAAGGCATGTAAAATAGCTAGCTCCATTTTTAGGGTATTTTTGGGGAGTTGTGAGGGGGAGATAATTCATATTTTCCAAGGTTTTTGTCTCGAGCTGTACGGTAGGGGAAAAAAATTCAGATTTTAATTCGGAAATTTAGAAAATAAAAATGATTGAAATTACAATAGTTGCTACGGATTTTCCCCCTATAGTTACCATCTGTTTTTCGGAGGGAACGTTCATAAATAATGTTCGGAATAATTACTATCACTGATGGATAATCTTCTTATGTCATTACTGAAGCGAAGGAATAATAAACCTCTGTACTTACAATCATTTGCAGCGTTGTATTAGTATACCTGCAACAGTTCTTGAGGTGTACCCTCATGCCAAACTTCTCAAAATCTCACAAATCCCGCACAAATGCTGCGATATCTTGAGAACGTTTCTCCCTTCGGTCTCGTTCAATTCAGCGTCCGAAAATCTATAAAGGTGGATACCAAACACCTTTGTCTGAAATACCTTTGAAGTTACAAATATTGCTCCCCGAAAATACCTAATAATGAATATTTAAAATTAATTAACTACTGTAATTGCCCAAGGAATTATTTTCTGAAATTCTCGTAATGTTCCCCAAAAGTCAATCGATACCTAGCTCGAGCAATGGCATCTACGGTCTTTAACAGAATCGCTACTCCTATTTTAAGGGCATTGTTGATCTGTTGCTTTAAGGGTTTTGAGCGGAAGAAATTTATGTATTATCCAATGGTTTTCAGACAAAAGTGTATTCCCACTTAATCGCGGGGTAGCTTTAATGATCTCTAGTCATCGCATTTTTCAGTAGAATTTTCGAAATACTTAATGAGAAATTTGCGATAACCCGAGAATATTTGGCGCTATAAAACCCGTTCTACACTCGTTCCAAAGTTCTTAAGGTGTTCTTAAGGTGTTAAGTTCAAAGTTTCTTAAGGTGTACCGTCAGGTGAATAATTTGAGTTTTAATTTGAATCAAGAAAAATATTAAATGTCATGATTGAAATAGCCATAGTTGCTACGGTGTTTTCGTTATAGTAACCTAACTATTGTGCGGTGGAAACGTTCACAAATGTTCAGAATAGTTACTATCACAATAATGGATGGTCTTGTTAAATCATAGTTGCAGTTGAGGAGTAATAAACCACTGTACAATAATTTTTCGCGCCTTCGTTCAACTCTAAATTGAATAAGGCCATAACGGGTTTGATAGCTTTGATGGTTAACGAGTTATTACAGCTGCGGTGTGGGATTTTTGAGATATTGTAAACTTAGTCACCGCTTGTAACTCGAAAATTCGTGAAGCTATGAAAATCGTTCTTTTCTCGTAGGAACGCTCGTGAAACTATCTCTTCAGCTTTATCATCAACCAAATATTTTGACTTTAAATTAGGTCACGATAAATAAATATAATTAAAATCTCGCCATTAATTTGATTAGGCGTATCCTTTATAGTTACCGTTCTGTTAGGTAGAAACGTTAACGATATTAGGGCTCGAGCAAAGGAATAATTAACAGCTATACAATCTAATGCAGCGTTCTTAACTGGTAAACGTAGTAGGGTGCAGCTTAAAAGACGGACGATTTTTCAAAAATCATAAAATCAGCATTTTTTATTGTAAAACAAATTTATTTACAGATTCGACTTTGTAATAATTGAATATTTTGAAAGTTAGGTGCCGAAAATCACGTAATTCAAATGGTGTCCATTGTTGGTGATGCACTGCTGGAGGCGTTCTTGAAAGTTTGCAATAAGTTTCGTTCCGAGTTGACGGTAACAGCATTTCAATTAACTTCTTCGATGAAATGAGGGCCGATGACGCAAGTTTGGGATACAGCGCACCAAACTGTCACTTTTGGGCTGTGCAGAGGTCTTTCGTGTAATTGTTGTGGATTTTCAGTGGCCCAATAACGACAATATTCGTTATTTCTGACAAAACTGTCATTAGCGAAAACGCGGTGCTCAACAGTCCACGGCTCCATGTTTTCAACTAAAAAAAATTTTAGGACCTCACGAATCGAGAGGCACCCTCCTCTCATATGTCGGCGTAGTAGGGGAGGAGTACTAGCCATTTCAAAAGCGTCCGTCCATTATGTCGCACCCTGTACTTTTTCGATGCCAAACTTCAATGACACTTTCCAGGGATTTTTCAGGTAGAAGCGTTGTTGACAATAGTAAAGGTGATCTCTTTTTAAAAGAAAAGAATAAATAAAGAACCGGGTTCATATAATGTCGTTCAGTTTGAAACTGAGCAGTCCCACTCACTGAAGGGGAATTCCCACACAATTAATTAATATTTATGAAGCCGTTTGCGCTAGAAGGGAATTATTGAACTGTTGCAGGTTAAAGGTTACTTACTTGTTATTTATATTTCGTCATTTTTCAACTGTGATATTACATGGAAAAACGCCGGTATAAATAAAAATTCTCTAATGCTTATAAAAACAAAATTTGTTTTTAGAAGCATTAGAGAGTTTTCATTTTTACCCGTGTTTTTCCACAGTGGCCATGAGGAATATTGGTTACTTTGTATAATCATACGTATATAACATATAATCATTCTATCATATTATAGAAACCTCAATCCACTGCCGATTTGAAGGAAACGATTAGATCCGTATAATTTTACTAAGTAACCATTACACCCCACGGCCACCGTAGAACAACACCGGTGAAAGGAAAAACTCCCTATTGATAATTAGTCTTTGTTGCGGATATCACCTTAATATCGCAATTAATCAACACGAAAATAATAATTATAATTAAATAAAAATGAAGAAAACTACTACGGCAAAAAATAAATAAATAAAAGGAAAAAAGAGTAGGGGTGGATAAGCGTCTTTTTCAATTAGGTGTTCTGAAACTTAGGGACGAAAGGGTTGTTTTGTCTCTATTCCTATTCAACCACGAAGAAGAGGGGTGTGCTTGAAAGCGCATCTAACTGCATGACTCGACTGACGTGGTCAGCTGCGGAAATGAACAACAGTCGTTGAAAGCTTGCCTCAGTCTGGATACGTTGTTTATTATTATTAGATTATCATCTGACGTTACTTACCTATTGTTCGTTGGTGTGCGTTTGTATTTCGTAATAGTATTTTTCCTCCATAATTTTTCTAACCCCCTTGATATAACCGTTATTGATTTCTAATCGATGTGTGCTATAAATGTCGGTCAAGAACCGTGGCATGCTGCCGACTTACTTTCTTTTCCTTAATTATTGGAGAATATTAACGGAAAAAGCGAAACGACGAGACGACGGAATTTCCCCGTTCACCTACTTCTCATTGTCTTTTCTTTTCGAAAGATGACGATATAAAGACTGATTTTTGATTATCTGAGTAGCGGGGGCCCGCTCAAGTTAGTGTGATAGTTTGTGTGTGCGTGTGCTCGGATGTTCCTTACCAACGTAATTAACCGCACATATTCTCACGTGGCGGCTTGTTTTCGTTATTTTTCATTCATCTTTAGATGAATAACTTTTTTCCCCTTAGTTTTGTTTTTTTTATTATCATTTTTCTTTTCTTTCAATTTTACTGGTGAAAGAATAGGAACCCAGCTGATACTACCAAGTTTTAAAAATGTTGAGTTGAACAGTCGACGGCTAGTTAATATCGTTGATGGATAAAAAATCAAACAGTTTATTGAGTAACCTCGGATACTTGCGGCGGCAAATCCTAAACTCGAAGCGCGTTCTCACCCAGGGCTACTCATCCATGACTCGAAAAATTACAGTTTACTTTGACTAAAAATGGTAGTAAAGCTGGCTGGAGATTACTTGCAGTGAAGATTAGTGCAGAGTTGTGATGGACCAGCTATTGTCTGATGCCGCCCGCTGACGGTCAGCAGGTAAACCAGTGGTGTGCATAGATCACACAGTACTTCCATGTTTGAGTCGGTAACAGTATAACCAATTGTAAAATCAAGAAAATCGTAGAAAGGCCGGAACGTTAATTTACAACAGCTGTTCTAGAAAAACGAGCCAGGAGACCCAAAAATAGAAAAAACTTAAAAAATAAAATAAAAATAAAACTGACTTCAAAACTTTGCCTATAAAAAAAACTTAAAAAAAAAAAAATAAAACCGACTTCAAAAACTTTGTCTATAAAATACACTCTGAAAAGGAAAAAATAACAAAAATGTCGCCTCTCTTATATTGTATTGGAGAAGCCTATAGATTCCGAATTAGTAAGAATTTAAATATCATGAGTTTTCACTATTCTTGAACAGAGCACATCAGCATTTATGAGAACTGATTATTAACAATATCGATTTGAAGGTGACTATTCACGCCTTTTCCTAAAAACCATTTCAGATTTCTCTAAGAATCTTTACGTCCAGACCCAGACTTATTACCTGGCACCTACTAATTTATCGTAAATTCATATTTATTTGTAACCATCGGTTCTTTTGCCAGAGAGGCGCCGACTCCAAAAGATGATAAATCTGGAGGCAATTCAGAGGTGAAAGGAAAATCTTTTAATCATTTGGGAAATGAGAAATAGTAGTTTTTATATTATTAGGGAAGGTGATCCAATCAATCAGGAAGTGGTCAGGTCAATACGAGTAGTAAAGTAGTCCTTGAAATGTGTAGTTGGCGAATGAGTTGCTGCGAAGTTGGGACATTTTTGTTATTTTTTCCTTTTCAGAGTGTATTTTATAGACGTATTTATAAGACTTTATGATTAATTATTTAATTTAATTTAATTTAATTTATATTATTTTATAAGACGTATTTTTATAGAAGTCGGTTTTATTTTTTTAAAGTTTTTTTATTTTTCTCTTTTTAGTGACTTACAATTATGGACAGCTCTCTTTACAGAATTTTCAAGCTTTCATTATTGAGTTCTTGTCACTTACTACTAACCGTCCAAACTCAATTCATAAGTCAGTTGAACCATGAAGTTTGGGTCTCTTGGTCAACATACCGGATATTTTGATCCCATTGATACACCTACCAAAACTCAAATAATTGTCTACACCATTACTGGTTACTGAATTGCACCAATTCACTCGTTCTTTATTTCTCTAACGATAATAGAGTGATAATTTTCTCAAGCGTACCCGCAATCGCACTGAATGAGAGAATCCGAACAACATTTCAGAAATTCGCCGACCGTTTGTGCATTAAAATGGAGTTAATTGGCCTTTAAAACCATGTTATTTATTGAAAATTTAATGCTGAATTCAAATCTTCTAACGAGAATGCTATGACTAACGTAGTTTTTTTTCTACAAGCATAAATAGTCCAAAAAACGTGATTTTGAAACAATTTTTTTAGTAATACGGCCTAAAAAGTATCTACTTTTAGTCCAATCAATACCAAATTTGGATCACGTAAACTAGACTCAAATTTGAACAATTTAAGTTTAAAAACTATGGAAAAACAGTTTTTGTTTGGAAGTTATGAGGTCTCAAACACAGGTCCATTAAAACATTGATTGCTTCCTCATTATGCCACCTAACCTTGATTTTTTACCATCGTTAGAAAGCTCTAGCTAAGTGATTCAAGGTGCAATAGTGTTCATATTTTTTTCAACATTCAGCTGTCATATAGAAAAATTCAAAGTCTAAAGTATATTCACTCTTGCCATTTATAAAAATCTCAAAAGCTAAAAAACGGCATAAAGCGGAAGTACTGTGTGTTACCCAAACCATACAAAACAAGTTTTGTGAACGAGGTCAAAGTTGGTCATATTTATAGCAAAGAGACCCTAAAAGTACAAAACCGCTTAATAAAATAAATGAAAATTCGTTTTACTAGGAGGTACTGCATGTGACCCCAATAATAAAAATCAAGCGATAATCAACTGTCATATAGAAAAAATTTAAGTCCTCCAGCGTTCAAATATGTTCATTCTTGTGGTCTAAATAAATCAAAATGTAGCAAATGTGCAAATAACGCGGAAGTACTGCATGTGACCCACTTCATAAAAATCAGGCATCATTCAATCGCCGACCCCAACATTTTAAGACCTTGAACGTTCGAATACATTGAGTTTTGCGGCCTGTAAAAATCAAAATACAAAACATGCACTAGTGAAATCGTGAAAAACGCTCATAACGTGGAAGCATTGTATGTGACCCACTATACAAAAAATCTAGTGTTTTCTGCTTGCCATAACCGACATTTCAAGCCCTCAAACGTAGAAAAATATTGACTCTCATAGCCTGTAAAAATCGAAACAGAAAAAATTTTGAACGCTTATATCTCGGAAGTACCGTGTGTAATTCAAAATTCGGAAACACCTAATTTCGCACAATCACTGGGAAAACATTTCCTTAAAATTTCATAAGGTTTCATCCATTTTTCAGGGAGATATGGCGATTTATGTCAGTTTGTGACCACAGACAGACGGACACACAGACACTTGTTCAAAAAGTGTTTCTGAGTATACTACTATGAAAATTTCTTCCATCAGGACCTAGGTTCCGAATTCGACTTTTCCGTTTTACCAGGAAGTACTGCATGTGACCCTGAGAATAAAAATCAAGCAATATTCAGTTGTCACATAGAAAAATTTAAAGTCTAAAGTATATTCACTCTTGCGGTTTATAATTAATCTCAAAAGTCAAAAAATTGCATGAAGCCGAGGTACTGTGTGTTACCCAAACCATGCAAAACAAGTTTTGTGAACGAGGTCAAAATTGGTCATATTTAAAGCAAAGAGACCCAAAAAGTACAACAACGCTTAATCAAATAACTGAAATGCGTTTCACGAGGAAGTACTGCATGTGACTCTGATAATAACAATCAAGCAATATTCAGCTATCATATTAAAAAATTTGAAGTTTAAAGTATATTCACTCTTTCGGTTTATAATTAATCTCAAAAGCCAAAAAATGTCATGAAGAGGAAGTACTGTGTGTTACCCAAACCATAAAAAACAAGTTTTGTGAACGAGTTCAAAGTTGGTCATATACAAAGCAAAGAGACCCAAAAAATACAAATAAAATAACTGAAAATGCGTTTTACGAGGAGGTACTGCATGTGACCCCAATAATAAAAATCAAGCGATATTCAACTGTCTTGTAGAAAATTTTTTAGTCCTCCAGCGTTCAAATATATTCATTTTTGTGGTCTAATTAAATCAAAATGTAGCAAATGTGCAAATAACGCGGATGTACTGCATGTGACCCACTTCATAAAAATCAGGCATTATACAATCGCCGACCCCTACATTTTAAGACTTTGAACGTTCAAACACATTGAGTTTTGCGGCCTGTATAAATCAAAATACAAATCATGCACTAGTGAAATCGTGAAAAACGCTCATAACGTGGAGGCATTGTATGTGACCCACTATACAAAAAATCTAGTGTTTTCTGCTTGCCATAACCGACATTTCAAGCCCTCAAACGTAGAAAAATATTGACTCTCATAGCTTGTAAAAATCGAAACAGAAAAAATTTTGAACGCTTATATCTCGGAAGTACTGTGTGTAATTCAAAATTCGGAAACACCTAATTTCGCACAATCACTGGGAAAACATTCCCTTAAAATTTCATAAGGTTTCATCCATTTTTCAGGGAGATATGGCGATTTATGTCAGTTTGTGACCACAGACAGACGGACACACAGACACTTGTTCAGAAAGTGTTTCTGAGTATACTACTATGAAAATTTCTTCCATCAGGACCTCGGTTCCGAATTCGACTTTTCAGACGATCTTAATAATTCCATTTACTACGTAAACATGGAAGTAAAAATGTACACTCCAACGTAGGACGGTATTTATTGCCAATGTATTTCAAGCCGATAACACAGCCCTTCTTTAGGGCAACAATGGTGATGGGCCTATGGAACAGACAATGATGTAAGACTACTTACTGAGGAGAACATTTCCACCACATGTCATGGAAGCCTAGTATCTATATTGCACAGAACAGCTATTTATGTCAAAATGCACCGAATAGCTGTTCTGTGCATCACAACTCTGCACAAGTTTACTTTGAGTCCCTCACTATGTAATCTATCTAGCTGCACTTGTCTCCTGAAGATTCATATGATTGGGGGAAATCGGAATATGGTTCGGAAAATTCCTCATTTGATTGTAAAACCCGATCATAGTTATGAAAATATTTAATTATACCTGGAAAATCATAATTCGGTTGGGAAAATGCCTAGTGCGACTTGGAAACCCTATACTTTGAGTTTTTATCGCCTGAGGTTGGCAAAGTAACGAGTATTTTACTATCTATGTAACCGCCGGGTTCGCTTTTAACGGTTCACTGCCTCGAGTCGCCTTTGGAAACCGATGAATCGCACATGTAGTTTGAGGGACAATGGACCGACTAAAAATTCGACTTCGGTTGAAACAGCGTAGCTTCGACTTCATCGGCCGATTGAAATTCTAAAATCGTCGCCTGTTTTCAATTCGCGTTTTCAATGAGTCCATTCATCTACCGGTCATTGTCATGTTCATGTTATCAGAGTTGCCTTGCCTTCCGTCCTGACGTTGGCGTTCAAATTGTGTCCGTCCAATACTCCGCTTTCAGCTGATCAGCTCAACATTTTTATTTACCACGATCTGTCATCAATTTTTCCTCGTCCCAAATTCTCTTTATTGAAGTTTTCGTTCGCTTATTTTCCCGAACATAATTCTGATTGGATGTCTTCCGGAGATCTTTTCTTTTTTGTGTACTTGCTTCTGGCTGGCGTCGTGTTCAAGCGCTTTTTTCCTTAATAATTTTGATTTTCTAAGTAGCTAGATAATTAGATTAATTTTCTCATAACCATTACTTTAAAAACAAGTAATTGTTATGAGAAAATTAGGATCCAGTTGTATGGAACTCTTATGGCAATTCATTTCGATGTTGAGAAATCGATTTTGAAAATTGGGTAACCGATTCGTCATGATAGTCAAAATGGTCAAATGATTCAACTATCCCTTCTCTATAGGTGTAAATGTTTTATCCGTTTGATGAGAGTTGAAAAAGAAAAGTGATAAAATCCACTGAAAAATAATTGTCAACGGCGTGTCTACTAATTCTCCAGTCTCCGAGCAAGATATTTGTATCAAATCTAGAGTTTTGTGTGCTGCGCTTATTGAACCTTCGAAGTATTCTCGAGTAATCAGTTGCATGCGAGTTACGTGCTTAAGGAAGTACGTTCATTCGGAATGATGGTTGTATGCTCTGCAGGATTTCACAAATTTATCCGGTTTTCACACAGAGCTAAAGAAAACGAACTCGTGACGCGTATTATTAACTAGTTTACTTTGAGTCCCTTCCTGGGTAATCAATCAATTAGGATGCCAGACACGGCGCTACTTATAGAGGACGTTTCCTCGAAAACTCTTCGAAGGACGAGTCCGAAACCAGTAGCGCCGTGTGCGATAACCCATTTCATAACACAGAGCGGGAATCATAGTAAAATAATTTGCTACCATTGTCACTCATCGATTCATTTTCAATACCTCTGTGTATAAACGGGCTTCCTGTTTTCTAAACCCTCCTTCCTCGTATTTTTGCAATTTTCCTGCAGGGATCTAAACCCCAGAAGGCGGGGGCAATTTATTTTCACCAGCGAAATGACAACCTTTTTGGTAAGATTTTGGTAATGGGTACAACCCATTTTGGCTATCAGTAAAATTTTCTTCTTGGTTGAGTCGTCGCATCTCTCATTGTATTGGGTAGGTGAGGGGGAGAAGAACCAGGCGACATATTCTCCGATTTTTTATTTTCCGGCCAAGTACTCCGAGTACTCCGGATGTATGAGATACATGGCGAAAGTACTCGGCCGGAAAATAAAAAATCGGAGAATATGTCGCCTGGTTCTTCTCCCCCTCACCTACCCAATACAGTAAAATTTTCAATTTTCTTAGCCGATTGTCATATCTAAAATTGTGTTCCTCTCATTTCTTCGGTTTCATGCTCTTATTGTATTATCCTATATTTAAATGTCATGCGATGCCGGTAACTTGAACACGAAGCCAATGCCATGTACTTCGATTATTGTATATTGATTTCAAATTTATATTAATTTTAAAGCCACTTTATAACACGGTACTCTACTGTTTCTCCCCCGGGGCACTGTTGTCCGGGCAAGCACCTGAAGAGTAGACACTTTTTTTCCAAATTGGGCTCGAAATTGATTTAATTTAAAAGTTGAACTGTTCGCTATTGAATTTCACCTCTTCGAAAGTAAATTGATTTGGCATTCGTTCAGAGTTATAATTTATTTGTCAATGGTAAATGTCCCCATGTTTTAGTAATTTTTTTATTGCTTTCTTTTTACTCAAGAAATGGTATAGTTTTTGGTGCAAAAAATGACAGGTTTCATGACGATTCCGTTGAACGGATTTTCATTCAGAAATATTTCGAAGTAACGGATGAGCATGGAAGTGATTTTTCACTCTTTTTTTCAGTTCTATGTTAGCGCAGTAAATGGAACTATTGGGATCGTTCGGAATATCGAATTCTAAATGGAATCCAACTTGGAGTACTTCTTGCTTTGTTCTGTTTTGGGTCACCATCGATCTGATTTGGTTTATTATTTAATAATAAACTATTTAAACACTCAAGAAAAGAAAGTCTAACCCCCCAAAATTACCTCATTTTTATCCAAATCGCTACTTCTATTTTAAGAGTATTTTCGAGGGGTCATATCATGAACTACGCTTTTTAGACAACCGTGTATTAGATATCAATTTCTATAGATTTTTGATCGCTGAATCGAATGAGATCATCGCGGGGTCGATAGCTTTGATGGTTCTCGAGTTATCGCAGATTTCGTGTTAAATTAGAGAGATTTTCAGGAATTTGGCATGAAGGTGTAATTCTAGAAAAACTATTGAAATGACCATATTTGCTATGGAGTTTTCCCATATCGTTAGCAATTGTTTGGTGGACACGTTCACAAGTGTTCGGGCAATTTATTATCAATATGGTAAATGAATGGTCTTCATACATCATAATTGAAGCAAAGGAATAATAAACCACTGTACAATAATTTGCATAGTTTTCAGTCACATTATTGGAATGTACTTACGTTGCAGCCTTAGTAGTAGTAGTCAGTTATACCTGTTTCTAGACTCAAACATGGGAGTAATGCGTGATCTCTGCACTTCACTTGTTCTCTATGTATTGTTCCTATCGTTGCTTACAATTTTAAACTTTTGGCAAATGCTAATTTTGTTTAATATAAAAAAAAACTTGAAAAAAATGAAACCGACTTCAAAATTATCAGTCTATAGAATAAACTCCAAAAAGGAAAAGAAACGTCCCAACTTCGCAGCAACTCAACCACAACTATACAATTGAAGGACTAATTTATTACCTACTCGTATTGACCTGACCACTTCCTGATTGATTGGATCACCTCCCCTAATAATATAAAAATGACTATTTCTCATTTCCCAAAATATTGAATTTCCTTTCACCTCTGAATCGCCTCCAGATTGATCACTTTTTGGAGTCGGCGCCTCACTTTAATTTCTGGGAGAAACCTATAGAATCTGCATTAGTAAGACTAAAATATCATCAGTTTTCATGATATTTGACAAAGCAATTCAGCATTTATGAGAGCCGATTTGTAACAATATCAATTTTACGATGACTATTTACGCCTTTTCCTAAAAACCATTTCAGATTTCTCTATGAGTCTTCAAGTCCAGACCCAGTCTTATTACCTGGCCCCCCACAAAATTATTATATATTCATATTTTACCATCCGGAGGTCATTCTGCCAGAGAGGCGCCCACTCCAAAAAGCGATCTATCTTAAGGCGATTCAGAGGTGAAAGGAAAGTCTGTCAATCGTTTGGGAAATGAGAAATTGCAATTTTTATAACTTATTAGTATTTAATTTATCATTCTATCCTCGTTGGAATGCTCGTTGAACACTCTCTTCAACTATACCGTAAGGTAAAAAATTCAGATTTTAATGAGGAAATTAGGAAAAATAAAAATGATTAAAATTACAATAGTTGCTACTTTTGTTTTACCCTATAGTTACCGTCTGTTTTTCGGTGAGAACGAACACAAATGTTCGGAATAATTACAAACCACTGTTCAATCAGCGTTTGTTCAACAGCGTTCTTTTAATTTTTTTTTATTGGATGTTTGAATTCTACATGTCTTTAAACGTAAAACATTAAATTTTGAGGGGGAGGATAGAAACAATTTTCTTGGGTGATCACAATGCTTTATTATTGAATAATACACCAATATATTGTTAAATAATAAACAAAATCAAGTCAGGCCTTTGGCTCTGGTAACCTATGGTTCCACATCGCCCTGAGGATGCCCGAAGGGGCGAAAGTACTCGGCCAGTAAATAAAAAAACTTTTTAACAAAAAAAATAAAACCGACTTCAAAAAGTTTGTCTATAAAATACACTCTGAAAAGGAAAAAATAACAAAAATGTCCCAACTTCGCAGCTACTCATTCGCCAACTACACATTTTAAGGACTACTTTACTACTCGTATTGACCTGACCACTTCCTGATTGATTGGATCACCTTCCCTAATAATATAAAAATTGCTATTTCTCATTTCCCAAATGATTAAAAGATTTTCCTTTCACCTCTGAATCGCCTCCAGATTGATCATCTTTTGGAGTCGGCGCCTCTCTTATATTGTATTGGAGAAGCCTATAGATTCCGAATTACCAGTAGTATGAATATAAATATCATGAGTTTTCACGATTCTTGAACAGAGCAAATCAGCATTTATGAGAACTGATTATTAACAATATCGATTTGAAGGTGACTATTCACGCCTTTTCCTAAAAACCATTTCAGATTTCTCTAAGAATCTTTACGTCCAGACCCAGACTTATTACCTGGCACCTACTAATTCATCGTAAATTCATATTTATTTGTAACCATCAGGTAGTCATTTTGCCAGAGAGGCGCCGACTCCAAAAGATGATCAATCTGGAGGCAATTCAGAGGTGAAAGGAAAATCTTTTAATCATTTGGGAAATGAGAAATAGCAATTTTTATATTATTAGGGAAGGTGATCCAATCAATCAGGAAGTGGTCAGGTCAATACGAGTAGTAAAGTAGTCCTTAAAATGTGTAGTTGGCGAATGAGTAGCTTCGAAGTTGGGACATTTTTGTTATTTTTTCCTTTTCAGAGTGTATTTTATAGACAAACTTTTTGAAGTCGGTTTTATTTTTTTTGTTAAAAAGTTTTTTTTATTTTTCTCTTTTTAGTGACTTACAATTATGTACAGCTCTCTTTACAGAATTTTCCCAAGCTTTCATTATTGTGTTCTTGTCACTTACTACTAACCGTTCAAACTCAATTCATAAGTCCGTTGAACGTTGAAGTTCTAAAGTATAATGATTACCTAACTATTTTCAATGTTATTATGTTAATTGAGAGTGAGTTTGAACGTTTGGAATAATCCATCCACTGATTTGGGTCTCTTGGTCAACATAACGGATACTTTGATCCCATTGATACACCTTCGAAAACTCAAATAATTGTCTACACCATTGCTGGTTACTAAATTGCACCAATTCACTCTTTCTTTATTTCTCTAACGATAATAGAGTGATGATTTCCTGAAGCGTATCCGCATTCACACCGAATGAGAGAATCCAAACCAAATTTCAGAAATTCGCCAATCGTTTGTGCATTAAAATGGAGTTATTTGGCCTTCAAAACCATGTTATTTATTGAAAATTTAACGCTGAATTCAAATCTTCTAACGAGAATGCTATGACTAACGTAGTTTTTTTTCTACAAGCATAAATAGTCCAAAAAACGTGATTTTGAAACAATTTTTTTAGAAATACGGCCTAAAAAGTATCTACTTTTAGTCCAATCAATACCAAATTTGAATCACGTAAACTAGACTCAAATTTGAACAGTTTAAGTTTAAAAACTATGGAAAAACAGTTTTGGTTTGGAAGTTATGAGGTCTCAAACACAGGTCCATTAAAACATCGATTGCTCCCTTACTATGCCACCTAAACTTGATTTTTTACCATCGTTAGAAAGCTCTAGCTAAGTGCTTTCAAGTGCAATAGTGTTCATATTTTTTTCTCGACGTGGTTGGGAACGGTGCTCGAAAAACCTCAAAAAAGTGAAAATTGGCATCACTTTTTTTGTTACACTTTCTTCTCTACACGCTATATTAGAATGCCGAACGAAAAATTGGAGCTAAGCCCTTGTAGGCAGATAAATTATGAACAAAATGACACCAGAAACAAAACAATCGAGCAAGTATTCTAGAAGTTATAAGCTTGCAAAGTCAAAACTTCCTTTTTTCGCGAAAATCACGTTTTCCGGCGTTTCTCCGCGTCTGGAGACGTAACTACTGGATGGACTCAATTGAAAAAATAATGGGACCTACCTGGATAGTAACCCTTTCAAACAAAAAAAAAAGTAACCCGATCGGACGTACAGGAGCTGAACGCCAGTGGACAACACATACCGAAAAAAAAAAAAAAAAAAAAAAAAAAAAAAAAAAAAATCCCGCTAGACGACTATAGTAACCTCCTCCTTGTTTGAAGTCGGTTAAAAATCGGAGAATATGTCGCCTGGTTCTTCTCCCCCTCACCAACCCAGTACGATAAATTAGTAGTTGTCACGTGATAGGATTGGGTCTGGACGTGAAGGTTCCTACAGAAATCTGCTAGATGGTTTTTAGGAAAAGGCGTGAATAGTCATCGTCGAATTGAATTGTTAAAAATCGGCTGTCATACATGCTGATTTGCTCTGTTCAAGAATCATGAAAACTCTTGATTTATATTCTTACTAATACGGAATCGTAGGCTTCACCAAGACATTATAAGAGAGGCGCTGCCTCCAAAAAGTGAACAATCTGGAGGCGATTCAGAGGGGAAAGGAAAGTCTTTCAATCATTTGGGGAATGAGAAATAGTAATTTTTTAAAAATATTATTAGGGGAGGTGATCCAATCAATCAGGAAGTGGTCAGGTCAATACGAGTAGTAAAGTAGTCCTTAAAATGTGTAGTTGGTGAATGAGTTGCTGGGAAGTTGGGACATTTTTGTTATTTTTTTCCTTTTCAGAGTGCATTTTATTGGTAAATAATTTTGAAGTCGGTTTTATTTTATTTTTGTATTTTTTTTTTTTTTTTTTTTTTTTTTTTTTGCTGAACGTTTTTGACCTGTTGTCTCCTTTTATTCTTTTGGATCAGTTCAACTCAAGATTATAAAATACCATAATCATAATATATGTATCCCAAACATTTCAAGACCCTGAACTTTCAAATATTTCAATTTATTGTTGCCGTTTGTAGAATCAAAATGCAAAGTACATCCGATTGAAATAATGAAAAAGCTCATAACATGGAAGCTCGGCGTGAGGCAATATATTAACCAGTGGTGAACATAGGTCACACAGTACTTCCGTGTATCAAAATATAAATTCAATATAAAATGTCATCTGCTAGACCTTGAACGTTCAAATAATTATATTGTAATTCGCAGTTTGTAAACACACTAAATACGAACAATATTTAGATAACGCTGAAGCACGGTATGTGAACAACACGATGAAAATCATTCGTTAATTAATCACCTCCCTTTAAATTTCAAATCCTTGAGCTTTCAAATGTACTGACTTTTGCTGCCTGTAACAGTACAAAGGTACTGTATCATATTTACATCATCTTGTACAATGGCTTGTACAAAATAGGCACAAGCGAAAAAACCTCATAACGTGGACGTACGGTGTGTGACCGAATAGTATAAAAATCCAGAGTCATCTGCTCGTCAGAAGGAACAGTTTGAGACCTCAAACTTGGAAAACTAATCACTCTAGCCTGTAGAAATCTAATAGAAATAATCGTAAACAGTTATATCTCTGAAAACACTACCTATGTGTTATCCAAAATTCGGTAACGGTTAATTTTGAAAAACAAAGATTTGGATTAAATTCATTGGAAGAACCTTTCTTGAATATTTTATTGAGTTTCATTAATTTTTCAGGTAGATATGACGGCTTTTGTCACTTTTTGACCACAGACACTGAGACAATTGTTCAGAAAGTGTTTCTTAGTGTAGTACTGTAAAAATGTCCTCCAAATTCACCTCCGTTCCGAATTCGACGATTCGCAATACTTCAATTTACAACGTAAACATAGAATTAAAGATTCCTTCAAGAGGCCTTTCAAGACCTCAGACGTTGAAAAATTATGACACCGTTATGAAGCATTCAACAGCTTCATGGTTCTGAGTTTCAATATTAGTTTATGTACAGTTGCTAAACACCTGTTTGATATTCCGTCCCAATAAACTCAAGTTTTCAAACTTACAGAGTTGGAAGCTATCAAATATTATGTTTAATTATGCCTGAGAAGCGGCGACTTACATAGCTAGTTTGCTGTACATAACTAGGCGGTTTACCCTCCGGATTACGTTAGCAAAGAAATTTACTATGATCTCTTGAACAGAAGATGTATAGGGGTTTGTTTAAGCGATATATTGTAATCAAATGATGTCTAAATCGATTTAGTCTTCTACCATCGCAACCTTGAAATGCGTCAAGTTGCTCGATCACCAACCTACCAAATTTAGTTTTCTTCGATTTTTATCGATACTTTGAATCGAATGCCAAATTGAAGTACATGTAGATGATGACCTTTCAGTTTTTTTTCTATAAATTTGTATCGGGTCCCAACTTGGAATTATTCAGGGCCGTTGTGCCCGGGTTGACAAACTTGGCCCGAAACCCTCACGTATTTGACTACTCCCGATGTAGGCGGAGTTCTCCAAACATAAGTTTGAAGTCTACACCTTCTTGGCGCCTACGTTCTGCGACCATTGCGGCTCCATGCTCCATGGACTCACCCAACAAGGACTCAAATGTTCAGGTACAGTACAATGCGATCTACAAAAAGCCTAAAACCCAAACCATCACTCAACTGATACATAGTAACATTTCCTTACCAAATCCATCGTCTTTAAATACATGGTCATCTAATAAACATTTCAAATCGAGCCGTTCATTCCCTCTTGCTGGTTTGCTCTAGTTCGTGTTAGTCATAATGAAACTTTTCCCCATATTACATTTTCTCAATAGCCCGCTGCACATATTTTACGCTTATATGACGTTTCGCCGAACTCTAATCGATTCAGAGGTGAAAGGAAAGTGTTTCAATCATTTGGGAGAAAGAAATAATAATTTTGATATTGTAGTAGAGGGGTTGTGAGGGGAGAAAAACCAGGCGACTTATTCTCCAGATTTTTAATGGCTGGCCGAGCACTTTCGCCCATTCGGGCATCTTCAGGGCGACGTGGAACCATGAGGTCACAACCCCTCTACTACAATGAATGCGACGACAACCAAGCGAAGAATTTTGATATTGTTAGGGGAGGTGGTCCAATCAGTCAGGAAGTGGTCAGGTCAATACGAGTGATAAAGTAGTCCTTGAAATTTGTAGTTGGTGATTGAGTTGCTGTGAAGTTGGGACATTTCTGTTATTTTTCCTTTCCAGAGTTTTTTTATAGGCATATAATTTTGAAGTCGGTTCAATTGATTTTTAATTTTCTAATTTAATTTGACCACAGTCACTCGGACAGACGGACACACAAACTTTGTGTTTCTGGAGGATAGGGAATGGAGGTAGAATCGTCTAGTGTCCCCCACCCCTACAATTATAATGAAACAATCAATCAATACAATTAAACACGTTTTCGCGTCAAGTCGTGCAAACTTGAAATCGTTACACGCCTAGCGATGGGATTTTAGGAGTTCAACCCGAAAAGTTTCTCTCCGCTTTATTTATCTTTCCAACGAAAGCTTAACTTCTGAAGATGAAACTTCTCCCTATCAACTTCGAAACTGTTCGTTATTTTTCAACGGTTTCCGAGCCTCTTTCTCCCGACCCGTGATTAGTATAAATTTGACACGGACAGCACCTTCTTACCGTTGATGTCCTTTTGTCTCTAACTTTTCAATCGTCACCCCCCTCCCTTTTTTCTTCTTCGGTGATATCAATCTTTCAATGAACTATTTACAGGTTAGCTGTTGTAAAGTTGAAACGTGACTGTACTTCTCCCCCGTATAACAATACGTCCTTGCATCTCCTTCCTTCGTCATTTGGTGGGAGACTCAGGAGTTGCGGCATCTCAAATCAAATTTCATGCTAGAGGAATTGATTACCCAATCTAAATCCATCAACTATCAATTACCAGGGGGTGCGAGGAGGAGAAAAACCAGGCGATTCATTTTCCGATTCTTTATTTGTTGGCCGAGCATTGTCGGCCGCTCCGGAATTTTCAGGGTGACGAACAAAACGGTCTAGTGCCCCGTGGAGTTTCGTTTATAATTTATGTGCCTGTAAGACAGATGGGGGGATGTGGCAGGCAACCGCCTAGCTCAAAGTCCCGTTCAGTATTCTGATATGGCATGTAGAGAAGAAAATGTAACTAAAAACGTGATGCCAATTTTCCCATTTTTTATGTTTTTCGAGCAACATTCCCAACCACGTCGAGAAGAAAAAAATATGAACATTCTTGCACCTGAAAGTACTCAGCAAGGGCTTTCCAAACAATGTTAAAAAATGAGGGAGCAATTGATGTTTTTACGAATCATTGTTCGAGACGCCATTATTTCTGAACGAAAACTGTTTTATCATTGTTTGCAGACCCAAACAGTTCCAATTTGAGTCTAGTTTGCGCGATCGAAGTTTGATATTGATTGGACTGAAAAAAGATACTTTTTTGGCCGTATTTAAAAGAAAAACACTAATCACGTTTAAAAAAAAATATTTATGGTTATGGAAGATATGCTCAAGCCATAGCATTTTCGTTAACTGATTTGAATTTTGCAATAAATTTTCATTAAAAAACGCTGCAAATGATTGTACAGTGGTTTATTATTATTTCGCTTCAATATTGATTTAAAAAGACTATCCATTTGTGATTTTGAATATTCCGAACATTTGTGAACGTTCCCACCGGAAAACAGATGGTAACGATAAGAGAAAACTCCGTAGCAACTATTGTAATTTTAATCATTTTTATTTTTCTTAATTTCCTAATTAAAAGCTAAACTTATTGCCTAACGATACAGCTGGAGAGAGTGTTTGACGACCATTCCAATGAGTATAGAACGATTTTTATAGGGCCAAGAACTCTCGAGTTATACCCTAATGCCAAATTTCTGAAAATCTCCCGAATTCGGCACAAAAGCTGCGATAACTCGAGAACCAATAAAGCTATCGACCTGGCGATGGTCTCATTCGATTCATCGTCCAAAAATCTATATAAATTGATACCACGTACACATTTTTCTGAAACACCCTGGAAAATATGAATTTTCTCCCCCTCAAAACCCCCCAAAAAAACCCTTAAAATTGAGCTAGCAAGTTGGTTCAAGAACTGTGCCGTCGTAGGACCGAGATTGATTTTTGGTGAAAATTTCAAGAATTTAGCTATTATAGTTTGGCCGGAAAACTGCTAACGGCGTACGGCGTACGGCGGACAGACAGAATTTTTTTTATTGGATATTCGGATTCTACATGCCTTGAAACGTAAAACATCAAATTTTGAGGGGGGGTTAGAAATTTTTTTTCTTGGGCGATTACAATGGTTTATTATTGAATAATAAACCAAAACCAAATTTTGAGAGCCAAATAGTTCAAAGCCATGCATAACATTTGGTGAATTTCTGAAATTTGTTTCGGATTCTCTAATTTATGGTAATTGCGGATAGGCTTGAGAAAATCATAACTCTATTTTAATTGAAGAAAATGAAGAACGAGAATGTTTGCATTTCCGTATCCAACCATGGTGTAGTAAGTTATTTGATTATTCTGAGGTATATCAACGGGTTGAAATGTGGATGGATATTTCCAAACGTTGAAACTCACTCTCAATCAACAAAATAACTTTGAAAATGGTTAGGTGTCGTTGAACTTCTGATTGTCAACTGATTATCTATTTTGTTTGGTCGGTTAGTTGTAAGTGACAAAAGCACAGTAAAGAAACCGACCAGTTCCTATGAAGAAAGATGTCCAGGATTGTATGTCACCATAGAGTGAAACAATTTTTTTTCATTCAAATAATAGAACCGAATTCAAAATTATTTTCCTATAAAATAAAATTTGAAAAAGAAAAAAGTCACAGTTTCACAGCAACTCAATCACCAACTACACTTACACTCGTATTGCCGTTAAAGTAATTGTGCAAACGAAGCCGTTTCCGGATTTGGGATAACCCACAGTGATCCCGAGTTATAAACGTTCAATATTATTACTGTTGTTTATTATTCAATAATAACCATTGCAATCGCCCAAGAACAATTTTTTTTTGAAATTTTCACCAATAATCAATCTCGGTCGCACAACGGCCAAATTCTTGAGTCACATTGCTTGCTCAATTTTAAGGGTATTTTTGGGGAGTTTTAAGGGGGGAGAAAATTCGTATTTTCCCAGGTTTTTCAGAAAAAGGTGTTTTTGGTATCAATTTATATAGATTTTTGGACGCTGAATCAAATGAGACCATAGCGGGGTCGATAGCTTTATTGGTTCTTGAGTTATCGCCCCTTTAGTGTCGGATTTGGAAGATTTTCAGTAATTTGACATGAGGGTATAACTAGAGTGTTCTTTGAGCTATAAAAATCGTTCTATACTCATTGGAATGGTCGTCAAAGACTCTCTCTTGCTGTACCGCTAGACAGAAAATTTAGCTTCTAATTAGGAAATTAAGATAAATAATAATGATTAAAATTACAATAGTCGCTACGGAGTTTTCCCTTATAGGTTACCAATCTGTTTTTCGGTGGAACGATCACAAATGTGCGAAATAATTACTATCACTAACGGATATTTTTCTTAATTTATTATTGATGTGAAGGAATAATAAACCACTGTACAATCATTTGCAGCGTTTTTGGTTTATTATTCAATGATAAACCATTGTAATCGCCCAAGAAAAAAAATTTTCTAACCCCCCTCAAAATTTGATGTTTTACGTTTCAAGGCATGTGTAGAATCCGAATATCCAAATAAAAAAATTGTGTCCGTCCCCCGTACGCCGTTAGCAGTTTTCCGGCCAAACTGTAAGAGCTAAAAATTTGAAATGTTCACCAAAAATCAATCTCGGTCGTACGACGGCCCATTCTTGAACCAAATTGCTAGCTCAATTTTAAGGGTATTTTTGGGGGGTTTTGAGGGGGAGAAAATTCATATTTTCCAAAGTTTTTCAGAAAAATGTGTACGTGGTATCAAATTAGTCTAGGACGCCACTATTCACGCTATTGCTGTTGGGTCAAATACAAGCACTATATTTGGGGCGAAATCCTGCACTCCTCGATATGCTGGGGTTCGCACCTGCTAGTTGCATTGTCAGGGCAGCCCCTTGAATGACGTGTGTTATTAGTGAACCGTTGTTATTAATTCATGGAAACTATACTAATGATGAAGTTAATGATGATACTAATAAAAATATACTATACTATACTACTTACTATACTAAGTCGAAATGGTTAGCTTTGTGCTGAAGTTATGCCACGGTTCTCAAACTATCAGAGAAAAATACCTTATCAACTAGCACTGACTATGAGAGAGGTAAAAAAAAAATTCAAAATTCGGGTTTTGCTTCCACCAATCATTCTGTGGTCTTGCCCCTGGTCCTGATACTTTCCACGCTGTTCGAGGAAGTAGAGAGTTAGGGGGAACCCGGATCGCGAAATAAAATCGCTTCCAAATGTGCACTAACTTTTGTGATAGTAATGTCGGCTAATTAAGTTTTTGAGTTATTAAACCGACGATGGGAGAGGTCGGATAACTATCTCGTCGAAAATTAAATCCAAGGTTCCGGAATCAGTTCCGCTCTCGGCGAAGCGCTTGGTTTCAGGGAAGCCCTGTTGAGTTACGAACTTGGTCAGAATTGTTTTAGGATTCAGATAAGCATAAGTACTTGATTTAATTGGTTGGCAATGATTTTATCCGGGAAAGTAGGGGTAAGGAGGGGGAGATGGGCCCTTGAGAGTGTTGTGGGAGTTTCTCTTGAGTAAATATTCTACTGTGTATTAAATTGCGAACTTCTGAATTTGTTCGAATTTTCAGAAATTTTTACTTCCATGTTCACGTAGTTTTATACTCCCCTCATTACGAATGATCGAATGAACGGGGTAGTGGTCGCATTTTTCACGTAGTTATTGGGTTGAGGAGGAGAAAAACTTGGCGACTCTTTCTCCATTGTTCATTTTATTTGCCTAGGGCCTTAAGTACCTTAAGAACCTATGTAGCCCACGAAAATCAACTTTGTTTATTTTCTTCAGGGTTGGACTTGATTTTTTTCGGTCATAGCTTAGCGTTTCAAATGAGGAGTTGACGTAATTTTGTGAGAATCTCGAATTACTCTATTGCATGATTTGATAGTTATTCACGTAATAGGTATATTATCACATAGTAACTCGTTCGAATATATTTTCGCAAGCATCAACAAAACGCTGCAAATGATTGTACAGTGGTTTATTATTATTTCGCTTCAATATTGATTTAAGAAGACTATCCATTTGTCATTTTAAATATTCCGAACATTTGTGAACGTTCCCACCGAAAAACAGATGGTAACTATAGGGGAAAACTCCGTAGCAGCTATTGTAATTTTAATCATTTTTATTTTTCTTAATTTCCTAATTAAAAGCTAAACTTATTGCCTAACGATACAGCGAGAGAGAGTGTTTGACGACCATTCCAATGAGTATAGAACGATTTTTATAGCTCCAAGAACTCTCGAGTTATACTACTTCATGTCAAATTTCTAAAAATCTCCTAGATTCGGCACAAAAGCTGCGATAACTCGAGAACCAAAGCTATCGACCCGGCGATGGTCTCATTCGATTCAGCGTCCTAAAATCTATATAATTTGATACTACGTACACATTTTTCTGAAAAACCTTGGAAAATATGAATTTTCTCCCCCTCAAAAATACCCATAAAATTGAGCTAGCAAGTTGGTTCAAGAATTGGGCCGTCGTAGGACCGAGATTGATTTTTGGTGAAAATTTCACATTTTTAGCTCTTACAGTTTGGCCGGTGTTCAGCCCTCAGTTGAGTTAAATTAGTTTGTTTTTCCCTAAACGTTATTAAAGTTCAAATTTCCTTATTATTATTTAAAAAAATCAACTTCCCTATTTGAGTTACATAGTTGCAGAAGCGCTTGAGTTTCAATCCATCGTAGGCTCCATGGTCGATTCCGTGTGCACTCCAGTGGACATGCCTAGCAACCAGGTCGCTATGCAACTGCCAGCCGCATTCACATTATGTTTTTTCTCTCGTTCGTTCTACGTGTCTGTTCCTCTGCTCTTTGGCTTCGCTTATCTTTGATTGTCCGATTAAAGAGTTCAAATCCTATTTTATTTTCGTCCTAAGCTCTCCCTTCGTACGTTATTTGACCCGATCCTCGTCAGGAATTTGACATTGTCTGAACTACTCCGCTGGGTTGCGACCAAGACCCCGGAGACTGCATTAGGTACTCGACGATACGATACATCCTCTTCGGACAGAGATATCCCTTCCCTGTGGAGGTTTCGAAATTAGGCACAGCAGGGACGGACACACATGTCCGGACGTGGATTACTCGTTGACTTTCTCGTCCGCGACACTGCAAACTCAATTGGAAAACTGCTAACGGCGTACGGCGGACGGAAAGAATTTTGGTTTATTATTCAATAATAAACCATTGTAATCGCCCAAGAATAAAAAATTTCTAACCCCCCTCAAAATTTGATGTTTTACGTTTCAAGGCATGTAGAATCCGAATATCCAATAAAAAAAAAATTCTGTCCGTCCGCCGTACGCCGTTAGCAGTTTTCCGGCCAAACTGTAAGAGCTAAAAATGTGAAATTTTCACCAAAAATCAATCTTGGTCCTACGACGGCCCAATTCTTGAACCAACTTGCTAGCTCAATTTTAAGGGTATTTTTGGGGGGTTTTGAGGGGGAGAAAATTAATATTTTCCAAGGTTTTTCAGAAAAATGTGTACGTAATATCAAATTATATAGATTTTAAGACGCTGAATCGAATGAGACCATCGCCGGGTCGATAGCTTTGGTTCTCGAGTTATCGCAGCTTTTGTGCCGAATTTGGGAGATTTTTAGAAATTTGACATGAGGGTATAACTCGAGAGTTCTTGGAGCTATAAAAATCGTTCTATACTCATTGGAATGGTCGTCAAACACTCTCTCCAGCTGTATCGTTAGGCGGAAAATTCAGATTTTAATTAGATTTAAGTCGGTTAAAAATAATATTTTTCTAACCCAACAATGATGAGTCTCCTAGTAACATAGTAAAGAAGTACTATAATACTATTTAAGTATAATATAACTACTTGCCTAAAAAAAATTCTTAGATGACGTACTCGTCCCAACCTCGTATGTCAATCAAAATCTAGAAATTTTAAGGACTTCCTATTAGGATGATAATGATGTGGGGCTTTGGTTGCGTATTGATCTGCTCGGAATGACCTGGCCACTTCCTGATTGATATGATCATCACCCCTGATATTATACAACTATTATTTGTTTCTACCACTTCTATATGATTGAACATTTTCCATTTCCTCTCAATCGCCTCCAGAATATAGGCTCCGAATTGGAATATAATTACCATGACTTTTCATGATACCAGAATAGAGCTGGCTTATTTCAGAGGACCAATTTCAACCTGTCGATGATGATGCTTTCTATTGGAAACCTTTCACATTTTTGTTTAATGTAAATATCAATTGACCACTTCCCAAGCAGTTCGTTACAGTTATTTCGCAGTATTATTTTACAGTAACTGTCACCGTTGACTATAAACATAGAGCTGGACGGAAGGACAGACGAACAAACGGACGCTCAGATACTTGCTCAAAAGTGAGCAGAGCTCTCTGGAGGCAGGCGCGTGAACCGTTCAAGCAAAGCTGAAAGAGAATTTCATTCGTATTATCACCTTTACTCAGGCAGTTTGCTCTTTCATGAACGATATGTTGTGGGTCCAGAAATTTGTACCTACTTGTAAACGTCTTGAATCAGACAAATAATGACCAACAGACTAAATTATTTCCCAGGTTCTGTGGATGGTGATACGGCTAAAAATATACTCACCTTCTTTGCCACCAGTCTTTGTTTATCATTTCGGATTAGTTCAATTCGTGATGAGAATTGATCATAATGATAATGTGGATTAATTTATGGATATCAATTTAGCATCCATGATTTATCGACGATAGCGTTAGTGACGACGAATATGTACGTGAAATCAAGCGTGATTACTCGCCGTTAACCAACATTCCTAGACTTTGAGTGTTCAGATACCTAGTTATTATTTCGCAGTCCGTGAACATTCTAAATATTAGCTAAAAAAAAGCTATATTATTTGTATATCGTTGAAGACCTGTATGTGACCCACATGATAAAATCTGGCTTCATTCACTCGCCATTAAAAACATTACACGACAAAAGCGTTCAAATATACTGATTTCTTGCGGCCAGGAAGATCAAAATAGTCAAATAACCACCAAAAAAACGGAAGTACTTTGTGTGATCCAAATGATACAAAACATGTTTCGCTAGAGTGGGTCATTACTAAAGCAAGGAGTCCGAAAAATACAGAAGCACTCGAATAAAATAACTGATGATGCGACTCTCAATAAAGTACGGTGTGTGACGCCAATAATAATAATCAAGCCACATTTAGCTGTCATATAGAAACATTTAAAGTCCACCAATATTTAAAATATATTCATTTTTGCGGTCGGCTAAAATAATGTTAATATTAGATAGGGAAGAAGTACTTTATGTGGCCCACTTGAAAAAGAATCAGGCATCATTCATTCGCCAACCTAAACATTTTAAGTCCTTGAACGTTCAAATAAATTGAGTTTTGCGGTCTGTAAAAATGAAATTTCAAATAAGCACTAGTGATAGGCTCATAACGTGGAGGGGGATTATAGAAAAAGATAGAATCGTTATACCTTTATTTTATGGGAGACAAATGATACTAATGATGTTTGAAATTGCTGTACCAATTATTCAAGCATAATTATGTAGTTCTATTCTAGAGTAGTATTATACGAGAAAACATAAATACCCCTTTCATTTAGTTGACACTAGCCCGTGGTCTTTGACTGGGTCATGGTGTGTGACCCAATATCCAAAAAATCAAGCGGCATCTACTCGACATAACGAACATTTTTAAGACCTAAATGACGTAGAAAAATATTGACTCTTATAGCCCGTAAAAATCAAAATAGAAAAACCTTAGAACCGTTTTATCTCAAATCTTCTCTGAAAATTTGATTGAATTTCATTCATTTTTCAGGAAGATGTGGCGATTTATTTCATTTTTAGACCACAGACCCACAGACGCTGGTTCAGAATGGGTTTCTGAAAATTGTGGCATAAACATTTATTCCAAATTCACCTCCGTTCCGAACTCTACTTCGGACGATCACAATACTTCCATTTACTACGTAAACATGGAATTAAAAAATTGTGTCTATAAGGTGTAGCACTTTTCTGACGAAACTAAAATAGCTAATTCCTGAAAATCAATTTTGATCTTACAGTAGCTCAATTCTTCTACCTAATCGCTGCCTCAATTGAAAGGGTATTTTCTTTGTTTAAGTAGTTTTAAATATATATTAGGTAATTTCAAGGGCAATTTAGTCAAGAACTTTCGGAGGTATAAATATTGTTCTATTCTCATTGGAATGGTGATCAAAAACTCATTTCAGCTGTATTGTCAGACGAATAACTTAACTTATAATTGAAAAAAATTAAGAAAAATAAAAATAATTAAAATTACTATAGTTGCTATGAAGTTGTTGTTTGAAGTTGAATGTTTGTTAGTTGAATGTTTGGGGCAGTTACTAAGGTATGGTCTTCTGAAACCATAAATTTAACAAAGGAATAATAAACCACTGTAGCGTGGTTACTACCTATAATCATTTGCATTGTTTTTACAATCATAAAGCTAGGTTCACAGGCCTCCGTCAAATGCTTGTAACTGCATAATTTTTAGAAAATGCATGAAATTTTTTTTGGAGCACTCCTTAAAATTTGAAATAGGTGTGACGAGGCTGGCGCACCTTGATAATGTAGAGGCGCATAACTAACAATATCAAAATAACCATCAATTTAAGTAGGAATAAATATGTAGGTACTTATGCGAAATCAGTACAAACCTTGCCTTCGCTGATCCCACTAGCCATGAATATAATTTAGGTGAGCGCCTGAAAATATCCGAATATAGAAATTGCAGAGGTGAGCTGTCATTTAATTGCATTGTTTTGAGTTAATAGTGTTACCTTTCTAAATCGGTGATGGCAATGAGGTAGAAAGCACTTTTGAAAACGTTCCGTCAGTCGCTTAGCAATTATCGGATAACGTAAGCTACGGTAGACGCAGTAAATTATGCTTATGAACTGCCGCAATACAAAGGGCGGAGCTTACGTGTCCCACCATGTTTTGTCGTATTCAACGCAAAACGCATCAACATCAACGCATTGGCGGAGGCCTGTGAACGAAGCTTAAGTTAGTTCAACTTTTCTTGCGCTGAGTTCTAAATTGTACGGCGGTTTGTACCGTCCACAAATTGTACAATAACGATTGTACAGTCCTAGGATCGCACTTTTTAGGACTTTGCACCTGACATATACCTACATCCAAAAAAGTTTTTCTCCTTCAATTTGATTTCTGATGGATAAAACAGATCTTGTTATGTATCATGAGGGCGAAGTTCGATTTGTTTGTAACAAGCCAAAATGCGGAAACTGAGATTATAAACACTCCATTACATCGCGAACGATTTCAATCATACAAAAAAAAAAAAAAAATATTGTCACATTATAAATGAAAAATCGCGTTTATTGACAGTTGAGCGGTTCGCAATTAAGTTCGTTTCCAATTCTCGCCATACTAGAGGTATTCATGGTCGGTGTCGAGAGATCGAGTTGTCGAGAAATCGTGATGTCGATAACCACGCGTACCATGAATTCGCGTTGTTGTTCACACCGACATTTGGCGCGAACGCCGAATCTCGAATTCTCGACGGGTTTCTCGAGGCTTTTTTGGATCGAATTTGATTTCTCGATTGAGATGTGAAATGAAGGACTGCGCATGTCCGGTCGAGAAAGTTTCCATGGAAACCTTATCAACCTCGACTTTTCGTCGTCTCGACACCGACCATGAATACCCCTATTATCTTACTCCCAAGCGGAGTTGAAGCGTTGCCGCTAAAACATAGCCAAAATTGACTATCACGCGTAAAGTCTTTTTTATTTAATCATACTTTTCTCCGTATTACTATCTATACTTCTCTTTCTCTCTCACTCTCGCTGTCCCTCTCGCTCCGAATTCAGTTTATTAGGTACGTACAAAATAATATGGATCTGCCAAGTTTCTCTTGACGTGTCCAGCATAACCGGCCATGTAAGTCACAGGCAACCACTGGCTTTAATTTTAATTCTACGAGTACATGGACACATTTTTTATTTGTCTATCGCCCTTCCCCTCTCCCGATTAGGGTAAACTATTATCGTATTTAGACTTAATCGCTGGCAAACTAAACATGTGCATGATCCGTTTTTTAAAAGCATTGTCCTCTCCATTTTGAATTACTTTTATCGGCATTACATTAATGTGACGTATGATTAAATTTGCTATTAACGTGGGTAATTAAGCATTGCTTTGACTAATGTTTTTTTTCCTACAAAACCTTTTGTGATGGAATGTGCAAGTTTTTTTTCGTAACACTTTTTCTCTTTACTCCCATGCGTTTCGTGATCTGTTTGGCCTTGAAATCATTTGAAGATGATATAAATATATATATATCAAAACGGTCATTTCACAATTTGATTTTCTGTTCACCTCCTGACTCTAGCATGTGACATGAACGTGCATAAGCGGTGCAAGGAGAGTGTACCGAATCTGTGCGGATGCGACCACACGGAGCGGCGAGGAAGGATCGAACTAAAGATTTCTTGCGTCAATAGCACCCTCAGCGCTGAAAGTGAGTAAGATATCTATGACGCACGCTTGACTTTAAGACATTATAATAGCCGATTATTACAATAAGATAGGAACATGTGTGGGATCTTAAAATGTGGCGCGCGCCATCTCTACACGGACAATTTAATAGACAAAGAGGAAGATCCCGCCGACTTTGCAACTGCACTCATTTTCCGCTCTTCCCCGAACTAGCAGCAGGTAGAGACCAAGCCCTCTATCTATATATCTATCAACCTTGGGTAGAGACATCACGTAACTGAAAACGGCGACCGATTACCGACGATAAGCGATAGAGGAGACAGAGTTGAGCAGACTAACGGCCGATTCCCATTTTTAACCGACTTCAAAAGAGGAGGAGGTTACTATAGTTGACTTGCGGGTTGTTTTTGGTTTATTATTCAATAATAAACCATTGTAATCGCCCAAGAAAAAAATTTTTCTAACCCCCCTCAAAATTTGATGTTTTACGTTTCAAGGCATGTAGAATCCGAATATCCGATAAAAAACGCTGCAAATGATTGTACAGTGGTTTATTATTATTTCGCTTCAATATTGATTTAAGAAGACTATCCATTTGTCATTTTAAATATTCCGAACATTTGTGAACGTTCCCACCGAAAAACAGATGGTAACTCTAGGGGAAAACCCCGTAGCAACTATTGTAATTTTAATCATTTTTATTTTTCTTAATTTCCTAATTAAAAGCTAAACTTATTGCCTAACGACACAGCTGGAGAGAGTGTTTGACGACCATTCCAATGAGTATAGAACGATTTTTATGGCTCCAAGAACTCTCGAGTTATACCCTAATGCCAAATTTGTGAAAATCTCCCAAATTCGGCACAAAAGCTGCGATAACTCGAGAACCATTAAAGCTATCGACCTGGCGATGGTCTCATTCGATTCAGCGCCCAAAAATCTATATAGTTTGATACCACGTACACATTTTTCTGAAACACCCTGGAAAATATGAATTTTGAACCAACCAATTGAACCAACTTGCTAGCTCAATTTTAAGGGTATTTTTGGGGGGTTTTAAGGGGGAGAAAATTCATATTTTCCAAAGTTTTTCAGAAAAATGTGTACGTGGTATTATATTAAATAGATTTTTGGACGCTGAATCGAATGAGACCATCGCCGGGTCGATAGCTTTATTGGTTCCCGAGTTATCGTAGCATTTGTGTCGAATTTGGGAGATTTTCAGAAATTTGGCATGAGGGTATAACTCGAGAGTTCTTGGAGCTATAAAAATCGTTCTATACTCATTGGAATGGTTGTCCAACACTCTCTACAGCTGTTATGTTAGTCAATAAGTTTAGCTTTTAATTAGGAAATTAAGAACAATAAAAATGATTAAAATTACAATAGTTGCTACGGAGTTTTCCCCTATAGTTACCATCTGTTTTTCGGTGGGAACGTTCACAAATGTTCGGAATATTTAAAATGACAAATGGATAGTCTTCCTAAATCAATATTGAAGCGAAATAATAATAAACCACTGTACAATAATTTGCAGCGTTTTTTCGGTATGTGTTGTCCGCTGGCGTTCAGCTCCTGTACGTCCGATCGGGTTAGGTACTTTTTTTTTTGTTTGAAAGGGTTACTATCCAGGTAGGCCCCATAATTTTTTCAATTGAGTCCATCCAGTAGTTACGTCCACAGACGCGGAGAAACGCCGGAAAACGTGATTTTGGCGAAAAAAGGAAGTTTTGACTTTGCAAGCTTATAACTTCTAGAATACTTGCTCGATTGTTTCATGACTCACATTTCAAATGACTGGTGTCATTTTGTTAATAATTTATCTGCCTACAAGGGCCTAGCTCCAATTTTTCGTTCAGCATTCTCATATGGCGTGTAGAGAAGAAAGTGTAAGAAAAAACGTGATGCCGGATTTCACTTTTTTGAGGTTTTTCGAGCACCGTTCCCAACCACGTCGAGAAATAAAATATGAACACTATTGCACTTGAAAGAACTTAGCTAGAGCTTCGAACGATGGTAAAAAATCAAGTTTAGGTGGCATAATAAGGGAGCAAAAGCAAGGGGGGGGTTCCAATGGACCTATGTTTGAGACCTCATAACTTCCAAACGAAAACTGTTTTTCCATAGTTTTTAAACTTAAATTGTTCGAATTTGAGTCAAGTTTACGTGATCCAAATTTGGTGTGGATTGGACTAAAAATAGATACTTTTTAGGCCGTATTTCTAAAAAATTTGTTTCCAAATCATGTTTTTTGGGCTATTTATGCTTGTAGAAAAAAAACTACGTTAGTCATAGCATTGTCGTTAAAAGATTTGAACTAAGCATTAAATTTCCAATAAATGACATGGTTTTGAAGGCCAAAAAACTTCATTATAATGCACAAACGTTGGGCGAATATCTGAAATTTTGTTTGGATTCTCTCATTCAGTGTGATTGCGGATACGCTTGGGAAAATCATATCTCTATTATCGTTTGAAAAATAAAGACCGAGTGAACTGGTGCAATTCAGTAACCAACAATCGCGTAGGCAATTATTAGAGTTTTGTAAGGTGGATCAATGGGATCAAAGCATCCGATGTGTTGACCAAGAGACCCAAATCGGTAGATGGATTATTCCAAACGTTCAAACTCACTCTCATTCAACATAATAACATTGAAAGTAGTTAGGTAATCATTATACTTTAGAACTTCAAGTTTGGACGGTTAGTAGTAAGTGACAAGAACACAATAATGAAAGCTTGGAAAAATTCGTTGAAGAGAGCTGTCCATGATTGTAAGACACTAAAAAGAGAAAAATAAAAAAACTTAAAAAAAAAATAAAACCGACTTCAAAAATATTTGCCTACAAAATAAACTCTGAAAAGGAAAAAATAACAAAAACGTCCCAACTTCTCTGCAACTCAACCACCAACTACACAATTTAAGGACTAGTTTACTACTCTTATTCACCTGACCACTTCCTGGTTGATTGGCCCACCTCTTCTTATAATATAAAACTTACTATTTTTTTTCTCATTTCCCAAGTGATTGAGACCTTAGTAGTTAACCTCTGAATCGCCTCCAGATTAGTCACTTTTCGGAGTCGGCGCCTCTTTGGCAGAATGACTACCGGATGGTTACAAATAAATATGAATTTACGATGAATTTACTATTATGTTTTCTAAGATTTCTTTCTAGGTGTCCTTCGGTTTTCAAACTCTTAAGCCGGGTCCAGACGAGTGTAATGTAACGTGTAATGTAACGCGAATCCTACGTGTGGACGGCACAACGAGCATTACGTGTAACGCTCGAGAGGGCGCTCGGGAGGATCCATCGGCTGTCGGTTTTTCCCGCGAACACAAAGGCGCTCGCAGTACGCGAACAGCTCTTGGAAAGGGATTCGCGTTCGCCTTGCGTTCGTGGGCCGTCCACACTGTTCGCGCTCAATTTCACGTAATCTTAAGGCCGGTCCACACGCTCCGTTTTGAAAAATGTAATGGTTCGTAGTGGTAGCGTCACGTATCTTTTTCTCCTCAGATGCAAGGTAGATTCAACAAGCAATGCATCTAGGTCTTAAATGTACTGTATAACACGTTGCTAAGATTTTATCGCGCAACAGATCCTCCAACTGAACCTGTCAATTCCACCTAACTGTTACATAAGTTTACTCTAGATTGCCGGTAATAGTATATAGATTATTTTCAAACTTCTTCTCAAATTTATCTTTGTTGTATTCTAATAATATTCTAGAGAAAAATTCAAAACTACCTATCTAAGTTTAAAATAGAAAGAGGAACGATAATGATAAAGGATGGAATTCTTGACGGATCGATGCTTTCACGAATGGGAACACTTTTCTAGATCACAGTTTCTGTGTCGAATTACAAGGGTGCGAAAAACTGACTAGAAATCTCCGGTTTTAAGGGGGAAGAACACTGGGCGACTGATTCTTCATATACCTACCTATTTTGGCTTTGCTGAGGTCACACGACGATATAAACCCATCAAATTTCTACAGCCCCCTCAGTTTTTCCACTTCAATATCTGCCCATAGAGAATGCAAAAACGACGAGAAGATTGAATATGTGAATTTATTTACCGACTTCAAAAGGATGAAGTTAATCCGATTGAACATACGGTCTTTTTGGTACCTATTGCCGGTTTAGCCCCAGTAAGTCCGAACGGGTTTCTTTTTAACCGACTTCAAAAGGAAGAGGTCATTCTAGTCTACTTGCAGTTTGAAGTGTATCATTCATTAATAAACCATTGTAATCGCCCTAGAAATGAAAATTTCAAACCCCCTCAAATTTGATGTTCTACGATTCAAAGCATGTAGAATTCGAATGTCCGTTAAAAGCCAGTGGTGTGCATGGATCTCACAGCGCTTCCATGTTGAGTCTGTGACTACACCACAATGTTGTTGGCAGACCGAACCGTAGCGAACAGTTACCAAGTGTAAAATCAAGAAACTCATTCAAATGCCGTTCTGTTGATACCAAGCTACTACTCAATCAGCTGAATGTCGCTTGATTATTATTATTGGCGTCACACACCGTTTTTTCTTGAGAGTCGCACTTTCGGTGGTTTTATTTGAGAGCTTCTGTATTTTTCGGACTCCTTGCTTTAGTAATGACCCACTCTAACAAATCATGTTTTGTATCGTTCGGACCACACACGTTACTTTCGTTTTGCGGTTCGTTGACTATTTTGATCTTTCTGGCCGCAAGACACGGTCTTGTATTGTTTGCGGTGGCAAGTGATTGAGACCAGATTTTTATCACGTGGTTCACATACAGTAGTTCCACATTATCCAATTATTATTTATATCTAGACTGTTCAAGGACCGCGAAATTCTTTTTAACTACTTGGTCGCTCAAGGTCTAGGAGTGTTTGGTCACGGCGAGGAATCACGCTTGATTTCATGTACCTATTTATCGTCACTAACACTATCATCTAGAAATAAGAAAATAAATACAAACATTATGTAAAGCAGATGCTGAATTGATATACATAAATGATTTATAGTAGAGGGGTTGTGAGGGGGAGAAAAACCAGGCGACTTATTCTCCAGATTTTTAATGGCTGGCCGAGCACTTTCGCCCATTCGGGCATCTTCAGGGCGACGTGGAACCATTAGGTCCACAGCCTAATGGGGCTGTGGACCTAATGGTTGAATAGCTGAATGGTTGAATGGTATTGAATAGCTCACGTGTAAATAATATCATTAGGAGTAGCAGAAAATATGAAAATGTAACATTATTTCGTATTGCTTATTATTTATTCGAGTAGCCAGATCTTCGTAGGTATTCGTTTGTGGATGCACTGGATAGCATCACTATTACTTGTGTGCTGTCATTCGCGTAGTTTTATCTTAGAAAAAAAGTTGTTCTACATAATTATCTTTGTGTCAATTGTGTTCAATAAGTGTTAAGATCTTCGGGTAATACAAATAAATGAAGATTTTTAATGAGTCATTCTGTACCTATCCATTCATATTTTCAATAACCCTGTTGGTTTTCATCATTTGTTTTCTTTAGCTGTGTACCCATTTATTAGAAATTTTTACGAACAGGGTGTCCATGTTTTTTTCTTTGAACTCTCTAGATTCGAGTGTCAAACCTCCAACCTTATAAGAATATTTAAAAAACCAAATGCAGCGTTCTATATTACTTGAAAATTCTGGTCTCAACATACTATTACGACACTTGCTAAGAAAATATAAAGGAAAAATTCCTTATCTTCATAGGTAGGTAGATAAAGAAGGATTGGAAATTTGTTATTCAAGACGACGATGATTATTTTCGATTGAGGTTGAAAAACAGTAAGATTGAAAAAAACCAGTGGTGTGCATAGATCACACAGTACTTCCATGTTTGAGTCGGTAACAGTTATAACCATGGTATAGTATGGTATGCGTCTTTCACTCGCCATTACAATGTTAAATACCTCTAGCGTCAAATATATTGATTTTTGCAGCCTGTAAAAAGCTCAACAGCGATAAACGACGTAAGGCGGAAGTACGGTGTGTGATCAAAACAAGGATTTTGAACATTGTCGAAGTAGGTCATATTTAAAGCAAAGAGACGCGAAAGTTACAAAAGCGCTAGAATAAAATAACTGAAAATGCGTTTGACGAGGAAGTAATGCAGCTGCATGTGACCCCGATAATAACAATCAAGCAATATTCATCTGTCATAAAGAAAAATTCAAAGTCTAAAGTATATTCACTCTTGCAGCATATAAAAATCTCTAAAGCAAAAAAACGGCATAAGGCGGAAGTACTGTGTGTTATCCCAACTATACAAAACAAGTTTTGTGAACTTGGTCAAAGTTGGTCGTATATAGAGCAAATAGACCCAAAAGTACTATAAGGCTTGAATAAAATAACTGAAAATACGTTTTACGAGGAAGTACTGCATGTGACCCGGAAATTAAAACTCAAGCAATATGGAGCTTTCATATACAAAAATGTAAAGTCTCCCAGCCTTCATATATATTCACTCTTCCGGTCTATAAAAATCTCTTAAGCAAAAGAACGGCATGCGGCGGAATTACTGTGTGTTATCCAAACTATATAAAACAAGTTCTGTGAACGTGGTCAGAGCTGGTCAAATATACAGCAAACAGCCCCAAAAAGTCCAATAACAGAAAATGCGTTTTACCTAGGAAGTACTGCATGTGACGCTGATAATAAAAATCGAGCAATATAATTATTCAGCTGTCATGTAGAAAAATTTAAAGTCTAAAGTACATTCACTCTTGCGGTTTATAATTACTCTCAAAAGTCAATAAACGGCATGAAGCGGAAGTACTGTGTGTTACCCAAACCATGCAAAACAAGTTTTATGAACGAGGTCAAAGTTGGTCATATTTAAAGCAAAGAGACCCAAAAAGTACAATAACGCTTCATAAAATAACTGAAAATCGTTTTACGAGGAAATACTGCATGTGACCCTGATAATAAAAATCAAGCGATATTCAGCTATCATATAAAAAATTTGAGGTCTAAAGTATTCACTCTTTTGGTTTATAATTAGTATCAAAAGCCAAAAAATGTCATTAAGAGGAAGTACTGTGTGTTACCCAAACTATACAAAACAAGTTTTGTGAACGAGTTCAAAGTTGGTCATATTTATAGCAAAGAGACCCTAAAAGTACAATAACGCTTAATAAAATAACTGAAAATGGTTTTACGAGGAAGTACTGCAGGTGACCCCAATTATAAAAATCAAGCAATATTCAGCTGTCATATAGAAAATTCAAAGTCTAATGTATATTCACTCTTGCGGTCTATTATATCTCAAAAGTTAAAAAAAGGCATAATGCGGAAGTACTGTGTGTTATACAAACTATGCAAAACAAGTTTTGTGAACGAGGTCAAAGTTGGTCATATTTAAAGCAAAGACACCCAAAAAATACAAATTAAACAACTGAAAATGCGTTTTACGAGGAGGTACTGCATGTGACCCCAATAATAAAAATCAAGCGATATTCAACTCTCATATAGAAAATTTTTAGTCCTCCAGCGTTCAAATATATTCATTTTTGTGGTCTATAAAAATCAAAATGTAGCAAATGTGCAAATAAAGCGGAAGTACTGCATGTGACCCGCTTGATAAAAATCAGGCATCATTCAATCGTCAACCCCAACATTTCAAGACCTCAAACATTCAAATACATTGAGTTTTGCGGCCTGTAAAAATCAAAATACAAAACATGCACTTGTGAAATCGTGAAAAACGCTCATAACGTGGAGGCATTGTATGTGACCCACTATACAAAAAATCTCGTGTTTTCTGCTTGCCATTACCGACCTTTCAAGCCCTCAAACGTAGAAAAATATTGGCTCTCATAGCCTGTAAAAATCGAAACAGAAAAAACTTTGAACGCTTATATCTCGGAAGTACTGTGTGTAATCCAAAATTCGGAAAACTCTAATTTTGCAGAATCACTGGGAAAACATTCCCTTAACATTTCATAAGGTTTCATCCATTTTTCAGGGAGATATGGCGATTTATGTCAGTTTGTGACCACAGACAGACGGACACACAGACACACAGACACTTGTTCAGAAAGTGTTTCTGAGTATACTACTATGAAAATTTCTTTCATCAGGACCTCGGTTCCGAATTCGACTTTTCAGACGATCTCAATACTTCCATTTACTACGTAAACATGGAAGTAATAATGGTTACATTGGTTGAAGGTTAAAAAATGAGCTGGAATGCTAAGTGTTGTTAGGAACAGTACCTATTATTATTCTTTTCCTTCTCGTCGCATTTCTTGATGACCGGGGGTTGTGAGGTGGAGAAAAACCCGGCGACTCATTCTCCAATTCTTTATTAGCTGGCCGAGCACTTTCGCCCATTCGGGCATCCTCAGGACGACGTGGAGCCATAGAGTCCACAGCCCTATGGCTCCACGTCGCCCTGAGGATGCCCGAATGGGCGAAAGTGCTCGGCCAGCCTATAAAGAGTATTTATTATTGCACAGTAACTGAGTGAAAAGCGGCTAAGGAAATATAAATTCTTTACAAATCAGTCGTACTAAAAAATGTCAAAACTATTGAAAAACAACGCACTGAAAACCAAGAGCGAGCCGTATCAAAACCGAGTGAAACACACATTACAAAGTCGTGGTCAGCGGGAAGAGTCAGTGATCAGGCAGAGGTCGAAATAATAAAGATGTTTTGTAGTTCCAACGAACCTTTAAAACTGAGACAATAAAATGAACGCAGGGGAAGTATCGAAATCAAGAGCGAAAACCGAGAATAACAAGGAACGGTGTACTTAACCTTACTTAGCGTTACCTCTATCCATGTTATAACCACGTAGTGCGCATGCGTGCAAATGGTCTATTTGGCGGGAACGCCGAATCTCGACTTCCGACGCTTTTTTGGATCGAATTAGATTTTTCAATCGAGATGTGAAATGGCGTACTGCGCATGTCCAGTTGAGAAAATTTCCATTTCCATTTCCACTGGTTTTTTTTTAAATTTTATTTTTATTTTTTATATTATCCAGTAATTAATGAACCGGTGCAATCGCGCTAGGGAAAACGATATTTGCTATGAAGTTTTCTCTTATAGGGTTTCCCGCATCGGACCGTCAATCAAAATGCTGAGCGTAGTGACGCAAACGCAATTGATAGATGCCTGTGAACGTTATGCGAGGAATACAGCAAAACGAGTTAAAATCGCGCCCATCCATCAAAATGCGGCAGTTCATAAACTATTTTCTTGATTTTGGTTTGCGGGGGAGAACAACTGGGCGACTCGTTCTCAATTTTCTTTATTGCCCGCCGAGCACTTTCGCCCCTTCGGGCATCATCAGGGCTTTGTAGCACCATTGGTAGCTACAAAGCGGCCGTAGCTACCAATGGTGCTACAAAGCCCTGATGATGCCCGAAGGGGCGAAAGTGCTCGGCGGGCAATAAAGAAAATTGAGAACGAGTCGCCCAGTTTTTCTCCCCCGCAAACTTCAAAATCAAGAAGATATGAAGCGACAACCCAAAAACGAATAAACTATTTTGAATAGTCAATAAACAATTTAAACCGTCTATAACGTTATATGAACCGTCTATGCAAAATCACCTGTTATAATGCCATCAAAATTAATGAAATTGACCTTTCCTGCTCAAAGAAGCAAGTTGACCTGAAACTGAAGTAGCCTATAGTCTCTGCTGGACTTCAACTCAGATATGAGCATCATCCGCAGATTCGTTCGGTCGTGATTGATTATCAAACAGACAGACGTCCTTTGGTGTTGCCTCTTATGTATAAGAATATGAATGGAGTTCTTGACTATACAGTGTCCTTGTGAGCTAATTGCTCTAACTGTGCTTCATAATTTTCCCTTTACTTGTCATCTCCTTTCATCAATCTAATTCTGAACTGTTTAAACAATAGTTGACTTCTGACAGTTATATTTTTGTCATTATGATTTTTTTTGCAGTTCGCCAAGGTAAAAATCTGATTCCAATGGACCCAAACGGCTTGTCCGACCCTTACGTCAAGTTGAAGCTCATCCCTGATGCGGATAACGTTAAGAAAAAAACCAAAACTATAAAAGCTAACTTGAATCCAGTGTGGAACGAAACTATCACGTTGTAAGTGGCGATTATTACGTTGTATTTTCCACGCAATTATCTTCTGCTTATTAAAAAAAAATGGTAAAGCGCTTCATTAAAGCGCTTACCGTTTAAAATGTCTGTACGCTGTCCCTCCCTCGTCTCTGACGTCTCTATTTTTTGGCATGTCAAAGTTGCACATGTTAAAGATCTCGGATATTAAACATAAAAGGGGAAAAGTAATTCCATATTTTCAGCGAGCTGAGGGCTGAAGACAAGGATCGACGGCTTTTAATCGAAGTCTGGGATTGGGACAGGACGTCCCGAAACGACTTTATGGGCTCGCTTTCATTCGGCATTTCGGAACTGATCAAAGCCCCGGTGGAAGGCTGGTTCAAACTTCTAACTCAGGAGGAAGGCGAATTTTATAACGTTCCAGTACCAGCGGAAGGCGCCGATCTTGCGCAGCTGAAATCCCAAATGAGGGTGAGTCTAAAATATTCCATTTTTGGTTCCTGCTATTACGCTTAGTCAATTGATGCAGTTGGTTGATACGATCATGTTTGTTCAGAGCGGTGTAATTTGCTGCTATATACTGTTAAGCTATAACGCTTAACTGACATCAGGGAACGTAAAAACTGTTTGAGTGCGACTTAAGTTTACTGTTGTGACATTAGTTGACCAGGATTTATCACCCTTAGATAATCGCCGATTCAGTGTTATTGAGTGATGTTTATATTTCTATGTTTACTTACTAAATGGAACTACCGAAACTCTATTCAGAACGGAGGTGACAATAAATAGGTACCTACATGAAATCAAGCGTGATTTCTCACCGTGAACAAACACACCCAGACCTTGAGCGATCAGATAGTTGAAATGAATTTCGCGATCTTTTAATAGTCTAAATGTAAATAATATTTGGATAACGTACTGTATGCGACCCACGTGATAAAAATCAGGATTTTTACTAAATCAGTCGCGCTGAGATGGTGGAACCCCATTTTACTAGGATAGAAGACTAATAGATTGTCACGAATTCCACTGATTTTAAATGAGTTACGTTGTGATGTCGATTTCGGCGATTAGGCTATTGTCAGTGAGTGACGATTCATGTCATTTTTTTACTTCAGACACTTGTTCAGAAAGTGTTTCTGAGTATAGTAATATAAAAATGTCTTCCGAATTCGACTTATCGTAAGGACACAAACTTCCATTTACTAGGTAAACATAGAAATAATAAATTAACATTAAAGTATTCATTTCAATTCATTAAGTTTTCAATACTGTCATACCTTTTGATTCAGTAATTAGTTCCTTTCAATCACCCTAATAAAGCATTCTTCGATTCCTCTTGTACATTTTATTCTTCGTTTTCATTCTTCCACTTATTACTTCCTTTTATTCATTCCATCCATTAATTCGTTGATGCCTTCAATTTTATCCAATCATCCATACCTGTTGTGTACACTCTTGTCGTTCACTCCACTCAAATTCATTTATACTTTTCTTGTGCTACTACTCACAAGATTTTACTCAGCTGATGTTAAAAAATCGTATCATCCTCTAATCTATTTTCTTAATAGCTCATTAGTTGGTGTCCAATTGTTCATGGGCATGTGCGAATCTAATGTTTGTGCCCTTCTTGTCCTTGGTTTAGCACAAACCAAGGAAGAGCCCTTTTCTGCGCCTGTTTTTAACTTCGACATGGGGTTGAGGTAGAGACATTGATTGCGACGTTGTCTCATATTGCGTTTCTGTATTCTAGCACTTTCGCCGCTCTGGGCCTCTTCAGGAAACATCTGTCAATTAATAGCTATTATCGATATTTTTACTGAGACAGCACACCGTGATCACATTCGCTGATAGGAATCAATAAATAATGTGTATAGTAAATGGTGAATACCTTCTATATAAAATTCTTCGTTTGGTTGTCGTCGCATTTGTTCTAGTGAAGGGGTTGTGGACCTCATGTTTCCACGTCGCCCTAAAGACGCCCGAATGGGCGAAGTGCCCGGCCAGCCATTAAAAATCTGGAGAATGAGTCGCCTAGTTTTTCTCCCCCTCACAATCCCTCTACTACTTCTATATAAAAGTTTTTTTTTAAATTATAGGTCCTGTAATAGCTCCTCAAGGTTGGGATTGTCATGAATCTAAAACGTTAAAAAAAAGTTAACAGTTAAGTATTTAGGTCTTATTTATGACAGAGAAATGGTAACTTATTGGGTACTTACTGGGAATTTTCTAAAACACGTCCGAGGAGAAAGCGCTAGAAATACAGAAACGCAATATGAGATAACGTCGCAATTAATGTCTCTACCTCAACCCCATGTCGAATCAAATGGATACACGACAAACCACAACGTGTTTTTAACTTCAGCGTTCAAATATTTGCTCGATGATAATAATTCTTTTACACCAACCTTGACCTTGGTGAAATGAGATTATCTATGGCTCCAATTAGTTCTATGAATGTATCCTTCAAGAGTACTGTGTATTTATATGTGAAAATAAATAGTTCGTTTTCCTTACCGTCCTTAATACTCCCAGGTTGTCAACAAGGTATGAAACTAAACATTGAGACTAATTGTTGAAACATCCGTACCAGGCAGTGCCTGCTCCGTTTTGTGTTGCTCTGTGGCCCTCCTTCCCTTTAAAAAGCATGAAAATCGAAACCAATAATTTCAAAAATCAAAAATTTGCCCTTATATGCAAATCGTTTTGCCTTTGAGGGAAATATTCCTGGCGTGCTAATGTGACCTTAGATCCGAACTACATAGTTACGTTCACCCTGTGCCAAATCACCTCTTAGAAATAAATTGTCATCTTCCATGCACTTAGTCGAACTTATCGTAACTACCAAAGCACTGGTTCTATAAAATACGAGTAGTTGAGAGGTTTGTTACCGTGTCCTGCACTTTTATTCTTGGAAAAAATCTCATTCTCTTGATAAATTGTTTTGGCAAAGTAACTGAGATTAAGAAAATGGATAGCAAAGGCCTAGAAATGTGGGCACATATCCCTTGAAAATTTACGAATGACATGATGAAAGTCCTGAGCAGAGGGAGTAGTGATTGACACTCTTACTATTGACGTTTTCTTTGGTTGCTGGTCGAAGTCACAAGAGCACCTCATAAATAATGTTGAAGTTAGTTTCCCCTTTTCAAGAGGACGCTTCGACTACAGGCTTTCTGTGTCCTCAATTTCGCATTGTATTGTCAGAGATTCTATCTTCTATCCAATCAGACTTTGAAAATCCCGTTGCACTGTTATAACAGACGCCACAGAAAGACTTCACTTGTTGTTTTAGTGCCATCTTGACAAAAACTAAACTTATCTCACTGTTCTTCTATGAGGTGCTCGAGCAACATCTACCTAAAATCCTAGAAAACCTCAACGGTAACCTTTGTGAAGTTCACACTTCAATGATGGGCATGACACCTGGCGAAAATGTTTCATGATACAACCTTCAGAAATCTTGAGTTAGATCATCATGCGGTACGTTCTGTCTTGCAAATGGGAGCCTCATGTATAATAAAAATTGGATTATTTTTAGAGTGGACATTTACCAGCCATTGACAAAAATTATGATTCCGGGATATCAGATACTGACTTGATTACACCAGAGACGTCACTCAACTTGATTTTGAGTCCATTCAGAAAGTTATTAATGGGTATCACAATAATTGGCGATTCTCCATGAAGAAATTCCGAACTTGCAAAATTGTTTAGAATGGTGTTCAATGGTGTAACTTTTTACATTGCATTACATTAAAGTCCGAATTACAGTGACCAACTGGAAATAGTTAGCCTCATTTTGCTTCTGCTATTGTAGTTTTTAGAGGCATAGTGGCTTAGACGGTCTTGGGCTTTATTTGTCCCTTACGGGCGGGAAACGAAGCAACCACAAAGTCCTCTTCACAATCAAAATAACAAAGAGCCCTCGAGACGTGTGCACGAATTATTCTGACGATAGATATTTTTATCTTTCCAAAGTATTCGTAATAAAATTGATAGCTGAAACTATCTTTTCAAGGCGAATTTATTAACTGCAATTTGTAATAACATTTACACTAGCTCGTTTACTCAATTTGGGGTCCCAATTTTTTTTTTTTTTTTTTTTTTTTTTTTTTTTTTTTTTTTTTTTTTTTTTGGCAGTGTAGGGTTTTCACCCCCTTTACTTCTTGTAAAGTCCTCACTCGTACCCGCCTCTTCTGTATTTGGCCAAATCCGTCCGATAAGCATGACACTTGAAAATAGAAAATTTCTTCTTGGTTGAGTCGTCGCATCTCTCATCATACTGGGTTGGTGAGGGGGAGAAGAACATGTCGCCTAGTTCTTCTCCCCCTCACCAACCCAGTACGTAGAAAATTTCTGTCTAGAAATCGACCACCCATTTCGGCCCCGATTTTCCTAATTTGTATCTGTGTACACAGGGACCTAAGAGTCAGATGCGACACTCGGTGGGTTCCAACTGACTTTTATTATCTACTCCTACCTAGATCGCCTCTAATTTAGGTGTCTGTAGTTACACTGTCGTTAGAGCATGTTCCAACCCCGCCCTTGCCCGAAATCGATGTTGTATTTGCTGCATGAAGCATGAATCACTAAAGGAAAAAATAATATTGGTCAAGTTCTACACTCTAGAAACAATATACCTTCTTCGCTAGTTTGTAACTTGTTGGTGATGATACTGAATATCCTAACCTTAGTACCTGTATCATTTATAAATGACCTCTCTAAAAAAAACTCATGATGTACCCTCATTCGTCAAAATGTCAATTTTGTGAAATGGATCAAGATAGTGTGGACAATTTTGACAACTTAGAAAATTACCCATAAAATATATTTATTGATTTAAAAAATGATCAAATTAAAATTATATAAACCAATAAAATGAAAGGAAATGATATTGAAACGTAACAAAATTAAAAATCGCCTACCCTCCCATTCATAGTAAGAGGTTGTGAGTAAATTTTCAAAGGGTGCACTTGAAATAATTTTTAGCTCTAATCTCTGATCTGCACTCTCCCTTGTTTAAATTTCAGGTCGACCAAGTTTCCTCTCCGTAAACACTCTCAGTAATTTCAGTATAGGCTTCGGTTAACTCTTATGTTTGGACTTGGTAATGCCAGTCTTGGTAATACGGGTTGTGATACTAGATTGTGACCTCAAACTTCGAGGTCGGCAGCGTTTCATTTCTTTGACAAGATTATTTCCACTCCAATGAGCTTTTCAATTCACTTTCAGCTCGGCGGATGACCTTTTCTCAACCGTAAGTGGAAATGTAGGATATCAGGTAAAATGTTTTTACGTTTCTACGATGTGAGAAACTTGTCGAGAATTTTATAAACAGTGTAATCAGGGGAAAAAAATGGTTTCACTGGAAATAAAAGAAAAACCCGCGTTCATAAGCGCATTTCATGCAAACGAGATTGAAACCTTGGAGAAAAATAGTGGTGAGCTGCCCTAATTCGATTGTCCTATTGACTCAATCTTCACCCCAGTTCTGCTGCTCTCTAGACGCTCACTATTTACTGCCTAGTTCAAAAAAGCCCAGCCATAAGCCATAGTTGAATGCTCATAAATATTGAGATGCGATATACTTTGATCATTCCTGCTTTGTCAGAAACCATTCTTCTTGTTTCCTACCACTGTTTTCTTGAGTTCCTCACCTTCTTTGATTTACATTATCAAATTTATCTATATACATAGTAGCTGTGATTGGTTCTATTGACTAAGGACATCCATGCTCTCGTTCTATGAGAGACGAACGGTTTCTATCCTTCAGTAATTCAGTGTTGGGAAACCCCATAGAAATTGAGTTGGCTGCAGATTGACTGGCTTTTGTTTTCTTTATTGCTCAAACTTCCTTACCTTCATTTATGAAAGTTTCCTACTAGTAGTGGGTATTTATTAGTGGTGGGATTGTCAGGACATGTGAGAAGAATGAAGAATTATTTATGTACTTGTCAATTCAGTTACACTGACATTGTAGCCTCATGCCTGAATTGATAAAAATGTTTCCAAAAGATTTAAGGAGTATTCATGGTTTTGACACTGTGGTATTTATCAAAAATCTGAAGTGTTGCATAATGAGCATCATGATGTGGACATGATGAAGATATAGTTAAGATGACACCCGAGGGATACATAGGTAAGTATCAAATGAGCCCCAAGAGAGCAGCATGGTTGCCTATACAATTTCGAAGAGGTTATGTAACCCTTTCATAACAGATTTCAGACACTACTTTAATACAAGGGCTATATAATATCATCATTCAGCAGATCTAGCAATGCTTAAATACATACAGTCGATCATAGCATGTCGTATTTTTTCATCCATGAATACTTACCCCTAAAATAAAGTTCAAAATATTTAAGGATAGTGGGTATTAATCAGTCACCTTTAAACATGGGCCAACTCCATTTGCCCTGTTCGGTATTTTACTCAGGTTGTTGAGTTATGGTTGATTTAGTTTTACAATTTTTCTTTAAAATTATTTATTGATTTCTTGAACCAGGTTTTCAGTTGTACCTATTGTTTCAATTAAATGACGGATAAAAATACATGTGATGATTTTATTATGTAGAAGTCACCGTATTGAGAGTAACAGAACACGTTAATAGATATGAAGTTTTCACTGTGAATTTTCTCAAGAATTGTAATTTATTCATTTGGCAAATGAGATGAGAGAAATTGGCGTATACCATAATACATTTTGGGGAATTTGAGAAAAGTACAATAGAGAGAGGGCAATATTTCACTAACATTCTCAAATAAATTGCATCATTGATCAAAAGTTTGATGAACAGTGATAATTGGGTTAGGAAGAATCTAGAGTATAGATACATAACAAGAACATAGATTCTGATGACTGCGTATTCATCACTTCATAACGCCTTAGAGCCATTTGATCAGATCTAATCGTCAGAAAATGTGCAGCTGTACTAAATATACAGTATATTATAGTACCTAATACTGTATATAATACATAGTATATACTATAAATATATAGGTAGTATAAATGTTAAAAATATGTTATTTTGTTATGATTTTTTTTCTCTCTCTTAGCAAACATCAATTACAAAAAAAGCTCCTGTAGTGACGGACAAGGACGTGCCACACAACATGAACAAGAAAGATGTTATCAGAGCATCCGATTTCAATTTCCTCATGGTTCTTGGCAAGGGCAGCTTTGGCAAGGTAAACGCTGCTTCTGTATTAACCCTAAAATTGCAACCAGATTGCTCTGCTGTTTTTAGGAACCAAATGTAAAATTTATGTGTTGCCTCAAAATAATGTTATAGTGAACTTTCATGTGCTATATAATTCGATATGCAGAATTTATCTTAATTTTCTACATTTTTCAACTGATAGGTTATGCTGGCGGAGCGGAAAGGAACAGATGAGCTGTATGCCATCAAAATTTTGAAAAAAGACATCATCATTCAGGATGACGACGTCGAGTGTACAATGGTCGAGAAACGGGTTCTTGCCCTATCTCACAAACCACCCTTTTTGGTACAACTCCATTCCTGTTTCCAAACTATGGTAATATATTTTTCAAAGGTGAACAATTAAATCTAATTGTTCAACATTTATTGAACCTAATAACTTCCTTGCTGCAATTTACAGGACCGCTTGTACTTTGTAATGGAGTACGTTAATGGAGGCGATTTGATGTTCCAAATCCAACAGTGCGGCAAATTCAAAGAGCCTGTAGCTGTGTAAGTATAGTGGATTCTACTAAAACAGTATTATTGTTCTTCGTTGTTGGATTAGAGGGGGAGAAAACCCTGGTGACCTGTTCTCCTGTTTTTTATTGCCGGCCGGCCAAGCACTTTCGCCCATTCGGGCATCATCAGGGCTTCGTAGCACCATTACAAGGTATCCACGGGGCAGAATACAGTTTAGTGACATTAAATGGAAACGTAAGTGGCAGGGTAATTCACCTAATGTGCACTCTGTATGAGCTTGTTTTATTCTTTGTTCAGGTAGGCTCAGATACAGGAGATGTGTTATGATGTTGCAGTAATTCTCTAGGGTGATATTCTGTAGCTACTTCCTTTAGGGTTTCTTTCAGCTAACTGAAAATTTTTTGTTCTAAAAGGGAAGAGGGGGGCTTTAGAGAAGACTACCAATACCTAGGGAAATTATTGAGGATTGAATTTCCTTTTGGTGCATAACCTCTCACTAGTTTGGTGAAGCACACGGTGCAACCTATTCACTACCCTTTCGCATCCGAAAGCTGTTAATAAAGACACAAAGTACTAGTAATAATACTACAAGTACTATTATTGGTGCCAGTATTAACCCTTTCTCCCCGAAGCGCGCCCGACCACAGTGAGGCCCCCCTCCGACGCTTTAGCGACTTGTTGTGAATTCCCTACCGAAGGATTTTTCAGTCTGACGGCCCCTCGCTCTCTTTGTCTTCCTCTCTTATTTTCGCCCACTTTCACTCAAGATCATTTCTCAACTGAATTATTTTTGAGTTTATTACATGTTACGCTATCCGTACAAAAAAAAAAAAAAAAAAAAAAAAAAAAAAAAAACTAAAACGAAGGTCCAATTGTCAGACCAAAGGGGAAAAGAGCCGCTGAGGTTACAGAGAAGATATAGGCTGAGGTGACAGTTTCGCCCTCCTCTGTTGTAGTAATAATACATTGTGGAATTAATATTTATTTATTTAGCTGTGTGTCTAATTATATAGTGCTAATGTTGGTAGCACTGGTGTACCAATGATATATATATAAGGACGGGTGTGCGCCATAGCTCTCTCTCTCATGTATCCAGCACGTCATGTAATACAAAGTGAATACTTATTCAGATTATATCAGTCGTCATCGGATTCGTTTATTATATTTTTATTCCGGCACCCAACGCAACATCCTCGATAGTCGGTACTGCCGCGAAATCTGTCGGAAGAGGGTGAAAATGAAAGGTATACTTCTCCCCTACGCGATGGTAACCAAATGGAAAAGATTAGTTCAGAAATAAGGCCGTAGATCGCATCAGAAGGGCGAAAAACAATGAAACGCCAAAAGGCGTCCGTCGAGACTGGGGAAACACAAGAGGCAGACCTCTAAAGGCGTCTGTAGGGCCCAGAGCACGTTACTTTTCAAACGCCTTTAGGCGTCTGTCGGGGAGAAAGGGTTAAGGAGGGTCACAGGAATCCATCATTGTGTTTGCATCCCACTCAGGTGAGTTGAGAAAAACTTCTAGCGCCTGCTTAACTCAAATCCGTATTCATAGTGCTTCACTTTGCACATTAAGAAAAAATAATTAACTTGTGAACTATTTTCCCCCTTACCACACAGGACGTGGTCCTATGGTTTGGGGAACATTCCTGTACGAAGATGAGTATTTATTTTCCGGGGGTTGGGAGGGGGAGAAAAACTAGGTGACTCATTCTCCAGTTCTTTATTGCCTGGCCGAGCACTTTCGCCCATTCGGGCATCTTCAGGGCGACGTGGAGTCATAGGATCCACAGCCAAGTCGGCTCAGTCACTAGGGAAACCAGGCAGACAAGATGTGATTTAATATAAATAACCTACTTTTCCTTCTCGTCGCATTTCTTGATGTCCGCGGGTTGTGAGGTGGAGAAAAACCAGGCGACTCATTCTCCAATTCTTTATTAGCTGGCCGAGCACTTTCGCCCATTCGGGCATCCCCGGGGCGACGTGGAGCCATAGGGTCCACAGCTATCATACATAAGGGGTCATTATTACGTTTGTAAAGTTGTATTTTGTGAGTCAGTAAGTGTACTGGGAATTCAGATTGTTGAACACTTCCAAGCCACTCCACTGTAAGAATGGTTTTTATAAATTGACAATATTATTGTGTAATTTTGCAGGTTTTATTCAGCCGAGATCGCCATAGGTTTGTTCTACTTGCATGTACGAGGGATCATCTACAGAGATTTAAAACTGGACAACGTTTTACTTGATCAGGACGGCCATATCAAAATCGCCGATTTTGGCATGTGCAAAGAGGGCATTACAAACGATAAGACCACCAAAACGTTCTGTGGCACACCCGACTACATAGCCCCCGAGGTTTGCAAATTACAATTTACTGATATATTACATGAATTAACCAGCCCTACTGGCTTGAACCCGCTGTTTTAACCTGTCCCAGTACCATTTTCAGCTGCAGTTATGTCTTCGATTGTTCAAATTATTGTGATTGAATGCCATTTGAACTACTCGTTCCCGGAATATTGTCGAACTGGTAGTGGATAGGAGTCGCTTGTGATGTTGGGCTTGCGTTCATCTGTTAAGGTGAATGTGCTGGCCCTTAATCTCAACCGACTTCAAAAGGAGGACGTTTTAATGGTTGACTTGTTGATTTTTTTGGTATGTGTTGTCCGCTGGTGTTCAGCCCCTTCCATGTTTACGTAATCCAAAAAGTCGAATTTGGAAGAAAATTCACAGTACTATTCTCAGGTACACTTTCTGACATGTGCCTGTTGTAAAACCAGTGGTGTGCACAGATCACACAGTACTTCCGTGTTTGAGTCGGTAACTGGTAAAACCAATTATAAAATCGAGAAAATCGTACGAAGGCCGAAACGTTAATTTACAACAGCTGTTATGGAAAAACGAGCCAGGAGACCTAAAGTCTCACTACTTCCACCTTATGCGGTTTTTTTCACTGTTCCGATTTTTACAATAGGCAAACGTCAATAGTATATTTGACGATTGAGGTCTTAAAATGTTTGTAATGGCGATTGAATACGCCTGCTTCTTATTGCCCACACTCTACCTCCTAGCTATTTGCTTCTTTTTTAGAAATATTCACAGTCCTCAAAAGTCTAAAGATTTTATGTTTAATGTCGTAAAATGTTTTTTATGTTGGGTGAATTACAATAGGTTCTTATCATTTGGGTGACATACCTTACTTCCACATTATTCCCTATATAATATACAATATACGAACAATATAGGGATTATATTATCATCCCTATATTGTTCGTATTTAGACTGTTAGGGGCAGCAATAATCAAAATAATTATTCAAATGTTTTTTGAATTATATTATTTGAATTATTTTGATTTTTACAGGGCGCGCAAATTGATATATTTGAGAGCTTAGATGTATGAACTTCCATATAATTCAATTTTTACATAATTCTATGTTTCAACATTTAACAGATCATACTTTACCAACCTTATGGCAAATCAGTAGATTGGTGGGCGTACGGTGTTTTGCTGTATGAGATGCTTGTGGGTCAGCCACCATTCGATGGAGAAGATGAGGAAGAGCTTTTTGCTGCAATCACCGACCATAGCGTTAGCTACCCAAAAGGTCTTTCAAAGGAAGCTAAAGAAGCTTGCAAAGGAGTGAGTATCACTTTATAACTACTTGCGAATTGAATGAAACTCAATTATTCTATCAGGGATGTTGGCAAGTGATTCATTGATCACTACATACACATACATGGTGGTGTAAATTCTTAAGGAAGTTGTGCTTTGGGATATTCTGGATCTGCCATGACTTAGATGCAGGGCTCAGAGGCTTCCATAATTTGTTCTATATTCTGAATTGCAGCGTGAGAGGAGAGTTGGGTCCTCCCTTTCTAGAGGCTAAGATGCGTCTGATACTCTCATGGAATATTTTCCTGAGTGATGTATCTGCGCTTGGGCTTGGAAGAGACAGGTGTTCCATGAATCTCATCATCTTATTGCATTGGCTATCTCATATGTACGAACGTGCAAAGCCTTTGTACTCTGCCTGAGGAGTTTCTAAGATTGAATCTTGATTTCTTGTATCTTAATTGCGTTACAGTTCCTTACCAAAAACCCAAGCAAGAGGTTAGGTTGTGGTGTTAGAGGAGAAGAAGACGTGAGAGGTCATTCGTTCTTCCGGAGGATCGACTGGGAAAAGATTGAAGGACGAGAAGTTCAGCCACCGTTTAAACCCAAAATCGTAAGTCGTGGATTGAATTACTTGAAACATTTTAGTTGCCAACTGATCCTTCTGTCTTAAGTTCTAATAGCTGGAGGTTTTTGTTTGCCGGATGAAGTGATACGCTAAGTGCTTCAAGTACCATCTTATTCAAAGCAACTAAAAGGACGCGTTTTCTTCTCCTTCTTTACAGTGCACCACATAGGTGTAAAATTCATTGAGCGACCCTGTAGATCCTACTTTTTCAGAAAGTTTTAATTTCAGATATTACTTTTGCACGCCGACTCTAAAAAAAAAAGACCATTCTGGAGGCCATTGAGAGGTGAAAAGGAAAGTAGATCAATCATTTGGGAAATAAGGAATAATTACTCTTTAACCGACTTCAAAAAAGGAAGAGGTTACTATAGTTGACTTGCGGGGTTTTTTTTTCGGTATGTGTTGTCCGCTGGCGTTCAGCTCCTGTACGACCGATCGGGCTACTTTTTTTTTGTTTGAAAGGGTTACTATCCAGGTAGGTCGCATAATCTTTTTCAATTGAGTCCATCCAGTAGTTATGTCCCCAGACGCGGAGAAACGCTGGAAAACGTGATTTTCGCAAAAAAAGGAAGTTTTGACTTTGCAAGCTTATAAATTCTAGAATAATTGCTCGATTGTTTTGTTTCTGGTGTCTTTTTGTTAATAATTTATCTGCCTACAGGGGCCCAGCTCCAATTTTTCGTTTGGCATTATCATATGGCGTGTAGGGAAGAAAGTGTAACAAGAAACGTGATGCCCATTAGCACTTTTTTGAGGTTTTTCGAGCACCTTTCCCAACCACGTGAGAAAAAAAAATGAACACTGTTGCATTTGAAATTACTTAGCAAGAGCTTTCCAACAATGGTAAAAAATCAAGTTTAACCCTTTCTCCCCGAAGCGCGCCCGACCACAGTGAGGCCCCCCTCCGACGCTTTAGCGACTTGTTGTGAATTCCCTACCGAAGGATTTTTCAGTCTGCCGGCCGCTCGCTCTCTTTGTCTTCCTCTCCTATTTTCGCCCACTTTCACTCAACATCATTTCTCAACTGAATTATTTTTGAGTTAATTACATGTTACACTATCCGTACAACAAAAAAAAAAAAAAAAAAAAAAAAAAAAAATTGAAAACAAAGTTCCAATTGTCAGACCGAAGGGGAAAAGAGCCGCTGAGGTTACAGAGAAGATATAGGCTGAGGTGACAGTTTCGCCCTCCTCAATAGTGTTACTGACGCGAAATCTGTCGGAAGAGGGTGAAAATCAAAGGTATACTTCTCTCCTACACGATGGTAACCGAATGGAAAAGATTAGTTCAGAAATAAGGCCGTAAATCGCATCAGAAGGGCGAAAAACTATGAAACGCCAAAAGGCGTCCGTAGGGACTGGGGAAACACAAGAGGCAGACGTGTAAAGGCGTCTGTAGGGTCCAGAGCACGTTACTCTTCAAACGCCTTTAGGCGTCTGTCGGGGAGAAAGGGTTAAGTGGCATAATAGGGGAGCAATCGATGTTTTTATGGACCTTTGTTTGAGACCTCATAACTTCCAAACCAAGACTGTTTTTTCATCGTTTGAAAACTTGAATTGTTCAAGTATAAGTCTAGTTTACGTGATCCAAATTTAGTGATGATTGGATCAAAAGTAAATACTTTTTGGGCCGTATTTCTAAACTTTTGGTTTCGGAATCACGTTTTTTGGGCTATTTATGCTTGTAGAAAAAAAAACTACGTTAGTCATAGCATTCTCGTTAGAAGATTTGAATTCAGCGTTAAATTTTCAATAAATAACATGGTTTTGAAGGCCATATAACTTCATTTTAATGCACAAACGTTTGGCGAATTCTGAAATTTGGTTCACATTCTCTCATTCAGTGTGAATGCGGATACGCTTCAGGAAATCATAACTCTATTATCGTTTGAGAAATAAATAACGAGTGAACTGGTGCAATTCAGTAACCAATAATGGTGTAGGCAATTATGTATTTGAGTTTTGTAAGGTGTATCAATGGGATCAAAGTATCCGGTATGTTGACCAAGAGACCCAAATCAGTAGATGGATTATTCCAAACGTTCAAACTCACTCTCCATCAATATAATAACATTGAAAGTAGTTAGGTAATCATTATAATTTGAACTTCAAGGTTCAACTGACTTATGAATTGAGTTTGGACGGTTAGTAGTAAGTGACAAGAACACGAAATGAAAGCTTGGGAAAATTCTGTGAAGAGAGCTGTCCATAATTGTAAGTCACTAAAAAGAGAATAATAAAAAAAAACTTAAAAAAAAAAAAATAAAACCGACTTCAAAAACTTTGTGTATAAAATACACTCTGAAAAGGAAAAAATAACAAAAATGTTCCAACTTCGCAGCAAATCATTCGCCAACTACACATTTTAAGGACTACTTTACTACTCGTATTGACCTGACCACTTTCTGATTGATTGGATCACTTTCCCTAATAATATAAAAACTACTATTTCTCATTTCCCAAATGATTAAAAGATTTTCCTTTCACCTCTTAATTGCCTCCAGATTGATCATCTTTTGGAGTCGGCGCCTCTCTGGCAAAATGACTACCCGATGATTACAAATAAATATGAATTTACGATAAATTAGTAGGTGCCAGGTAATAAGCCTGGGTCTGGACGTGAAGATTCTTAAAAAAATCTGAAATTGTTTTTAGGAAAATCTATAGGCTTTTACAATACAATATAAGAGAGGCGCCGACTCCAAAAGATGATCAATCTGGAGGCGATTCAGAGGTGAAAGGAATATCCTTTAATCATTTGGGGAATGAGAAATTGTAATTTTTATATTATTCGGGGAGGTGATCCAATCAGTCAGGAAGTGGTCAGGTCAATACGAGTAGTAAAGTAGTCCTTAAAATGTGTAGTTGGTGAATGAGTTGCTGCGAAGTTGGGACATTTTTGTTATTTTTTCCTTTGCAGAGTTTTTTACAGGCAAATAATTTTGAAGTCGGTTTTATTATATTTGTTTCACATTTTAGTGTCATACAAAACTAGACGTCTCTCTTCATTTATTTTACCCTAGGTTTGATTGTTGAGCCTTTGTCACTTACTAATAACCGACCAAACAGAATTCATAAACTTCTTGGTTGAGTCGTCGCATCTCTCATCGTACTTGGTTGGTGAGGGGGAGAAGAACCAGGCGACATGTTCTCCGATTTTTTATTTACTGGCCGAGTACTTTCGCCCCTTCGGGCATCCTCAGGGCGATGTGGAACCATAGGTTACCACAGCCCTCGGAGAACATGTCGCCTGGTTCTTCTCCCCCTCACCAACCCAGTACGAAAATTCATAAAGCACTAGAGGACTGTAGTTCTGAACTACAATGATTACCTTACTACATTCAATATCTATAATAATGTATGTTGATAGAGAAGGGAGGTTGAACGAGTTGCCCAGTTTTTCTCCCCCGCAAACTTCAAAACCAAGAATATCGATTTGGAGGTGACTATTCACGCCTTTTCCTAAAAACCATTTCAGATTTCTCTAAGAATCTTTACGTCCAGACCCAGACTTATTACCTGGCACCTACTAATTTATCGAAAATTCATATTTATTTGTAATCATCGGGTAGTCATTTTGCCAGAGAGGCGCCGACTCCAAAAGATGATCAATCTGGAGGCAATTAAGAGGTGAAAGGAAAATCTTTTAATCATTTGGGAAATGAGAAATAGTAGTTTTTATATTATTAGGGAAAGTGATCCAATCAATCAGGCAGTGGTCAGGTCAATACGAGTAGTAAAGTAGTCCTTAAAATGTGTAGTTGGCGAATGAGTTGCTGCGAAGTTGGGACATTTTTGTTGTTTTTTCCTTTTCAGAGTGTATTTTATAGACAAAGATTTTGAAGTCGGTTTTATTTTATTTTTTTTTTAAGTTTTTTTTATTTTTCTCTTTTTAGTAACTTAGAATTATGGACAGCTCCCTTCACAGAATTTTCCCAAGCTTTCATTATTGTGTTCTTGTCACTTACTACTAACCGTTCAAACTCAATTCATAAGTCAGTTGAACGTTGAAGTTCTAAGTATAATGATTACCTAACTACTTTCAATTTGATTTTTATTAATTTCCCAATAAAAACTAAATTTTTTGCCTAACGGTACAGCTGGAGAGAGTGTTTGACGACCATTCCAATGAGTATAGAACGATTTTTATAGCTCCAAGAACTCTCGAGTTATACCCTCATGTCAAACTTCTGAAAATCTCCCAAATTCGACACAAAAGCTGTGATAACTCGAGAACCAATGAAGCTATCGACCCCGCGAAGGTCTCATTCGATTCAGCGTCGAAAAATTTATATACTTTGATACCACGTACACATGTTTCTGAAAAACCTTGGGAAATATGAATTTTCTCCTCAAAATTCCCCAAAAATACCCTTAAAATTGAGCTAGCAAGTTGGTTCAAGAATTGGGCCGTCGTAGGACCGAGATTGATTTTTGGAGAACATTTCAAGAATTTAGCTATTATGGTTTGGCCGGAAAAGTGTTGACGGCGGACAGACAGAATTTTTTGGTTTATTATTCAATAATAAACCATTGTAATCGCCCAAGAAAAAAAAAAATTTATAACCCCCCCTCAAAATTTGATGTTTTACGTTTCAAGGCATGTAGAATCCGAATATCCAATAACAAAAATTCTGTCCGTACGCCGTACGCCGTCAACACTTTTCCGGCCAAACTGTAATAGCTAAATTCTTGAAATTTTCACCAAAAATCAATCTCGGTCCTACGACGGCCGAATTCTTGAACCAACTTGCTAGCTCAATTTTAAGGGTATTTTGGGGGGTTTTGAGGGGGAGAAAATTCATATTTTCCAAGGTTTTTCAGAAAAATGTGTACGTGGTATCAAATTCTATAGATATTTGGACGCTGAATCGAATGAGACCATCGCGGGGTCGATAGCTTCATTGGTTCTCGAGTTATCGCAGCTTTTGTGCCGAATTTGGGAGATTTTCAGAAATTTTACTTGAGGGTATAACTCGAGAGTTCTTGGAGCTATAAAAATCGTTCTATACTCATTGGAATGGTCGTCAATCACTCTCTCCAGCTGTACCGTTAGGCTAAAAATTTAGTTTTTAATTAGGAAATTAAGAAAAATAAAATTGATTAAAATTACAATAGTTGCTACAGAGTTTTCCCCTATAGTTACCATCTGTTTTTCGGTGGGAACGTTCAGAAATGTTCGAAATAATAACTATCAAATGGATAGTCTTTCTAAATCAATATTGAAGCGAAGGAATAATAAACCACTGTACAATCATTGGCAGCGTTTTTTATTGGTTTTTCGGATTCTACATGCCTCGAAACGTAAAACATCAAATTTTGAGGGGTTTATAAAAAATTTTTCTGGGGCGATTACAATGGTTTATTATTGAACAATAAACCAAAAGCTACCAGATCGATTAAAAAAGTGCACCGATGTGAACGGTGACTACGTTGAAAAATAGTGAACATATATACTGAATACATTCATGTCAAAAAAGTTTTATAAAAATATTTTTTCGATTTTTTAAAAATATGGAGACCTTACTTTTTGGACAAGCCTCGTATAATGTGCTCCTGCTAATATCTCTGAAAGTGAATTAATCCTCTACCGTTTTTGCACGGTTTACTGCTAATACCTCTGCTAACAAGAATATACCTGCTAACAAATACTGAAATGACTACATTTTTTGGCCGCATTATCGAAACAATAATGCATTGTAAGTACTCAGTTCCCCGTTGTAATTTTCTTCTGTTCCAGAAACACCGTAAAGACGTGAGCAATTTCGATAAGCAGTTTACGTCAGAAAAGACAGATCTAACGCCTACAGACAAGCTCTTCATGATGAACTTGGATCAGACCGAATTTCTGGGCTTTTCCTATCTGAATCCTGAATTTATCCAGCACGTCTAAATCTACAGAGGGCGAATGGGGCTGTAAACAAACAATTATCAGTCCTTTAAGGTCTACCTGTAGATTAGGGTCTGCCAAGTCGGCAAATCACTTGCCATATTGATTTAATTAGAAATTACTGAGCATTATTACAACATAACATATTATCATTAAGGTAGAAGGGGTGGCTGACTCTGTCTCCTCTCACACCATCTGGTTCATTAATGTCTTCCCTACATTCCAAAAATTTTCTAGAAAAAAAGAAACAAAAAAAAGCTATTTTCCCTCGCCTTCTAGCAGAACGTTTTACCTTAGAGGAAAAAAATAGCACATTATCTTTTCAACTTTTTCAACCTCGTATGATTTTTAGGTTGGTCCACTGGACCAGTCACGGGTCAAGGTGGCCTTGAGTGGCGAGTGAATGTCGTTTCACCGATGAAAATACAGAATATTGATTCAATATTATGATTAACTGGATATTTAAGAGAAACATATTTAAATTAGTGTTAGTTGTATCGTTTTTGACGTATCTATCAACTGATGATGAAATGTATAAATTTAACTCTACGTTTGAGGTTAAATTAATTTTATTTGAAAATAAGTTATAAAAGAGAAAGAAAGTTCTAAAAAATCCTAATACGTGTAAGCCTAGTTTCCTTCTAGAGAAATGTTTTTCAATCATATTGTATTGATTTGATATTGTTATTGTTGAGCATTTTAAACGTATTATACTTTTTCCTTCAAAATATTCCCTGTTGTATTGTTTTGTATATTTTATCGTATCAGCTTCGAAAGTATTAATGATACTGATATTGTTGTTGTTTATATAATGTATAATTGTCTTCAATTGAAAGAGAAAAAATTGAGGAAAAATCTGTATGTTATGAACATTGTTCAAGTTTGCCAAGTCAGTGTAGGCATTATATTTATAATCTCTAAGAGATCTGCATATCACTAATACGCTGTATTTTTTGCGTTTCTTCAACGATAGTCATCTTCTTGTTAAGTATGAATCAAATACCTTTCGGGGAGCCTTCATTGTAGATCCTCAAATAGAAACTCAATCCTAATCATTCCGTGGGAAGTCGAGTAGACGAAGAACTGGACTCCGATTGAGTCGTCAGTATCGAAACTCTGAAAAATGCTAGCTCATCGCATGCTGTTGACAATCATTGTGGGTAACAAGAATGAGTGCGCCCCTTTCCTGAACCTTTCCGTTTTCAATTTGTCTTTTCATAGGTAAAGTAGGAGATGCAAACTTTGAAATTGTGTATAGAAAAATACAGCCATTATTGTTCCCTGACTTCTAGTTAATTGATTGATTTGCTCAGTCAAGATGCGCCATCTAGTTGGTTCCGACTGACGAATTCATCTTTTTGCAGTGCGAATGGCAAATTTATTCGTAGGAAAATTGGGTACTTGTGAAACCAAATAGTCTCCTCTGTATCCTGATCTATAGAATCTTGAAGCCTGCCCTTGGAAGACGTTGCTGTTCCAACAGGATCGCACGCCTACTCATGTTACCAAACAATCTGCGCTAGTTTTTGGGTTCAGTCAAGTACTGTCCGATCGAATTTTCAATCGTTATCTTATGGGCATACACTTGTCACTTTCAGTCAAGCTGATTGAAAGTTTGCATGGTAGTGAGTGTGCTCACCCTTATAACATTCGCACTGTGACAATATTGATAAGCAGAGGAGGCTCTTCTCTGGACTAATAATTTTCTTGATCAAACAGTTGAGTCAACCAATTGACCCACGCTCGAAGCAACCTCAATCGGTTCTCTAACCATGTGATCTATCTCCAGCGGCACCCTTGCAAGTGAGCTCCAATTCGAGACTTCAAGGCACAGTTTAGGTGATGAATGCCTTTTTTTCAAGACTGGCGTGGTGCTTGGCCAAAATGTCTGGAGACAATCAAGCTCATGTCGATTGAGTCTTTCTCTCAAAACTTTTCATCTATCACATTTAGCGCTTGCTTCCAGTGTTCACTCGGTTTCTAAAAAATGACTCTTTATACCACTGATTGACTCAATCACTTTTATCAGACGATTGTTCGTCTGAGGTTTCAAAGAAACATCAGTTGTCGGCATTGTAATTTAAGGAACATCTACGTGAAGAAAGAGAGAATAAAAAAATATGGTAAAAAAGTATCATCTCCCACATGAAAACCAAGAGGCCATTACACTAAATGAATGATGTGTCAAGAGGGAAGAACTAGTGAACCTGAAAAAGTATAGGTGCTTAGAGGCCATTCATTTTATGCTTCCCCCACTACAAAGCCAAAATAGGACCTGCTGCATCTTTTTATGACGGGACCTGGGTCACAATTGGTAGTTCTTTTTTTTAGGCTGTAAAATTGTGGGAATGAAAATTGCAGGTGTGGTGTGTGCAAGGCTTAACTTGCAACGAAAATCAGCGCCTTTTTGTGGAGGGTTACATTGAAGTGGAAGACTACTTTGTGATCCTTATTTAGGATTCATGGGAACCCTAGTGAGTTTTCTCACAGAATTTTGCCCGAAAAAATGGAATTTAGAACAGAGCGTTTTGAGCTAGGGCTGTCATAAAAACTTGTCCTTGTTGGTTTGTCATGGTTATTTTACTGAGAAATTATAGCCCACATATCCCCAGCTTATAATGAAATGCTGAAGAGTATCTGATTTATGACCACAATAGTTCATTTTCTATAGTGGAATCTGCAGATCAAGTGTTGTATTTCAGATGGCTGAGTGATCTATCCATGGTTTCCGTTCCCTTGTCAACAGTCTTCTTGCATTTGCTTGGTGTAGTTGTTTGGTGGGAAGGTCGACGTTACACATTTTCTTGGTATTAGAATTTACCTAATTATTTTAAATCTTGAAAAAAAAATACCGACTTCAAAATTATTTGCCTATAAAATAAAAAAAAGGAAAAAATAACAAAAATGTCCAAGTAGAGGGGGCCGAGCACTTTCGCCCATTCGGGCATCTTCAGGGCGACGTGGAACCATGAGGTCCACAGCATGGTTCCACGTCGCCCTGAAGAGGCTCGCATGGGCGAAAGTGCTCGGCCAGCCATTAAAAATCTGGAGAATAAGTCGCCTGGTTTTTCTCCCCCTCAGAACCCCTCTACGACAACAAATGCGACGACAACCAAACGAAGAAAAATGTCCAACTTGAAGCAACTTGGTCACCAACTACACATTTTAAGGACTACTTCACTACTCCTATTGACCTGACGACTTCCTGATTGATTGGGCCATCCCCTGTTAATATAAACATTCCCTTTCACCTTTCAATCGCCTCAAGAATGATCACTTTTTGGATTCAGCGCCTCTCTCATAATGTCTTAGAGAAGCCAAAAGAATCTGAATTAGCAAGAATATGAATATCACGAATTTTCATGATACTTGAACAGAGCAAGCATTATGAGAGCCTATTTTTAACAAAATCAATTTGACAATGACTATTCACACTCTTACCTAAAAACCATTTTACATTTTTCTATGGATATTTACGTCCAGAACCCACCTTATCATTCAGGCACCTATTAATTTATTGTAAATTCACATTTATTTGTATCAATCCGGTTGTCATTCTGTTAGAGAGGTGCGTACTTTAAAAACTGACCATTCTGGAGGTGAAAATTAAAGTTGTTCAATCATTGGGGAAATGAGAAATAAATATTTTTTATATTATTAGGGGAGGTGGTCCAATTGATCAGGAAGTGGTCAGGTCAATACGAGAAGTAAAGTAGTCCTTAAGTTGTGACGTTGTGACTTTTTTGTTATTTTCCTTTTCAGATTTTTCGTCCTAAACTGTTTAAAGGGTTCTTCCTGTTTAACTACTATTAAAGGGCCTGTCGACCCGAAGAGAAGCTTCCCAACAAGAGGGTAAGCTGGTGTCCAAAGCCCAATACTACTGTTTCAACTCCACAGTAACTTTTCTATCTATGGTGGAAGAAACGTCAAGTAGCCCTTATACAATTTCCTTTCTTACAGAAAATTTTTTCGTAAATTATTCCCGGATTATATTCGCCCATACTTCAGCCTTTTTCACCCATGAAATTATACCTTGAGAATGGTCATTGATGCCTTGAAAAAAAGTTTTCAATCATAACACAAACATCAACCGCCATCGCCTTAATATGCGTCCTCAGTATTGACTGATCTGTTCCATCTCACACCTAGACGTTAATGTCTTCTCGGCAAACATACAACTACCCTTTGTGTTGAAAGGGTCCATTTAGCCTACCCTGAACAATTTGAATATCTTTTGGGTTTGCCTGTAAACGCATCATTGTAGCTTGTCCATTTAATTTCGTGTCGCATAACTCTAATTAGGGCCAACCAATCTCTACATTCATTATACATTGTCTTGGTGCTACCAGTAGGACAAGTTATGTACTGCAGTAACTAATAACATTGCGAGTAGTAGTACTTCTACTACTACTCATCAGAAAGTCTTAGAACTTTGATCGTAAAAAATCAAAATCTGGGTTCGACCTTCATTCCATTACCTCTCCTGTTCTAAAGAGATTTATGTCTATTTATTGAAGTATTTAGGTATTATACTTGATGAAGAGAGCTAATGAAGTAGTTTTGTATTAGATTGTTGTCGGCTCGGCTTATGGTAATGGCTACCAAATCATTATCTCAAATAGTTCAAATAATAAAAAGTGTTCGTCTCTATTCTGTCGTAAATACTGTCAATGGGCAGCTACGAGTCCCAGCTCGTCCATTGGTGATATTTCACATTTTTGCTATTAGGGAATTAAGAGTAGATATGTAAAAAAAAAAATGTAAACCGTTTTTATCTTGACCTTAAGTACTTCATCCAATGGCTAATGGAAGGTTTCAGTGTGAAATTACCATCGTGTTCAATGGTTTGTAGAATAATTTAGAAATGAACGTTCCTTTTTATTCAGCTGTTGCAGTTTAAAGTCGTTTAGTTCAGTGAGTGGTCTCTTGTAGTTCAGTATTAGGATGATGCATCAGTGCCTAATTAGTGTAAAATTTGTTATTCTGGTGCGCATACTTTCAGGAAATGGTTAAGAAGTGTTATCTTTCTCACAGCGCTGTTGACGACGATTCCACCATCTCTTAATTTTTGGACTGTCTCTAAGAGTATGTTTTCCTAGAGTTTGACTCTACAGCTTGGGCACAATCCCAGTAACAGAAAAGATCTTGACAGTGGTTAGGTAGGTCGTCGCTGCTAAGTGGACAGGAGAGAAGACTAGCAGGGCATGGAACTACTTGCATAAAATATTTTGCCATTAAGCAAATTTTAAAGGCAAAGCAGGCTCACGGTTTAATGACGTCTCTAGAGGGTGAAGATGTCAGAGCTCCAGCACTACAACAGTAATCAACCTCTACTTCCAATTTTTAATGCAATATACCTAAGGAACATAACTATATATTCAGGGTGGTTAATTTATGAATGGCGTTGCCAGGAGACCAGATGGGTGAATCAAAATCCAATGTTTTTAGCTCTGTTGCTTTGTGTAGGACCGTAATAGCCTCAAGGTTGGTGAACTTGGAGTATTACGCTTAAAAAACCCCAACACGTTCAGCATGATGGTGAGAGTTTGCTTCCCATAAAGAAACACCTGGAGGTCCAATAACACTTGCAGCCTCAAGAACTTACCTCCTGCTGCACTGTCGTGGAACAAAAGTCAAGCTGGAAGGTGTAAAGTTGTGATTGAGCACTTGGCTGCATTTAGGAAAGATTGCTACCATGCACTAGCGCTCAAGGACTCAGTTGAAGAACTTGAGGCCCAAAAGTCTGCTGTCTGCTAAAACTAAAGATGTGAGAAAGAGGCCGAGATTGATGGATTTTTTGGTCTATTAGATTAGAAACGGTTTCTTCCCCCTCAGTATCAGCCTGCTTGAAGGGTGGTATCATCGCCTATCGTGTGAAGCATTCATTTAACATCTGCAGTCTAGTGTGTACGCCTGAAGGCGCTGACTGCTCATTGTGGTAGCGAGTTCTATCAAGGCCATGTCCTCCAGGCCGGGCAACTATTGTGCATGGGCCGTTTAACCAAAGGTTACAAGAGACCAAGCTGATTTTCTGACGGCCTTAAATCAAAATGCATGGCTGAAGGTGCTCTATTTTTTGAAGTAGCTTCCACAACATTGATATAACTTTCCTCTTGGCCCTAGAATTCTAATAAATCACCTACAAATAATCCACTTATATAAATTCACTTTCGCCCGTTTGGGCACCTTCCACAGCCTGGCCGTGGACCCTATGGCTCCACGTCGCCCTGAAGATGCCGGAATGGGTGAAAGTGCTCGGCCATCCAATAAAGTATCAGAGAATGGGTTGCTTGGTTTTTCTCCTCCTCACAACCCCCAGACATCAAGAAATGCGACGACAAGGGGGGATAAATAAAAATTCAGTTTGATATGTACCAATTAACTTCTCTATGATGCTTCTATCTTGTTCATATTCAACAAATTATGGGTAATTATAATTTTTCGTTTGAAATATTTCTTCTGCTAAATGCAAATCATAACTGTCTCGTGTACAATGAATGGAAAATTGCAGCTGTTAAATGATCATTGTTGAAAACAACTGAATTGGTCAATTAGCGTTTTATGATTTCCCTCATCTGATTGCAAGACACCAGTTGGCCGACTGAACAGACGAAGTTCAAAATGAACATTTCTGGGAGCAAAAATAATAGAAAAAGAAGCCCATGAATTAGGAGGGCTTGAAGAGGTGCATCACTGGGTTAATCAATCATAATGGCGTTTGACTCTTGGAGCTGGCGTCGCAGAAAAATTAAGGTAGTTCAAATTATTGAGGCAAGCTAATTAGTAAGAGTTGAGCAGTACAATCCTATTTTCGAGTTTGTTGCCTTCTGCAGTCGCAGCATTTTTTATAACGTCCAACAAAAAATAATGATAATAATAATAATAACAACAACAACATAATAACTTGTTTCCAAAGATCCCATATCCGTTCGCTTTTTTCGTTTTTTCTCTGTGTCATTGAAAACGTGGTTGCTATGTTTTTCCTCTCGTTTCGAAATTCGCCCCTTCAATTGATCTTGTGATAGCTCCTGAAATGTTTCCAATAGATATAGGAATAATTGTGAAGGATAGTTATTTAAAAACCATTAGTATTACTTACAATGGTGAGCGGTTTGTTTGAAGTAGAAACAACTGCAATCCTTCTTTTCGCTATTTTCTCATAGATTTTGATATCTTTGTATTTATTGAATATCCGAGCGTAAATTTTTTCCCCTTTACGATTCGTTGTGATATAACTGAAATCTCCTTTTTCTTGTAAATATTCAGCTTTGTCTATTCTCTGTGGACTATGAACATTATCAAAGGAATTCTGCATTTTTTCGAAATTGTGATAAAGTTCAAAGTTGTGTAATTCACGTTTCCCTAGAATCATTCTCATTTCTTAACTGGAAGGATTAAAACCTTAATATTTTGGCCGATGTTCATCTTCAGTGACCTGTTATCTATTCGAATTCAACTGTTCCGTTGTATCTGTTTAAAATTGCGTAACATGTCAAAAATTGCTACATTTCTTTGGCTAATGAGCCACCCTCACTAGGAGCTACTGACTAGTCTATTTTGAGTAACCAGCGCTAGCCCAATCCCTGTTACTCTCTCCCTGCAAGGAGAAGCTAGGGCCTGACCATCATTTTCGTAGGCTCAATAGTGGACGTGATGGCACCGCAGGTTGACACATCTCCCCAGGATTTCGTTGAGTGCCGTCCCCTTTGATTACATAAGGAGGGTGTAAGGTGCATAAAAGCCTTGGGCTAGTTAGAGAATTTGTCTCACCTTGGGGAGAAGGTTCTCCCTGATGAACAGGGAGAAAAGCACTGTACGTCAGATTTTGGTCAGAAATTTATGGGTTAGTATACGCTAGTAGTCAGGCACCTGGCTTTATCTCTAGACTATGCTGAGGGACTCAAAATCAACTAGTTGGGTGCGCCACCTAGTTATCAGTTTCTTTTCAGTAGAGAGTTATACTGAGGGCTAACGCATGGGTGAGAACCATCTTCAATGTCCCACTAGTTTTTTGCTAAGTTGGGTAGCTTCCTGTTCTCGATGCAGCTGTCCTAACCTTTTCCTTTGTAAAGCTCCAATTGATATCCATTCCAATCCACAAAATATGGGTGTCATACTGAGAAAGGATGGCGTTATGAGATGCTTGCTTAACATTGGAGATATGGAACAGGACTCCTGTTTCCTATGTAACCTCACTATAACTCTCTAGTAGACCTGTGCCAAAACAGGTCTAGAACTTTGATATCACTTTTCGGCTGAACAACACAAGTGGGCGTGTATTCATATGTACTCATATTCATTTTTCAATAAGCAATATAAATTCTTGTATGAACATTGTAAATAGAGCAAGTACCAGTGATACTTTTGAGCAGAGTTCACGGGCCTCCGTCAAATACGTTTTGCGTCAATGCGGTCAGCCTTCTGACTATCAGCCAAAATGTTGAGATGGTTTTGGCCACAGATGCAAACTCCTCCGATTACTTTCATTAAATATTTTTCCCGCGCTCAAGGATCTGCTCTCAATAACTAGCAATTGTTGACCGCAACAAAAGAGTATTTCAGAAAACTGTTTCATCAGTCGCTTGGTATTATATCAATTGACCCTTAGCGATGATTTTATTTAACGAATGGCCGCATGCTAATGGACGGAGCTTAAAAGTCTTTTCCAAGTTTCGCCAGCTTCAACACATTTGACTAAGGCCTGTGAACTCTGCTTTATTCTCACGAAATGGTAACGGCATCCGTTCCATTATAGAGTCCAGTGTCATGTCCAAGCTCTTCGAAATCGCCTAATTAAATTTATCATGTGTGTATGAAAAAAAACTATGGGCGTCGAGGATTCATCCACATTTTTCAAAATATGAAAAAAAATTGCCTGGCCAGGCTGTGGACCCTATGGCTCCACGTCGCCCTTAGGATGCCCGAATGGGAGAAAGTGCTCTGCCAGCTAATAAAGAATTGGAGAATGAGTCGCCTGGTTTTTCTCCACCTCACAACCCCCGGACGAAATAAAAATTGTTTGCAAAAAGAAATGTGAACGTAAAAGTGCGAAAAAAGATGTGGTGTGAGTCAAACGTGCAAAAAAGTTCTGTTCAATGACGAACGGACAAAGACAAAGTGAAACTGCATTCAAGTTTATCCTTCAAAAATCTCACTTAGGGTACATGGGTAAAAAGTGCATCAAAACAGAAAATTCGCTAAAAAAGAAAGAAGTATAATTAAATTTACAACTACGTATTCCTTCAATATTCTTTCCACGCCACACCATGTTTCGCAGAATTGTTTCAAAGGAAGTTTATCACTCCAGAAGAATTGTTTATCAACTTTTCATAAATAGCCAAGGAAAATAGGATTCCCTCTGATAGTAAAGACTACAGCCTTACCTTAGCAATCGTTATCGGGAGGTAATTCAATAGATGTTAGCACAACAAATAAGAAACAAATTTAATATTGCTACTATCAACTAGCTATTGTCGTGTGACAACAAACATAAGTTCCGATGATTTGTTGGGGGGAAAACCAGGCGTCTCATTCTCCATAATTTTATTACCTGGACCATTCATCCATCTTCAGGAAGGTGTGGAACCGAGGATATCCAGTTATTCTCCACCTTTGCACATTTAGAAAAATGACGTCAGGAGGAACGATCGGTGCGACTAAACTACAACGAATTGCGTATATAGCTTTTCCAAGTCTAATTCAGAATTTTCCAAACCTGTTCAGAATTTTCCAAACCTATTTCAGAATTTTCCAAACCAATGTCAGAATTTTCCAAACCTATTTCAGAATTTTCCAAACCTATTTCAGAATTTTCCAAACCTATTTCAGAATTTTCCAAACCTATTTCAGAATTTTCCAAACCTATTTCAGAATTTTCCAAACCTATTTCAGAATTTTCCATTTCAATTTCAGAATTCATATGTCAAAGCCATATGAGCAGCAGTCATGTTTTGAAGACTGATGAAGTTGTTTTGAACCATCATCGATCGGATGAGTAGGAAACCGGGATGAAGAAAAAGTGGGCTGCACAAAAATTTCACAAACTACGAGTATTGTAATTCCATAATTCTATAGAAATGGAGGGTCTCAGGTCGGTGTTGGACGGCTTAAGTAGGTACCTACTGACTAAGGTTTCGTCACTCGTGATGAACCACAGCGCGGCGATCACCACGCAAAAGTTCATCAAATTTTGACTATGAAATGACGAATTCTGAAATTGAAATGGAAAATTCTGAAATAGAAATGGAAAGTTCTGAAATAGGTTTGGAAAATTCTGAAATTGAAATGGAAAATTCTGAAATAGGTTTGGAAAATTCTGAAATAGGTTTGGAAAATTCTGAAATAGGTTTGGAAAATTCTGAAATAGGTTTGGAAAATTCTGAATTAGACTTGGAAAAGCTATATGTTGTTCAGCTCAAAACGATTTATGGATAAGGGCAGTGCTTGAACTCAACATCAGCCACCCTAGGGATGCGCCCCCCTACCACACAGGCGCCCAATGGACCAACTATTTTTTGTACTGGGTTGGTGAGGGGGAGAAGAACCAGGCGACATATTCTCCGATTTTTTATTTTTTGGCCGCGTACTTTCGCCCCTAGGACCATGGCTGTGGTAACCTATGGTTCCACATCGCCCTGAGGTTGCCCGAAGGGGCGAAAGTACTCGGCCAAAAAATAAAAAATCGGAGAATATGTCGCCTGGTTCTTCTCCCCCTCACCAACCCAGTACAATGAGAAATGCGACGACTCAACCAAGAAAAACTATTTTTTGGTTTCTGAAACTGTTTATCAATTCTCTACTCTAGGGATGAATACTTAGCCAACGATTACCGTTTTATATATTATGTATAGCCATTGGTTACACCGCCTGAGTGTTTCGTCAATCGCTGTGCTGGTCGATATTGAGAGCTAGATGATCATCGTGAGCCAATTATTAGTATCCGAGAGCAAGATTTTTTGACATTCAGTTTCAAGACGTATTTTACCACAATTTTGAACCCGTAGCCACTCAGCTTGCTCTGATTCCCGTTTTCCCCACGTATTCATTTTTCCTATTTGTCACCAAAACGATTTGTGTTGTCAGTTTTTTGGTTTCCAATGTCTTTTATGGTGGCCAACCTTACAGAATCTTATCATAATAATAGTGAATAATCTGAGTCAAATTCGCGTTCAGAGGGCTGGCTAATGTTAACCGTTGATTAGGAAATGAGCAACTATTGACCCGTTTATTAATAGTAGATAAGCTATTTTCTTGTGAGTGTACAGAAAACTACTTGGTAATGCTATCTCTAATATATCTCGGCTATCTGATGGGTTAACCAGTGGTTAGTGCAAAATGTGGTCTCGTTTGATCATTTCATTCGAGCTTGTGTGGGTTCCTCAGGCTTGGTTGGCAAGTTAGACCATTGGTTTCATGGAGTTTAGCTTCCTCATAGAAATGGTCATTCAGTCTAGCAAGGCGGTTCACCACTCAATGATGAACCATAATTATGATTGACCCCGACGGGAAGTAACCCCCCCCCCCATTCATTGTGTAGTAAAGACTTCGGTAACTGCTAAATCAATCATTATTCTGTTGATTAGAGCCATACAGCACCCAAGCAGATTTGCCCCTCTGCAGATGTGCTCCATACTGGCTTAATTACCTGAATAAATATACTAGTATGTTAATTATGTTGGATGATAATTGTTTATTAGCGTCTGAAATACAACACATATTTCGAGTTCGATGGGCAGCTTTGGTACCTACTTATTTTCATCTTTTAATATTTCTTTTAGACGTGCTCTCCTCACTACAGTTCACGTCAAGCGTACCCAGATACTGAGAAGATCTGGTTCATAGTCTATGTTTTCGTTCCTGAAATCGACGTACTATATCTCGTTCCTACTGGATCTCCAGCTCACTGTCAATTCGTCACTTTTAGAGATGGATCAGTTTAGAAGGTCGAATATTACCGTCGCCGACTGCAAGTATCGAATGGGACGGTTCCCTAGTCTCAGTCAGTATGGCCAATAGTTTCGTAGTGGAGAAAAATTAAATGTTGAGAAATCGATCACTTCAAATATAATATTATAAATATTATACTTAATATCAGTTTAATCGAATGTGAATCAAAAGGGAATCTTCGGGCCGAAACGAAAGAAAACTGGAGAAGAAAGACGCAGTGAGTGGCACCTTCAAAACGTAGATTTGTTTTATGTATCATGAACTGAAAAAGCCGACTTCATTTTTTGTATCCCTCGTTCAGAGCTGTTTAGACACTACAAACACTACATTTTTATTATGTTATTTTTCAAAAATGAACATCGAAAATACATTGAGCAACTGAACTGGCATGGGACAGAAAATGGCGATCTGGGAATAATATAGTATGAAATCCCTCGCCAAACAGTAGAAGCATTCTTAGGCAGAAGCATCAATCTCCGCATTCATAAAATGTTTTCCGTTTTCTTTTGATGTCCACTCGTACTTCAGATTGAATTTCATACTGGAGGTGGAGTTAGTTGCTTACATCAATCTCAATTTTTCCGTTCTTGAAATAGTGGATTGATAGATTAAAATATATATATATCAAGCGGCGAGCGATTGCTATATTAAACATTTAAAAAAATTTTTAAAAAATTGTAAAAAATAATCATTGAAGTTTTGTGTCTCGATGCCCATTCCTATTAATTACCTTTCCACGACGACTCGGTTTTTTCTCCATACATAACGATCAAATCGAAACGATTCGACTTGGAATAAATGAACGATTTGAAAAACAGTGTACACGATAAATATAGTAGTTCTTCTTATAAATACCGGCCGATCGCTCAAATGCCAGCGATTCCTAGGTTCTTGAAGACCTTTGGTCGAACGGCCTCGTTAGTGCCACTATCAAGGGAAAACATTTACCATCTAGTATTGTGAAGCAATACCAACTGCAATTATTATATTAACGCCATCAATGACTGAAATTGGGTTTATTTAGCTATAAAAATCGTAGAACTATCCTCACAATCTAATCCAGAAATTACTATTTACATAGAACTTGGATTAGCGAAGACTCACAATATTTGTGACTTTCCAATATCAATATCTTCAACACAAATAAGTTATTAGTTGTATAATACTTCTCAGTCGAACTTTGTTTCAGTTATTCAACGACAAAATTTCATTATGTATGTCCATTCACACGTTTTGATTGTAATCTCTTGAACATTGCTTAATGTACTAAGTATATATAGCTCTTCGTGCCAATTTTGTGTGTTGTACATTATTATTGTACCAGAATAATTCTTCATGTTACAAAAAAGGATTATCAATAAAGTCGACAACTTTTTTCTCTCTTAATCATTGTTTGGTTGCTACCCGTTTCCAGTTTATTTTTACGGTGGGTATAATGTTTCTTATGATCTTTTCTTCATACATTAATCACTGTTTTTTTGCAAGTGAAAATCTTTTGGACGTTGCACAAAGGCCGATGTGTTTTAGTTTATTATTCAATAATAAACCATTGTAATCACCCAAGAAAAAAAATTTCTACCCCCCTCAAAATTTGATGTTTTACGTTTCAAGGCACTGAATATCCAATAAAAAAATTCTGCAATTGCTAGCTCAATTTTGAGGGGGGGAAAATTCATAATTTTTTAAGGTTTTTTTTTTTTTAGAAAAAGATGTATTTGGTATGAATTAGGTACTATAGATTTTTGGACGCTGAATCGAATGAGACCAACGAGGGGTCGATAGCTTTATTGGTTCTCGAGTTATCGGGGTTTTTGCGTCGAATTTGGGAGATTTTCAAAAATTTTGCATGAGATTATAACTCGAGAGTTCTTCACTCGTTCTATACTCGTTGGAATGCTCGTCGAACACTCTCTCCAGCTGTATCGTTAGGCAATAACTTTAGCTTTTAATTAGGAAATTGAAAAAAATAAAAATGATTAAAATTACAATAGTTGCTACGGATTTTTCCCCGATAGTTACCATCTGTTTTTCGGTGGGATTGTTCAGATATGTTCGAAATAGTTACTATCGCAAATGGAAAGTCTTCCTAAATCATTATTGAAGTGAAGGAATAATAAACCACATTGCAATAATTTGCAGCTCTTTTATTGGATATTCAGATTGAAAAATAAAACCAGCCCTACATGAAGTTTGAAACTTTGCGCAGCGCTGGCACCGGAAGCGAGGCGACAGGCCTTTGCCGCTGTCTGGATGATCTAATAAAGAAATAAAGCAATTGAAAAAAAAGTACAATATTATGTATCTGATGAATTTTAAATAGCTACAATTTTCCACACACACGAGGTGAATGTACCCTTACAGAATGGAAACTAATGAAACCTGCAGGAAACCAATTTTCCCGCCCCGATAAGAAATAGGCCTGTAAAAACAGTGCCTCTACGAGGACCAGCCCGAGCATGGCAATTACTATTGACCATGGCAAAAACCGGACGGGGCGTGGCAACCTGTTGTCCAGCAAGAGGCAATTACCTGAACAGAAAACAACGGAAGCGCACTGAATAAAGCAACAGAATGGTTGATATGGGCTAGATAGCCTTGGTACAACCAGAAGACAAACACGGCGGAAAGCAGGTTAGGGCCGGTTACTGCGCAGTGACAACCCTGCGGCAACGGCGGCACTGCAACAACAACGGCATGGCGACGGTAGCGACTCTGCGACGACGGTTACGCTGCAACAAAGAAGATAAAGAAGCAATGAGCATTAAAGTAATTCCTGGCCTCCACGTCCGCGGAGGCTAGGTGGCCTGCTATGCAATTAAGGGGGGAAAAAAGGGGGGCAGACACATTTGAAATAGAAACGGTGCATAAACGAATGGAAGAGGAAGCTGAACAAGGATAAGGCGCGTCGTGAGTGGCCGACTACGCCCAAATATGACAATGAAAGAGCAAAGCAGGTTAGGGCCGGTTAGGGCTGGTTTACGCGCACGGCTGCTTTGGGGAACGGGGTGATGTGGACGACGCGGCCAGCGACCTTCAGCAGATTGTTCTTCAGGCGGCGGACGCGACCCTGAATCGACGAGGACATCAGCCACGAAACAGGGTCCCATGGTGGAATGAAGAGCTCCAGTTGCTGCGGCAGAGGCGTAACAGGCTGCGACGGATGTGTCAGCAGAGGGGCCCGCGGGGTGAATCGACGGCTTTAGACACGGAATGGAGAGTGGTGCGAAGGGAGTTCAAGGCCGCTGTCCGGCTCGCAAAGAAGAACACATGGCGGAGCTTCGTCTCGCAGCAATTAAACCAGGACCCGTGGTCCGCCCCTTACAGGTACTTGAGGGGAAAGACGTGTCCGGACTCTGCGTTGGGAGCAATCACGATAGACGGGCGGCAGGCAGCCAACTGGCGGGAGGCGGGGAGGTTCTTCCTGGGGGCAGTCTTCCCAGAGGACGCGTCGGAGAATGACACACCCGAAGAAGCGGCGCTCAGAACTGCAGTTCGAGGGGGTTCAGGTGGAGTGCATATTCCCCCATGGACTATGGCGCAGCTCGGCAATGCCCTCCAGCGGTTCAGTCGATACAAAGCACCGGGAATAGATGGAGTCGACATGGCGATGCTCAGGGAAGCCCCCCTAACGTATAAGCAGGCATTGCTCGAGACCTGCAATCACGCTTTGGCCGAGGGGAAGTTCCCTGAAAGGTGGAAAATCGCCTCGATTAAGGCGCTCCTCAAATCTCCGCAGAAGGATCCGACGGTGGCTGGCAGCTATCGGCCGATTAGCCTGCTTCCGGTCAGCGGGAAGGTGTTGGAACGGCTAATTTTGGACAGCATCCAGAGCGAGGTGGAGTCTTCGTTGCATCGGCGCCAGTATGGGTGCGTGGCCGGCAAATCAACTGAGGACGCCATCGCGGAGTTGACGCGCTTGATCAGGGGAGCTACCTTTAGATACGTCGCGGTGCTGTACTTCGACATAGCGGGCGCCTTTAACTCCTTGTGGTGGCCGTCGGTACTACGCAGGATGCAGCGCATGAATCTCCCGGGAAACGTGTATCGGTTGCTTGAGAGCTACCTCGATTACAGTGGCTTGATAGATACAGTGCGGTCAAGCGGTGTCCTCTTTTTGATTGGTCGAAGGTCCGAGCGCCATGTTTATCCTTAACTCGGCTGATATAGCATTGACTTACATAGGTTCGTCTCACAATAATGCTTATAAAATCGTAATTTATATTCTCAAATACTTAATCATAAACTTTTCAATTGCTCAATGGTATTTTGAACTAAAATAAAATACGATAATAATTTATTTTGTGTCGTAGAAGGTGTAAATTAATAAATAGGTACCGGGTGTGTGCCTAGCTCAACTTATTTTCATTGAAAAATATTTTCTTAACAAATATTCATGTTATTTAAAAACTTTACTTTCTCAAAAATAATTAAATAATTTAATGCTATATTTAACTATGAGAATAAACACTGCGAATTTTAAACATGACTTTATTATTTTCACTAGATAGGCAAAAATCCAAAAAATCGTCAAATTCATTTCTAAGTCAGTCTTAGTGTTCATTTTATATTTCATAATTTATTTATTAATTTTCTTTTCATTTTGTTTTTCTTGTGAGCACATTTAATGTGGGACTGGTTATTTCAAAGCTGTAATTTAGAACTGAACTTAAGTCTTATATGTTAATAAAGAATTTCAAGTCAAGCGAATGAAATATTTATAATTATTTTTTTCCATTCTGTTCTAAAAATTATTCTAGACATTCGATGTCCTGTAAGAAGCATTTTACGTGAACGTATTTGTGATTTTTTTTTTTTTTTTTTTTTTTTTTTTTTTTTTTTTTTTGGAAGAAATGGATTTTAAACATTTTCAAAGGAGATTTAATTTTCAAATTTGTTTACAAATATTTTGACGTATATTCGATTTTCTTTGGGGAAACGTGTGATAAGTTAGTTCATATCCCAGGTGACCATTATTTTTTTTATCATTCAAGAGAAAAATAAATTTGACCTTGCAAAATTTTACAAACGTGCTTATTGAAGGAGAAAAAAACTTGAAAAATTTCTTGTGAGAAGTTATGAGAATACGAAATATTATTTGTCGATTTATTTACATATATTTAGGCATTCAGCTATTTATATTTATTATCTTCAGTAAAAAAACATTGTGATCGTCAGCAGAAATTTTTTTTACACAATTTGACATTTTAGTGTAATGTAGAATTAGAAAATCAAAGAAAAAACATCACCGTTACTTCCTTTGTGGCTTTTACTCGAAACCAATAGACTGGATTTTTATGAAATTTGGCATAATATAAATCAATGTTTATCCAGAAATGATCTTAGAATTTCGGCATCATAATACACCATTTAGGAAAAAAATGCTGCCCATTAACTGCAATTAACGGAGGAATCCACAAGGTAACTAAAAAAAATGGACATAGAAACTATTTAGAAAATTTCCGAACTTGGAAAAAATTTGGAAATTTTTATTTATTTTTTATAATTTTTTTAATAAATATTTTTGACAATTTTTTGTATTAAAAAAATTTGGGAATATATATTTTTTATAATTTTTAAATAAACATTTTTTGACAATTTTTCGTATTTGAAAAATTTTGAAATTTTTTGGACTGAGAAAAATAAATTTGAAGATTTTTTAGACTTTTGTCTATTTAGTAAAATAAACATGTGTTAACATTTGGAGCGCTTATTCTCATGGTTAACTAGCAGTAAATTTTTTTTGCAGTAAAGGTCTTGAAGAACATGAATATTTTTTAAGAAAATAATTTTTTATGAAAATAAGTTGACTTAGGCACACTCCCGTTATTTATTAATTTTCACCTTCTAAGTATGTCACAAAATAAATTATTTTCGTATTTTATTTTAATTCAAAATACTTTTGAGCAATTGAAAAGTTTTTGACTAAGTATTTGAGGATATAAATTACAATTTTATAAGCATTTAATGACCCGAACCTATGTAAATCAATGCTATATCAGCCGAGTTTAGGATAAACATGGACGCGATTCTCGCTTGACCGCACTGTATCTATCAAGCCACTGTAACCTCGATCAGCGCCGGGCGCAGCTTTGGTTTAGGGCGGGCGTCGTGGAGCAGCGCATCTCTCGTGGCTGCCCCCAGGGCTCCGTTTTGGGGGCCGCATTTTGGAACGTGGTCTTCTCCGAGCTGCTGCGCGAACTGGAAGATCGAGGCTTTGCGGCCGTGGCCTACGTGGACGACTTGGCGCTTGTGGTGCAGGCTCAGAGCCAGGGAGACCTAGAGATGAAAGGTTCGGAGGGAGCTAGGTTGGTAGCTGACTGGGCAAGGAGGATGCACCTCGCAGTGGCACCTGCCAAGACGCAAGCGCTAGTTTTTAAAGGAGCCAGGGAAGTGCGCGAGAATACACGCTTCAATGTGGACGGACACGAGGTTAGGGCTGGTTTGACTGCGAGGTACCTCGGGATTACTATGCACCGAAATTTTGCCCTGGATGCTCATTTGACGGCGCTGCGTGACAGGGTGTGTTCGTTGACTGGCGTCATGCGTGGCGCGAGGGGTTCAACGTGGGGCGCCGACTTCCGGATCGTCAGGACGTACTACGGGACAGTTTTTCTGGCAACATTCTTGTACGTGGCGGCCGCGTGGTGGTCCAGGCCAACGCAGCGATCAAGAAGTGTAGTCCAGCAGATGCAGAGAATCATGCTTGTGCCTCTGTGCAGAGCGTACCGCACTACCGCTACGGCTGCTCTTCAGGTTATCGCAGGGGAGCCCCCGCTCGACTTGGTCCTGGATGCGAGAGTCGCGGAATGGAGCGTCAGGTTCCCGCAGCGTACGTCGGCGGTTGTGAGACCGGAGCTTTCGGATGTGATGCGCGACCGTGGCAGCGCTAAAGAGAAACTGGACGCGATAAGGGATTGGCTACTCACCGAACAGCAGCATAGATGGGACCACGGAACTACGGGCAGGCTCACCTATCAGTACTTTCCCAGCGTGAGGCGAAGAATGGAGCAGGGGTGGATAGCTCCCGGGTACACGGAGACCCAATTGCTGGGAGGTCACGGGAATTTCAGCATGAAGCTGTGTTTCTTCCGGAAGAGGAGCAACGCAGGGTGCAGCTGTGGAAGGGCCGACGAGGACGCGGAGCACGTGATACGGCACTGTAGGACGTACGATCGGCACCGAGATAAGTTCTTCGGGGTTGCGCGCTACGAGGGCCCCCTCGCGGCACTTGTTGACACTGCGTCGGGTTTCGAGGGGTTCAAACAGTTTTGTCGGGCCTGGCACCGTGTGCGGGGCGAGGGCGAGTCGCCGGTGGGGCAGTAGCCGCGAGTGACGTTTCCAGGATGCGACTCGATTCGAACGATTCCGTTCTGTGATATTAGTTCGTGGAGAAAGAGAAGGAAGGAAAGAAAAAGAAAAAGAAAAAAAAAAGGGGCAGAAAGGAAAAAAAAAAAAAAAAACAGCCCTAACCTGCTGTACGCTGCTCGCTTTACATGGTTGTGCCTAGGCCGTTCGGCCCTTTACAACCTTTGCTGTCTAGGTTTGTGCGTGCTTTGCGTTTCCTCTGTTCTTCTTCTTCCTTGTACTTTCGCAGCCTCTTCTTCTGTACAGCAGGTCCCCCTCTCTCTCACCGGTATTGGCCACGACTTAGTCGTGCTCAGGCTGGGCCTCGTGACGGCTCCGGTTTTTGCAGGGCTGATCCGAGAGAGAGTTATATCCTGAAGCGTGTAAGCTGTTTTCGGTGACTCCCAATTCTACTGAAGTATAAACATTCCAATTCTCTTTTCTTTTTTTTTTTTTTTTTCTTTTTTTTCCCCTTTTTTCTCTTTTTTTTCCCTTTTCCCTTTTTTTCCCCTTTCTGCCCTGTGTGGAATTTCATTACTTACTATTAATTATCATTTTTTCTCGATAAAAATTTTTTTATCTATAACCATACTTAGAATTAAATGATACAAAAATAATCTGATAGAATTCAAATAATTTAAAAATTGACTTTTAAAATACTTACCTAATCGTAAAGATTCAGATATTTTATTTTTGAAACACTATTTTTTCATTTCTAACGTTCTTCACTGATGAAGTTAAAAAAATAAATCACCGTTGAAAAAAAGTGGGAAAAAATGATTGATATTGACGTTTTTACATCAGATTTCAATAAATTTTGTGTTATTTGACTCAGCTTAACAATGTCCTTTACTTTTTGTGTCCACATTTATTTTCAATAAACTTTTTCTAGGATATCTAGTCTGATAAAAATCAACTGAATTTTTGAGATGTACGATTGGTCGTTTCTTATGTATTTTCCACCGACATAATAATATAGATCCCATTTGAATAGCATCAAAATTGAGCAAGTTGATGAGCAAAATTTATTGTCCAGAAAACCAGTGTTTCGCCACCAATGGCATGTGAACCATATATATATCTTTTCCTTCTGAAAATAGCATGCGATCGATACTAGTTTCTTAGTGATCAATGGAGTTGAGGCTAGCTACTATTGGTACAAAAATGACAGGTAGGTACATAGAAAGTAAAGTTTAGCATGAATGTACTCATTCAACTTTTTTTTTTGTTCATTATTGTTTTATGTTCATAACTGTTGGAGAATATTTTTAGAATGTTGTACTTGGAGCATATCAAAATCTTAAGTTCAACAAATTTATCAAAGAACACAGTAGCAATAAAAAAACAACGTTTTTGAAGAACAAAAAACTTTATTAAAAAATAAATTACAATTAATTTATCATTTTTGCCATTTTCTTTGAGTTTTTGTTGTCAGAAGAAAATCTTTTTCTTTTTTTTAATCGTCCTCTTCTTTGATCTTGTTAAGATACCTCATCCTAATTATACACCTTTAGATCTCGTTCGAAATCTTCTGCAGAAAAATGCTCGGAGCAAATAAATCCTACTGGCTGAGTTCGAAAGCATGTTGGGTAATTTTTTGTTTATTTATTTTAATTTTTTTTGTGAAAGGGAATTTATATTTGCAGTAGGTAGAAAGATAGCGAGCGTATCAGCTGAAGCTGAGGGCTCCATTTATAGCTGGTAGCTTGTTCTAGCAGTCCATGTTCACCTATCTAAATTTTCAATTTGACAGTGTTTTATTTATATTAAATGAACAACTCCATTTTTTCAGTTAGGTCGTACATTATTTAGGTACCTGATACATACCTACCTACAGTTCTTTCCTTGAATTTTGAAGAATGATACAACTCTTGCAGTATAAACCTTGTCATTCATCCGCTGTCCACTTGCCATTTTTCAGAGCTGGGATTTTGAGAAGCCTTCCCGTGCATAAAAGAAGCTGTACCTGTGCTGGCTGAAGAGATGAAGAAATAACGAAAACGACCAATGGGGGATGATAGTGGAGAGGAATGAGAAATATTCTGTTTGATCGACCAGTTATCAGTTGATGGTGCCCATTCAGAGCCGAAATATTTACCTAAATAATATTCACCCCCTCTCAATCGACTTATCACCTTCTTGAAAATTAATGTCCTGAAAAAGGGTATTTTCTGATGTATTGCCAAAAATAAATGTGTAATGCATATTTTCCATTGTCTCACTTTTTTCTTACCCACAACAATGAATACAGTAATTAACTCCTAGTAGCAGAGTGCAGTAGACTGAAACTGAAAGGTCTTGTTAACTTTTGGGGCCTCTCTAAGTTGCATGCAGGTTGAAAAGGGATAAGACAGCATGTTTAATTTTTTGAGGATTTTTATTGCCCAATGTACAGAGTTTACCTATATTTTTTTTTTAAATCTTGGTTGGTGTAAATAACAGCGAAATAATTATATTGCTCGATGAGAATGAAATGAACACGTCTATGTTCTGCCGAGACCGTACTCTACAGGTAATGTGAACAACTGAAGGTAGTAGGCTCGAATCGCTCCTGAAACCAATAGACAATGTTGAAGAAGAGTTGACCAGTTGTTAGATAATTTTATATAATAATAATCACTCGAGTAATTTTATGGAAGTGAGGAATGTTTTGTAAAGCAAATTAATGAATACGCCACATACTTGTAATTCACCTTCAGATTGACTGTGAGACCCTGTGACTCAATCTTGACGTCCGTTTCCATAACCGAAAAAGTATCTTCTTCCTCAACAAAGCCTGAAAAAGGACATACCTAAACCGTTGAAAATTATTTTAACTGGTTTCTTAAATCAATAGGGTCGAGGGGTAGAATAACTTAGTGCCTTTTTCCACTATTGGTTCACTAATTCGGCAAAGATTTTTCACCCCTTCGGACTGGTTAGGGCAGCATATTAGGTCGATTGGGTGCCAATAGTTTTATACATAGAAAATGTGGTAAACAATCAATGTACGTTTAAATAAATCAATATCATTGTCAATGAGTTTTTAATTAACACCACACTTTATCTCCTCATCCAACAACCTTGCTTTGACAAAACACTAGGTATTTCAGTTGTGACTGTATCATATTCGTGAGGAAGGGTTAGCAACCTTCAAGTGGCAGATTTTATCCGACTCATCAAACTTCGATCCGAGGTCATCTAACTCACGAACGATGGTGTCCACAACGAGAAAATGGTCAATGGAATAATCAAATTTATAGCAGAAACGTCGGCAGAACTGAAGTTGACGCGATGAGCGGGCTCCACGTCTGATAAGACATAGACGAGTCCTTTATATTCGAGAATCATCTTTACTCGGAATAGCCAGTTTTTGAAATTTACGCCCAATAGAACGGGTAATAACGTCGAATTAGTCGTAAATTATTGACGATTGATTTATGGCGAGGCGAAATTATCACGCACGCGGCCGAACGAAAAAAGGAAATCGAACGTAAACAAAGGGCAACCGGCTTTCGAAAATAATCACCCGCGTAAAAAACAATTTACGCATTAGCGCGCGCCGTGCAAATGACCATAACCTGTTGATAAGAGTAAGAGTAAACGACGCTGGGAAAAACACGAAACAAATATTACTAATTAGTTTATTAGCGAAATATAGCAAAAATCAAAATAGTTAACGGGAAGACAAACGAAAGTTCGAGAATGAATAATAAATTATCACAGTACAGTAGTAACAGATAAGATAACATGTTGAGCAAGAGAGAGGGCGTAGAACTGTCCATCCAAGTCAAACATTCCAAGAGCTGGTCAATTCGCATAATATGATTTTTGTCCTTAAAATAATGCTATTCTAGCTTAAAAATCAATGAACTACTCAATATTGAATTATTGGAAGATCGGCATAATTTCTTTTGATTATTTCACAAATTAAAAAGCTACTAGTTAGTTCATTGTTCATGTAGGTATCAATTTAATCATGTTAGAGTAGGAGAAAAATATAGGTAATAAAGGTAAATATAATTACACTATACAAGGTAAAATATAATTTAAGAAAAAATTATTGAGACTGCCGCTCACATTCGGTCCCGAACGAGACATAAGGCCCGCCCACCTTCTCAAGGCTAGGCAAGGCAGAGCTCTCGCGGCTGGTACGGCCTTTCACCTCAGTCTCGTATCTCCTCGCGCCTGGCACGAACGTCCGCTGTGCTCAGTCTCGTATCACCTCGCGCCAAGTGTTTATTTTTCTTCTTCGTCCGAACTTCTATTATGGTAAGTTTACTACGTTGCTATTTATTTGCTTTCATACGCCTCATCTCATGGTCGGTCTCTAAATGCAACATGTGGCATGCGTTGAAGTGATTTGCTGTGCTATTGAGTAGGAGGATTCGAAAATACTTTTTCATAGTACATAATATCCAAACACAATTTGAAACGATGTAAAAATTCTTGAGATTTTGTTGAAATCATGCTGGACTCCTGTATTTTCGTGTCCACAACACAGGTTATGATTAAAGACTGTAAGAACGTTCAAGTGTCAGCTATAGGATATTCTAATAATCAGAAAATTAAAATGTTGATAACTTATGTCAAGTTCACCAATTATGGCGAACTGGATTGGCTCCTTGATGTTTTGGTTTAATATTCAATAATAAACCATTGTAATCGCCCAAGAAAAAAAATTTTATAACCCTTCCTCAAAATTTGATGTTTTACGTTTCAAGGCATGTAGAATCCGAATATCAAATAAAAACGCTGCAAATGATTGTACACTGGTTAATTATTCCTTCGCTTCAATATTGATTTAGAAAGACTATCCATTTGTGATAGTAATTATTCCGAACAATTTTGACTTTTCCACCGAAAAACAGATTGGTAACTGTCGGGAAAAATCCGTAGCAACTATTGTAATTTTAATCGATTTTATTTTCTTAATTCCCTAATAATTGAAAACTAAATTTTTTGCCAAACGGTACAGTTGGAGAGAGTGTTTGACGACCATTCCAATGAGTATAGAACGATTTTTATAGCTCCAAGAACTCTCGAGTTTCTGAAAATCTCCCAAATTCGACACAAAAGCAGTGATAACTCGAGAACCCGCGATGGACTCATTCGATTCAGCGTCCAAAAATCTATACAATTTGATACCACGTACACATTTTTCTGAAAGACCCTGGAAAATATGAATTTTCTCCCTCTCAAAACCCCCATGGAATGGGGCAGCTCAGGAGAGCAGACGAATAAAAGTTCATCATACAACATTTGGAAAAAGGTTTAATTCTTCCAAAATATAAAAATAATAACTCACAGTATGAATCTTTTTATTCTCAAGGCTAAGTGCTTTCAGCAGACCGGACAACTGGTAACCAGGAATGTACATAATTTTAAAATATTATTTAACAGAAAAGGAACTATAAGGTCATTGAAACTTAGAATGCCTTATCGTAATCACAATTAGTAAATAGTGAGATCAGTTAGGTCCTCTAGGAATCGTATCGCATTATTGGATCGTTTGCCATTCATCTCAGTCGGTTTTGATAGCTTCAAAACAATAACATCATCGCCAATAAATTACTGTTCTTTTGTTTCAATAAATTTGTAGGCGCCAAGCAGTTTTTTATAGAACGCTCCTAGATAGCCTCTGCCATCGCAGGTGGAAATGACCTTAGCCACATAAAGTTGAATGGAATTTTTCGTTTTACACTGAACTCGAACAGCAGTGTAGTCATTAGGCAAAAGTGCTAGCGGGTTTTTACTTCCCTGTTATCTCTGTGTGGACTTTTTGTGATACGGTATGATATTATTTTTGTTTATTCTAAATAAAACAAACATGTACCACACGTTTGATCATTACTTCTATTTACAAATTTGTCAGATACTGTCAGTTTTCTCTGAAGAATCCATGTTAACCAGTTTTCTCAGTGAATTTCAAGAGATTAAACTTCGATCTCTTGCGGCCTGAGAAAACTGGAAATGCATGAGTCAACGTCAACGTACTATTTTGTAGTATCTTTTATAAAAGAGCGGCAAAAACCTATATCGACTTAACTGGTTCGATTCAATTACTCCACTCTATAGATAAACATCGATTTATTTCATCGATAAGAAGCTATCGATCAGTGTTTAGTTCCAGTGCCGTGCGAAGAGCAGTGTCTAGCTTCAATTTTGTTCAAAAATCTGATATTGCGTGTAGAGAAGAAAACGTAAAAAAAAAACGTGATGCCGACTTTCACTTTTTTGAGGTTTTTCGAGTACCCAGCCACGTCGAGAAAAAAATATGAACACTATTGCACTTGGAAGTACTTAGCAAGAGCTTTCCAACGATGGTAAAAAATCAATTTTAGGTGGCATAATGACGGAGCAATCGATGTTTTTATAGACCTATGTATGAGACCTCATAACTTCTAAACGAAAACTGTTTTTTCATAGTTTGTAAACCTAAATTGTTCGTATTTAAGACTAGTTTACGTAATCAAAGTTTGGTATTGATTGGACTAAAAGTAAATAATACTTCTAAGGCCGTATTTCTTAAAAATTTGTTTCAAAATCACGTTTTTGGAATATATATGGTTGTAGAAAAAAAAACTACGTTAGTCATAGAATTTTCTTTGAAAGATTTGAATTTAGCGTTAAATGTTCAAGAAATAACATGCAGGTAGTTGCCGCGAAGTTGCGACATTTTTGTTATTCTTTTCCTTTTCAGAGTTTGTATTATAGGCAGATAATTTTCAAAGTTGGTTTTATTATTTTCTTAAACTTTTTTTTTCTTTTTTTAGTGTCATACAATTATGGACAGCTCTCTTCACAAAGATTGCCCAAGCTTTCTTCATTGTGGTTTTGTCACTTACTACCAACAGACCAAACAAAATTCATAAATCTGTTGGACACTGAAGATCTAAACTATAATGATTACCTAACTACTTTCAATGTTATTATGTTGATTGAGAGTGAGTTTGAACGTTAGAAATTAATGGAATAATCTATCCACTGATTTGAGACTCTTGGTCTACATACCGGATGCTTTGATCCCATTGATCCACCTTACAAAACTCAAATAATTTAGTACACCATTTTTGATTACTGAAATGCTCCAATTTACTTGTTCTGTATTTCTCAAATAAATGATGTTATGATTTTCTCGAGCCTATCCGCAATTACACTGAATGAGAGGATCCGAACAAAATTTCAGAAATTCACCCAACGTTTGTGCATTATAATGACAGGATTTGGCCCTCAAAACCATGTAATTTGTTGAAAAAGTAATGCTGAATTCAAACCTGTTAACGAAAATTCTATGACTAACGTAGTTTTTTTTCTACAAGCATAAATAGTTCAAAAAACGTGATTTCGAAACAATTTTTTTAGAATTACGGCCTGAAAAGTAAGTATCTACGCTTGGTTCAATCAATACCAAACTTATATCACGTAAACTAGACTTAAATTTGAACAATTTTAGTCTTCAAACTAAGGAAAAACAGTTTTCGTTTAGAAATTATGCAGTCCCAAACATAGGTCCCTAAAAACATCGATTGCTCCCGTATTAAAATTGATTTTTAACCATCATTGGAAAAATCAGTATATTTGAATGCTTGAAGTTCTTTCATGTTTGTAGCGATGTGTAAATTACTTGATTCCCCCTTCAGGGACGGTCATAAATTTTTGGGTGTCATTGCTATGAAAATGACCTCATTTTATGATACTTGGCTTCTATTGTTAGGCTCAGATACTGCACTTCTGCATTATTAACCTAATTCGTAGGTTTTTCTACTTTTCTTTCTTTTTTTCAAAACAGTTGTAGTGTACTAACGTTGCGGCCTTCGTATTAGTTTCTTGATTTTATAATTTTGGTTATATCTGTTACTGACTAGATCATGTATGTTCTGTGTTATCTATGTACACTTCAACACAGTTACTAGTTGGAGTCACATAAATATGATCATGCAATTGTGTGTGGAATCAAAAGTTTGGTAATAAATAAATCAGTCGAGCATGATTGTGCGTAGTGAACGTTGTTTAACAACGTGTTGTTTCAGAGTGGTTAAGGATGGCTCCTGATACGTTGGAACTTTGTAAGAAGAACATCCAACCCCTCGAGCAGGGACGAGAGCAAGCAAACTTGGATTAGCACTTCGTGCCCTGAGTGATGTTGAACTTCGGGCGAAACTCCAAAAAGAGCGAGAGTTTGTATATTATAGCTGTTTTTAATTTTTCTTGTTTCTAATTAATTTCAATCTGTGTGATTTGAGTTGATGATATTTTTCAGGGAGCATGAAAAATATGACATATGATGGAAATGACCCCCTACCGCCGCGGCATGACTATGTCGATTGGATTGAACAGAGTTGCCCAAAACATGGCAAAGAAGTGAATCTGATACCGCTTCTTGAAGATACCATCATGCAATTCAAGGAAGTGGAGCAGTATAAACAGGACAGTCGGTTTATCGACCTAATCATCAAATACGTGAGGATGGTGGCAATTTTTTGTTTGTGGAGTGATAAACTGATTCATGATTGGGGAATAAAATTTCTGGGATACATGCAGCTAAATATTTGGTGAAAGAAGTCAGCGTTCAGTATAAATTGTGTGATAGGGCTGGTGTTCAGCCCCTGTAAGTCGATGAGATTACTTTTTAAACTTATTTTTGAGAGGGATACTATCCTGGTAGGTCCCAAATTAAAACAAAATCCATCCAGTAGTTACAGCCCCAGATTCGGAGAAATGCTGGAAAAAGTGATTTTTGCGAAAATAGCAACTTTTGATTTTGCAAGCTAATAACTTTTACAAAAACCTTGCAAATGCGATGAGTGGTTTCACTTTTTTGAGGTTTTTCGAGTACCCAGCCACGTCGAGAAAAAAATATGAACACTATTGCACTTGGAAGTACTTAGCAAGAGCGTTCCAACGATGGTAAAAAATCAATTTTAGGTGGCATAATGAGGGAGCAATCGATGTTTTTATAGACCTATATATGAGACCTCATAACTTCTAAACGAAAACTGTTTTTTCATAGTTTGTAAACCTAAATTGTTCACATTTAAGACTAGTTTACGTAATCAAAGTTTGGTATTGATTGGACTAAAAGTAAATAATACTTCTAAGGACGTATTTCTTAAAAATTTGTTTCAAAATCACGTTTTTGGAATATATATGGTTGTAGAAAAAAAACTACGTTAGTCATAGAATTTTCGTTGAAAGATTTGAATTTAGCGTTAAATGTTCAAGAAATAACATGCAGGTAGTTGCCGCGAAGTTGCGACATTTTTGTTATTCTTTTCCTTTTCAGAGTTTGTATTATAGGCAGATAATTTTCAAAGTTGGTTTTATTATTTTCTTAAACTTTTTTTTTCTTTTTTTAGTGTCATACAATTATGGACAGTGATGTTGAACTTCGGGCGAAACTCCAAAAAGAGCGAGAGTTTGTATATTATAGCTGTTTTTAATTTTTCTTGTTTCTAGTTAATTTCAATCTGTGTGATTTGAGTTGATGATATTTTTCAGGGAGCATGAAAAATATGACATATGATGGAAATGACCCCCTACCGCCGCGGCATGACTATGTCGATTGGATTGAACAGAGTTGCCCAAAACATGGCAAAGAAGTGAATCTGATACCGCTTCTTGAAGATACCATCATGCAATTCAAGGAAGTGGAGCAGTATAAACAGGACAGTCGGTTTATCGACCTAATCATCAAATACGTGAGGATGGTGGCAATTTTTTGTTTGTGGAGTGATAAACTGATTCATGATTGGGGAATAAAATTTCTGGGATACATGCAGCTAAATATTTGGTGAAAGAAGTCAGCGTTCAGTATAAATTGTGTGATAGGGCTGGTGTTCAGCCCCTGTAAGTCGATGAGATTACTTTTTAAACTTATTTTTGAGAGGGATACTATCCTGGTAGGTCCCAAATTAAAACAAAATCCATCCAGTAGTTACAGCCCCAGATTCGGAGAAATGCTGGAAAAAGTGATTTTTGCGAAAATAGCAACTTTTGATTTTGCAAGCTAATAACTTTTACAAAAACCTTGCAAATGCGATGAGTGGTTTCACTTTTTTGAGGTTTTTCGAGTACCCAGCCACGTCGAGAAAAAAATATGAACACTATTGCACTTGGAAGTACTTAGCAAGAGCGTTCCAACGATGGTAAAAAATCAATTTTAGGTGGCATAATGAGGGAGCAATCGATGTTTTTATAGACCTATGTATGAGACCTCATAACTTCTAAACGAAAACTGTTTTTTCATAGTTTGTAAACCTAAATTGTTCACATTTAAGACTAGTTTACGTAATCAAAGTTTGGTATTGATTGGACTAAAAGTAAATAATACTTCTAAGGCCGTATTTCTTAAAAATTTGTTTCAAAATCACGTTTTTGATATATATGTGGTTGTAGAAAAAAAACTACGTTAGTCATAGAATTTTCGTTGAAAGATTTGAATTTAGCGTTAAATGTTCAAGAAATAACATGCAGGTAGTTGCCGCGAAGTTGCGACATTTTTGTTATTCTTTTCCTTTTCAGAGTTTGTATTATAGGCAGATAATTTTCAAAGTTGGTTTTATTATTTTCTTAAACTTTTTTTTTCTTTTTTTAGTGTCATACAATTATGGACAGCTCTCTTCACAAAGATTGCCCAAGCTTTCTTCATTGTGGTTTTGTCACTTACTACCAACAGACCAAACAAAATTCATAAATCTGTTGGACACTGAAGATCTAAACTATAATGATTACCTAACTACTTTCAATGTTATTATGTTGATTGAGAGTGAGTTTGAACGTTAGAAATTAATGGAATAATCTATCTACTGATTTGAGACTCTTGGTCTACATACCGGATGCTTTGATCCCATTGATCCACCTTACAAAACTCAAATAATTTAGTACACCATTTTTGATTACTGAAATGCTCCAATTTACTTGTTCTGTATTTCTCAAATGATGTTATGATTTTCTCGAGCCTATCCGCAATTACACTGAATGAGAGGATCCGAACAAAATTTCAGAAATTCACCCAACGTTTGTGCATTATAATGACAGGATTTGGCCCTCAAAACCATGTAATTTGTTGAAAAAGTAATGCTGAATTCAAACCTGTTAACGAAAATTCTATGACTAACGTAGTTTTTTTTCTACAAGCATAAATAGTTCAAAAAACGTGATTTCGAAACAATTTTTTTAGAATTACGGCCTGAAAAGTAAGTATCTACGCTTGGTTCAATCAATACCAAACTTATATCACGTAAACTAGACTTAAATTTGAACAATTTTAGTCTTCAAACTAAGGAAAAACAGTTTTCGTTTAGAAATTATGCAGTCCCAAACATAGGTCCCTAAAAACATCGATTGCTCCCGTATTAAAATTGATTTTTAACCATCATTGGAAAAATCAGTATATTTGAATGCTTGAAGTTCTTTCATGTTTGTAGCGATGTGTAAATTACTTGATTCCCCCTTCAGGGACGGTCATAAATTTTTGAGTGTCATTGCTATGAAAATGACCTCATTTTATGATACTTGGCTTGTATTGTTAGGCTCAGATACTGCACTTCTGCATTATTAACCTAATTCGTAGGTTTTTCTACTTTTCTTTCTTTTTTTCAAAACAGTTGTAGTGTACTAACGTTGCGGCCTTCGTATTAGTTTCTTGATTTTATAATTTTGGTTATATCTGTTACTGACTAGATCATGTATGTTCTGTGTTATCTATGTACACTTCAACACAGTTACTAGTTGGAGTCACATAAATATGATCATGCAATTATGTGTGGAATCAAAAGTTTGGTAATAAATAAATCAGTCGAGCATGATTGTGCGTAGTGAACGTTGTTTAACAACGTGTTGTTTCAGAGTGGTTAAGGATGGCTCCTGATACGTTGGAACTTTGTAAGGAGAACTTCCAACCCCTGGAGCAGGGACGAGAGCAAGCAAACTTGGATTAGCACTTCGTGCCCTGAGTGATGTTGAACTTCGGGCGAAACTCCAAAAAGAGCGAGAGTTTGTATATTATAGCTGTTTTTAATTTTTCTTGTTACTAATTAACTTCAATCTGAGTGATTTGAGTTGATGATATTTTTCAGGGAGCATGAAAAATATGACATATGATGGAAATGACCCTCTACCGCCGCGGCATGACTATGTCGATTGGATTGAACAGAGTTGCCCAAAACATGGCAAAGAAGTGAATCTGATACCGCTTCTTGAAGATACCATCATGCAATTCAAGGAAGTGGAGCAGTATAAACAGGACAGTCGGTTTATCGACCTAATCATCAAATACGTGAGGATGGTGGCAATTTTTTGTTTGTGGAGTGATAAACTGATTCATGATTGGGGAATAAAATTTCTGGGATACATGCAGCTAAATATTTGGTGAAAGAAGTCAGCGTTCAGTATAAATTGTGTGATAGGGCTGGTGTTCAGCCCCTGTAAGTCGATGAGATTACTTTTTAAACTTATTTTTGAGAGGGATACTATCCTGGTAGGTCCCAAATTAAAACAAAATCCATCCAGTAGTTACAGCCCCAGATTCGGAGAAATGCTGGAAAAAGTGATTTTTGCGAAAATAGCAACTTTTGATTTTGCAAGCTAATAACTTTTACAAAAACCTTGCAAATGCGATGAGTGGTTTCACTTTTTTGAGGTTTTTCGAGTACCCAGCCACGTCGAGAAAAAAATATGAACACTATTGCACTTGGAAGTACTTAGCAAGAGCGTTCCAACGATGGTAAAAAATCAATTTTAGGTGGCATAATGAGGGAGCAATCGATGTTTTTATAGACCTATATATGAGACCTCATAACTTCTAAACGAAAACTGTTTTTTCATAGTTTGTAAACCTAAATTGTTCACATTTAAGACTAGTTTACGTAATCAAAGTTTGGTATTGATTGGACTAAAAGTAAATAATACTTCTAAGGACGTATTTCTTAAAAATTTGTTTCAAAATCACGTTTTTGGAATATATATGGTTGTAGAAAAAAAACTACGTTAGTCATAGAATTTTCGTTGAAAGATTTGAATTTAGCGTTAAATGTTCAAGAAATAACATGCAGGTAGTTGCCGCGAAGTTGCGACATTTTTGTTATTCTTTTCCTTTTCAGAGTTTGTATTATAGGCAGATAATTTTCAAAGTTGGTTTTATTATTTTCTTAAACTTTTTTTTTCTTTTTTTAGTGTCATACAATTATGGACAGTGATGTTGAACTTCGGGCGAAACTCCAAAAAGAGCGAGAGTTTGTATATTATAGCTGTTTTTAATTTTTCTTGTTTCTAGTTAATTTCAATCTGTGTGATTTGAGTTGATGATATTTTTCAGGGAGCATGAAAAATATGACATATGATGGAAATGACCCCCTACCGCCGCGGCATGACTATGTCGATTGGATTGAACAGAGTTGCCCAAAACATGGCAAAGAAGTGAATCTGATACCGCTTCTTGAAGATACCATCATGCAATTCAAGGAAGTGGAGCAGTATAAACAGGACAGTCGGTTTATCGACCTAATCATCAAATACGTGAGGATGGTGGCAATTTTTTGTTTGTGGAGTGATAAACTGATTCATGATTGGGGAATAAAATTTCTGGGATACATGCAGCTAAATATTTGGTGAAAGAAGTCAGCGTTCAGTATAAATTGTGTGATAGGGCTGGTGTTCAGCCCCTGTAAGTCGATGAGATTACTTTTTAAACTTATTTTTGAGAGGGATACTATCCTGGTAGGTCCCAAATTAAAACAAAATCCATCCAGTAGTTACAGCCCCAGATTCGGAGAAATGCTGGAAAAAGTGATTTTTGCGAAAATAGCAACTTTTGATTTTGCAAGCTAATAACTTTTACAAAAACCTTGCAAATGCGATGAGTGGTTTCACTTTTTTGAGGTTTTTCGAGTACCCAGCCACGTCGAGAAAAAAATATGAACACTATTGCACTTGGAAGTACTTAGCAAGAGCGTTCCAACGATGGTAAAAAATCAATTTTAGGTGGCATAATGAGGGAGCAATCGATGTTTTTATAGACCTATGTATGAGACCTCATAACTTCTAAACGAAAACTGTTTTTTCATAGTTTGTAAACCTAAATTGTTCACATTTAAGACTAGTTTACGTAATCAAAGTTTGGTATTGATTGGACTAAAAGTAAATAATACTTCTAAGGCCGTATTTCTTAAAAATTTGTTTCAAAATCACGTTTTTGATATATATGTGGTTGTAGAAAAAAAACTACGTTAGTCATAGAATTTTCGTTGAAAGATTTGAATTTAGCGTTAAATGTTCAAGAAATAACATGCAGGTAGTTGCCGCGAAGTTGCGACATTTTTGTTATTCTTTTCCTTTTCAGAGTTTGTATTATAGGCAGATAATTTTCAAAGTTGGTTTTATTATTTTCTTAAACTTTTTTTTTCTTTTTTTAGTGTCATACAATTATGGACAGCTCTCTTCACAAAGATTGCCCAAGCTTTCTTCATTGTGGTTTTGTCACTTACTACCAACAGACCAAACAAAATTCATAAATCTGTTGGACACTGAAGATCTAAACTATAATGATTACCTAACTACTTTCAATGTTATTATGTTGATTGAGAGTGAGTTTGAACGTTAGAAATTAATGGAATAATCTATCTACTGATTTGAGACTCTTGGTCTACATACCGGATGCTTTGATCCCATTGATCCACCTTACAAAACTCAAATAATTTAGTACACCATTTTTGATTACTGAAATGCTCCAATTTACTTGTTCTGTATTTCTCAAATGATGTTATGATTTTCTCGAGCCTATCCGCAATTACACTGAATGAGAGGATCCGAACAAAATTTCAGAAATTCACCCAACGTTTGTGCATTATAATGACAGGATTTGGCCCTCAAAACCATGTAATTTGTTGAAAAAGTAATGCTGAATTCAAACCTGTTAACGAAAATTCTGTGACTAACGTAGTTTTTTTTCTACAAGCATAAATAGTTCAAAAAACGTGATTTCGAAACAATTTTTTTAGAATTACGGCCTGAAAAGTAAGTATCTACGCTTGGTTCAATCAATACCAAACTTATATCACGTAAACTAGACTTAAATTTGAACAATTTTAGTCTTCAAACTAAGGAAAAAACAGTTTTCGTTTAGAAATTATGCAGTCCCAAACATAGGTCCCTAAAAACATCGATTGCTCCCGTATTAAAATTGATTTTTAACCATCATTGGAAAAATCAGTATATTTGAATGCTTGAAGTTCTTTCATGTTTGTAGCGATGTGTAAATTACTTGATTCCCCCTTCAGGGACGGTCATAAATTTTTGAGTGTCATTGCTATGAAAATGACCTCATTTTATGATACTTGGCTTGTATTGTTAGGCTCAGATACTGCACTTCTGCATTATTAACCTAATTCGTAGGTTTTTCTACTTTTCTTTCTTTTTTTCAAAACAGTTGTAGTGTACTAACGTTGCGGCCTTCGTATTAGTTTCTTGATTTTATAATTTTGGTTATATCTGTTACTGACTAGATCATGTATGTTCTGTGTTATCTATGTACACTTCAACACAGTTACTAGTTGGAGTCACATAAATATGATCATGCAATTATGTGTGGAATCAAAAGTTTGGTAATAAATAAATCAGTCGAGCATGATTGTGCGTAGTGAACGTTGTTTAACAACGTGTTGTTTCAGAGTGGTTAAGGATGGCTCCTGATACGTTGGAACTTTGTAAGGAGAACTTCCAACCCCTGGAGCAGGGACGAGAGCAAGCAAACTTGGATTAGCACTTCGTGCCCTGAGTGATGTTGAACTTCGGGCGAAACTCCAAAAAGAGCGAGAGTTTGTATATTATAGCTGTTTTTAATTTTTCTTGTTACTAATTAACTTCAATCTGTGTGATTTGAGTTGATGATATTTTTCAGGGAGCATGAAAAATATGACATATGATGGAAATGACCCTCTACCGCCGCGGCATGACTATGTCGATTGGATTGAACGAGTTGCCCAAAACATGGCAAAGAAGTGAATCTGATACCGCTTCTTGAAGATACCATCATGCAATTCAAGGAAGTGGAGCAGTATAAACAGGACAGTCGGTTTATCGACCTAATCATCAAATACGTGAGGATGGTGGCAATTTTTTGTTTGTGGAGTGATAAACTGATTCATGATTGGGGAATAAAATTTCTGGGATACATGCAGCTAAATATTTGGTGAAAGAAGTCAGCGTTCAGTATAAATTGTGTGATAGGGCTGGTGTTCAGCCCCTGTAAGTCGATGAGATTACTTTTTAAACTTATTTTTGAGAGGGATACTATCCTGGTAGGTCCCAAATTAAAACAAAATCCATCCAGTAGTTACAGCCCCAGATTCGGAGAAATGCTGGAAAAAGTGATTTTTGCGAAAATAGCAACTTTTGATTTTGCAAGCTAATAACTTTTACAAAAACCTTGCAAATGCGATGAGTGGTTTCACTTTTTTGAGGTTTTTCGAGTACCCAGCCACGTCGAGAAAAAAATATGAACACTATTGCACTTGGAAGTACTTAGCAAGAGCGTTCCAACGATGGTAAAAAATCAATTTTAGGTGGCATAATGAGGGAGCAATCGATGTTTTTATAGACCTATATATGAGACCTCATAACTTCTAAACGAAAACTGTTTTTTCATAGTTTGTAAACCTAAATTGTTCACATTTAAGACTAGTTTACGTAATCAAAGTTTGGTATTGATTGGACTAAAAGTAAATAATACTTCTAAGGACGTATTTCTTAAAAATTTGTTTCAAAATCACGTTTTTGGAATATATATGGTTGTAGAAAAAAAACTACGTTAGTCATAGAATTTTCGTTGAAAGATTTGAATTTAGCGTTAAATGTTCAAGAAATAACATGCAGGTAGTTGCCGCGAAGTTGCGACATTTTTGTTATTCTTTTCCTTTTCAGAGTTTGTATTATAGGCAGATAATTTTCAAAGTTGGTTTTATTATTTTCTTAAACTTTTTTTTTCTTTTTTTAGTGTCATACAATTATGGACAGTGATGTTGAACTTCGGGCGAAACTCCAAAAAGAGCGAGAGTTTGTATATTATAGCTGTTTTTAATTTTTCTTGTTTCTAGTTAATTTCAATCTGTGTGATTTGAGTTGATGATATTTTTCAGGGAGCATGAAAAATATGACATATGATGGAAATGACCCCCTACCGCCGCGGCATGACTATGTCGATTGGATTGAACAGAGTTGCCCAAAACATGGCAAAGAAGTGAATCTGATACCGCTTCTTGAAGATACCATCATGCAATTCAAGGAAGTGGAGCAGTATAAACAGGACAGTCGGTTTATCGACCTAATCATCAAATACGTGAGGATGGTGGCAATTTTTTGTTTGTGGAGTGATAAACTGATTCATGATTGGGGAATAAAATTTCTGGGATACATGCAGCTAAATATTTGGTGAAAGAAGTCAGCGTTCAGTATAAATTGTGTGATAGGGCTGGTGTTCAGCCCCTGTAAGTCGATGAGATTACTTTTTAAACTTATTTTTGAGAGGGATACTATCCTGGTAGGTCCCAAATTAAAACAAAATCCATCCAGTAGTTACAGCCCCAGATTCGGAGAAATGCTGGAAAAAGTGATTTTTGCGAAAATAGCAACTTTTGATTTTGCAAGCTAATAACTTTTACAAAAACCTTGCAAATGCGATGAGTGGTTTCACTTTTTTGAGGTTTTTCGAGTACCCAGCCACGTCGAGAAAAAAATATGAACACTATTGCACTTGGAAGTACTTAGCAAGAGCGTTCCAACGATGGTAAAAAATCAATTTTAGGTGGCATAATGAGGGAGCAATCGATGTTTTTATAGACCTATGTATGAGACCTCATAACTTCTAAACGAAAACTGTTTTTTCATAGTTTGTAAACCTAAATTGTTCACATTTAAGACTAGTTTACGTAATCAAAGTTTGGTATTGATTGGACTAAAAGTAAATAATACTTCTAAGGCCGTATTTCTTAAAAATTTGTTTCAAAATCACGTTTTTGATATATATATGGTTGTAGAAAAAAAACTACGTTAGTCATAGAATTTTCGTTGAAAGATTTGAATTTAGCGTTAAATGTTCAAGAAATAACATGCAGGTAGTTGCCGCGAAGTTGCGACATTTTTGTTATTCTTTTCCTTTTCAGAGTTTGTATTATAGGCAGATAATTTTCAAAGTTGGTTTTATTATTTTCTTAAACTTTTTTTTTCTTTTTTTAGTGTCATACAATTATGGACAGCTCTCTTCACAAAGATTGCCCAAGCTTTCTTCATTGTGGTTTTGTCACTTACTACCAACAGACCAAACAAAATTCATAAATCTGTTGGACACTGAAGATCTAAACTATAATGATTACCTAACTACTTTCAATGTTATTATGTTGATTGAGAGTGAGTTTGAACGTTAGAAATTAATGGAATAATCTATCCACTGATTTGAGACTCTTGGTCTACATACCGGATGCTTTGATCCCATTGATCCACCTTACAAAACTCAAATAATTTAGTACACCATTTTTGATTACTGAAATGCTCCAATTTACTTGTTCTGTATTTCTCAAATGATGTTATGATTTTCTCGAGCCTATCCGCAATTACACTGAATGAGAGGATCCGAACAAAATTTCAGAAATTCACCCAACGTTTGTGCATTATAATGACAGGATTTGGCCCTCAAAACCATGTAATTTGTTGAAAAAGTAATGCTGAATTCAAACCTGTTAACGAAAATTCTATGACTAACGTAGTTTTTTTTCTACAAGCATAAATAGTTCAAAAAACGTGATTTCGAAACAATTTTTTTAGAATTACGGCCTGAAAAGTAAGTATCTACGCTTGGTTCAATCAATACCAAACTTATATCACGTAAACTAGACTTAAATTTGAACAATTTTAGTCTTCAAACTAAGGAAAAACAGTTTTCGTTTAGAAATTATGCAGTCCCAAACATAGGTCCCTAAAAACATCGATTGCTCCCGTATTAAAATTGATTTTTAACCATCATTGGAAAAATCAGTATATTTGAATGCTTGAAGTTCTTTCATGTTTGTAGCGATGTGTAAATTACTTGATTCCCCCTTCAGGGACGGTCATAAATTTTTGAGTGTCATTGCTATGAAAATGACCTCATTTTATGATACTTGGCTTGTATTGTTAGGCTCAGATACTGCACTTCTGCATTATTAACCTAATTCGTAGGTTTTTCTACTTTTCTTTCTTTTTTTCAAAACAGTTGTAGTGTACTAACGTTGCGGCCTTCGTATTAGTTTCTTGATTTTATAATTTTGGTTATATCTGTTACTGACTAGATCATGTATGTTCTGTGTTATCTATGTACACTTCAACACAGTTACTAGTTGGAGTCACATAAATATGATCATGCAATTATGTGTGGAATCAAAAGTTTGGTAATAAATAAATCAGTCGAGCATGATTGTGCGTAGTGAACGTTGTTTAACAACGTGTTGTTTCAGAGTGGTTAAGGATGGCTCCTGATACGTTGGAACTTTGTAAGGAGAACTTCCAACCCCTGGAGCAGGGACGAGAGCAAGCAAACTTGGATTAGCACTTCGTGCCCTGAGTGATGTTGAACTTCGGGCGAAACTCCAAAAAGAGCGAGAGTTTGTATATTATAGCTGTTTTTAATTTTTCTTGTTACTAATTAATTTCAATCTGTGTGATTTGAGTTGATGATATTTTTCAGGGAGCATGAAAAATATGACATATGATGGAAATGACCCCCTACCGCCGCGGCATGACTATGTCGATTGGATTGAACAGAGTTGCCCAAAACATGGCAAAGAAGTGAATCTGATACCGCTTCTTGAAGATACCATCATGCAATTCAAGGAAGTGGAGCAGTATAAACAGGACAGTCGGTTTATCGACCTAATCATCAAATACGTGAGGATGGTGGCAATTTTTTGTTTGTGGAGTGATAAACTGATTCATGATTGGGGAATAAAATTTCTGGGATACATGCAGCTAAATATTTGGTGAAAGAAGTCAGCGTTCAGTATAAATTGTGTGATAGGGCTGGTGTTCAGCCCCTGTAAGTCGATGAGATTACTTTTTAAACTTATTTTTGAGAGGGATACTATCCTGGTAGGTCCCAAATTAAAACAAAATCCATCCAGTAGTTACAGCCCCAGATTCGGAGAAATGCTGGAAAAAGTGATTTTTGCGAAAATAGCAACTTTTGATTTTGCAAGCTAATAACTTTTACAAAAACCTTGCAAATGCGATGAGTGGTTTCACTTTTTTGAGGTTTTTCGAGTACCCAGCCACGTCGAGAAAAAAATATGAACACTATTGCACTTGGAAGTACTTAGCAAGAGCGTTCCAACGATGGTAAAAAATCAATTTTAGGTGGCATAATGAGGGAGCAATCGATGTTTTTATAGACCTATATATGAGACCTCATAACTTCTAAACGAAAACTGTTTTTTCATAGTTTGTAAACCTAAATTGTTCACATTTAAGACTAGTTTACGTAATCAAAGTTTGGTATTGATTGGACTAAAAGTAAATAATACTTCTAAGGACGTATTTCTTAAAAATTTGTTTCAAAATCACGTTTTTGGAATATATATGGTTGTAGAAAAAAAACTACGTTAGTCATAGAATTTTCGTTGAAAGATTTGAATTTAGCGTTAAATGTTCAAGAAATAACATGCAGGTAGTTGCCGCGAAGTTGCGACATTTTTGTTATTCTTTTCCTTTTCAGAGTTTGTATTATAGGCAGATAATTTTCAAAGTTGGTTTTATTATTTTCTTAAACTTTTTTTTTCTTTTTTTAGTGTCATACAATTATGGACAGTGATGTTGAACTTCGGGCGAAACTCCAAAAAGAGCGAGAGTTTGTATATTATAGCTGTTTTTAATTTTTCTTGTTACTAATTAACTTCAATCTGAGTGATTTGAGTTGATGATATTTTTCAGGGAGCATGAAAAATATGACATATGATGGAAATGACCCTCTACCGCCGCGGCATGACTATGTCGATTGGATTGAACAGAGTTGCCCAAAACATGGCAAAGAAGTGAATCTGATACCGCTTCTTGAAGATACCATCATGCAATTCAAGGAAGTGGAGCAGTATAAACAGGACAGTCGGTTTATCGACCTAATCATCAAATACGTGAGGATGGTGGCAATTTTTTGTTTGTGGAGTGATAAACTGATTCATGATTGGGGAATAAAATTTCTGGGATACATGCAGCTAAATATTTGGTGAAAGAAGTCAGCGTTCAGTATAAATTGTGTGATAGGGCTGGTGTTCAGCCCCTGTAAGTCGATGAGATTACTTTTTAAACTTATTTTTGAGAGGGATACTATCCTGGTAGGTCCCAAATTAAAACAAAATCCATCCAGTAGTTACAGCCCCAGATTCGGAGAAATGCTGGAAAAAGTGATTTTTGCGAAAATAGCAACTTTTGATTTTGCAAGCTAATAACTTTTACAAAAACCTTGCAAATGCGATGAGTGGTTTCACTTTTTTGAGGTTTTTCGAGTACCCAGCCACGTCGAGAAAAAAATATGAACACTATTGCACTTGGAAGTACTTAGCAAGAGCGTTCCAACGATGGTAAAAAATCAATTTTAGGTGGCATAATGAGGGAGCAATCGATGTTTTTATAGACCTATATATGAGACCTCATAACTTCTAAACGAAAACTGTTTTTTCATAGTTTGTAAACCTAAATTGTTCACATTTAAGACTAGTTTACGTAATCAAAGTTTGGTATTGATTGGACTAAAAGTAAATAATACTTCTAAGGACGTATTTCTTAAAAATTTGTTTCAAAATCACGTTTTTGGAATATATATGGTTGTAGAAAAAAAACTACGTTAGTCATAGAATTTTCGTTGAAAGATTTGAATTTAGCGTTAAATGTTCAAGAAATAACATGCAGGTAGTTGCCGCGAAGTTGCGACATTTTTGTTATTCTTTTCCTTTTCAGAGTTTGTATTATAGGCAGATAATTTTCAAAGTTGGTTTTATTATTTTCTTAAACTTTTTTTTTCTTTTTTTAGTGTCATACAATTATGGACAGTGATGTTGAACTTCGGGCGAAACTCCAAAAAGAGCGAGAGTTTGTATATTATAGCTGTTTTTAATTTTTCTTGTTTCTAGTTAATTTCAATCTGTGTGATTTGAGTTGATGATATTTTTCAGGGAGCATGAAAAATATGACATATGATGGAAATGACCCTCTACCGCCGCGGCATGACTATGTCGATTGGATTGAACAGAGTTGCCCAAAACATGGCAAAGAAGTGAATCTGATACCGCTTCTTGAAGATACCATCATGCAATTCAAGGAAGTGGAGCAGTATAAACAGGACAGTCGTTTTATCGACCTAATCATCAAATACGTGAGGATGGTGGCAATTTTTTGTTTGTGGAGTGATAAACTGATTCATGATTGGGGAATAAAATTTCTGGGATTCATGCAGCTAAATATTTGGTGAAAGAAGTCAGCGTTCAGTATAAATTGTGTGATAGGGCTGGTGTTCAGCCCCTGTAAGTCGATGAGATTACTTTTTAAACTTATTTTTGAGAGGGATACTATCCTGGTAGGTCCCAAATTAAAACAAAATCCATCCAGTAGTTACAGCCCCAGATTCGGAGAAATGCTGGAAAAAGTGATTTTTGCGAAAATAGCAACTTTTGATTTTGCAAGCTAATAACTTTTACAAAAACCTTGCAAATGCGATGAGTGGTTTATTATTCCTTCGATTCAATAGGTAATGATTTGGGAAAACTATCATAACTTGCTCAAACATTAAATTAAAAGGTACATTTTTCGTCTAACTTTATAGTTGAAGAGACCATTTGACGACCATTCCAACAAGATTACGATTTTCATAGCGCCAACGATTCTCGAGTTATACCTTTATGCCCAATTTGTGAAAATCTCCCAAATTTTACTAACCCCCTCAACATTTTACAATTTACGTTTCAAGGCATATAGGATCCGAATATCCAGTAGAAAAAATCCTGTCCGTCTGCCGTACGCCGCCATCACTTTTTGGAGGAAACTATTATAGTTACATTTTTGAAATTTCACAAAAAATCAATCGTGGCCTGACAACGGCTCAATTCTTTCGCCAAATCGCTATCTCAATTTTCAGGGTATTTTTGAGGGGGAGAATATTCGTATTTCCCAACGTTTCTCAGAAAAAGGTGTGTTTGATATCCATTTCTATAGATTTTTGGACGCTGAATCGGATAACACCATCGCGGGGTCGGTAGCTTTATTGGTTCTTGAGCTATCGCAGTTTGTGTGTAAAATTTGGGATGTTTTCACAAATTTGGCATGAGGGAATTACTTGAGAGTTCTTGGAGCTATAAAAATTGTTGTATACGCGTTGGAATGGTCGTCAAACAATCTATTCAACTGTACCGTTTGGCGAAAAAATTAGCATTTCATTTCGAAATTAAGAATAACAGCAATGATTAAAATTACAATAGTTGTTACGGAGTTTACCCACATAGCTACCAATCTGTTTCACAAATAATGTTCGGAATAAGTATCATCACAAATGGATATTCTTAAAATGACTATTGAAAAAAAGGAATAATGAACCACTGTACTATCATTTGCTGTATTTTTCATCGTCTGTAGACTTACACTGCTTTAGTTTGCGCACTTCACGCAATTCACGTTTCGCAATTCACATATCGATCATTTTTGATGAAGATCAAAATCCATAAAAAATTATCGATATTGACGTTTTTACATCAGATTTCAATAAATTTTATGTTATTTGACTCAGCTAACAATGTCCTTTACTTTTTGTGTCTACATTTATTTTCAATAAACTTTGTTTGAATTTTTGAGATGTACAATGGGTCGTTTCTCATGTATTTTTTCTTCTTGTGTATGTTTTTCTTATACCGACAAATAGATCCCATTTGAATAGCATCAAAATTGAGCAAATTGTTGAGCAAAATTGTCCAGAAAACCAGTGTTTCGCCACCAATGGCATGTGAATATAGCATGCGATCAATACTAGTTTCTTAATGATCAATGGTGTTGAGGCTGATATTGGTACAAAAATGACAGGTACATGGAAAGTAAAGTTTAGCATGCATTCATTCAACTTTTTTGTACATTATTGTTTTATGTTCGTAACTGTTGGAAAATATTTTTAGAATGTTGTATATTATTATATTCTTGGAGCATATCAAAATCTTAAGTTCAACAAATTTATCAAAGAACGCAGTAGCAATTAAAAAACAACGTTTTTTAAGAACAAAAAACTTTATTAAAAAATAAATTACAATTAATTGATCATTTTTGCCATTTTCTTTGAGGTTTTGTTGTCAGAAGAAAATCTTTTTCGTTTTTGTTTTTTAATTGTGTTCTTCTTTGATCTTGTTAAGATACCTCATCCTAATTATACACCTTTAGATCTCGTTCGAAATTTTCTGCAGCAAAATGATCGAAGCAAAAAATAAATCCTACTGGTATTGGGATTCTATTAAAACTGTAATAAAAAACTTGGCGTACACAAAACTTTCACATTGAAAGGAAAGCGGAGAAGTAATGTTGTTGCGATGAAAGTCTGATGAGGCGTTGAGGAAGGTTTATACCAGTGACGTCAGAGGAAGCTGCCCCTTGATGTTCGAGCCCGCCTTGTAATTTATACACCGACCCAAGGTGACAGGTGGGCTCGATCCGATACTAACCCGCACGGCATGACGTCGCTGGTATAAAGACAAACACTAGTTAGATAGCTTTTAACTAACCTTTGGCAGCGGAATTTCATTACTTACTATTAATTATCATTTTTTCTCGATAAAATTTTTTTTTATCTATAACCATACTTAGAATTAAATGATACAAAAATAATCTGCTAGAATTCAAATAATTTAAAAATTGACTTTTAAAATACTTACCTAATCGTAAAGATTCAGATATTTTATTTTTGAGACACTATTTTTTCATTTCTAACGTTCTTCACTGATGAAGTTAAAAAAAATAAATCACCGTTGAAAAAAAAGTGGGAAAAAATGATTGATATTGACGTTTTTACATCAGATTCCAATAAAAATTGTGTTATTTGACTCAGCTTAACAATGTCCTTTACTTTTTGTGTCTACATTATTTATTTTCAATAAACTTTTTCTAGGATATCTAGTCTGATAAAAATCAACTGAATTTTTGAGATGTACGATTGGTCGTTTCTTATGTATTTTCCACCGACATAATAATATAGATCCCATTTGAATAGCATCAAAATTGAGCAAGTTGATGAGCAAAATTGTCCAGAAAACCAGTGTTTCGCCACCAATGGCATGTGAACCATATAATTATATCTTTTCCTTCTGAAAATAGCATGCCATCAATACTAGTTTCTTAGTGATCAATGGAGTTGAGGCTAGCTACTATTGGTGCAAAAATGACAGGTACGTAGAAAGTAAAGTTTAGCATGAATGTACTCATTCAACTTTTTTTTTGTTCATTATTGTTTTATGTTCATAACTGTTGGAGAATATTTTTAGAATGTTGTATAATATTCTTGGAGCATATCAAAATCTTAAGTTCAACAAATTTATCAAAGAACACAGTAGCAATAAAAAAACAACGTTTTTGAAGAACAAAAAACTTTATTAAAAAATAAATTACAATTAATTTATCATTTTTGCCATTTTCTTTGAGGTTTTGTTGTCAGAAGAAAATCTTTTTCTTTTTTTTAATTGTCCTCTTCTTTGATCTTGTTAAGATACCCCATCCTAATTATACACCTTTAGATCTCGTTCGAAATCTTCTGCAGAAAAATGCTCGGAGCAAATAAATCCTACTGGCTGAGTTAGAAAGCATGTTGGGTAATTTTTTTGTTTATTTATTTCAATTTTTTTGTGAAAGGGAATTTATATTTGCAGTAGGTAGAAAGATAGCGAGCGTATCAGCTGAAGCTGAGGGCTCCATTTATAGCTGGTAGCTTGTTCTAGCAGTCCATGTTCACCTATCTAAATTTTCAATTTGACAGTGTTTTATTTATATTAAATGAACAACTTCATTTTTTTCAGTTAGGTCGTACATTATTTAGGTACCTGATACTTACCTACCTACAGTTCTTTCCTTGAATTTTGAAGAATGATACAACTCTTGCAGTATAAACCTTGTCATTCATCCGCTGTCCACTTGCCATTTTTCAGAGCTGGGATTTTGAGAAGCCTTCCCGTGCATAAAAGAAGCTGTACCTGTGCTGGCTGAAGAGATGAAGAAATAACGAAAACGACCAATGGGGGATGAGAGTGGAGAAGAATGATAAATATTCTGTTTGATCGACCAGTTATCAGTTGATGGTGCCCATTCAGAGCCGAAATATTTACCTAAATAATATTCACCCCCTCTCAATCGACTTATCACCTTCTTAAAAATTAATGTCCTGAAAAAGGGTATTTTCTGATGTATTGCCAAAAATAAATGTGTAATGCATATTTTCCATTGTCTCACTTTTTTTTCTTACCCACAACAATGAATACAGTAATTAACTCCTAGTAGCAGAGTGCAGTAGACTGAAACTGAAAGGTCTTGTTAACTTTTGGGGCCACTCTAAGTTGCATGCAGGTTGAAAAGGGATAAGAGGATTTTTGAGGATTTTTATTGCCCAATGTACAGAGTTTACCTATATTTTTTTAAAATCTTGGTTGGTGTAAATAACAGCGTAATAATTATATTGCTCGATGAGAATGAAATGAACACGTCTATGTTCTGCCGAGACCGTACTCTACAGGTAATGTGAACAACTGAAGGTAGTAGGCTCGAATCGCTCCTGAAACCAATACACAATGTTGAAGAAGAGTTGACCAGTTGTTAGATAATTTTATATAATAATAATCACTCGAGTAATTTTATGGAAGTGAGGAATGTTTTGTAAAGCAAATTAATGAATACGCCACATACTTGTAATTCACCTTCAGATTGACTGTGAGACCCTGTGACTCAATCTTGACGTCCGTTTCCATAACCGAAAAAGTATCTTCTTCCTCAACAAAGCCTGAAAAAGGACATACCTAAACCGTTGAAAATTATTTTAACTGGTTTCTTAAATCAATAGGGTCGAGGGGTAGAATAACTTAGTGCCTTTTTCCACTATTGGTTCACTAATTCGGCAAAGATTTTTCACCCCTTCGGACTGGTTAGGGCAGCATATTAGGTCGATTGGGTGCCAATAGTTTTATACATAGAAAATGTGGTAAACAATCAACGTATGTTTAAATAAATCAATATCATTGTCAATGAGTTTTTAATTAACACCACACTTTATCTCCTCATCCAACAACCTTGCTTTGACAAAACACTAGGTATTTCAGTTGTGACTGTATCATATTCGTGAGGAAGGGTTAGCAACAAGTGGCAGATTTTATCTGACTCATCAAACTTCGATCCGAGATCCTCTAACTCACGAACGATGGTGTCCACAACGAGAAAATGGTCAATGGAATAATCAAATTTATAGCAGAAACGTCGGCGGAACTGAAGTTGACGCGATGAGCGGGCTCCACGTCTGATAAGACATAGACGAGTCCTCTATCTTCGAGAATCCCCCCAATAGAACCAAATAGAACGGGTAATAACGTCGAATTAGTAGTAAACTATTGACGATTGATTTATGGCGAGGCGAAATTATCACGCACGCGGCCGAACGAAAAAAGGAAATCGAACGTAAACAAAGGGCAACCGGCTTTCGAAAATAATCACCCGCGTAAAAAACAATTTACGCATTAGCGCGCGCCGTGCAAATGACCATAACCTGTTGATAAGAGTAAGAGTAAACGACGCTGGGAAAAACACGAAACAAATATTACTAATTAGTTTATTAGCGAAATATAGCAAAAATCAAAATAGTTAACGGGAAGACAAACGAAAGTTCGAGAATGAATAATAAATTATCACAGTACAGTAGTAACAGATAAGATAACATGTTGAGCAAGAGAGAGGGCGTAGAACTGTCCATCCAAGTCAAACATTCCAAGAGCTGGTCAATTCGCATAATATGATTTTTGTCCTTAAAATAATGCTATTCTAGCTTAAAAATCAATGAACTACTCAATATTGAATTATTGGAAGATCGGCATAATTTCTTTTGATTATTTCACAAATTAAAAAGCTACTAGTTAGTTCATTGTTCATGTAGGTATCAATTTAATCATGTTAGAGTAGGAGAAAAATATAGGTAATAAAGGTAAATATAATTACACTATACAAGGTAAAATATAATTTAAGAAAAAATTATTGAGACTGCCGCTCACATTCGGTCCCGAACGAGACATAAGGCCCGCCCACCTTCTCAAGGCTAGGCAAGGCAGAGCTCTCGCGGCTGGTACGGCCTTTCACCTCAGTCTCGTATCTCCTCGCGCCTGGCACGAACGTCCGCTGTGCTCAGTCTCGTATCACCTCGCGCCAAGTGTTTATTTTTCTTCTTCGTCCGAACTTCTATTATGGTAAGTTTACTACGTTGCTATTTATTTGCTTTCATACGCCTCATCTCATGGTCGGTCTCTAAATGCAACATGTGGCATGCGTTGAAGTGATTTGCTGTGCTATTGAGTAGGAGGGTTCGAAAATACTTTTTCATAGTACATAATATCCAAACACAATTTGAAACGATGTAACAATTCTTGAGATTTTGTTGAAATCATGCTGGACTCCTGTATTTTCGTATCCACAACACCGGTTATGATTAAAGACTGTAAGAACGTTCAAGTGTCAGCTATAGGATATTCTAATAATCAGAAAATTAAAATGTTGATAACTTATGTCAAGTTCGCCAATTATGGCGAACTGGATTGGCTCCTTGATGTTTTGGTTTAATATTCAATAATAAACCATTTTAATCGCCCAAGAAAAAAATTTTTATAACCCTTCCTCAAAATTTGATGTTTTACGTTTCAAGGCATGTAGAATCCGAATATCCAATAAAAACGCTGCAAATGATTGTACACTGGTTAATTATTCCTTCGCTTCAATATTGATTTAGAAAGACTATCCATTTGTGATAGTAATTATTCCCAACAATTTTGACGTTTCCACCGAAATTATCTACGCTTGGTTCAATCAATACCAAACTTATATCACGTAAACTAGACTTAAATTTGAACAATTTTAGTCTTCAAACTAAGGAAAAACAGTTTTCGTTTAGAAATTATGCAGTCCCAAACATAGGTCCCTAAAAACATCGATTGCTCCCGTATTAAAATTGATTTTTAACCATCATTGGAAAAATCAGTATATTTGAATGCTTGAAGTTCTTTCATGTTTGTAGCGATGTGTAAATTACTTGATTCCCCCTTCAGGGACGGTCATAAATTTTTGAGTGTCATTGCTATGAAAATGACCTCATTTTATGATACTTGGCTTGTATTGTTAGGCTCAGATACTGCACTTCTGCATTATTAACCTAATTCGTAGGTTTTTCTACTTTTCTTTCTTTTTTCAAAACAGTTGTAGTGTACTAACGTTGCGGCCTTCGTATTAGTTTCTTGATTTTATAATTTTGGTTATATCTGTTACTGACTAGATCATGTATGTTCTGTGTTATCTATGTACACTTCAACACAGTTACTAGTTGGAGTCACATAAATATGATCATGCAATTATGTGTGGAATCAAAAGTTTGGTAATAAATAAATCAGTCGAGCATGATTGTGCGTAGTGAACGTTGTTTAACAACGTGTTGTTTCAGAGTGGTTAAGGATGGCTCCTGATACGTTGGAACTTTGTAAGAAGAACATCCAACCCCTGGAGCAGGGACGAGAGCAAGCAAACTTGGATTAGCACTTCGTGCCCTGAGTGATGTTGAACTTCGGGCGAAACTCCAAAAAGAGCGAGAGTTTGTATATTATAGCTGTTTTTAATTTTTCTTGTTTCTAATTAATTTCAATCTGTGTGATTTGAGTTGATGATATTTTTCAGGGAGCATGAAAAATATGACATATGATGGAAATGACCCCCTACCGCCGCGGCATGACTATGTCGATTGGATTGAACAGAGTTGCCCAAAACATGGCAAAGAAGTGAATCTGATACCGCTTCTTGAAGATACCATCATGCAATTCAAGGAAGTGGAGCAGTATAAACAGGACAGTCGGTTTATCGACCTAATCATCAAATACGTGAGGATGGTGGCAATTTTTTGTTTGTGGAGTGATAAACTGATTCATGATTGGGGAATAAAATTTCTGGGATACATGCAGCTAAATATTTGGTGAAAGAAGTCAGCGTTCAGTATAAATTGTGTGATAGGGCTGGTGTTCAGCCCCTGTAAGTCGATGAGATTACTTTTTAAACTTATTTTTGAGAGGGATACTGTCCTGGTAGGTCCCAAATTAAAACAAAATCCATCCAGTAGTTACAGCCCCAGATTCGGAGAAATGCTGGAAAAAGTGATTTTTGCGAAAATAGCAACTTTTGATTTTGCAAGCTAATAACTTTTACAAAAACCTTGCAAATGCGATGAGTGGTTTCACTTTTTTGAGGTTTTTCGAGTACCCAGCCACGTCGAGAAAAAAATATGAACACTATTGCACTTGGAAGTACTTAGCAAGAGCGTTCCAACGATGGTAAAAAATCAATTTTAGGTGGCATAATGAGGGAGCAATCGATGTTTTTATAGACCTATATATGAGACCTCATAACTTCTAAACGAAAACTGTTTTTTCATAGTTTGTAAACCTAAATTGTTCACATTTAAGACTAGTTTACGTAATCAAAGTTTGGTATTGATTGGACTAAAAGTAAATAATACTTCTAAGGCCGTATTTCTTAAAAAATTTGTTTCAAAATCACGTTTTTGGAATATATATGGTTGTAGAAAAAAAACTACGTTAGTCATAGAATTTTCGTTGAAAGATTTGAATTTAGCGTTAAATGTTCAAGAAATAACATGCAGGTAGTTGCCGCGAAGTTGCGACATTTTTGTTATTCTTTTCCTTTTCAGAGTTTGTATTATAGGCAGATAATTTTCAAAGTTGGTTTTATTATTTTCTTAAACTTTTTTTTTCTTTTTTTAGTGTCATACAATTATGGACAGCTCTCTTCACAAAGATTGCCCAAGCTTTCTTCATTGTGGTTTTGTCACTTACTACCAACAGACCAAACAAAATTCATAAATCTGTTGGACACTGAAGATCTAAACTATAATGATTACCTAACTACTTTCAATGTTATTATGTTGATTGAGAGTGAGTTTGAACGTTAGAAATTAATGGAATAATCTATCCACTGATTTGAGACTCTTGGTCTACATACCGGATGCTTTGATCCCATTGATCCACCTTACAAAACTCAAATAATTTAGTACACCATTTTTGATTACTGAAATGCTCCAATTTACTTGTTCTGTATTTCTCAAATGATGTTATGATTTTCTCGAGCCTATCCGCAATTACACTGAATGAGAGGATCCGAACAAAATTTCAGAAATTCACCCAACGTTTGTGCATTATAATGACAGGATTTGGCCCTCAAAACCATGTAATTTGTTGAAAAAGTAATGCTGAATTCAAACCTGTTAACGAAAATTCTATGACTAACGTAGTTTTTTTTCTACAAGCATAAATAGTTCAAAAAACGTGATTTCGAAACAATTTTTTTAGAATTACGGCCTGAAAAGTAAGTATCTACGCTTGGTTCAATCAATACCAAACTTATATCACGTAAACTAGACTTAAATTTGAACAATTTTAGTCTTCAAACTAAGGAAAAACAGTTTTCGTTTAGAAATTATGCAGTCCCAAACATAGGTCCCTAAAAACATCGATTGCTCCCGTATTAAAATTGATTTTTAACCATCATTGGAAAAATCAGTATATTTGAATGCTTGAAGTTCTTTCATGTTTGTAGCGATGTGTAAATTACTTGATTCCCCCTTCAGGGACGGTCATAAATTTTTGAGTGTCATTGCTATGAAAATGACCTCATTTTATGATACTTGGCTTGTATTGTTAGGCTCAGATACTGCACTTCTGCATTATTAACCTAATTCGTAGGTTTTTCTACTTTTCTTTCTTTTTTCAAAACAGTTGTAGTGTACTAACGTTGCGGCCTTCGTATTAGTTTCTTGATTTTATAATTTTGGTTATATCTGTTACTGACTAGATCATGTATGTTCTGTGTTATCTATGTACACTTCAACACAGTTACTAGTTGGAGTCACATAAATATGATCATGCAATTATGTGTGGAATCAAAAGTTTGGTAATAAATAAATCAGTCGAGCATGATTGTGCGTAGTGAACGTTGTTTAACAACGTGTTGTTTCAGAGTGGTTAAGGATGGCTCCTGATACGTTGGAACTTTGTAAGGAGAACTTCCAACCCCTGGAGCAGGGACGAGAGCAAGCAAACTTGGATTAGCACTTCGTGCCCTGAGTGATGTTGAACTTCGGGCGAAACTCCAAAAAGAGCGAGAGTTTGTATATTATAGCTGTTTTTAATTTTTCTTGTTTCTAATTAATTTCAATCTGTGTGATTTGAGTTGATGATATTTTTCAGGGAGCATGAAAAATATGACATATGATGGAAATGACCCCCTACCGCCGCGGCATGACTATGTCGATTGGATTGAACAGAGTTGCCCAAAACATGGCAAAGAAGTGAATCTGATACCGCTTCTTGAAGATACCATCATGCAATTCAAGGAAGTGGAGCAGTATAAACAGGACAGTCGGTTTATCGACCTAATCATCAAATACGTGAGGATGGTGGCAATTTTTTGTTTGTGGAGTGATAAACTGATTCATGATTGGGGAATAAAATTTCTGGGATACATGCAGCTAAATATTTGGTGAAAGAAGTCAGCGTTCAGTATAAATTGTGTGATAGGGCTGGTGTTCAGCCCCTGTAAGTCGATGAGATTACTTTTTAAACTTATTTTTGAGAGGGATACTATCCTGGTAGGTCCCAAATTAAAACAAAATCCATCCAGTAGTTACAGCCCCAGATTCGGAGAAATGCTGGAAAAAGTGATTTTTGCGAAAATAGCAACTTTTGATTTTGCAAGCTAATAACTTTTACAAAAACCTTGCAAATGCGATGAGTGGTTTCACTTTTTTGAGGTTTTTCGAGTACCCAGCCACGTCGAGAAAAAAATATGAACACTATTGCACTTGGAAGTACTTAGCAAGAGCGTTCCAACGATGGTAAAAAATCAATTTTAGGTGGCATAATGAGGGAGCAATCGATGTTTTTATAGACCTATGTATGAGACCTCATAACTTCTAAACGAAAACTGTTTTTTCATAGTTTGTAAACCTAAATTGTTCACATTTAAGACTAGTTTACGTAATCAAAGTTTGGTATTGATTGGACTAAAAGTAAATAATACTTCTAAGGCCGTATTTCTTAAAAATTTGTTTCAAAATCACGTTTTTGGAATATATATGGTTGTAGAAAAAAAACTACGTTAGTCATAGAATTTTCGTTGAAAGATTTGAATTTAGCGTTAAATGTTCAAGAAATAACATGCAGGTAGTTGCCGCGAAGTTGCGACATTTTTGTTATTCTTTTCCTTTTCAGAGTTTGTATTATAGGCAGATAATTTTCAAAGTTGGTTTTATTATTTTCTTAAACTTTTTTTTTCTTTTTTTAGTGTCATACAATTATGGACAGCTCTCTTCACAAAGATTGCCCAAGCTTTCTTCATTGTGGTTTTGTCACTTACTACCAACAGACCAAACAAAATTCATAAATCTGTTGGACACTGAAGATCTAAACTATAATGATTACCTAACTACTTTCAATGTTATTATGTTGATTGAGAGTGAGTTTGAACGTTAGAAATTAATGGAATAATCTATCCACTGATTTGAGACTCTTGGTCTACATACCGGATGCTTTGATCCCATTGATCCACCTTACAAAACTCAAATAATTTAGTACACCATTTTTGATTACTGAAATGCTCCAATTTACTTGTTCTGTATTTCTCAAATGATGTTATGATTTTCTCGAGCCTATCCGCAATTACACTGAATGAGAGGATCCGAACAAAATTTCAGAAATTCACCCAACGTTTGTGCATTATAATGACAGGATTTGGCCCTCAAAACCATGTAATTTGTTGAAAAAGTAATGCTGAATTCAAACCTGTTAACGAAAATTCTATGACTAACGTAGTTTTTTTTCTACAAGCATAAATAGTTCAAAAAACGTGATTTCGAAACAATTTTTTTAGAATTACGGCCTGAAAAGTAAGTATCTACGCTTGGTTCAATCAATACCAAACTTATATCACGTAAACTAGACTTAAATTTGAACAATTTTAGTCTTCAAACTAAGGAAAAACAGTTTTCGTTTAGAAATTATGCAGTCCCAAACATAGGTCCCTAAAAACATCGATTGCTCCCGTATTAAAATTGATTTTTAACCATCATTGGAAAAATCAGTATATTTGAATGCTTGAAGTTCTTTCATGTTTGTAGCGATGTGTAAATTACTTGATTCCCCCTTCAGGGACGGTCATAAATTTTTGAGTGTCATTGCTATGAAAATGACCTCATTTTATGATACTTGGCTTGTATTGTTAGGCTCAGATACTGCACTTCTGCATTATTAACCTAATTCGTAGGTTTTTCTACTTTTCTTTCTTTTTTCAAAACAGTTGTAGTGTACTAACGTTGCGGCCTTCGTATTAGTTTCTTGATTTTATAATTTTGGTTATATCTGTTACTGACTAGATCATGTATGTTCTGTGTTATCTATGTACACTTCAACACAGTTACTAGTTGGAGTCACATAAATATGATCATGCAATTATGTGTGGAATCAAAAGTTTGGTAATAAATAAATCAGTCGAGCATGATTGTGCGTAGTGAACGTTGTTTAACAACGTGTTGTTTCAGAGTGGTTAAGGATGGCTCCTGATACGTTGGAACTTTGTAAGAAGAACATCCAACCCCTGGAGCAGGGACGAGAGCAAGCAAACTTGGATTAGCACTTCGTGCCCTGAGTGATGTTGAACTTCGGGCGAAACTCCAAAAAGAGCGAGAGTTTGTATATTATAGCTGTTTTTAATTTTTCTTGTTTCTAATTAATTTCAATCTGTGTGATTTGAGTTGATGATATTTTTCAGGGAGCATGAAAAATATGACATATGATGGAAATGACCCCCTACCGCCGCGGCATGACTATGTCGATTGGATTGAACAGAGTTGCCCAAAACATGGCAAAGAAGTGAATCTGATACCGCTTCTTGAAGATACCATCATGCAATTCAAGGAAGTGGAGCAGTATAAACAGGACAGTCGGTTTATCGACCTAATCATCAAATACGTGAGGATGGTGGCAATTTTTTGTTTGTGGAGTGATAAACTGATTCATGATTGGGGAATAAAATTTCTGGGATACATGCAGCTAAATATTTGGTGAAAGAAGTCAGCGTTCAGTATAAATTGTGTGATAGGGCTGGTGTTCAGCCCCTGTAAGTCGATGAGATTACTTTTTAAACTTATTTTTGAGAGGGATACTGTCCTGGTAGGTCCCAAATTAAAACAAAATCCATCCAGTAGTTACAGCCCCAGATTCGGAGAAATGCTGGAAAAAGTGATTTTTGCGAAAATAGCAACTTTTGATTTTGCAAGCTAATAACTTTTACAAAAACCTTGCAAATGCGATGAGTGGTTTCACTTTTTTGAGGTTTTTCGAGTACCCAGCCACGTCGAGAAAAAAATATGAACACTATTGCACTTGGAAGTACTTAGCAAGAGCGTTCCAACGATGGTAAAAAATCAATTTTAGGTGGCATAATGAGGGAGCAATCGATGTTTTTATAGACCTATATATGAGACCTCATAACTTCTAAACGAAAACTGTTTTTTCATAGTTTGTAAACCTAAATTGTTCACATTTAAGACTAGTTTACGTAATCAAAGTTTGGTATTGATTGGACTAAAAGTAAATAATACTTCTAAGGCCGTATTTCTTAAAAAATTTGTTTCAAAATCACGTTTTTGGAATATATATGGTTGTAGAAAAAAAACTACGTTAGTCATAGAATTTTCGTTGAAAGATTTGAATTTAGCGTTAAATGTTCAAGAAATAACATGCAGGTAGTTGCCGCGAAGTTGCGACATTTTTGTTATTCTTTTCCTTTTCAGAGTTTGTATTATAGGCAGATAATTTTCAAAGTTGGTTTTATTATTTTCTTAAACTTTTTTTTTCTTTTTTTAGTGTCATACAATTATGGACAGCTCTCTTCACAAAGATTGCCCAAGCTTTCTTCATTGTGGTTTTGTCACTTACTACCAACAGACCAAACAAAATTCATAAATCTGTTGGACACTGAAGATCTAAACTATAATGATTACCTAACTACTTTCAATGTTATTATGTTGATTGAGAGTGAGTTTGAACGTTAGAAATTAATGGAATAATCTATCCACTGATTTGAGACTCTTGGTCTACATACCGGATGCTTTGATCCCATTGATCCACCTTACAAAACTCAAATAATTTAGTACACCATTTTTGATTACTGAAATGCTCCAATTTACTTGTTCTGTATTTCTCAAATGATGTTATGATTTTCTCGAGCCTATCCGCAATTACACTGAATGAGAGGATCCGAACAAAATTTCAGAAATTCACCCAACGTTTGTGCATTATAATGACAGGATTTGGCCCTCAAAACCATGTAATTTGTTGAAAAAGTAATGCTGAATTCAAACCTGTTAACGAAAATTCTATGACTAACGTAGTTTTTTTTCTACAAGCATAAATAGTTCAAAAAACGTGATTTCGAAACAATTTTTTTAGAATTACGGCCTGAAAAGTAAGTATCTACGCTTGGTTCAATCAATACCAAACTTATATCACGTAAACTAGACTTAAATTTGAACAATTTTAGTCTTCAAACTAAGGAAAAACAGTTTTCGTTTAGAAATTATGCAGTCCCAAACATAGGTCCCTAAAAACATCGATTGCTCCCGTATTAAAATTGATTTTTAACCATCATTGGAAAAATCAGTATATTTGAATGCTTGAAGTTCTTTCATGTTTGTAGCGATGTGTAAATTACTTGATTCCCCCTTCAGGGACGGTCATAAATTTTTGAGTGTCATTGCTATGAAAATGACCTCATTTTATGATACTTGGCTTGTATTGTTAGGCTCAGATACTGCACTTCTGCATTATTAACCTAATTCGTAGGTTTTTCTACTTTTCTTTCTTTTTTCAAAACAGTTGTAGTGTACTAACGTTGCGGCCTTCGTATTAGTTTCTTGATTTTATAATTTTGGTTATATCTGTTACTGACTAGATCATGTATGTTCTGTGTTATCTATGTACACTTCAACACAGTTACTAGTTGGAGTCACATAAATATGATCATGCAATTATGTGTGGAATCAAAAGTTTGGTAATAAATAAATCAGTCGAGCATGATTGTGCGTAGTGAACGTTGTTTAACAACGTGTTGTTTCAGAGTGGTTAAGGATGGCTCCTGATACGTTGGAACTTTGTAAGAAGAACATCCAACCCCTGGAGCAGGGACGAGAGCAAGCAAACTTGGATTAGCACTTCGTGCCCTGAGTGATGTTGAACTTCGGGCGAAACTCCAAAAAGAGCGAGAGTTTGTATATTATAGCTGTTTTTAATTTTTCTTGTTTCTAATTAATTTCAATCTGTGTGATTTGAGTTGATGATATTTTTCAGGGAGCATGAAAAATATGACATATGATGGAAATGACCCCCTACCGCCGCGGCATGACTATGTCGATTGGATTGAACAGAGTTGCCCAAAACATGGCAAAGAAGTGAATCTGATACCGCTTCTTGAAGATACCATCATGCAATTCAAGGAAGTGGAGCAGTATAAACAGGACAGTCGGTTTATCGACCTAATCATCAAATACGTGAGGATGGTGGCAATTTTTTGTTTGTGGAGTGATAAACTGATTCATGATTGGGGAATAAAATTTCTGGGATACATGCAGCTAAATATTTGGTGAAAGAAGTCAGCGTTCAGTATAAATTGTGTGATAGGGCTGGTGTTCAGCCCCTGTAAGTCGATGAGATTACTTTTTAAACTTATTTTTGAGAGGGATACTGTCCTGGTAGGTCCCAAATTAAAACAAAATCCATCCAGTAGTTACAGCCCCAGATTCGGAGAAATGCTGGAAAAAGTGATTTTTGCGAAAATAGCAACTTTTGATTTTGCAAGCTAATAACTTTTACAAAAACCTTGCAAATGCGATGAGTGGTTTCACTTTTTTGAGGTTTTTCGAGTACCCAGCCACGTCGAGAAAAAAATATGAACACTATTGCACTTGGAAGTACTTAGCAAGAGCGTTCCAACGATGGTAAAAAATCAATTTTAGGTGGCATAATGAGGGAGCAATCGATGTTTTTATAGACCTATATATGAGACCTCATAACTTCTAAACGAAAACTGTTTTTTCATAGTTTGTAAACCTAAATTGTTCACATTTAAGACTAGTTTACGTAATCAAAGTTTGGTATTGATTGGACTAAAAGTAAATAATACTTCTAAGGCCGTATTTCTTAAAAAATTTGTTTCAAAATCACGTTTTTGGAATATATATGGTTGTAGAAAAAAAACTACGTTAGTCATAGAATTTTCGTTGAAAGATTTGAATTTAGCGTTAAATGTTCAAGAAATAACATGCAGGTAGTTGCCGCGAAGTTGCGACATTTTTGTTATTCTTTTCCTTTTCAGAGTTTGTATTATAGGCAGATAATTTTCAAAGTTGGTTTTATTATTTTCTTAAACTTTTTTTTTCTTTTTTTAGTGTCATACAATTATGGACAGCTCTCTTCACAAAGATTGCCCAAGCTTTCTTCATTGTGGTTTTGTCACTTACTACCAACAGACCAAACAAAATTCATAAATCTGTTGGACACTGAAGATCTAAACTATAATGATTACCTAACTACTTTCAATGTTATTATGTTGATTGAGAGTGAGTTTGAACGTTAGAAATTAATGGAATAATCTATCCACTGATTTGAGACTCTTGGTCTACATACCGGATGCTTTGATCCCATTGATCCACCTTACAAAACTCAAATAATTTAGTACACCATTTTTGATTACTGAAATGCTCCAATTTACTTGTTCTGTATTTCTCAAATGATGTTATGATTTTCTCGAGCCTATCCGCAATTACACTGAATGAGAGGATCCGAACAAAATTTCAGAAATTCACCCAACGTTTGTGCATTATAATGACAGGATTTGGCCCTCAAAACCATGTAATTTGTTGAAAAAGTAATGCTGAATTCAAACCTGTTAACGAAAATTCTATGACTAACGTAGTTTTTTTTCTACAAGCATAAATAGTTCAAAAAACGTGATTTCGAAACAATTTTTTTAGAATTACGGCCTGAAAAGTAAGTATCTACGCTTGGTTCAATCAATACCAAACTTATATCACGTAAACTAGACTTAAATTTGAACAATTTTAGTCTTCAAACTAAGGAAAAACAGTTTTCGTTTAGAAATTATGCAGTCCCAAACATAGGTCCCTAAAAACATCGATTGCTCCCGTATTAAAATTGATTTTTAACCATCATTGGAAAAATCAGTATATTTGAATGCTTGAAGTTCTTTCATGTTTGTAGCGATGTGTAAATTACTTGATTCCCCCTTCAGGGACGGTCATAAATTTTTGAGTGTCATTGCTATGAAAATGACCTCATTTTATGATACTTGGCTTGTATTGTTAGGCTCAGATACTGCACTTCTGCATTATTAACCTAATTCGTAGGTTTTTCTACTTTTCTTTCTTTTTTCAAAACAGTTGTAGTGTACTAACGTTGCGGCCTTCGTATTAGTTTCTTGATTTTATAATTTTGGTTATATCTGTTACTGACTAGATCATGTATGTTCTGTGTTATCTATGTACACTTCAACACAGTTACTAGTTGGAGTCACATAAATATGATCATGCAATTATGTGTGGAATCAAAAGTTTGGTAATAAATAAATCAGTCGAGCATGATTGTGCGTAGTGAACGTTGTTTAACAACGTGTAGTTTCAGAGTGGTTAAGGATGGCTCCTGATACGTTGGAACTTTGTAAGAAGAACATCCAACCCCTGGAGCAGGGACGAGAGCAAGCAAACTTGGATTAGCACTTCGTGCCCTGAGTGATGTTGAACTTCGGGCGAAACTCCAAAAAGAGCGAGAGTTTGTATATTATAGCTGTTTTTAATTTTTCTTGTTTCTAATTAATTTCAATCTGTGTGATTTGAGTTGATGATATTTTTCAGGGAGCATGAAAAATATGACATATGATGGAAATGACCCCCTACCGCCCTACATCCAAGTCAAACATTCCAAGAGCTGGTCAATTCGCATAATATGATTTTTGTCCTTAAAATAATGCCATTCTAGCTTAAAAATCAATGAACTACTCAATATTGAATTATTGGAAGATCGGCATAATTTCTTTTGATTATTTCACAAATTAAAAAGCTACTAGTTAGTTCATTGTTCATGTAGGTATCAATTTAATCATGTTAGAGTAGGAGAAAAATATAGGTAATAAAGGTAAATATAATTACACTATACAAGGTAAAATATAATTTAAGAAAAAATTATTGAGACTGCCGCTCACATTCGGTCCCGAACGAGACATAAGGCCCGCCCACCTTCTCAAGGCTAGGCAAGGCAGAGCTCTCGCGGCTGGTACGGCCTTTCACCTCAGTCTCGTATCTCCTCGCGCCTGGCACGAACGTCCGCTGTGCTCAGTCTCGTATCACCTCGCGCCAAGTGTTTATTTTTCTTCTTCGTCCGAACTTCTATTATGGTAAGTTTACTACGTTGCTATTTATTTGCTTTCATACGCCTCATCTCATGGTCGGTCTCTAAATGCAACATGTGGCATGCGTTGAAGTGATTTGCTGTGCTATTGAGTAGGAGGGTTCGAAAATACTTTTTCATAGTACATAATATCCAAACACAATTTGAAACGATGTAACAATTCTTGAGATTTTGTTGAAATCATGCTGGACTCCTGTATTTTCGTATCCACAACACCGGTTATGATTAAAGACTGTAAGAACGTTCAAGTGTCAGCTATAGGATATTCTAATAATCAGAAAATTAAAATGTTGATAACTTATGTCAAGTTCGCCAATTATGGCGAACTGGATTGGCTCCTTGATGTTTTGGTTTAATATTCAATAATAAACCATTTTAATCGCCCAAGAAAAAAATTTTTATAACCCTTCCTCAAAATTTGATGTTTTACGTTTCAAGGCATGTAGAATCCGAATATCCAATAAAAACGCTGCAAATGATTGTACACTGGTTAATTATTCCTTCGCTTCAATATTGATTTAGAAAGACTATCCATTTGTGATAGTAATTATTCCCAACAATTTTGACGTTTCCACCGAAATTATCTACGCTTGGTTCAATCAATACCAAACTTATATCACGTAAACTAGACTTAAATTTGAACAATTTTAGTCTTCAAACTAAGGAAAAACAGTTTTCGTTTAGAAATTATGCAGTCCCAAACATAGGTCCCTAAAAACATCGATTGCTCCCGTATTAAAATTGATTTTTAACCATCATTGGAAAAATCAGTATATTTGAATGCTTGAAGTTCTTTCATGTTTGTAGCGATGTGTAAATTACTTGATTCCCCCTTCAGGGACGGTCATAAATTTTTGAGTGTCATTGCTATGAAAATGACCTCATTTTATGATACTTGGCTTGTATTGTTAGGCTCAGATACTGCACTTCTGCATTATTAACCTAATTCGTAGGTTTTTCTACTTTTCTTTCTTTTTTCAAAACAGTTGTAGTGTACTAACGTTGCGGCCTTCGTATTAGTTTCTTGATTTTATAATTTTGGTTATATCTGTTACTGACTAGATCATGTATGTTCTGTGTTATCTATGTACACTTCAACACAGTTACTAGTTGGAGTCACATAAATATGATCATGCAATTATGTGTGGAATCAAAAGTTTGGTAATAAATAAATCAGTCGAGCATGATTGTGCGTAGTGAACGTTGTTTAACAACGTGTAGTTTCAGAGTGGTTAAGGATGGCTCCTGATACGTTGGAACTTTGTAAGAAGAACATCCAACCCCTGGAGCAGGGACGAGAGCAAGCAAACTTGGATTAGCACTTCGTGCCCTGAGTGATGTTGAACTTCGGGCGAAACTCCAAAAAGAGCGAGAGTTTGTATATTATAGCTGTTTTTAATTTTTCTTGTTTCTAATTAATTTCAATCTGTGTGATTTGAGTTGATGATATTTTTCAGGGAGCATGAAAAATATGACATATGATGGAAATGACCCCCTACCGCCGCGGCATGACTATGTCGATTGGATTGAACAGAGTTGCCCAAAACATGGCAAAGAAGTGAATCTGATACCGCTTCTTGAAGATACCATCATGCAATTCAAGGAAGTGGAGCAGTATAAACAGGACAGTCGGTTTATCGACCTAATCATCAAATACGTGAGGATGGTGGCAATTTTTTGTTTGTGGAGTGATAAACTGATTCATGATTGGGGAATAAAATTTCTGGGATACATGCAGCTAAATATTTGGTGAAAGAAGTCAGCGTTCAGTATAAATTGTGTGATAGGGCTGGTGTTCAGCCCCTGTAAGTCGATGAGATTACTTTTTAAACTTATTTTTGAGAGGGATACTGTCCTGGTAGGTCCCAAATTAAAACAAAATCCATCCAGTAGTTACAGCCCCAGATTCGGAGAAATGCTGGAAAAAGTGATTTTTGCGAAAATAGCAACTTTTGATTTTGCAAGCTAATAACTTTTACAAAAACCTTGCAAATGCGATGAGTGGTTTCACTTTTTTGAGGTTTTTCGAGTACCCAGCCACGTCGAGAAAAAAATATGAACACTATTGCACTTGGAAGTACTTAGCAAGAGCGTTCCAACGATGGTAAAAAATCAATTTTAGGTGGCATAATGAGGGAGCAATCGATGTTTTTATAGACCTATATATGAGACCTCATAACTTCTAAACGAAAACTGTTTTTTCATAGTTTGTAAACCTAAATTGTTCACATTTAAGACTAGTTTACGTAATCAAAGTTTGGTATTGATTGGACTAAAAGTAAATAATACTTCTAAGGCCGTATTTCTTAAAAAATTTGTTTCAAAATCACGTTTTTGGAATATATATGGTTGTAGAAAAAAAACTACGTTAGTCATAGAATTTTCGTTGAAAGATTTGAATTTAGCGTTAAATGTTCAAGAAATAACATGCAGGTAGTTGCCGCGAAGTTGCGACATTTTTGTTATTTTTTTCCTTTTCAGAGTTTGTATTATAGGCAGATAATTTTCAAAGTTGGTTTTATTATTTTCTTAAACTTTTTTTTTCTTTTTTTAGTGTCATACAATTATGGACAGCTCTCTTCACAAAGATTGCCCAAGCTTTCTTCATTGTGGTTTTGTCACTTACTACCAACAGACCAAACAAAATTCATAAATCTGTTGGACACTGAAGATCTAAACTATAATGATTACCTAACTACTTTCAATGTTATTATGTTGATTGAGAGTGAGTTTGAACGTTAGAAATTAATGGAATAATCTATCCACTGATTTGAGACTCTTGGTCTACATACCGGATGCTTTGATCCCATTGATCCACCTTACAAAACTCAAATAATTTAGTACACCATTTTTGATTACTGAAATGCTCCAATTTACTTGTTCTGTATTTCTCAAATGATGATAGAGTTATGATTTTCTCGAGCCTATCCGCAATTACACTGAATGAGAGGATCCGAACAAAATTTCAGAAATTCACCCAACGTTTGTGCATTATAATGACAGGATTTGGCCCTCAAAACCATGTAATTTGTTGAAAAAGTAATGCTGAATTCAAACCTGTTAACGAAAATTCTATGACTTGGTCTACATACCGGATGCTTTGATCCCATTGATCCACCTTACAAAACTCAAATAATTTAGTACACCATTTTTGATTACTGAAATGCTCCAATTTACTTGTTCTGTATTTCTCAAATGATGATAGAGTTATGATTTTCTCGAGCCTATCCGCAATTACACTGAATGAGAGGATCCGAACAAAATTTCAGAAATTCACCCAACGTTTGTGCATTATAATGACAGGATTTGGCCCTCAAAACCATGTAATTTGTTGAAAAAGTAATGCTGAATTCAAACCTGTTAACGAAAATTCTATGACTAACGTAGTTTTTTTTCTACAAGCATAAATAGTTCAAAAAACGTGATTTCGAAACAATTTTTTTAGAATTACGGCCTGAAAAGTAAGTATCTACGCTTGGTTCAATCAATACCAAACTTATATCACGTAAACTAGACTTAAATTTGAACAATTTTAGTCTTCAAACTAAGGAAAAACAGTTTTCGTTTAGAAATTATGCAGTCCCAAACATAGGTCCCTAAAAACATCGATTGCTCCCGTATTAAAATTGATTTTTAACCATCATTGGAAAAATCAGTATATTTGAATGCTTGAAGTTCTTTCATGTTTGTAGCGATGTGTAAATTACTTGATTCCCCCTTCAGGGACGGTCATAAATTTTTGAGTGTCATTGCTATGAAAATGACCTCATTTTATGATACTTGGCTTGTATTGTTAGGCTCAGATACTGCACTTCTGCATTATTAACCTAATTCGTAGGTTTTTCTACTTTTCTTTCTTTTTTCAAAACAGTTGTAGTGTACTAACGTTGCGGCCTTCGTATTAGTTTCTTGATTTTATAATTTTGGTTATATCTGTTACTGACTAGATCATGTATGTTCTGTGTTATCTATGTACACTTCAACACAGTTACTAGTTGGAGTCACATAAATATGATCATGCAATTATGTGTGGAATCAAAAGTTTGGTAATAAATAAATCAGTCGAGCATGATTGTGCGTAGTGAACGTTGTTTAACAACGTGTTGTTTCAGAGTGGTTAAGGATGGCTCCTGATACGTTGGAACTTTGTAAGGAGAACTTCCAACCCCTGGAGCAGGGACGAGAGCAAGCAAACTTGGATTAGCACTTCGTGCCCTGAGTGATGTTGAACTTCGGGCGAAACTCCAAAAAGAGCGAGAGTTTGTATATTATAGCTGTTTTTAATTTTTCTTGTTACTAATTAATTTCAATCTGTGTGATTTGAGTTGATGATATTTTTCAGGGAGCATGAAAAATATGACATATGATGGAAATGACCCTCTACCGCCGCGGCATGACTATGTCGATTGGATTGAACAGAGTTGCCCAAAACATGGCAAAGAAGTGAATCTGATACCGCTTCTTGAAGATACCATCATGCAATTCAAGGAAGTGGAGCAGTATAAACAGGACAGTCGTTTTATCGACCTAATCATCAAATACGTGAGGATGGTGGCAATTTTTTGTTTGTGGAGTGATAAACTGATTCATGATTGGGGAATAAAATTTCTGGGATTCATGCAGCTAAATATTTGGTGAAAGAAGTCAGCGTTCAGTATAAATTGTGTGATAGGGCTGGTGTTCAGCCCCTGTAAGTCGATGAGATTACTTTTTAAACTTATTTTTGAGAGGGATACTATCCTGGTAGGTCCCAAATTAAAACAAAATCCATCCAGTAGTTACAGCCCCAGATTCGGAGAAATGCTGGAAAAAGTGATTTTTGCGAAAATAGCAACTTTTGATTTTGCAAGCTAATAACTTTTACAAAAACCTTGCAAATGCGATGAGTGGTTTATTATTCCTTCGATTCAATAGGTAATGATTTGGGAAAACTATCATAACTTGCTCAAACATTAAATTAAAAGGTACATTTTTCGTCTAACTTTATAGTTGAAGAGACCATTTGACGACCATTCCAACAAGATTACGATTTTCATAGCGCCAACGATTCTCGAGTTATACCTTTATGCCCAATTTGTGAAAATCTCCCAAATTTTACTAACCCCCTCAACATTTTACAATTTACGTTTCAAGGCATATAGGATCCGAATATCCAGTAGAAAAAATCCTGTCCGTCTGCCGTACGCCGCCATCACTTTTTGGAGGAAACTATTATAGTTACATTTTTGAAATTTCACAAAAAATCAATCGTGGCCTGACAACGGCTCAATTCTTTCGCCAAATCGCTATCTCAATTTTCAGGGTATTTTTGAGGGGGAGAATATTCGTATTTCCCAACGTTTCTCAGAAAAAGGTGTGTTTGATATCCATTTCTATAGATTTTTGGACGCTGAATCGGATAACACCATCGCGGGGTCGGTAGCTTTATTGGTTCTTGAGCTATCGCAGTTTGTGTGTAAAATTTGGGATGTTTTCACAAATTTGGCATGAGGGAATTACTTGAGAGTTCTTGGAGCTATAAAAATTGTTGTATACGCGTTGGAATGGTCGTCAAACAATCTATTCAACTGTACCGTTTGGCGAAAAAATTAGCATTTCATTTCGAAATTAAGAATAACAGCAATGATTAAAATTACAATAGTTGTTACGGAGTTTACCCACATAGCTACCAATCTGTTTCACAAATAATGTTCGGAATAAGTATCATCACAAATGGATATTCTTAAAATGACTATTGAAAAAAAGGAATAATAAACCACTGTACTATCATTTGCTGTATTTTTCATCGTCTGTAGACTTACACTGCTTTAGTTTGCGCACTTCACGCAATTCACGTTTCGCAATTCACATATCGATCATTTTTGATGAAGATCAAAATCCATAAAAAATTATCGATATTGACGTTTTTACATCAGATTTCAATAAATTTTATGTTATTTGACTCAGCTAACAATGTCCTTTACTTTTTGTGTCTACATTTATTTTCAATAAACTTTGTTTGAATTTTTGAGATGTACAATGGGTCGTTTCTCATGTATTTTTTCTTCTTGTGTATGTTTTTCTTATACCGACAAATAGATCCCATTTGAATAGCATCAAAATTGAGCAAATTGTTGAGCAAAATTGTCCAGAAAACCAGTGTTTCGCCACCAATGGCATGTGAATATAGCATGCGATCAATACTAGTTTCTTAATGATCAATGGTGTTGAGGCTGATATTGGTACAAAAATGACAGGTACATGGAAAGTAAAGTTTAGCATGCATTCATTCAACTTTTTTGTACATTATTGTTTTATGTTCGTAACTGTTGGAAAATATTTTTAGAATGTTGTATATTATTATATTCTTGGAGCATATCAAAATCTTAAGTTCAACAAATTTATCAAAGAACGCAGTAGCAATTAAAAAACAACGTTTTTTAAGAACAAAAAACTTTATTAAAAAATAAATTACAATTAATTGATCATTTTTGCCATTTTCTTTGAGGTTTTGTTGTCAGAAGAAAATCTTTTTCGTTTTTGTTTTTTAATTGTGTTCTTCTTTGATCTTGTTAAGATACCTCATCCTAATTATACACCTTTAGATCTCGTTCGAAATTTTCTGCAGCAAAATGATCGAAGCAAAAAATAAATCCTACTGGTATTGGGATTCTATTAAAACTGTAATAAAAAACTTGGCGTACACAAAACCTTCACATTGAAAGGAAAGCGGAGAAGTAATGTTGTTGCGATGAAAGTCTGATGAGGCGTTGAGGAAGGTTTATACCAGTGACGTCAGAGGAAGCTGCCCCTTGATGTTCGAGCCCGCCTTGTAATTTATACACCGACCCAAGGTGACAGGTGGGCTCGATCCGATACTAACCCGCACGGCATGACGTCGCTGGTATAAAGACAAACACTAGTTAGATAGCTTTTAACTAACCTTTGGCAGCGGAATTTCATTACTTACTATTAATTATCATTTTTTCTCGATAAAATTTTTTTTTATCTATAACCATACTTAGAATTAAATGATACAAAAATAATCTGCTAGAATTCAAATAATTTAAAAATTGACTTTTAAAATACTTACCTAATCGTAAAGATTCAGATATTTTATTTTTGAGACACTATTTTTTCATTTCTAACGTTCTTCACTGATGAAGTTAAAAAAAATAAATCACCGTTGAAAAAAAAGTGGGAAAAAATGATTGATATTGACGTTTTTACATCAGATTCCAATAAAAATTGTGTTATTTGACTCAGCTTAACAATGTCCTTTACTTTTTGTGTCTACATTTATTTTCAATAAACTTTTTCTAGGATATCTAGTCTGATAAAAATCAACTGAATTTTTGAGATGTACGATTGGTCGTTTCTTATGTATTTTCCACCGACATAATAATATAGATCCCATTTGAATAGCATCAAAATTGAGCAAGTTGATGAGCAAAATTGTCCAGAAAACCAGTGTTTCGCCACCAATGGCATGTGAACCATATAATTATATCTTTTCCTTCTGAAAATAGCATGCCATCAATACTAGTTTCTTAGTGATCAATGGAGTTGAGGCTAGCTACTATTGGTGCAAAAATGACAGGTACGTAGAAAGTAAAGTTTAGCATGAATGTACTCATTCAACTTTTTTTTTGTTCATTATTGTTTTATGTTCATAACTGTTGGAGAATATTTTTAGAATGTTGTATAATATTCTTGGAGCATATCAAAATCTTAAGTTCAACAAATTTATCAAAGAACACAGTAGCAATAAAAAAACAACGTTTTTGAAGAACAAAAAACTTTATTAAAAAATAAATTACAATTAATTTATCATTTTTGCCATTTTCTTTGAGGTTTTGTTGTCAGAAGAAAATCTTTTTCTTTTTTTTAATTGTCCTCTTCTTTGATCTTGTTAAGATACCCCATCCTAATTATACACCTTTAGATCTCGTTCGAAATCTTCTGCAGAAAAATGCTCGGAGCAAATAAATCCTACTGGCTGAGTTAGAAAGCATGTTGGGTAATTTTTTTGTTTATTTATTTCAATTTTTTTGTGAAAGGGAATTTATATTTGCAGTAGGTAGAAAGATAGCGAGCGTATCAGCTGAAGCTGAGGGCTCCATTTATAGCTGGTAGCTTGTTCTAGCAGTCCATGTTCACCTATCTAAATTTTCAATTTGACAGTGTTTTATTTATATTAAATGAACAACTTCATTTTTTTCAGTTAGGTCGTACATTATTTAGGTACCTGATACTTACCTACCTACAGTTCTTTCCTTGAATTTTGAAGAATGATACAACTCTTGCAGTATAAACCTTGTCATTCATCCGCTGTCCACTTGCCATTTTTCAGAGCTGGGATTTTGAGAAGCCTTCCCGTGCATAAAAGAAGCTGTACCTGTGCTGGCTGAAGAGATGAAGAAATAACGAAAACGACCAATGGGGGATGAGAGTGGAGAAGAATGATAAATATTCTGTTTGATCGACCAGTTATCAGTTGATGGTGCCCATTCAGAGCCGAAATATTTACCTAAATAATATTCACCCCCTCTCAATCGACTTATCACCTTCTTAAAAATTAATGTCCTGAAAAAGGGTATTTTCTGATGTATTGCCAAAAATAAATGTGTAATGCATATTTTCCATTGTCTCACTTTTTTTTCTTACCCACAACAATGAATACAGTAATTAACTCCTAGTAGCAGAGTGCAGTAGACTGAAACTGAAAGGTCTTGTTAACTTTTGGGGCCACTCTAAGTTGCATGCAGGTTGAAAAGGGATAAGAGGATTTTTGAGGATTTTTATTGCCCAATGTACAGAGTTTACCTATATTTTTTTAAAATCTTGGTTGGTGTAAATAACAGCGTAATAATTATATTGCTCGATGAGAATGAAATGAACACGTCTATGTTCTGCCGAGACCGTACTCTACAGGTAATGTGAACAACTGAAGGTAGTAGGCTCGAATCGCTCCTGAAACCAATACACAATGTTGAAGAAGAGTTGACCAGTTGTTAGATAATTTTATATAATAATAATCACTCGAGTAATTTTATGGAAGTGAGGAATGTTTTGTAAAGCAAATTAATGAATACGCCACATACTTGTAATTCACCTTCAGATTGACTGTGAGACCCTGTGACTCAATCTTGACGTCCGTTTCCATAACCGAAAAAGTATCTTCTTCCTCAACAAAGCCTGAAAAAGGACATACCTAAACCGTTGAAAATTATTTTAACTGGTTTCTTAAATCAATAGGGTCGAGGGGTAGAATAACTTAGTGCCTTTTTCCACTATTGGTTCACTAATTCGGCAAAGATTTTTCACCCCTTCGGACTGGTTAGGGCAGCATATTAGGTCGATTGGGTGCCAATAGTTTTATACATAGAAAATGTGGTAAACAATCAACGTATGTTTAAATAAATCAATATCATTGTCAATGAGTTTTTAATTAACACCACACTTTATCTCCTCATCCAACAACCTTGCTTTGACAAAACACTAGGTATTTCAGTTGTGACTGTATCATATTCGTGAGGAAGGGTTAGCAACAAGTGGCAGATTTTATCTGACTCATCAAACTTCGATCCGAGATCCTCTAACTCACGAACGATGGTGTCCACAACGAGAAAATGGTCAATGGAATAATCAAATTTATAGCAGAAACGTCGGCGGAACTGAAGTTGACGCGATGAGCGGGCTCCACGTCTGATAAGACATAGACGAGTCCTTTATCTTCGAGAATCCCCCCAATAGAACCAAATAGAACGGGTAATAACGTCGAATTAGTAGTAAACTATTGACGATTGATTTATGGCGAGGCGAAATTATCACGCACGCGGCCGAACGAAAAAAGGAAATCGAACGTAAACAAAGGGCAACCGGCTTTCGAAAATAATCACCCGCGTAAAAAACAATTTACGCATTAGCGCGCGCCGTGCAAATGACCATAACCTGTTGATAAGAGTAAGAGTAAACGACGCTGGGAAAAACACGAAACAAATATTACTAATTAGTTTATTAGCGAAATATAGCAAAAATCAAAATAGTTAACGGGAAGACAAACGAAAGTTCGAGAATGAATAATAAATTATCACAGTACAGTAGTAACAGATAAGATAACATGTTGAGCAAGAGAGAGGGCGTAGAACTGTCCATCCAAGTCAAACATTCCAAGAGCTGGTCAATTCGCATAATATGATTTTTGTCCTTAAAATAATGCTATTCTAGCTTAAAAATCAATGAACTACTCAATATTGAATTATTGGAAGATCGGCATAATTTCTTTTGATTATTTCACAAATTAAAAAGCTACTAGTTAGTTCATTGTTCATGTAGGTATCAATTTAATCATGTTAGAGTAGGAGAAAAATATAGGTAATAAAGGTAAATATAATTACACTATACAAGGTAAAATATAATTTAAGAAAAAATTATTGAGACTGCCGCTCACATTCGGTCCCGAACGAGACATAAGGCCCGCCCACCTTCTCAAGGCTAGGCAAGGCAGAGCTCTCGCGGCTGGTACGGCCTTTCACCTCAGTCTCGTATCTCCTCGCGCCTGGCACGAACGTCCGCTGTGCTCAGTCTCGTATCACCTCGCGCCAAGTGTTTATTTTTCTTCTTCGTCCGAACTTCTATTATGGTAAGTTTACTACGTTGCTATTTATTTGCTTTCATACGCCTCATCTCATGGTCGGTCTCTAAATGCAACATGTGGCATGCGTTGAAGTGATTTGCTGTGCTATTGAGTAGGAGGGTTCGAAAATACTTTTTCATAGTACATAATATCCAAACACAATTTGAAACGATGTAACAATTCTTGAGATTTTGTTGAAATCATGCTGGACTCCTGTATTTTCGTATCCACAACACCGGTTATGATTAAAGACTGTAAGAACGTTCAAGTGTCAGCTATAGGATATTCTAATAATCAGAAAATTAAAATGTTGATAACTTATGTCAAGTTCGCCAATTATGGCGAACTGGATTGGCTCCTTGATGTTTTGGTTTAATATTCAATAATAAACCATTTTAATCGCCCAAGAAAAAAATTTTTATAACCCTTCCTCAAAATTTGATGTTTTACGTTTCAAGGCATGTAGAATCCGAATATCCAATAAAAACGCTGCAAATGATTGTACACTGGTTAATTATTCCTTCGCTTCAATATTGATTTAGAAAGACTATCCATTTGTGATAGTAATTATTCCCAACAATTTTGACGTTTCCACCGAAATTATCTACGCTTGGTTCAATCAATACCAAACTTATATCACGTAAACTAGACTTAAATTTGAACAATTTTAGTCTTCAAACTAAGGAAAAACAGTTTTCGTTTAGAAATTATGCAGTCCCAAACATAGGTCCCTAAAAACATCGATTGCTCCCGTATTAAAATTGATTTTTAACCATCATTGGAAAAATCAGTATATTTGAATGCTTGAAGTTCTTTCATGTTTGTAGCGATGTGTAAATTACTTGATTCCCCCTTCAGGGACGGTCATAAATTTTTGAGTGTCATTGCTATGAAAATGACCTCATTTTATGATACTTGGCTTGTATTGTTAGGCTCAGATACTGCACTTCTGCATTATTAACCTAATTCGTAGGTTTTTCTACTTTTCTTTCTTTTTTCAAAACAGTTGTAGTGTACTAACGTTGCGGCCTTCGTATTAGTTTCTTGATTTTATAATTTTGGTTATATCTGTTACTGACTAGATCATGTATGTTCTGTGTTATCTATGTACACTTCAACACAGTTACTAGTTGGAGTCACATAAATATGATCATGCAATTATGTGTGGAATCAAAAGTTTGGTAATAAATAAATCAGTCGAGCATGATTGTGCGTAGTGAACGTTGTTTAACAACGTGTTGTTTCAGAGTGGTTAAGGATGGCTCCTGATACGTTGGAACTTTGTAAGAAGAACATCCAACCCCTGGAGCAGGGACGAGAGCAAGCAAACTTGGATTAGCACTTCGTGCCCTGAGTGATGTTGAACTTCGGGCGAAACTCCAAAAAGAGCGAGAGTTTGTATATTATAGCTGTTTTTAATTTTTCTTGTTTCTAATTAATTTCAATCTGTGTGATTTGAGTTGATGATATTTTTCAGGGAGCATGAAAAATATGACATATGATGGAAATGACCCCCTACCGCCGCGGCATGACTATGTCGATTGGATTGAACAGAGTTGCCCAAAACATGGCAAAGAAGTGAATCTGATACCGCTTCTTGAAGATACCATCATGCAATTCAAGGAAGTGGAGCAGTATAAACAGGACAGTCGGTTTATCGACCTAATCATCAAATACGTGAGGATGGTGGCAATTTTTTGTTTGTGGAGTGATAAACTGATTCATGATTGGGGAATAAAATTTCTGGGATACATGCAGCTAAATATTTGGTGAAAGAAGTCAGCGTTCAGTATAAATTGTGTGATAGGGCTGGTGTTCAGCCCCTGTAAGTCGATGAGATTACTTTTTAAACTTATTTTTGAGAGGGATACTGTCCTGGTAGGTCCCAAATTAAAACAAAATCCATCCAGTAGTTACAGCCCCAGATTCGGAGAAATGCTGGAAAAAGTGATTTTTGCGAAAATAGCAACTTTTGATTTTGCAAGCTAATAACTTTTACAAAAACCTTGCAAATGCGATGAGTGGTTTCACTTTTTTGAGGTTTTTCGAGTACCCAGCCACGTCGAGAAAAAAATATGAACACTATTGCACTTGGAAGTACTTAGCAAGAGCGTTCCAACGATGGTAAAAAATCAATTTTAGGTGGCATAATGAGGGAGCAATCGATGTTTTTATAGACCTATATATGAGACCTCATAACTTCTAAACGAAAACTGTTTTTTCATAGTTTGTAAACCTAAATTGTTCACATTTAAGACTAGTTTACGTAATCAAAGTTTGGTATTGATTGGACTAAAAGTAAATAATACTTCTAAGGCCGTATTTCTTAAAAAATTTGTTTCAAAATCACGTTTTTGGAATATATATGGTTGTAGAAAAAAAACTACGTTAGTCATAGAATTTTCGTTGAAAGATTTGAATTTAGCGTTAAATGTTCAAGAAATAACATGCAGGTAGTTGCCGCGAAGTTGCGACATTTTTGTTATTCTTTTCCTTTTCAGAGTTTGTATTATAGGCAGATAATTTTCAAAGTTGGTTTTATTATTTTCTTAAACTTTTTTTTTCTTTTTTTAGTGTCATACAATTATGGACAGCTCTCTTCACAAAGATTGCCCAAGCTTTCTTCATTGTGGTTTTGTCACTTACTACCAACAGACCAAACAAAATTCATAAATCTGTTGGACACTGAAGATCTAAACTATAATGATTACCTAACTACTTTCAATGTTATTATGTTGATTGAGAGTGAGTTTGAACGTTAGAAATTAATGGAATAATCTATCCACTGATTTGAGACTCTTGGTCTACATA